>CM057846.1:176337060-176363673 GCA_030068395.1 Apalone spinifera | reverse complement strand
CTGCTTGGTGTACAGAAATGGTTTCTTAAAGAAATAATTTACACCTTCAGTGAAGGGTCTCCAGAAAAGGAAAAGTAAGTTCTAATAGTTTTGATTGGGTGAGATTGGGTGCCTTTTGGTGTCAGCAGTTGACAAAAAGTCTTTAAAGATTTATCTTTTGGCTATTGAAGTGCACTAACAGAATATCTTGTGTTCATCATAAATCCACAAGTGAATTTTGGTGATCATGTCATTAGAGTAAGGTGATTTTCTTGACTAATGTGATACTACGCAAAGATGATTAAAAGTAAGATATGTACTACTCAAAGTTTATTCAAAAGAGAAAATATTTAAATGTTCTATAAAATATGAGATATGAGAAGGTAATTTTATACTTTAATCTTATCTGGGCTTCAACATACTCAATTTTGGTGCAAGATTATCTCATTTTTACTACTGCAAGTTCTCAATTTATTCTGACTTGTAAACATCACTATTTAGCAGAGTTACTCAGGATTTACATTAGTGTAATTTAAATTAGAATCTATTCTGTTATGTTTCAAAGTGTTCCCTCCTTACAACATGGGCATACAAGTATGACTAATGAGAAATTTGCCTCTGTAAACTTAAATATATATTTCACAGTATGGACCGCATCCCAGGACTATTTGGATTATATCTTTTCTCAGTATTATTGGATAACATCTCTTTTGCAACTACAGCAATTACTGTAAGGATAAATAGTGTTAAAATGTACATTAATGCATGCTATTTTTATGCACTTTAACAAGTGGAAACAAGGAGGAAGAGTCCACTAATTGATTAGCCAGCTCTCTGTGGTAATCTGTACATTTTCTGAGGGCCACTAGTGGCTGAGACATTACATCTACTGGATTCAGTACAGGAGTAATGATGTGGAATGTAATGGTCAGATACATAGGAAGTCAAATTAGATGATGTAATTGTGCCTTCTGGCCTTAAATTCTATGAGTATTTTGGGAATTACTGATAAACAAAAACTTATCTGTGTGAGATTTTTCTGTATACATAATTTAAAATGCTATATGCATGTACCAAGGGATATTTATAAAGGTTTATGTACAGTTATGAAGCTGTATATTCTGTAACTAGTCTTAGATTGTTGTGTGTGTATATTTTTTTCCCCAAATCTAACATAAAATTTACCTTTGCTGTACAGTACTGTACTGTTCTTGAAATATAGAAACGACATTCAAAAGCTTTTTAAGGGCTATGATTACTAATGGTATAACCTAGTTTCAATGCAACCTAACCATATATCAGAAGAACTACGTGAGTACTGAACACTAATGGAGACAAAGGTATTTTCCTTTATATAAAATGTTAACATGATTGCTATGGATCTTCACATTTTGGAGCACATGGAATTCAGTACAAGCAGTTTTCTTCCTTTATCTGGAAGGTTATATATATAAAACATACAGCATAGCATTCACTTAAAGAACCCCAGTATTTAATATAGGAAACACCATTCAATTCTCCAAAAATTTCATTTTTCAAGAATGAAGCAGAATTTATTATAGGATACTTCATGACTATCTTTTCCCTGCCACATGTTTTAGACTGAGACACTAGATGCCACAGTAATTAATTACTTCAGTATTCAGACTGGCTATTAAAAGCTTTCTCGTGAACTTTCCTTGAAATATACACAGACAGGAACTATCTCAGAATGCAGCCAGTTGCCAGTTAGCTGAGTTCAAAATACACGTTAGCCAATAAAGAGACACTTCATTCTCCTCAACTACTGTAAGAGCAACACTGATGATTATAGCTGTGTGAACAACTTATAGCAAATAATTTATTCAACAAATTTAGCTCTTTTCCTGCATATGAAATGTCCACGGTGAGACTCATCTCCTTGAATGTATTTTTTGAATTGTACCACATAAATGCATTCCTATGCTCATTTTTTCCATTATTATTCCCCTATGGGTTGATAACTAATAGTTGGCTGTGAGTTTCTCATACTTCGTGTTTGTACTCCAGTCCTGTCACTGTTTTATATATATGCATAACTTTTTAGGCATGCAAGCAGTGCCCTGGATTTCAGTGGTGCTACTCATGTGTTTGAAGTTAAATGCACGTTAGCATTAGCAGGATGGGGGACACAAGATAACTAAAATGTTAAGTAATCCTAATGTCAAAACACTGAGAAGTGCTCATCACTGTAAGGCATTAATGATCTGGTCCATATAAATGTATGTGCATGGAACTAGCTGTGAAGACTGCAGTAAACCCTAATGTAATTTAATCATAGACTACTAGAACTAGAAGAAACAACAAATGGTCTGGTAGCACTTTATAGACTACCGAAAAATCTATACGCTTCGTTAGTCTATAAAGTGGGCATGAGCTTTTGTGGGCAAAGCCCACTTCTTCAGATGACCAGAGTTATGAGTTGGGGATATGAAAACTCAAAATAAATAGGAGAGGGGAGAAAGAGCATCATTAAGTATCTGGAGAATGGGTACTTAAACCTAAGCAGATAAAAATCAAAGTCAATAGATAGATTCCTAAAACAGGAAGGATACCACTCAGGGAACTGTTAGCACCTTCAGTGGTTATTAAGTAGGTAGAGTCCCCACCAGCCCATATCATGATTGAGTCCATTAGCATGTGAGTAGAATTTTATGGATGACCTGGGATTCCAGGGCTTCTCTGTGTATTTGGCTTGTAGAGCTGGTTTGTGATAAGACAGCTACTTGCAGGTCTGTCAGACTGTGATTAGGCAAGCTGAAATGCTCACCAACAGGCTTCTATATATTCCTTTTATGTATATCCGATTTGTGTCCATTGATTCTTTCCTGCAGAGACCGTCCAGTTTGTCCAATATATATAGTAGTGGGGCACTGCTGGCATTTGATGGCATAGATCAAATTACTGGATGTACAGTCAAATGACCCTTTGATTTGTGGCTTATGTTGTTTGCTCCAGTGATGAATTCGCCAGTGTAGATATGTAGGCAGAGGTCAGATTTATTCCCCTACACTCATGGCAGGACCAAGCGCTATCTAGATGATCTCTGATGGATGTTTATCTAACCAGCTCTTAAATAACTTCAGTGAGGGATATTCCAGAAACTCCCCAAGCAATTGATTCCAGTGCTTAACCACCCTGAAAGAACTTGGATTGTATCTGTGCCATTGCTTTAAAAAAGGTTGTGGGAAACCCGAGCCCTTCTATGTTAAGAAGTGCTGCTCCATCCATGCAGTGAAAGCCAACAGATTTGTTGGACCCCTGGGCAAGGTGAAGGGAACTTGGCTCTGTGCCTTGGAAAGGAGTGGTGCTAGTTTCTCCCAGGCAATCCTAAGTGCTCCAGGTGCCCTTTTACTCCCACCCCTAGGCACCTGTATTGTGGGGGAAAAATAGCAATTGTTGGTGGAATGCTGCTATTCCTCTTGTGCAGGTGGGCTGGCAGTGGGCCACCAGTAGCAGGCAGTGAGAAGAGCCTTGACTCCACCTCTCTTTCTATTACGTCAGCCACTGCATCTGCGCGAGCACACTGGGAAAGCAGGAACCAGATATTGTGCATGAGTCATAGCTCATTCCACATACTGTCCAGGGACAGCACTGCTACTGCTGCCTCTTACTCAGAGCTTATTGAAGGGGGCAAATCCATCCTTATATAAATAAGGGTGGCAGACTAAGGGGGCCACTTGTTTTTAAATTTGAACAAATCATTAAGGAGACTGTATTGCGATTTTCATGTTACTGTAATTATAACATAGAAAACTTCAGATGCAATTACTGCCACATCTATTTTGCATATTCAGAGCAAATAAAAATAATTGGTCAAGATGTAGGTAGAACTATATAAATGAAATGTAGTATTGATTTTCTCATGTTCTCTAATAACTCGCCTCAAAATAGCTTGTTACAGTCCTGGGATTGATGTTGGAAAATACATAGGAATGACTTTAGCATTGCTTTGTTTCATTTGGTATTTGTGACTGGTAGGAAGCTAGGTAAAAATTTTCTTATCTCCCTTCGTTTTGAATAGAAATGAGCATAATCCATAACCCATCACTGTTATCAGTAATATTAAAGGCAGCTACTAAAGAAGCTGGGTTTCTCCGAGAAGGTGATATTCACAGCATATTTCAAGTATATTTCTTTATCTGAAGTTCCTTTTTATAGAAGCTGCAAAAATGTGAAATTAATGACTCAGTGCGGAACAGCTTCTTTTTAGAAAGATAAGTGCAAATAAGCGAAGGAATAACTAATTATTCTTTGAACCAACAAGATAGGCCGGCAATGGAGAATATGAACATAGGAAATTACTAGAGCAGCCAAACAACTCCTCCATCCAAAGTCTTCTCATAATTAAACAAAGTTCAACATTCAATGATAATTAAAAGACAAGATAAAATGAAAACATTCAAAGCAAGACATTAATAGAAATTAATTTGATTGTATGGAAGTAAAGGCAGTAATCCTGTGACATTTTCAATTTAGTAAAATTTATTCTTCTTTGAGTGATGCCCTCGTGGGTGCTCCACTGTTGGTGTTGGGTCATCCCAGCACCACAGATCGGAAGTTTTTTTGGCCAGACTGCATATGCGCACTAGGCTTCTCATGCCATTTGCACCTTTCTCTTTGCACGCGTGGTCTAGCTCTTGCCAGTTTTTGTTCCCACCCATGGTCGCAGATGAAGTGAGCTTCTCTCCTCAGAGAATCTAGTCAGAGAGAAAAGAATGTTGATAGTTAGCTTAGTAGTTAATTCGTTACAGTTTAGTTCATAGTTAATAGTTATATTGTTCAAGTAGTTCCGTTGTTCTTGTTTACAACCCCCCCCAAAACCTCTGCTATCCACCACCGTGCAGGCAGCAGCATTAAAAAAAAGAAAAGAACAACACAGAAGACAACAGTCAAGAGGGCAACTCCTCTAATTTGAACTCAGACACACAATTGAGACCCTCTCCCACATCATGCCAGGGTAACCTTGTTTTAAAAAGTGCGACACTTGTCGTAAGCCCATGCCTGCTTCCAGTGCTTTTTTTTTGTATTTTTTAAAAGAAGTGCCAGTACTCCAGGGGGCTATAGGACATTTGCATACATAGGTGCCGGTACATTCTGTTCTTTCCAGGTAAGCTCTGACTGGAGGTGCCGGTACTGCGTACCGGGTAGTACCATAACAAAAAAAGCACTGCCTGCTTCAAATGGGCATTTTTCCTGCATTAAGTGCCTGGGGGAGGCATATCTACATCAAAAGTGCCCCCATTGCTCAAAACTAATGAGCATGCTGAGACAGGAAGATGCGACTCCACATGCTCCTCTTTGATAAGGTGCTTCAACCATCAGAATCAGTGCCTTCAACTTCTTGTTCAAACATTTTCAGGGCCGAGAAACAGAGTCACTTACCTAGGCCTGGGCTCTTCAGCTAAGAAACTGGCCTCACCAGCATGGTCTCTACTGCATGCAGACATGTCAACACCAGGGATAAACTGGGGAGATCTCGCACTGGGTCCTTCCGTTCCAAGAGTTCTGATAAACCAAAACCATGGCACTGGGCATCATCAGTGCTGATTGCTGGTATGACTGCACCAACAGGACTGTGGGAACCGGAGGCACAGCCTCTTACTCCAGCACCGAGTAAGCCACTGGCACTGTCTAAGGACCACACCCAAAAACCAAGGAAACAGCCCAGCCTCCTAGTCCAAAACCATTAACATTTTCTCTGGCACTGTTATCACTGATACAGTTTCCTACTGGCTTCTGGATCTCTTTGTATGACCAAACCTTGACCTTGCTTTAAGTTTCAAGCAGAGAAAGCTGCATACCAAATTTGGTGTCCCTAGCTATTACCATTTAGGAGGAATCCTTGAGCAAATGATCTCACAGACAGACACACAGACTGACACACTCTAAATTTCTCTCTCTATCGATTTTATGAATTTTCACTCACATTTATCTATTAGCTTAAAGTTAGGGTAAATTTATAAGTCTGCTTAGTCACAAGATTCCCAGTTCAAGCCTTCCTTCTCCCCCTCTATCTGATGAAGAAAAAGGTTTTGAACATGGATCTGCCATTTCTTAGGTGAGTCCTCTAATCATGAAGGTATAGAATCATTCTTGTGCTTCTTGTCTCCTCCTCTGTCTGCGGCCCAGGGACTCTCTAAGTATTTTCACATTAAGATTATTTCTTTAAAGAACCTGCCATAAATGAAGGGCTGATAGACCTATTATTAGAGGGTCCTCTGGGACAGCACAATTCATCCTAGGATTTTGACATCTTTTGAAGATTTTTCACATTGTATGGAAGTTTCAGTTTTTGCCTCTGGGTCTAACAGGTTATTTTTTTAATTCAAAATACTTCAGGACTGCTTTCTGCACCCTAAGGGTGCAGAGAAATGTGATATTTAAACTATGCTAGTGGATGATTTGCAGTACTTCTTTAAATAAACAAAATAGGGATAACGGAAGTGGAAGAGCTATGGAAAGCAAAGGTGTCTGCTGACTATCTCCCACTCCCATTTCACCCAACAAATATTTGTATGTATTTTCAATCAATAAACAATTTCTGGCAGAGTATATATACTGTTGTGGTAATTTGCAATTGCTAGAGAAATATTAGGAAAATTAGAAACCACCAAGTGAATCATTTTTAGATGTTGATCCGGAAAGGAGGAATTTAACGTGTAATCCAGGCATAATAATTAAACAAGCAGTTCTAATGGGCAGTGCCTTTTTAAGTAATTATTGCATCATATTGTGCTGCTACTCCATGCTCCCTATGTGTTATTTATGTGTGTCCGATTGTGACTGCTGAATATTTCCCTGCTGTCACCTTGTAGGGATAATAGACCTCCCTGGAAATTAAGAAACAGGGAAGACTCCAGGAAAGCAAGTGTAAGTGTTCTTAATAGAAACTGACATAGGTAAGATTTAGTTTATCTGCCTAATAATTCCTAACATAGTACAAAAGAGACTGACTTCCTCTGCAGCAAGCATCCCTCCATCATTGTCTACTTTTAAAGTTTGTGGTTCAAATAGAATTGTCACTTCCCTTTGTTTCCCCCTGCCCCCACTTACATTGAATGTGTATCCTGTGTATCTGATATTAAAGTTGTGGAATATAAAAGCAGAAGCAAGAATTTGATGCATTTGTTAGGCATGGAGGGGCTATAATGACTTCATTGTACTAACTGACTTCTGCATATATCTCTGACTTTGCTGTACAAAAACTTCAAGTTCAATTTGTAAGAACATCGTGGGAAGATATTGCGTCACTAGATCTTTGAGTTTACAAAGAATTTAGGCTAATGCTTTCATTCTTTTCTCTAAGCCATAATGGGTTTTGCTCTGTACAATGTTCTGTGCCATCTGTGATGATTTTTGCTTTGGAGATAGATATAAATAACTTTTGCACTACAATCTATTGACACTGAACAAAAGATGGTAGAGGAGACAGACACAGAGATAGTGATGTGTCCATTGTTATACATCAAATTAATGGCAGAGCTGGAAATGGAACCTTGATCTTTTTGGTTCCAGTCCATCACCCTAGCTGTTTGACTATACACTCTACATTACTCTATAGAGTAATTATTAATTACTCTGTACCTTCTGGAAATGAAATGGATTATTTAGAAATTGTGGAATGGGCATCTACTATGTGCTTCCTTTGTTTATTTATTTCCTAAACTATTACCTGGATGAATTGAAATAGGATTATTTTCTTTCCAGTTCTCCTCCTTAAATTCATTTCCCTCCACCCCAATTATATACAAATGTTTTGTAGGAAAATGTTATAAGACTAAACACCTTTTTCCCCCAAAGTCCATTTGAAATTAAAGGATTAAGAAATAATATTTGTTTGAGTATCCATTAGGATGTATTAGTTTCTTTTCTATGTTTCCCTGTGATTTTTGACATTATCTCTTCAAGATAAAGTTTCCATGTTACTTAGGTTGTATTATATATGCAAAACTGTCATTTTTCTACAATGTTAGATTTCATACAATTAAAGTATCTGAGTTCTCACTACCCAGAGAAGTGGGACCAAGACAATTGTTTAAGGAAAGTTACATGCAGACTTTCCTCTTAACCAGGACCATTGTATACACCAGAAGTGGGGAAACCTTTTTGTGTTGGGGGCTGTTGACCCATAGAAAAATCAGTCAGGGGCCTCACACAAGTGAGAAGCAAAGTGAGAAGCCCCTCACAGAGAAGGAGAAAAACACTTCCCACATTCCCCTTGCACACCAGAGCCTGGGGGCGGGCAGACTAATAGATTCTGTATACTCCAGCCTCTCAAGTGAGGGGGAGGGTGTATCAGCGCAGCACACACACCCCCCCACACACACAGCAGGGGGGATCCCTGAGCCTTGGGGGCCAGATCTAGGCAAGCCTGGGGTCACATCTAGCCCCCAGGGCCTGAGGTTCTCCACCCTTGATGTACACTCTAATTTAAAACCATAGGAACTGTGCTTTCCATGGCAATGGGTTCTACAACTCCCACTAGATATCTTTTAATAGTTAACCACATGAACTGTTCTTTGAGCTTATTTGTCAAGCAAAGATTTGATGGTAATTCAAAACTGTTATGACATTCATATGTAACTTTTCTGCACTTCATGTTTATGCACAATACTTGGTCTCTCAATTAACACTGCAGCTGAAACAGAATGGAAAATTCAGCTAAAAATCTTTGAACTTCTGAGACACTCAAGTTTGGGAGTCCCATGATAAGTTTTCAGTATGTTGATTCTAGAGCTGTTCGGCCTGGTTTTATAACAATGTGTGCTTGTGTAATGAAACATGGCAGCCTAGATAGATACTTAATGAATTGAACCCAGGACCTTCAACAACAACAAAAGACTTAAGTCCCACTGAAACTGAAGGAGTAACTCCATTAGAAGTAAGCAGCAAACTCAGTTTGGAGTCAGGCCTGAATCTGAAGAGAAACACATTCCTAGTGTTAAAGCCGTTGTATAATGCTAGCATATTTGGGTCCCTGTCTCTTCCTATCCATTGCTATTCTTTTCTGCGGTTTATTTCAAATTTCATTGAGGTCAATGCCTACTTGAATTGTCTTCAGTAGGGATTGAAATGGGCCCTTCACTTGCATTGTCTTCATACTTTTTCAGATTCATGTAACTCTTTTAGAAACATCTTTTATCAAAATACTTTTTAAAGTGCCCTCTTTGTAATCTGCTCTCTGGTAAAATAAATAAAATTGAGCTCATCAGATGTATGTTTAAAGTGAACATGTTTGCAGAAATAATTTCAAGTGATTGCATCAATGTAAGTGTCTGTTTAAAAGGAAATCCACACACATACAATCTGACTTTAAAATATCATTTATGTTAATTTCACTAAACTCTACTATAAACTCTTCAGTAGTGAATACAGAGAAATTAGGACGCAGATTCTTTACTATTTCACCAAGATGTAGTCCACATGGAAGAGGGTCGTTTATAGTTCCCTAATTCTGAAGCTATTGATAGTCAGGCCCCAGTTTAAATTAGTGCAGCCTATGGGTTGCTCTAATTTATGCAAGCTGGGTGTGGTCCCTATGAGTATTTCTGCACAGCTAGTTCATGTCAGCTGACTCAGGGCTATAGGGCTGTATAATTGTATTGTAGACAGACACTTGGGCTCAGGCTGAACCCAAGGCTTAGTGGCACTCCCTTCTGTCTCACCCCTCTCCAGGGTTGCAGAGCGCAAGCTCCAAACTGAGCCCACAAGTCTACAACAAAATTAAACAGCCCTTTAGCCTAGCCCCAAGAGTCTGTCAGCTGACATGAGCCAGCAGCAGGCATTTAATTGCAGTATAGACATACCCTTAGGGATCACACAAAAGCTGAGAAATAACTGAGTAAAAATGTGGTGTGCCCTATTGCTAATGCACCAGTTTTCTCCTTGATCACACTTCTTATGCATGAGTGTATCGGAGAATTGCTTCTCTGGCATTGCTCCAGGTATGAAGTCACTTACCCCCTTGGGGAAGCTTAACTGGGCAATTGTGTCTAGATCCTGCACAGCAAAGAGGGCCAGTTCAGGCTGAGGAACTCTAGCCCAACAGCTGAGTAGATACAGTTTTTTAAAAATATTTTGCTAAGAAAAGATTTTTTTGTTGCAATTTGAGGATTCAGATTTTTAAAACAAAGCACACTCTGTGCAAGGAATGTTCAGTTCCCCATAAGAATCTTTCCTACAGTTCTCATCCAGTGAATTACTCAGTTCAGCTATCACTTCTAAGACATGGCAGTAAGAGACTAGAAGGTTAGTGGTCATGTTTTAACATTCAGGGTACATCTAGACAGCGGCGCTATTTCAGGATATGTTTGGTCTCTCGAAATAGCATTTTCTGAATCTTTGCAACAAGCCCTTTATTTCGAAATATATTGAGGATTAAGGGATGTGTCAGAATAGCGCTCTATTTTGCAACTGTAAAGACCGTGCCAAATTTCAAAATAGTTCATCTCAAAATAAACTATGCAATTTGTGTAGCTCGAATTGTATAACTTATTTTAAGCTACACGGCACTGTATAAACACATCCTTAGGGTCCACAGGCAAACCCACAACAATATTTTTATCATGGATTTTTGTGTTACATTTCTTTTGTGCATTTTACAATAATATAGCCTACATTGATCTTTAAATTTATGGTAATAGGCTTTTCAGACTGACACTGAAATTTGCAACTATTGTACATTACAACACAACTAGTATTATCAGAGTGTAGATTTTCATGTAATGAATTTTCCCATAATAAAACATCATGGTGATGTTGCAGGATGCTGCCACATAATATCCAAGATTTGTACTGGAATTTTCATTATAATCTCATGTTAACGATGCATATTGGACTTGTATTGAAATTGATTTCCTAAGAGGACTACACAGACTTTGAAATAGCATAATAATAAAATTGTTGATATAACATGAACACCGTAATTTAAGTGACTGGGACATTTATTTTTTATTTTTAAAACATCAAAAACATTTGTCTATACTCCAGGCAAACTGTGTTTATTATCCTTGTTGTTACACTTTTAGTTACTACATTTGACCTCCACTTGCTCCACAGTTGTTGATATTGCTCATTATTTTCTTGTTCACGGTAAAAGTTCACAGAGAATGATAAATATGAACTATGGGAGTGCAGTAGAATTGAGACATTATAGGTTCTGAGTTATAATCATATTTTTAAATGAACTGTTTCTGGCTATGACTCACTAACCTAAATATTAGGGGAGTGGGTAGGTGCATTTTTTTCAGCACTCAGCAGCAACTGAAGAATTTTTGGAGTTTTTTGTTTACCTTCTAATTACACAACTAAGGCAGAGGGCACATATACATTTCAACTTTGTCTTAATTATGTAGCTAGGTCAGCCAAAATATTCAAAAACTCTGTAGATGTTGTTGAGTGATGGAGGAATGTGGAGTACCTTCCTGCTCCCCCAATACTTGGGCCACTGAGGCATTGGTCTTATCCTCAATGTACATCAAAGCATACTTTGGGATACTTTATCTTAGGCTGATGGCCATTTGCCACCTGGAACCATTTGGGCAATCTGGGATCAGTCAGACTCAAGAGAACTATGGTCCCACTCCTTTTCCCCTGAATCAACTGTCTGGAAAATGATGTTACCAAAAAATGAGGAGTAACGTTAGTTCGGACTAAGGGCTTTAGTCCGAACTAACGTGTCCCGGCGCGCACTTCCTGGTTCAAATCAGCTGTGATTCGAACTAGCATGCCGGCGAGATCATGTTAATGAAGCACGGGATATTTAAATCCCCGCTTCATTAACTACTTCGGTCATCTCCATTTGCATCCCTAGTCCGAACTAGGGATGCAGTGTAGACGTACCCTTAGAGACTGACCAAAAAATCATGGATATTATCATGAGCTTTCATGGGCACAACCCATTTCTTCAGATGACAAATAAGAAGCAAGGGACACAAAGCTTCAAATAAAAAGATTTTCATTTGAAGCTCTGTTTTTGTCATAATAGATGGCTTCAAAACAAATTTTCTTGTTGAGTTTGTTGCTAGGATAGTTGAATATATAAGGAGAGTGTAAACAAATTAATGTTACACTGAAGAAGTGTTTAAGGAATGTCTTTCATATGAAAAATCAAATTGACCAAGAGCCAATTTTCTTTGTGGTATGAATTGTAAGAAAATTCCCACATCACTAACAGGCATGATTTCATGGAACTTCATTTTCAAAGCTCTGAATTTTATAGTAATTTTCATTGACAAAAAATTGTAAGATGTATTTGTGGATCTAAACCTTTATAAAGTCTGAGGTAATTGGCTTATTGGTATTGATGTCAGATGCTTAAATGATGTTGAAGTATCTCTTAAATTTGTCCTAACTCTCTTGTCTGAGATTGTTATTGTGAACTTTATTTCTCGATTGAGATATCTGATGCAGGGCCAGCCCGAGCCGTTCGTGGGCCTCGGGAGCGTGGCGCATGCACGGCCCCTCCCCCATCCGGTCTGGCAGCCCTACGCGGCACCCCCTACAATGTGGCATCCCGGGCGGTAGCCCGGTCAGTCTGTAGCTTGGGCTGGCTCTGATCTGATGTGTATTGTAAATGCGAAACCTGGACAATGTAGCCAAAAAATAAAATCTGCAAGTTCAAGGGTAGATCCTGAAAAATTAGACTGCTATGGCACATGGGAACTAGATTACTCTGGGATAATGTGACAAATCTACATTTAGGTCAGTAGGATATAAACAATATTCTCAAATGAAGTATCCAGAAACGTTCTTTCTTGTGGAAACCATGGGAGCACTTATCACAATAATATTCTGAACAATGGTTTCTGTTTTAACTCTGCTATACAAATCCTGTCAAATCATACTGTGCTGTGAGTTGCTAAGACTTAGAGTCCTCAAGTCACCATTTCAAGTACTTACTTCATAGTACATAAGTTGGAAATAACTTATCTGATGATTAGTTTTAAAGTAAATACTTATTATTGCTGTCTTGTTTCTTGCAACTTGTTTGTTTATATCTCCTGCCACTACTGTTGAGTGTGAAATGGATGCATTTGTTAAGGGCTATTTAGTAATTAAGGATGATTTAGAGAGGATGGATAACCTAGTGTGCTACTCATCAAAAATAGTCGAGCTGACTGAAAATGAGGACAGCATCTTCCAATAAGCTAATTTCACTTACTGCACTTAGGAAATGAAGTAAAAGTTGCCTTACTTTTTCCAAAACATCTTAAGATTCATTTAGTCTGCCCTTCTGACTAAGTATGTCTTTTACTGGGCTGCTGAATTTTTACTCACAAAATCCCTAACAAATGAATAGGTTGAATATACTTTAGAAACTAGTGACAACTGCTTAAACTTATTTCATCCGACAGAAGCTATAGACTGCTTTTATGCATAAACATGTGCTGCAATTTGTTATTTTTGCATAATGATTTTTAATGGCTAGAGGCAATCTATGACAGTTTAAAAATGTGGCTTCTAGAAGCAGATATGGCAAAATTATTTCTGCTTTCAGATGAAGTAAAACAATATCTAACTCTGGGACCCCTTAAATATGTGACTAAGGTAACTTGTATGAAGTCCTTAGAGAATGTTTCCATTTGCAGTTACATACGAAAATGCTTTCTTGAGGCAGCATAACACAATTAGGAATTTAGCACCTGAACAATGGGAGTTGTAAGCTTTTGATAGAAAATGGAGACACTGCTTTGGCCAACCAGTATCACTTGGTCTTGCTTGAGTAAAGCCTGAACCAACTACTCTTCATCCAAGAGCTAATTTCCTGTCAGCATCAAGACATTTTAGTAATGTCTCTGGTTGCATCAGTTGAGAATGAGATATATAGTTGTGTGCTATTGGCATGCTGATAGGAGCCAAACCCAAGATATCTCATTATATCCCCCAGTAGCCACTTGTAGATATTTAAAAGAAGAGGGATAGCATGGATTCATGTGAAACCCTTCAGGAGGGGGTCTTCATAGAGGAGGAGCAGTTATCCAACATTAGTTGGCCAGAAAGAAAAAAATGGTGCCACTGTAGTAGTGAGCCATCTACTGTACTCCTGCTATACCATGTGATGTTAGTAGTACTTTTGGTCCACTATGTCAATGGTCACAGAGAGGTCTGGCAGTAAGTGCGTGGAGGTTTTATCTGTGTTCCACTCCTTGGGGAGATCATCTTTTTGTGCAACTGGAGCTGTCTTTACTATGTCCCAATCTTCACCCAGTGAGGCATCCAGGATATTGGCTCATGTCATATGTTGTCAGAGTTGCTACTTCTCAGTTTGTTTCACCCCAGAATGGTAGGTTAAAAATGGGATGGTAGCCAAAAAGATTTTCAGAGCAGATATTAGCTTCTTGAGAATTTTCAAGGAGTTTGATAAGTGTGCTTCTCTGCGAGAGGTTAAACAGGGTAGTCTTTCCCTATAAAGGGCTGGGACGTGAGGAAAGCCCACCATGTTCCATTATCAGACCTCTTTGGGAGGGGGTCAGGTCATGGTTACAATGGCTGAGATTGAAGAGTTAGCAGCAGCTGCTTCCTGAAGCAGTGGAGTTGAAGGGAAGAGTGTCTCTGTCTTTTAGCAATGACAGAAACAAGAAATGCCTATGGGAGCTGTAGCCCAAGGTGGGCTGAAGAAGTGTTTTGGTTTTAGATTTTTTCCCTAAAGTTTGTGTTTAAACAATAAAACTGTCCTTGAAGGAAGGACATGACACAGATTTGTTTGGGCTGGAGAGTGATTCCACAAGGCTATAGAAACACTATTTCAATTAGTAGTGGTCATCCTCCTTCATTGTTTTTATGAGCCTGAAAGGACATGGATCTACTTCACAGGTTGTGGCTCAAATACATGGTAGGACTTCTTGAGATTTGGTAGGTGTGATGGAGCCAAACTATCAGGGATGGCTGGGTGGATATCCATCTGGTCAAGGAGCTTAAGTTGTAATATCTCCCATATATTTGGGAGAATGTATTGTTTAGAAGTTATTGCAAAATATATATTTTATATGGTAAACAATAGCTAAATGATGGCAAATATAATATGGAAAGTATAGATCTGTAGCTGGAATAAATCATCAGAGCCGTGTGAAATGAATTGTGCTGTGACTATTAAATACAGTGGAGGAGCTGCCTCCTTATGAATAATATATTGGATCTAACAGATGCATAGTAGAAGCACGGATCATTGATAGGATAACTAAGTTGGCAATAACTTTAAGTACTGTTGATTGATTGTTGTTAATACTGTTACTATTATATGGCTCTGATTAAGGAAGGTATTTAAGCATGTGCATAACTGTAAACACATTGACAAATAGCCAATGGGATTATTTTTATTTAATGTACAAGTTATATACATGTTTAAGTACCCTGCTTAACTGGGATTGTAATCATTAAGGGTATGTCTACACTAGCTAGTTAATTTGAGCTAAGTAGGCAAATCAGGCAACCGGAGTTGCAAATGAAGCCCAGGATTTAAATATCCCGGGCTTTATTTGCATGTTCCCATCCGGCCGCCATTTTTAAATCCCCCTTAGTGCGAACGAACCGCCCGCGGCTACACGCGGCATTTTAAAGTTAATACAAACTAAGTCCTTAAAGTTACTCCCATGAGGAGTAACAGTTAATCCGAACTAAGGACTTAGTTCGGATTAACTTTAAACTGCTGCGTGTAGCCTAAGGCAGTAGCAACCAAAAGCTTCAGTCAAAACAGGTCCTGTTGTACTAGGTTCTAAATAAACGAACAGTATGTGGGTCCTGTCTTGAAAAGCACATAAATGAGCTTATCTAAAAAGGGGGAATATGTCACCTTAGTTATAAATGTCAGAAAATAGTTTTTGTGAATGGCATACAAAAGCACTTGATTTGTGTGTAAAGCATAAAACCATTTGTAACTATAAGTAAAGTATGGTATTAATATCTTGATATAGATGGTTTCCAGTGAAGACTGATAAGCAAAATGATACAGTAAACAATCACCCCACAAATCTAGTAACTGTGTTTTATTTAATATATTACCTTTTGCATAAAATTGTTCTCTGAGTTCACGTCTTACCTATACCTCCCATTTTTTTTTGTTTTTTGCTTTGTTTTTATTTGTTTTCATTTTCAATGGCCAACCACAGGATACAATGGTGCTTTTAAAGAAGATGAGTTTAGTCCTCACTTGTGACTGTTGAGCTGCCTCCCAGGTGATGAATATGAGGTCACAGATCAGGTTATAGCCTTCATGTCACCTAGTCTTCAAATAAAACACCAGACAGTAGTTCCTCTAGGAAAAAAGACATGCAGAGAGTAAAAGACCTTGGGACAAAGGAAGAATCCTCGAAGGGAGCTCTACCTGCCACATAGCTGGAAAAACTTGCTAGAGATATCTGTTGTGTGGGCGGGTGCACAAACTTTAAGGAGGCTGCAAGACCTAGCTTATCTGTTTTGGTTTGTCTCAGAGGGGTAGCCGTGTTAGTCTCTATGGTACCTTAAAGACTAAGATTTATTAAGGCATAAGCTTTAATGGGTAAACCCCACTTTATCAGATGAATGGAAGTGGAAGTTACAGAAGCAGGAGTATATATAAATAATAATTTGTTTTGATGAAGCTAGGTTTGAAGTGGGTTATTCACAGGTCTATGATTGTCTGTTTAAAATTTTTTTTTATACATTTATTTTTTATTTTGACCATCAGGAGCACTCCGCATAGGATTCTTTTTCTTGTAGTATGGTTTGTGTTTGTCTTCATTTTGAGAAATAAATCCATTCCTCAAGAAAGAGCTTGAATTTCTGTTGCTGTTAGGAGTTTCATTTGAACTGGCCAGTCAGTCAAGGGTCTGATCAAGATGCTTGTCAGCCCTGGCAATAACCAATAATAGTCCTGAAGAATAGAGCTGAAATGATTTAGTTGATACATGTTAGGGATCTGTAATTCTAACAAACAGAACCAAATAAGTCATTAATCAGGAGATGGTTGATATTGCGATATCTGAATAGGTGCACATATTTCATCTTGAAATTCTTTTAGAGCAGAAAGAGAGAACCAGTAATCCCCAACAGATCTTGCTTTCGAAACCAAGGAAGTTTGCTTAATCTTCCTAGTATATTTAACCTCTCTGCTTCATTTCAGAGAGATAGCAAGCAAGGAAGTAGAGTTTTCTTCAAACCTCTGTGTTATTGAGCTAAGATGCAAAATTACCTTTTAATATGGTTTTTATTTTCTTGTGTTAATTGGAAAAATTATATCTTATTCTTAAACAGTTTAGGCTGTTGAAATTACAATAGAAAACAACTGAGTGAAATAGCTCTTCATTGAAAAGTCTGTTGGCAAATCTTTTATTCTTTTGCTCTGGAGCTGCCACTGCTGTGGTTTTATTACTTTCAATGCTTATTAATTTAACAAGCAATTTCCCAACAGAATAATCATGCATTTCTCACACATGCAATAGGTGAGAAGAGACAAACTTTGAAGGATTAGAAGCACATTTTTGAGATTATCAAATTTTCCAAACTCACACGTGAAAAGTCATTCTGTGCCATTCTTTTGCATTTTGCAGTGGGAGGGACTTAAAAAAATCAGCAAGAGAATAAATAGTGCAACATCTGTTCAAGAAGCTATATGATTAATATAAAAGAGGGAATAATGGGTTTGGAAACCAATTACATTAGTTGGTACTAAAATCAAGACATTTACACCTTTATTTATGCTTTCACCATGATTTTGTGATTTAAAAAAACACTTAATTAAAATAGTGAAAATGCTAGATTGTTTTGCCATTATTTCCTTTCCCTTAGTAAATATTTTCAGTGAAAAATGGAAGAATATTTAAATCAGAGTGTAATTCACCAGTTGCTGAGGGGGAAAAAAATCTATTTAACTGAAACATTTTTCAAAAGAAGTGAAATCTAATCTGTATTTCCAGATTCCTGTCTCAGCTAAATTAGGGTAACTCTATTAAAGTAAATTGAGTTACTTCTATTATACCCGTGTAAATCCAGAGCGCAGAAAATTTGATGATTTTTATTTGGAAAGAGGGTACACAATAGATCTGTTTCTGAATATGGAAAAAGTATGCTTTGACTAAAATGGCATTCATGCTGCCTCATTAAGAACATGATTCCTAAGGAGCTCAGGCACAGGAAATTGTGATGATATTCAGGGAAGACATGTTTGTTCTCTACTGCCCCCTACTTTCTCATTTACTCTGCATGGTAAGAAAAGAAAAGAAAGAATTATTTAACTTTTGTTCTTTGGATACGCCAAACGTGTTAGACACCTAAACCCTGATCTGCTCTGTGAACTTTATGTCCATGTAACTGTCACTTGGGAGGGGGTAGTTTCCACACCCTTCAGTGACACAGTTCTGCCACCTGAATTCCTAGTATAGACAGCACTACATTGACAGAATAGCTTCTCCTGTTCATATAACCACCGATTCTTGGGCAAGCTGATTAACTACACCTATAGAGGAAGCTCTCATCAGCATAGGGAGCATCTACACCAAGCACCACATTAATACAGCTGTAATGTTGTAATTAAGTGTAAGAGTAACCAAACTATTAATCCCTATTTTAGGGACAAAACTCTTGCTGAAGATTGTTCGGTGCTTACTCACTTGTGCCAAAGTTGTGGTTTTTTGGTTTTTTTGCAGTACAGATTTGCTAGGCACCTGTGTTTCTCATTCTGAGCTGGTGCATTCCTCCTTCCATCTATGTGCCTAGGCACCCCTCTCTCTCTCCTCCTTAAGGCCAAAAGCAGTTTACAAACCACGTATGTTCAGCTACCTAATTCACTTGCCTGATTCACTATTGATCTGAGAGGTCATCCATTAGATCAGGCAAGTTCACACAAAATAGATGGAGGGGAGCATACAGTCTTTCATTTGTGAATGATTCTATCATAATTAGCCTAGTGCTTAGGATACTTACCTGGTTATGGGACACCATAGTTCAAATCCCTTCCTCTACCTGAAGGGGAGAAGGAATTTGAACAAGTATCTTGTACCTCTCTGAGGCTATGTCTAGACTTCAGGCTTCTTTTGGAAGAAGCTTTTCTGGAAGAGAGATTCCTGAAAAACTTCTTCCGAAAGAGAGCGTCCATGCTGCAAAAGCTCATAAAAAAAGTGATCTGCTTTTTCAAAAAAATAGCATCCATTCACTGTGGATGCCATCTCATATTTCAGCTGTGATTACTATGGATGGAGTGGCCACCAGGGCACCTGTGCATTTTCCTCTTTCCTCTTCTTTCGAAAGAACTCGGTCTTCCCCATTCACACATGCCTTTTTCTGAAAGAGCTCTTTCGGAAAAAGGCTTCTTCCTCATAGAAAGAGGTTTAACAATGTCGGAAAAAACCCTCTGTTCTTTTTATTTTCTTTCGGAAGAACGTGATTGCAGTGTGGACGTAATTGAAGTTTTTTTTTGGAAAAACAGCCATTCTTCCGAAAAAACTCTAGTGTAGACATACCCTGAGTGCAATAACCTTTGTTCTATGAGCTCTTCTGGGGTGTGTGTGTGGGAAAGGGCAGTTCTTCAATATTTATCCTAAGTAGAAATCAAAGCCAGAAAGTGATACCTGAGCATCTTGTCTTCCTTAGAAGCTGGATGCTGTTCAATTACTTCTGTTTTGAACCAAGTGGCTCATTTAAAAAAAAAAAGTGGGGTTTTTTGGATCTTCATCTAGCTGGGAAAATAGATCAAACTAATGATTAAGGGTTTTGTCCTTCAGATAACAACTGATCAGTAATGTCATTAACCCCCCACCCCCCATATTTATTAAGAGACTGATGCTAAGAAATGAATCAAGGGACAGCAAGGTTAATGGGGTATTTAGAATGGTATGTCTGTCATTGGACTCCATCTGAAATGAGCAGCTGTATTGATTAAAAGGAGGAAGCATTGCTTCCAAATAAGCATAAATGCCAACAACTGGCCATTGAATCTATGCTGTAACTAACTGCACTGTATCTGGAATGAGGTACAGGCTGACGAAGATAATCAGCAAGCTGTACAATTAAACAAAATCACTGAGTGATGCATATCCAAGACACTTTCTTGAGGCTTTGTTATAGCAAAAATTATAGCTAAAATAAAAGGACTTTGGATTGAAGTAAAAGGACTTTGGATTGCAATATACATGAAAGAAACCTCTTTTGACTTACCTTGTATCAAAGAAACAAAGACAAGATTTAAAAACTGTGAATTTGGCATCTGAAAACTTGGGATAGGATTGAAGTTATTGGACAAAAGGTGGGTGGTTTTCCACTATCTTGGACCATATCTTCCTGCGCCTTTGTGGAGGCACAGCCAGTTGAAGCACCTACCTAGGATTATCCCAGAGTGGGGTAATAACCAGATAGTGGAGCATCAGCTGGCTCTGTGCTGCCACCACTTTCCTGGCATAGGGGACGTAACCAGGAAATAAAGGCTTGATATTAGGGCCTTGGGCTGATTGGTTTTATTCTAGCTGCTGAAATGCTCTTCTGGGACTCCAGGCAGCAGGACTTGATTTAGAACTACCTGATGTTCTAGTCAAATGCTCATTTTTTTTACTGGAAGAAAAAGTTTGGAATAGCTTATCTGGACAGGTAATTAAAACAAAAATCTGAAGTAAAAGGCATGTTAGTGGCTATATCATCTGGGTGTTTTGGTGAGAACAATAGCAAGAAAGAGTGTAGGGATGTGTATACTGTACTGTGTATACTTACTGAAAATTGCTGTACAGTGGTGAATCACTAAATGTATAGAATTCCTTCTGTCTGGGTGAAGTTATTGCATTCTGTAAAACTCTTCAGCAAATTCAACTGTATTAATGAATATTTCTGAAACTGATTGCTACCCTGTTACATGGTCATAAATATAAATACCACATAAAACTTAAATCAAGAACATTCCATTCCCCTATGAGTTATGCCATTTTTTATCATTAAACTACCAGTTATGGCTATTATGCTGTGATAAAGCTAGGTGAGTAAGCGTCAGAAAAGCAAGTTACTTGTTGCAATTGCTTTTTAAGATGCTGAAACAGTGAGTCTATATTTAGTAAGAGGAAGGCCTTTCCATAGACAATATTGTCTTTTCCAGGCCCTGAATGCACTTTATGTTCCTAAACCAAACATAGAATTTGGAAGTTAGGGATTTGGGAAATATTCACAGTTTCCACCAAGACAGCAAGCCCAGATGCACTGCACTGAGCTTGACAAACTGACATCAACATCATTGCTTTAGGCAGAAACATCAGCCGGTATGTTGTTAACAATGTTGCTGAGCTACCAACAGTCCTGTGTCCTGAGAAATGTGCTGATTAACAAATTAAAACACCAATAGAATGCAGCTGTCACGTGGTGAAGGAGTAGGTACTTGTCTGGTTTTTGGATAACAGTTTCTTGGAATGCTCTATAATTTGCATATTCATTCTGTTACAGTATGCTTTGTGTTTAACGTTTTACAGAAATAAATCTTCTAGAATATGAAATCTCAATAACAGAAGCATCCTTTCATGATCAGGGAGGAGAAATACATTACCACAGATTACAAAATCTCACCCCAGTATAACCTTCTAGCATACAGCATATTGTAAAGTATAAATACACTACCAGAAATATTCTTTCAAATAAGAAATCATATTGGATTTTGAAGAGGAGAAAATAGGTCATTTGACTGCTTCAGTCTGATTCCAATTAAAGAAAGCAATTTGAGCAAAGGAAGATTTAGTCATTAGCTTTAGAAGCTATATGTGATTGGATCAATTAATACTGGTTCCCTGCTTTTAAAGTGTCACTAGAACTACTAACTCTAATAAGGAAAGATTAATGTGACAAATTGGGAAATGTAACAATTACCTATTTAGCAAAGTTATCCAGTCAAACTATTTTATACATAATATAATGAAGAATGTGAAAGTTAAATGTGCTTTAATGAACATTTGGAATTAAATTTGTGGGAAAAGAGAGCAGCTAGATAAAGCTGAGCCTAAGTTAGGCTGCTTCCAGGATAATGTGCAAAACTAACAAGCTTTACTTAACTTCCGTGCAATCATATATCATTTTTAAAAAAAGACTGAAAACAAATTACTATTTGAGGATAACAAGAAAAGGGATTGATACCATATGCTATATGTATATATGGAAAGTATAAATGTACCACGCTATACTGCAGTTACTCCAGCAGGCACCATTGCGTTTTTATTCTGAGATTGAGTCATTAGATAGATGTTTTACTAGTTCACCCATTACTCTGCTAACATTAGCATATCAATTCCTTCTTGTAAAATCAAAAAGGAAGTCAATCAAAAGATACTGAAAAATTTCAAAACTAAAATGATTGATTCATTCCTTGACCTTGCTTAGTTCCATGTCCTGGGGAATAGTTATAATGATGCAAAAGGAGCAATAGTAGATTCACAAAATAATATTTGGTAACTGAAATTTCTCACTAGTTGAAAGCTAGTAAAGAACTTTTCCCCCCTATTTATATTAAATTTGTTCTTTTCATTTTAAAAATTGTTTTTAAAATGTTAAATTTCTTACCATACTCTGGAATCAGCTATGCTTAGTGAATTATCTTAAGATCTTACTTTCGAATGACAATATATGGAAAACATGTAAATATATTCATTTTTGCCACCTTTGTACATCTGGTGGATGCAGGCAAAGGAGGAACAATACAATGTTGTTAAGGGGTAGATCTGGAAACCAGCATCACTGGAAAATGGCAAAATACTTCCAGATGAGCCATATGGAAGATGAATTTATATATGCCCCTGTAATACAAAAGTTATGCCAAATTCTGAAGCTCTGGAGCTGAATCAAGCTCTAAGAATGAATGGAGAGATTCTTTGGCATAGCTGACAAAGATTGGCATAGTCTAGTTTAAATTTTAAGAAATTAGTTATTCTATTTTTTTGCTAGTCCACACCTGGAAAAATATGTCTCTAAATACATCTGTTTGGCTTTACCTGTCCATGGTAACTGGAACCTGGATGGAGAGACGATAGCACAAAAAGTGGCACACCTACAGCTCTGTTATCCCAGCTTTCACCAGCATAACTAATACCTGGAATACCTGAAAGTTATAGAGATGTGGCCGTGTTAGTCTGGTCTTGCTGAAACAAAAGACAGGATTGTGCAGCACTTTAAAGACTTGTTAGTCTTTAAAGTGCTGCATAGTCCTGTCTTTTCTTACTACAAAGTTAGGCTGAGTAACAGCAATTTACATTCAGCGAACTGTGCATGTTTCCATGGCTACGTCTAGACTGCAGATTTAAATCGGAAAAAGAAACGCAATTTGCAGTATCTTTCCGCTTTACTGTCGAAAAAGGCTTGTCCGAAATTTTGACACATGCCTTATGCCTTGTAAAATAAGGTTTACAGGAATGGTGAAAGAGCATGTCTGCTTTTTCAATTTTTTTTCCAAAAAAGTGGATGCGTTCCTTGGATGCAGCATTGCTTTTCTGTGATACCTCTGGTATCTCGGAAAAGCAGTGCAGTTTAGACATAGCCTATACTGAAATGTTGCTCCCACCAATAAAACTTTTCAGCAACTATGCTACTCCATAGCTACTCCAGCAAGCACCATTGCAGCACACAGGCTAGAAGCATATGGATCTGGAATGCAGGTGGATGGTTACAGTAGCTGTTCCCTTTCAGCCTCTGTTACCTTCAGGAGTGAGATCAGCTAAAAATCATCACTCCCTGTGGAAAACAGTACTAATATTCAGTTCAATTGTCTTATCCACATATACTCAAGCCCATGGGCCATATTCACCATGGCTAGGATTGCTACTGTGTTCTAGGAATACCAAGGAGAAGTAAGAATGCAGTGCTTGCAACTTGTGTGGACAAAGGGTATGTCTAGAATACATTGGTTTTTTTCGAAAAAACTTCACCTGCATCCACACTGCAATCGCATTCTTTCAAAATTAAATCGAAAGAACACAGGGTTTTTTCCGACCTTCGTAATTTGAGGTTTACCAAGAAAGCCTTTTTCGAAAGAGCTCTTTCGAAAAATGGCATGTATGGATGCAGAACAGGGACATTTTTCAAAAGAAGAAGCAATCGAAAAAAGCACAGCTGTCCTGGTGGCCATTCTGTGAATAGTGATCAGGGCTTTCTTTCTAGAGAGCATCCATGCAGTCTGGACACTCTCTTCTGAAAAAGCAGATCACTTTTTCGATCTGGTTTTGAGGTATGGATGCTCTTTCAAAAGAAGCTTTTTTGAAAAGAGTCTTTCGAAAAATCTTCTTTCAAAAGAAGCTTGCAATCTAGATGTACCCAAAGGGGAGTGAGTTCAGTATACTAAATTTCTATTTATCTTGGGAACATTCAAAATAGTACCTCTGTGTAGTTTTGCAGATGGAAATATGAGCTTGAGGCTTTCTCCATCCACGCTTCAGAGTAGTTCAGCCAGATAAGGAGGAAAAAGAAAAAGGGCTTAGAGTTAGCTTGATTTCAGACGGTTATATGCTATTATAGGATTGTCAATGATCTGACTAGAAGATAATCTAGATCTTGTCCTGAAATCAGGCTACATAGAATGAAATGTAGAGCAGTCAGTACTTTGTAAGGACCCTTGGGGGGTGTGGCAAGAACAATTATGTTGAGGACAAAGCCAAGTTTTAGAGATTTTTATTAAACTAAAGGAAAAAAGTTATCAAAACTCCAAACCACAGAATCAAACAAATATAATACAGTCTTAGGTGTACTGTTCACACCATTCCTTACAAAGTCTACTTAGACTAGTGTACTTATATGCTTGTTCTTGAGGACCAGGTGATAAGAAACAAGAGACCAGCCTTGTGTTTCTCATATCAAATGTGTCTAATGTTTGTAGAAAAGTGTCAAATGTTGAGTAGCTAAGTGTGAGGGAGCAGAGAAAGGGGACTCCGGTTTCCCAAGGGTTAAAGAAATCCTCTGGGCCCAGCTAGTCTCTGCAGTCAATGCCAGGCCTGGAGGGAGGAGAAAGAGAGAAGAAGGCTGGCTCAGTTTGGGGCTGACTAGCAAGAAGGCAAGAGGCCAATTCAGCAGTCCAAAGGAAACGAACAGCAGCCACAGGAACAAGTAAGGCACCAATCTGGGAAAAGGGGGGAACCAACTGAGATGCCCCAACTTGGGAATCTGGATTCTTGGGGCTATGCCCCAAACATAAGGACTTTATCAGGGAGTGGTTCAGAGTTCCTGGTCCAGGAGCACAGGCAGCAGAATCCAGCACCCCCCTTTTATGTCTGCTTACTCCACCATCTAGCCAGTAGGCTGCACAGCTGCCAATGAACTTTTTACAATGAAAAGCTAAGGTAAAATTTAAAGAAGAAAAAAATAACAAGGGCACTGAAAAACCCTAAGGATTCACTCCATATGATGGTTTGTCCTCTGATATGGTATTGGCACTATCCCCTGAATATTCATGTCAGTGCCCAGACTTCCAGGCCCAAATCTAATTTATTCATCCACATCATCTTAAAATACACTAATTCTATAGGCTACCCTATTCAGAAATACTAATATCTGTTATCTCATTCTCAAAACCTATTACCTGAATGGTTACTTCCACGTTCTTGCAGTGTACCTTCTGGTTACCAGCAGGTCCCAAAATTTTGATGAATACCTTTTAGATTTTAGGGAACTGAATGAATATAGGTCATTTATTTATGCCAAAGATTACAAACAATCTTGTCTTTTGACCTTGTCTCTTGTTGGCATCCTATCATCTATGGGAATTGGTGGAAATTGCAGTCTATGATGTAGCTGGTTCATCTCATGACTGAATGGTCCAGTCCAAAATTTTCATGATCTTTGGCCGTTGTTGCAAATGTACGTATCTTGCATGGGAGCTGGTTGCTACCTAAAGACTCTTTTCTCTTCAAGCTGTGGGAGGCAGCTCCTTTGATATTCTGAGGGAGGCAATGGCACCACTTACTTTGAACACTTGCCAGAATTTCCCATTGGTCAGATTCAGTTCCAAATTCCTTTATATCTTACTTTGTGAATGAATGTGTGTGTGTGTCTGTGGCTAGGCTTGGGATGTCTTATAGTTCTTGTTCCATCCAGTCTAGCATGTCCTTGGGTATGCATCCATCTTCCAGTGTACTCAAATGCACCAGGCAACACGGTCTTTGCTTGAGCAGGACTGTTACACTTGGTAAATTTGTTCTTTGAAAAGCTTGTGCATTGGTGGTGACTTTATCTTACCATTTGGAATTGAATCTGGCATAAACCACCCAGATGGAAACTTTTTAACCTTTTTTCCTGGTGAGCATAGGTTGTCCATGTTTCCCTACCATTCGTGAGTGCCAAGGATGCAAGCATGGTACACTAGCATTTTGGTTTTGATGGTAACCTTTCCATTGTTCCATGCTCTTTTAGGGAATGTCTACATTAAGAAATTATTTTGAAATAATAACGCCTTAAATAACTATTTGAAATAGTGTGTCCACATTACAGGGAAGCCTTGAAATTAGTCCAAGGCAGGTTCCCTTCATTGGACCTGCTACCTTGACTTAGAGCCCCATGAGGCACTGGGGAGTATTTACTTGGAATGACTCTGGGGAGTAGTTATTACAAAAGAGCAGCAGTGGAGCATCCATACAACCATTATTTCATAGAATCATAGTGCTGGAAGAGACCTCAGGAGGTCATCAAGTCCAGCCCCCT
>CM057846.1:176326483-176336960 GCA_030068395.1 Apalone spinifera | reverse complement strand
AAACAAATTGACAGAGCCAAAAAAATACCCAGACATGAACTACTTCAAGACAGATGCAAAAGAGAAAATAACAGAACTCCTCTTGTTGTTACCTACAGTCCACAACTCAGACCCCGCCAATGCACTATACACAATCTACAACCCATCTTGGAAAATGATCCTTCAGTCTCAGAGGACTTGGGAGAAAAACCTATTCTTGCTTACAGACAACCCCCTTACCTGAACCGTATTATTTCCAATAACCATGCAACCAACCTCTTCATAAGCCTCCAGGAACCCAGCCCTGCAACCAAAAAAGATGCCAATTCTGCCCACATATCTACACTGACGAATTCATCACTGGAACAAACAACATAAGCCACAAAATCAAAGGGTCATTTAATTGCACATCTAGTAATTTGATCTATGCCATCAAATGCCAGCAGTGCTCCACTGCTATATATATTAGGCAAACTGGACGGTCTCTGCAGAGAAGAATCAATGGACACAAATCGGATATACGTAAAGGGAACCCACAGAAGCCTGTTAGTGAACATTTCTGCTTGCCTAACCACAGTTTAACAGACCTGCAAGTTGCTATCTTGTCACAGGCCAGCTCCACAAGCCAGACACATAGGGAAGAACTGGAATCACAATTCATCCACAAATTCAGTTTACATGCTAATAGACTCAATCGTGATATGGGCTAGCTAGGGCATGACCTACTTAACCACTGAAGGTGTTAACAGCTCTCTGAGTGGTATCCTTCCTGTCTTAGCAATCTATCTATTGACTTTGATTTTTATCTGCTTAGATTTAAGTACCCATTCTCCAGATACTTAATGATGCTTTGTCTCACACACTCCTTCCTTTTTTCTTTTTCTCCCCCCTTCGCTTACCCTCTCCTATTTATTTTGAGTTTTCATATCCTCTATTCATAACTCCTGTCATCTGAAGAAGTGGGCTGTGCCCACAAAAGCTCATGATACCATCTACATGTTTTGTTAGTCTATAAAGTGCTACCAGACAATTTGTTGTTTTTTTAATGTTGATGGTGAGAGCAAGTACCTAATAAACACTTGAAAGCCAGTCCATGAGTTCTTAGAGTAGATCTTTATCGTGGACTATGAGGGCAGCAACATCTGTGAATAGAAGTACTCTGATTAGCTAAAACAATCATACAGGCTGGTAGGTTCCTTACATTACAGCTAAATATAAAGAAGTAATGTCTACTGAAATTATTCAGCATGAAAATATAAGCCTGATACTGTACAATTGATCTGGTTTCAGTAAATAAAGACTATGATAGAAGCTAGCAGGCTAGTCTTATGGGCTAGAATGAAATGATACCAACCACTGGGCTAAAAAGATCACCTTCATGAACAGAATGTATAGGGATAAAGCAGAGAGGAGAAAACCACAGGGAAAGAAAAGAGATATGTAGCAGTAGATGCTAGTCATTCTCAAGCTGCAGACAGACATGCTGAAGACTCTCTTGGGTTTTGTCTACACTGCAGGTTTTTTGCGCAAGAAGCTTTTTGCAGAAGAGATCTTCCGAAAAAATTATTGTGCAAAAGTGGGTCCACACCTCAAAAGCGCATCTCAAAAGCGATGTGGTGTTGCGCAAGAGAGTGTTCACACTGCATGGACGCTCTTGTGCAAGAAATCTCTGATAGCCATTAACAGAATGGCCATCAGAGCACCTGTGCTTTTTCTGACAGGCTCTTTTGCACAAGAAACCCCTGCAGAGCATCCACACATGCCTTTTTGCGCAAGAGCTGTAGTGCAAAAAGTAGTTATTCCTTGTGGGGAGAGGAATAACTCTACCAGCAAAAGCCCTCTGTCCTGTCGATTTACTGTTTTTTCTTGCGCTAAAACGCACTTGAGGTTTTTGCACCGGTTTTTGTGCAAAAACCTTGTAGTGTAGACATAGCCTTATTGAACCTGTTTCAACACACACATGCACACCTCCCTTCCCAGTCCAGGGAGAACTGTTTTCTGAGACCTCCTGGCATTGCTTCCCCCATATTATATCTGGCATCCTCTGCCCTATCCCAACCACTCTGCCCTTGGAGAGAGTATAGATAGTCTCAGCCACATGTACACTGATTTGTGAGACACTGTTCATGTATGTTTGTGAAATGAAATGATTTGCTCCTTTTCTTGTATTCATAAAGTGTCATTCAGTTATAAATATCTGTGTGCCAGGGTTTGGAATAAACGTCTATTTATGGAAACTTAATTCATCTTTATTAGTTTAGTTTATTAGCTGTCTGGGACTGACATCATTCACAGATAATAGCAATAGATGCGTTTGCAATGATATATTACTGCACATACACCACTCATTACAAGTTCATATCGGCGTACAAAAAGGAATGCCAGGCAGAGCACACCACAGCACTACACATTCCTGTGCCTCACTAGTAAAATGTTTTTCAATGCCTCCCTGAGCCACATAATATTTTTTATTTATTTATTTTTATATATATATATATATATATATATATATATATATATATATAAAATAAATAAACTTTGTATTGTGTGTGAAAAAAATTTTGTAAGCCGCCTCGAATATTTTAAATAGAGAGGCGGGGTAAAAATATTTTAGATAAATAAATAAATAAATATAGCTCCCCATTGGGCTCTTCTTATAGCCCTGGTATCTGGCTGCTGAAAAATCAGCAGACAGCCCTGCCACCTCCACTCTCCTCTTCTTCTCTCCCCCAAAAGAAATTTTCCTCCTTTGATTCACAGTATAAAGCACACAGCAGGTAGCTAGACCACAGAAGAAATAATTTCCCAATAGCTATTATCTCATGAGTAGACAGTGCCAGGTGTTTTCAGATGGCCATCAGCACATTCAACTCATTCTGCACCTGCTCAGTCTAGAGTGGAAGCACTTCTTGTTGTTGAGGTGACTAGTGTACATTTTCATGCCTTACAATGGGGACGAGTAGGCTGGGTCTCCCAGGTTCACTACTGGCATTTCAACATCCCCAACGATAATCCACTGGTTGGAAAAGCTTGTAGCTTCCAAACAGGTTTGTGTTCTTAAAGATGCATGTCTCATGCAACTTCCCTGACCATTCTGCACTGTGAATGAAATGTCCACAATGATCCACCGGCACTTGCAATACCAAAGTTAGACCTTTCTGTCGATGTACTTTGTGGCAAAGTCTTCTAGTGCTATAATAGCAATATGGGTGCCATTTATTGCCCCACTGTCGTTCAGGATCTCCATTGGGGCTCTTATTTTGGTGTCACACAACTGGAGGGCTTGGGCAAGCTCCATGCACTTTTGCGGGAATGTGTCCTTGGCATCTGAAAATTCTGCAGCCAGCACTTCTCACTTCATACCTCTGTAACAATGTGATCCCCTCCTCTCATTGCTTGTTGCTTGGGCCAAACCCACTGCTCCCCCTATTTGCAGCTGCTCTGTGACTACAAATAACAATTTTGAAATGATTGTTTCTATTCCCACAGCAAGCTAGCCTCCAAAAAGTCATCAAGTTTCCCATAATTCCTCCGGTGGGTCTGAAAATACCACATGATCAGGCACATTGTGCTCGCAACACTCATCCATGCTTCTCGCAGAGAGCGTGTGGATGTGTTTGTGGGGCTTTTGAAAAGAGCTGTGTACCATTTTCGGATGAAGAAAGCTGCTTCGTGGACCCTCAAAACCATGTTTTCAATCAGCCCTGCATGTGATGTGTTTGTCCACACCAGGCATTGCAAAATCTTCCCCAAACACCCTGCACTAGATGGTGGGAAGTTACACATGGGCTAGCTACCCATGGATGTACTGCTTTCTGCATTGATGCAAACACTGCTAGAGAGGATTTGCACCACTGACACAAGGAGTACAGTGTGGGTATGCAAAACTAATGTAATTACTGCAGAGGCTGTATATCAATGCAACTTAAATTAACATAATTTTGTAGTTCAGACTTGTCTTTAGGGTAGAGGGCCCATATTGTGGGAAAGTCTTCCTGAAGTGGTCTGACAAGGTAAAGTGCCCTCAGTCCTACTTGACGGTGGGGTATGGATGGCCATCACAAAACCTGGATGGTTACTGCAGCTAGAAAATGGGCTCATAGACTGCTCAGACGATAGTCAATGGAGTGGTATTCAAAAGCTGCCTTGCCCAACGAGTGGCATGAATCCCTAACCAAAGAGTGAAATGATGCTTTAAGTTTGTCTTTTCTGTGAAGACTACTTAGTACCAGGAACTGTAGACCTTACTATTGTGAGGGAAGTGTTCTAAATAACAGTAGTTATTGTTTTCTGTCCTCTTTAAAAAAGAATTAAGTAGAAAATAAAGATTGAGTACTCTATGGGAGCTGATGGGACTAGACTTCATCCAATTTAATGAAAATAGATATCACACTTTCCCCATAGTTTTTTAGTCCTAAAGGGAAAAAGGCATTCACTATTTGCATGTCAAAATCAGAAGCCTCTCTTGGTTTACTCTTGACCTGTTCCTTCTCCTTTTCCATATAGATTAAAGATACAGCAGTGCCTAGTGTGCTTAATGAATGTTGCATGAGTCTCTGCCTATCTTTCTTAATTTCACTGTAATTCTCTTTATTCTTTGCAAAACATTATAGAATTATCCACAACAGCAACTAGGACACATCAGAACAGTTTCCCAAAAACCAATAAAGTATAAAAATGAGTGCTTTAGAGAGAAATTGCATTTGATATCTTCTATGTTGGTATTGATACATTTAATTATTAAGGTTCCCAGGGAGGAGGAGAGGTGTTTCTAAAGCTCAAATGGTTAGTAGGCATCTTGCCTTGAAAATCTCTCCTTTAATCATTAATCATTCCATTTACAATGTCAATAGATAGTACTATTGGTTATGTAACTGCAATTTGAAAACTTCTCCTTTGCTCGTTGTAAACTACATTAAAAAAATTTACTGAAATATCATTGGTATATTACATTATATATAGTTACATACATAAAGCCCTGAAAATCTGTGGATATCCACTTGATGGGTATCTGCATCCATGGATATACATGGCTCATTTTTGCTGTTATGGATGCTGATATGCACACAAATTTGTTATTCCTTATGGAGAATATATCCCATATATTAAACGAATATTGAGTGAACCAGTACTTATCCTCTCCCATGTGCTCCTTTTACAGTGACATTATTATTTCATACCAAACACAATTTTGTTATGGTTTTATTAAAGAGAAAGTTCCAGAGCATTTCTCTAAGGTTTGTCTCTGTAACAGGGTGTTCTGAATCTTTGAGGGCCAGGAGCCCGGGGCTAGCCAGTCCCATTCAATTAACAGAAGGGGATATATAAAAGCCAGAAAGTGGCTTGGTGCGGGAAGAGAGATGCAGGAAAAAGGCTGACACTTGTGATTGGTGTATGGAGCAGAGAGAGAGGTATTGAGTGAATGGTCTCTGGGCCCCTGCAGCCTGTGTTGGTTAGCAGAATTAACTTTGTGTATTACTACTTGAGCTGTTGACTGAATTAATAAATAGAGGCCTGAGAGAGGGGCCTGAAAGAGTCTGGGGGAGACAGACCAACAACTTGTTAATTTATATTATTCATTATCTTTTTCATTTCACATATATGTATTGAAGAGCAGGTCTGTATGGGGACACTTAGAAAAATGAAGGCAAATCAGCTAAAGGTGTGAAATCAATGCGTGTAAGTTAAAGCGAGTTAAACTAGAATGACCAGACAGCAACGGTGAAAACTCAGGACCAGGGAGAGAAACAGGGTCCTATAGAAGACAGAGTCCCTAATATCAGGATAGTCCTCATAAAATAGGGACATCTGGTCACCCTAAATTAAACTTTTATGTGGATGCCTCATTCAAGAGTAAAGAGGCCTTTAACTCATGCACACTGATTTTGCACCCCAGTTGTTTAGCCTTACCTTTCCTGAGTGTGCCCATATAAACAAGTTCTTACCGTCTGATTACTGTCTTCTTGGAAGGTGGGTCCTTCTGAAGCCAAAGTGGTATGAACAAGACACCTAAAAAGCAAAATGGAATGAGTTGAGCAGCATAGGTATAGTAACAATTACTGCCTCTTGCAGTTCTGAACTGTCCTTGAAGTACAGTAATTCCTCATTTAACACTATAGATATGTTTCGGAAAATGATCGTGTTACGTGAAAACCTGTTATGTGGGGTCAGTTTTCCCATTGAAAATAATGGAAAAGGTGGGGGTTGCATTTCAAGTGGTGGTGTCTATTGGGACTGGGACATAAGGTTTGGGGAGAAAAGGGACTGGGTTACAGCAGGGAGGGGAGGTGTTTGGCTCTGGGGAAGGGAAGGAGAGAAGAGGGGAGGGGGATTGGGTTGGAAGTATGTCCCTGTGACAGGTCTGCCGGAACCCGCACTGTATCCGGCGAGGGGGGGTTGCCAGGGAACGGTGTAGCAATTGGCGAACCCTCCGCCGCTTTGCAGGGAGGCGGGGGAAGCGCTGCGCAACCGCCTGCAATGGGTCAGCTGGGGAAATCGTGTTATTCCGGATGGTCATGTAATTCAAAAAACATTCCCTAAAAAAAACCAAAAACCGCACAATCACAAAAACGTGTTAAGTGGGCACATGTTAAATGAGGAATTATTGTAGTTGCTGCTGGTATTTTTTTTTTTTAAAGAATAATGAATCTCTTTCTGGAGCAAATTTTGTACTAACTTCCTGAAGGCCAACACCTAGTCCTGATGGAAGTCATGGTAATTGACTTAAAAAGAATCAGTATTTCTCCCAACCAAGATAATGGAATTTTGCCATTTTCTTTGTGGCCACTATGTTCATTGTTAGAAATAGTTGTGTTTTCCTGTGCAACCTATAAGAATTAAGTTCTCTCAGGAATTTCCCAAATCCTATCTAATATTAGTACTGGATGACTGCAGTTACTTTTGTAAAGATTCATAGGCCATAGTTACACAGGTATGTTTTGTTTTTGTTTTTACAAACCCCACACAGGGCCAGGACAGGAACAGGTTAATGCTCTGAACTGCAGCCTGGGGCTGATGTAGCTGCACATCACAATACTTCTCAGAATTGGCAAGCTTATTGAACAGATCACAGTAGTCTGTGTGATCTTGTATTCCCCCAGTTATTTATAGCATTGATGTGTTGTTCCTTGCTCTGTGCTGAGGGTTATCTACACAATGAGTTACTGCATGGCAAGCCAGCCTGTGAAACTACAATATGCCATAAGAACACTGGAACAGAACCATAGCACCCTGGAGTGCAGCCTAATATAGGACTATTTGAAAATATAGTTTGAGACATTCAAGCTATGGATTGCTCATTCATTCGAGAGAGAAAGCTGGCTAAGTTTCCCTTGAACAACTGTATTGGGGGCTTTTATCCTTAAGTTGAGGTTATTAACTGTGTGAAAGCCCTGTGAATGGGAGAAACGGGGAGAAGGAAGGCTAGGAATAATCTAGAACTGGGTTTTTTTTCCTTTTGATGAGGGAATCCAGTTTATTCTTAGATAGGATGACTTCTTATTTAATCTTCTATAACTATGTTGGTTAAAGAGTTTTCCTGCCTTTTCCTATATCATGCTTTCTTTTTAGCTCCTGCTGTGGCTAGTTGGCTTTCTCATGACATGGCTTCTATGCAAGCTTACATATTTACCTGAAACACAGCACAGTAGCAGTCAATTTTCCGTTTCTTTAATGAAGTGTGCAGTTTCATCATCATGTGTGAGTTGAGAGATTGAACCAAAGAAAATGACTACAAATGAAATTGTTTAACTAAGAAATGTGTGAAATGCAATTGTGCATTTTCTTGCGTTGTTTCAAAATGCTACAACTATGGTGATACTCTTCTCTGTTCTAGAAAAGTGTCACGTTGAGCATAAAAATAGGTCTTACATCAATTTATTTTTGAAAATGCTCTTATGTAGTTAAGAACTGAAAAAAGAAACCCATAAAGTGTAAGAGCTAAAAAGCAAGCAGAATACAGAAAATTTACTCTTTTGCCTACCTTTTATAAAACTATAGGTGAAAAGGGGGTGAATGTAGAAAAGGGATTAATAAGTGTTACAGAACAGCTGACTATATGCAAGTTGCAGTGTCTGCAGATTGAACACAAATATTTCATTCTCAGGAGGCTTAGAGGAAGGCAAGAGCTGAGTGACAAGTACAGCAATATCAGTTTGGAGGTTTAGATTAAAGGTCACAGCCAGAAGGTATCCATCATTGCAGAAAACTCTCCGCATAAGCCCCTTTTCAGTGTTCATACTAAACCTTAAATGTGTGCAGTTTATTTAATGTACACTTTGGATGCGTATGACTTTTGTGGAGGTGGAGTATAATTTAATTTCTTTAATCCTGTCATATTGAGTTTAGCTTGCACTTTGTATCTTCTCCTTAGGGAATCAATATTTAATAATAGTCTCTTCAGTCTAATAGAGAAACTTATAATACAATCGAATGGCTAGAGTTTGTAACTAGCCAAATTTAGGCTGGAAATAAAGTGTACATTTTTAATGGTGAGTGTAATTAACCCTTGGAACAATTTAACAAGGTTTATTGTGGTTTGTCCTTCACTAGCAATTTTAAAGTCAAGTTTGGATGTTTTTCTAAATAATATGATGTAGGAATTATTTTGGGGATACTAAATGATCACAAGGGTGTCTTCTGACTTTGGAATCTATGTATCTATTAAATGTTTGAGCTCAGTGATCAGCAGAAGATGATTTGCAACTTGGATAGAATTCCTTAGCATGCAATTATCAGCAAACTCTCAGAAGTACTCGTTATCTTTTGACCCTGACAAAAGTAAAGGAAGAGTGTGAAGCCCGTGGGAGAAAGGAAATTGTACTGTTCTCCAATCTATTCGCTTTAGGATACTATAATGAGGAGGAATTGGGATGCTTTTCCTTGCAATCTATATTAGGCATTATTTTCCATTTTATTTGTTAGTAATGCACATATACAGAATGTGATCCTGAAAGGTACTGAACAATTACAATTCCCATTGACTTCAGAGTGTGCTGAGGAATCATGGTACTGGAGAACACAGGATTCTAGGAACATTCTTGACAAACAAGCATATATGAGATGAAATGTATAATAACTACCTTCTTTAATATCACAAAATATTCTTACTTGGAGAGGGGTTTAGTGTGGCTGGTCAATACAATGGAAGGAGGGATGGAGAGGGGAAAGAGAGCATAAGAGCTTTCTCTACTTATTATGTGGAGTGCAGTCCTTGCATTCAAGTGAGATGTAGGCTATTCTGTGGCATTAGCACAGGAAGATGATCAGACAGTTCTATAGTGGCATCATTTTCCTGTACATTGGCCTGCTGGGAAAGAATTTTGCCTTCCTGAAGTGTAGTTCCAGTCAAGATCCCTGCGTGCTGGTACATCTCCTTTCCTCCTGCCCCCAATACAGAACCATGGCTCAGAGACACAGCTGTGGCCCAAAGTGTTTTACACAATTATGGCATTGTTATTGGCTTGCATTATTGTCAGACAATGAACTGTCACATCACTACTAGCCTGCTGTAGTTCTTTTTTTTTTTAATTTTTAAGAACAGATATTTGTCATAAGAAGGAATCATTGCGTATTGTGGTGGTTGCTCCATACAAATCCTCTGCACCGTATATCTTCTGTACTTTACAATTAATACATATGGCCAAGTTTGAGGGGAGGGGATAAACTGAGGACTGTGGTAATTCCACATTTTTAAAGGCTTCCACCTGTGGCTCTCAAAGCCATTTGCAAACACTGATTATGTAAAGCTACTTACTAGCCGTGTGAAATAGATTCATATTATTATCCCCTTGTACGGACGGAGGAAGAGACACAGAATGGTTAAGTGGCTTTTTGTAACTCGCACAGCAGGCTATTGACAGTTTGGAACACCACCAGTCCAAACAGATATTGATAAATTTGGAAAGGAGCATGGTAGATTCACAGAAGAACCACGAGAATGATTAAAGGGTTAGAATGCATGCCTTAGAGACATAGAGGCTGAAGGAGCACAATCTATTTAACATAACAAAGAGAAGATGAAGCGATAATAAGATTCTAGTGCCTTTATGGGGAACAAATATTTGATAATGTGCTCAGCAGAGAAAAGTACACATTGATGCATTGGCTGGATATTAAAACTAAGCAAATTCAGAGTGGAAATAAGGTGTCATTTTTTAACAGTGAAGGTAATTAAACATTGAAACAGTTTACCTGGTGTCATGGTATATTCTCTATCAAAGATCATTTTCAGTCCAAGATTACATGTTGTAAAATATATACTCTAGGAATTATTTTGGAGATGTTCTATCACAGATGCAGTATAGGAGGGCAGACACAAAGATGATGGGTCCTTTCCAGCCTTGGGCTCTCTGAATAGTATAGAGAATATGAACTCCCAGTTTCCTGCTTGAGCTATTGAATATTGCTCTCTCAGGGTATGTCTACACTACAGCGTTATTTCAAAATAAAATGCATTTTATTTTACACAAAATGCATTTCAAAATAGTGTTTTGCTATT
>CM057846.1:176282148-176308168 GCA_030068395.1 Apalone spinifera | reverse complement strand
CCCCCACAATTGGCCATTTGTCCCCTTTGCTCTTGTCAACTGTTGGCAACAGCAAAAGGGGACAAATGCCCATTATTGTCAAAAAAGTGGGGGTGCAGAGTAACATACAGGGGGAGGGATGCCAACCCTGGGCAATGTCCTGTTTTCCCTTTGGAAAATACAGTTAACCTAATCATCAGTAACACAAATATCCACATGAATGAGTATCTGGATGTAGGACACTATTCACAGTTATGGATTCACCTTGGAAGCAAGACCAACTGGGATTCATTGCACATAGTAGTATAATATACCAAGAGCCTGCTTAATTAAAGGAGCAATAGAAAAAAGGAAAGACAGATTCTTTTGAGTTTCTAAGTTTTTTGTTGTTGTAAGAATATTCAGGCCCCAGGCCTTTGATAAAGGACTTAAAAAACAAGTTTACCCCAGGAAGGAAGTGAGCTTGGCTTGTAAACCCTTGTACAGGTTCCTCATGGGAAGCATGGTGGGACTTACTCGCATTTATAAGGTGTTTAGGCACATAAGGTACTGTATTAGAAATCCTTATAACTTTTCTTTTAAAAATCTTCATGCTGAGAACTAATCGCTCACCAAATTTCTTATTAGATTTGTACAAAAACACTAAAAAGTAGATTTATCCAGCTCTTTTTATTGTGACACTTGAATTTCTTCAATGTGTCCCTTAGCATGGTTATTTGCGTATTTATGCTCTCCATCTAATACAGGCATGCATCATTCCAAGTATGGTTCAGCTTTTGTTTTCTACTTCATCTATCTGACAAATACCATTCATAGATCTAAAATAAAAGTTACACAGCACCTGTGTACTTCCTGGCTCCATTGCTTTATGCAGCAATGTGATTGGGTTGGAAGAAGTCTGAGAGTTTGGTGCTGGGATGGGGCTGACTATTGGGTAGCTGTATAATCCCTGTTCCAGGTAGGAAGGAGTTGCCTACAAGCTGTGTTGCACAGATGGCTCTTTCGGCTAATCATGAAGGCTACACATTCAACACAGAATAATTTTTTGAAGTTCTGACCTATCATGCAATGCATTCATTCACACTAAAATCTGAGAGACACTTGTCTCGGGCTATGTCTAAACTGAAGGCTTCTTTTGGAAGAAGCTTTTCCGGAAAAGATCTTCTGAAAAAACTTCTTCCGAAAGAGAGCAACTACACAGCAAAAGCGCATTGAAAAAGTGATCTGCTTTTTCGAACGATAGTGTCCATTCAGACTGGACACTATCTCACATTTAAGCTTTTTCCTATTTCCTCTTTTTTTGAAAGAACTCCCTCTTCCCCGTCCACACACGCCTTTTTCTGAAATAACTCTTTTGGAAAAAGACTTCTTCCTTGTAGAAAGAAGTTTACCAATGTCGGAAAAACCCTTCTGTTTTTTTGAATTTTTTTTCCCCGAAAGAAGGCAATTGCAGTGTGGAAATTTTTTTCAGAAAAATGGCTGTTTTTCTGAGAAAACTCTGCAGTGTAGACATACACTCAGAGAATCTAAAACCCTGATCAATAATGTGAAGAGATGTCCTCAGTCAGGACTGTATAGTAGGAAAAATTGTTACAAGCAATGTATTAGAGTCCTTTAATTTGCTTGTGTTTTGGAATTGCAGATTTACAATTTTACACTTACGCATAGACAGTGAATATTAGGTTACTAGAATTGAGTTAGCTGTCCTGTAAAAGCCAACATATAAAGATGTACTTTGAAATGTAGGTAACTGCAGTAATTTCAATCTGCGAAAACAGCAATGTATCCATCTGAACCTACTAACATATTTGAACATGTAAGATATTTTATGCTTATTAGAAAACTATAAAATAACCTAATTGCTGTAGTTGGGGGAGAACAACATAATTGTATCAGTGCTTCAACTGCACATCTTAATACATCGAGTTAAGACCCTCTACTTAACTGCTGAGCCACTAACACGCTAAAATGCTAGATCTGGCTCTAATGAAATGGTGGTTGTACACATGCCTGTTTAGTTTAATAAGCTCTTTAGATAAAACACACACACTATCTAGCTAGATAAGACCCATTAACCAGACAAGAATGCTGAATCAATGAAGATATTCACAAAGACTTGTTTGAGACATTTATTTATTGTACTCAACATCGGGTTTTGCATTATATGGGTCAGTGTTCATGTAGTCCTGGAAATCAAACCAGTGGTCAGATTCTGAGGTCTAAATTCTGCACTAAGACACCCTATATATGGTTCCTGATTTAGTTTACAGAAGTGTTATGTGCACACTCAATAGCCTTACCACACAAACAGGGCCAAATTTAAGCCTGGTGTGACCAGGTGCAACTCTACTGATTTGACCTACTTGACCTATGGCATCTGCTCACACCAGATCTAAATGTGGCCCATAGGAAGTGTGCAAAATTGTCTGACTTACAAATGTTAAAACAGGCTTGTTCCCTCTGACTATTTATTTTTTGTTTTGGAAGAAACAGAAAGTCTTGGGACATACCAGCAAAAAATTGCCAGATTATTCTGTAATTTATAAACCTAAAAACTGCAGCATGCCTGACTTCTCTAATTGGCAGTTCTGACATACCCTGTAGGCAGGCTTGTCTTGCTACCTCAAGAGCCGTCTCAAGCACAGTTCTGAGTTTACAGTACAGATTGGAATGTCCTCCCAGTTCTTATTTAAAAGCTTCATAATGAGCACTAAGCTATGATAAACAATAACTATCAGAGGACACCATGTTTGTGAAAATGTGTTGGGTTTTTTTTAAACTTTCTCTCTGTATTTGATGGAAAATGTAGGGCTAGCATTTTGTAGTCATTTAGTAATATTTTATTTTATGCCTTATCATCATCCTGGCAATACACAGATTGAAGCTGCAAAATTGGATACGGTCAGTGCTCTATTTTGAATACACCCAAACGTTTTCAGTATTTTTATTCAAGGTTACAGTTTGGAAAATTATGGAGAAGAAACTATTATGAAATTTGAAATTAAGTTTAGGTTTGGATTTTGAGTCACTACAAAATTTAAGATGGTTGGATTCAAGTTTCTATTTGAATCCCATCTCTGATGTTAGCCTCAATTTAGTGGTTTTGATTCTTGATCCCAGCATCCTACCAGCTTCAGACTTATTTTCCCCCCTAACACTTACACATTTCAGTGGTAGTTCAGGCTGGGAATATAATTGTGTCGTGTGGTTCGACTACAGATTGTCAGCAAAACAAACTACAGGAGTGGTTCTTCCAATTAAAGCAATCCTATTAACTCAGAACAAAATCAGTGGAGGTTTCAGAGCAAGAATGGCTTTAAATAGACATCAGCAGAAAGTAAAACTAGCTCATAGTCATTGAACTGAGAGCTGCATATAGTATTATCTGTGTGTAGAAAGATGTGGCATATGAGAATTACACAGTACATCTTTGAGTTTGCAATTTATTTTCCAATCTATGATTAGAGCCAGCAAAAATTGTTGTCTAAAACTTTATTTTTGCCAAAAAGATGCAATTTTGGTTTACTTAGCAAATGTGTGTTGATTTCAGCAAATTGTTTTGATAAGAAATAAAAATAAGTCGGGAATATTTAAGTTTCAACTTTTCCAAAAATGGAAGTTAGATTTTGGAGGCTAAGTGCTAAATACAAGGGGATTTAAATGCTGTTCATAAAATGGAGGAGGACAAGGTAATGATGCCTCCTGCTTTTGCACTCAGTAGCACAGTAGGTAGAGCTCTCAACTGGGACAGGGGACACCTGAATCTGAATATCCACTCTGGAGCAGGGACTTAGGTCTCACTCCTCTCAGATGAGTACCCTAGCCAGTTTCTCTTTTTTCCCCTGTTCAAACTCTTCCCCTTTGTATACGTACTTGAATATTCTTTAAGCTAGAGAGAAAGTGAGTGACTCCATCGCCCAGTGGTTAAAGCACTAATTGGGAAGGAGGCCCTCCTGAATTCCTCTTCCTGGTTAAGCAGCCAAATGCTTTGAGTGCTTTTAAAAATCCAGCTCTTTACTGATTCTTATCATAAGTTTGTGTTTGTGGCTCCTGCCAGTTGCTAGCCTTTTATTTCACAACACCTGGAGTCAGGCTCACCAACATGGAGGGACAAAGTGGGCAACTGCCTCAGGACCCAATGAGATGAAAGAGAGTGGAGCTCCCAGGTTTTGCTATTGTGGCAGTGGTGACAGCTGGAGCTGCCAGAGCACCATGCTGCAGGCTGTCTGTGAGAGGCATGGGGCTTTCTAGGTGGGACTGAGGGTTGCCTAGCCCAAGCCCCACCTCTTCCACCCAAAGCCCTGCTCCTTCTGGGGACATGGAGCAGGCCACCCCACCTTAACCAGGGGCCTGGTGGAGCCACCAGCCCTGCTGTCTGGAGTAGAAGTGAAGTGTCACTGAAACAAAGCAATTTATCATTGTCTTTTTTTTGTTTCCTTCAAAGGGATTTACAGAGAGAGAACTTAGCAAAACAATTTTCCAAAAGCTTTACAAGCTGACCTTTGCTTTACCACAAATGCTGGACCAAATTCTGATCTCAGTTACAGCAATTCAGAATAATGCCATTAAAGTACAGGTTCTGTGTTGCCAAGAGGAAATGGTTCTTTCCTTAAAGGATTCAGAGGCAATAAGCACACAAGTTGGATGAAGGCTTAAAGACTTTATTAAGCACATCTCAGAATAAAATACAATGCTTATTAAGAAAGTACAATGCTTATTAAGCCTAAGCCTATCTCTGAGTAAAGTGCAATACTTACATCCCTTCTGCTGCCGGGAACCCCCTGAAGGAGCACAGCGGACGCACCCCAAGGCCGATACGTAGCACCTTCCGCAGCTTTGGTCTACACTGAGGTTCCAATATTAGAAATATCTGCAGCTTTTATATACTGTTGGATCTACATTACTCATACTTGTTGTTTTGAGAACCTGACAAGATTGTTAATACGTTGCATATTTTCCCAGGTAAAATAATCAGCTTGGCCGGTGGCAAATCTTCAACATAGTTAACTATGTGATAATCCCAAACACTACTGGTACTTACCAGGTGGATAGCCTTGGGACCTGCCCCAGAACTTGTTGAAAGCATTCTTGAACTGTACCATCTTGAGCAAGCAGCTAACTCTCTAAGAATAAGAAAATAATGAGAAACAAAAAGCACAAATGGCTGCATAGGGCATCCAGGCCTGAAAGGGGATACAGGCATAATAGGAATGATTGCGGTACACCACCTAATCTCCTTGATGTCACAATCGTCTTCCCCATTTCCACTACAGGTTCCCAGCCAATGGGAGCTGGAGGGTGCAGCACCTGTCGGTAAGAGCTAGCTAGGACAGGAGGGAGCCTATCTTAGTCCATTTTCACCATTAATTGGGAACCATCTGAGGTGAACCCTCACCCTCCTGCGCCTCAACACCTCAGCCCAGAGCTCTGTGTCACACTCTAAACCCCTCATTCCTGGCCCTGCCTTAGAGCCCTCATTCCTCCTGCATCCCAATCCCCTGTCTCAACCTACAGCCCCATCCTGCATGCCAAATCCTTTGGCCCTGCCCCCAGCCTAGAGCCTCCTTTTGTAATCCAAATCCCTCATCCCTGGCTCCACCCCAGAGCCCGTACCCCAGCTCAGAGTTCTCATCCCTCCCACACTATAACACCCTGCCTCAGTCTGCAGCCCCCTCCTATATTTGAAATCTTTTGCCTCTCCCAGCCTGGAGTTCCCTCCTGCACACCAAACCCTTCATCCTCAGCCCCATCCCATAGGCTTCACCCCCTTCTGTACCCCCAACTTCCTGCCCCAACTACGGATGTGAATGGTTAACCTCCAGCCCTGGCTGGAGCAGCCCTTGTCTGTGGCAGGAGGCTACCCTGCCCCACCCCTTAAAATTGGTTAACTGGTTGAACATAATGATTAACTGGTTAACCAATCAAACAGGAAGCCCCAGCCCAGTGAAAGTGAGTGAGGATGAGCGAGCCACTAAGGAAGGGGGAATGTAGTGAGTGGGAGTGGACAACCCTAATTTGATAGTTTGTAGAATGTTTGTGGCATGGCAGCTGTGCAGACAAACGGGGGCCTACATTAGCCTTGCCAACTTTCCAGTTTCTGAAAACTAGACACCCCGCTCTACCCCCTTTCCCAAGGGCTCACCTTCCACTCATTCCTTTCCACCACCCCTTGTCCAGCCCAAGAATTGCTGCACTCCTCCATCCCACCAGTGGGTGGGAAAGGTGCTCTCCTCCTGCTGTTCCTGCCCTCCCACACATTTGGTCTCTGTCCATGGCATGCAGGCCTGGGAAGAAAGTAGCCTGCTACCACCATTTTCCACAGGCACACTATTGCTCAGGCAGCATAGCCTTATGCTCTGCTCTGGGTCAGCATAAGAGTTTACCAGCCACCCAGCCAACATGCTGACTGCCTGCAAGAGAGGGAACCTTACAGCAGTGGAAGAAGGACAGAGCTCCTTCACAGCGAGCTGGAGGTCAATTGCTCCCACACACTGCACCCCTGCTTCTGCAGGTGATAACCAGACTTCTGCTGTCTGTTGTCAGTATTTCAGATTGGACTCAGTTAGGGGGCTTATTTGACTGGACTTTTCCATTGAAAACCTGATACCTGGCCACTCTAGCATACACAACAAAAGGAGAACTCACTTGTTAGCAAGATAACAATAGAAGTCTTTAACATTTTTTAAGTAGTGAGTGTTTAGTTATTGCACAGAAGAATGAAAAGAGGGCAAGGTGAGGGGAAATCAAAATGAACGACCAAGCACCAGCAAAGAAAGTCTGATAATTTTGAAACTGAAATTACATATCTCATTGACAGTATAGTTCTTTTTTATATAATTTATAAAGCTAGCCTTACCATTATTCCCACTGGCTTGTTTTACTTATGGCTCAAAAGTTCCAGTTCCCTGGTGCTCTGCTAATTATGTCTGAGGTAAGCTGTCATTTAAAAAAAACTCATATAACTAATTCAAGTAGATGGGAAGGAATGCTTTGATGACAGAGGGAGTTATATCTTAAGTCACTGATAAGAAACTTTTGTATCTTCAGCACCATTATTTCTTCCTTCTCGCTGAACAGTTGACATCATTCTCTTGTAGCCACTGATTCAGCTGTATTACTGTGGTGTCCGAAGGTCCTATTGAAACTGCAGCCTTATTGTACCAGGCATTGAACAAATACATAGCAAGAGGGAACCCCCTCTGCCCTGAAGAATTTACAGTTTAAAAGGGCAAAACACAGAAGGGGTGAGAAATAGGAAGTATTGTTATTCCAGCTTTTACTGGTGGGGAAATGAATCACAGAGTCTTTAGGGCCAGACTTGGAAAACAGCTGTACCTCCATTAGGCACCTCCATGAAGCGGCCAGACTGGCTTTAATGAAAGACACACAAAAAGGGGACAAATTTCATTTAAACAAAATAGAAATGGCCATCAAATAATCTTAGTAACATGATCTGAAACATTCCTGATCTCTTGGGGTAATTCCAAGAGATTTACACAAATATTGCTGAGTTGTTAATTTACCTAAATTGTTGGCATTGAAGTTGATACAGCCTACTAGCTCTGAAAAGCAATATGATTTAATTCTGGCATAATCCAGTGAAAATGGTTGTGTTTTCTGTCTGTTAGCCATTTTTTATTCCATGATTGCACTTCATCAAATTCAGATAGTTTTCAATCTCCTCTGAGTAAGGAGGAACATCTGAGAGTCACATTTCCATTTCAGGTTCCCCCATTGTTCTGTAATCTGCCTCCCATAGGAAATCAGTTTTTCCTCCGTAGTGGGTTAGGTGTACTAGCTGTGTAGTCCAGGCTCCAACCACACCCTACCCTCTCTTCACTGATCTGCATAAAAGGGTTAGTTGTGGCCTCAACAGGCTCCTCCCCCCACAATGGGTGTGTCTAGACTACGAAGATTTTTTGAAAAGTGGCCTTTTTTCGAAAAAAACTTCTACATCTGGACTGCTGTCATGTTCTTTCAAAATTAAATCAAAAGAACATGGCGGGTTTTTTGAAATTGGTAAATCTACTTTTACCAAGAGGAACGCCTTTCAAAAAAAGGTGTTCTTGAGTGCAGTCAGGGCTTTTTCAAAAGAGAGCATCCAGATTGCCTGGGTGCTCTCTTTCGAAAAAGCGGATCGCTTTTTCAAAACTCTTGTGGCTGTCTAGACGATCTTTTGAAAGAGGCTTGTAGTCTAGACGTACCCAATAAGACCTACACTATATCTAGCCCACAAAAGCAAATAAGTGGGATTATTCCGTGCCCTTTGTGATGATTTAGTTTCTCCGTGAGATGTTTTGATTTTCTGAAATCCCTATGAATATATCAACTATATGATGGTTACACCCCATATTCTTTATGAAAATATGCGTTTGAATATAAATATGCCAACTCAAATATGATTTATGTAAAATGTGATAAGTAATCTGTCATTGAAAAGGTTTTAATCCATTGAACATGTGTATTCTATTTGTGTGCATACATCATTCCTGTATTTGAACTGAGAAATGTGAAGTATAGACCTGCTTAGCTGTGTCAGATGTGCTAATGAAGGCCTTTAGTAGTACTCAAGGAACTTAATGGCCCAGAAGTATGACAATGATCTGTGAGTAGTCTTGCTTTTTCTGTAAACCTGGACTATGGTTGGTCCTGCCAAGACGTGTAACCAGGCCACCTGATACTGGAATCCATTTTGGGTGCGGTACTTTTCCATGGGCGTTTGAAAGGGTTGAAACTGAACACAAAGGATTCTTGCTTTGGGCAAAATCTATTTATAGGCAGGAAACCAAACAACAGTGGGAGTTGCCAGACATCAAGACAATCCCTGTCTACAGTCAATATGTCATCTAAGACTAAATGGGGGGAATGAACAGGCCCAACTTGGGAGGTTTCTTAGCTTGTGAGCAAAGATGATTAGAACTACTGTTAAGAAATTGCATGTAACAAGTTTCTTAGTGTATTCAACTTAGATGGTATGTTTTGTTTTATTTTGCATAGTAACTTTGATATGTCTGCAACCACTTAATTATTTCTATACTTAGTAAATTAATTTGTTTATTAACAAACCCAGTGTAAATAAGTATTACTGGGGGTGAGGGCAACAGCTGTGCATATCTCTCTCATTGATAAAGGGTGGAAACAACTTATGATCTTGCTCCATATAAAATTGTTATGCTGAGTATGACAGGTTTATCTGGGATTTTGATCCCATTTGGGCTGTGCATCTGTGTGCAGTATCAAGTCCCTTTGACTGAGTCCTTCCAGGATTGTATGGAACTCGGTGTCTGTGCTGCTCTGCTGTGGGCTGTGACCCACCTGTGTGCCATCACTGGGTGAGATTAGAGGTTGTGGCTCAGCAGGACAGTAGTGGGGTGCCCTAGAAACTAGGTAGGTGGTTCAGTGGTATTTAAGCCCATCAAGTGACAGTCTCAGGGAAATCTCTGTGGCCTAACTTATTACATCCTGATTATTCATATATTTTTGTAGATATTCAAAGAATACTAGTAGATTATGCAAGCACCGATTTCCTTAACAGAAATGATGTTGTCTTGTCTCTGTCCTGTCACTTTTGTAGAGGTGCTTTTTATTAATGTATTTAATCTTTTCCTATTGTCTATTCATTCTTGTTCTTCCTAATTGTCATCTTATGTTATTACCTGCTTTATTTTGTGTTCCTTAGTGTTGGCTTCATGTAGGCTGCATTTCCATATTCTGAAGGATTCGTATGTTGCCGGAAAAACTTCTTAAACTTTGCCATGTAACCGTACTGTTTCTACCTAGTCTTCCAATTCTTATTTTCTAAAGGGGAATAAGTAACTCAGTGTGTCCCTCCTGTGTCACTAGCCTCTATGTTGAATATAAGGAACAAGTTTCCTCACTGTTAACTTTACAATCTTCTTTATCAAGGTGTGATAAACTAGATCACAGGTGAACCAGCTGAGGTCACTCAATTAGTGTGCACTGCAAAAAAAATGGGAAAGCCAGTCCCCAAACTGGTGGTTAATCTAATATTTATATTTATTAAGCCAGCACAAAATAACTTCTGTGTTAATTTACTTTTCAAGCAGAAATCCAAACAGTGCAATTCCCTTAAAGTAACTAGCTTTACACTACGCAGACACCCAAGTTAAATAAATTCTTCCAATCCCAAAGGATTGGAAGCAATACCTTCCAAGTCAATAAATATTTCAGATCTTTTTCTAAATATATGATTATAGTGAATTATTACTAACTAAAGTTAAATTTATTTAAAAAAGAATATTGGTTAAAAGATTGATTCATGTATAGACATGAGTTCAGTTCTTAAGATTCAGAGACATAAGAGATGACGATCTTGTAGCTGCACAAAGTTCTTTTAGAATTTATTCCATATTTGTAGCCAAAATCCAGCATCATATTCAGGATGTACCAGCTTAGGCCTGGTATCTCAATCTTTATGGTTTAGGTTTCCCCTGCATGAAGCCTTAAGAAGATCTGAGATAAAAAAGATCTTTTATATAGTCCTTTTATATAGTCCTGGGTAAAAAGGCTTTTGATATAACCTTCTGTTTCCCAAACATCATGGTGATTAACATAAGGTAATTTATCCATTAAACAGTTTATCACAAACTTTAAAGAGACATCTTGACAATGACATTCTCATCCAAGATTCATCAAAATGTTAATATTCTCTTTTGATCTTTAAATCAACAGTGATAGACAGGAACTGTCTGTTAAATAGTTGGCATGCAAGTACACACTTGTTACTAGCATTACCTCCAATTTCTAACAATACAGGGTTGCATTTCAAGTTCTAGTTTAACTAGCATTGAATGGCCTTAATTGCCATTTACATACTTTACTCACATGGTTGATTCTGGGACATTTGGCTTTGGATTGTTTAATCCTTTCTGGCCATATATCCTACTTGGCACAAGTTTTGTTGCAACTATAACACAGTGCTATCAACAATGTTTTTATGGTCATACTATAATTAGATAATGACACACAAGTCTTCAGCTTGTATAGAATGCATCTATTCATTTTATCTTCAGGCTACCTTAAGAAAATCAGATCTGTTCTTTGGTCCCTAGTCTGGCACTCAGTCTGTGTCCATGATGGTTGATAGCCTTGGTTCTGACCTTCAAAGCTATTAAGGAATCATCCCTTAGCTACACAAGATAGTATATCTCTAGCTGTGAATCACCAGGACAATTGCTCTCTTCCAGAACAATGCAGTTCACAAACCTTTCAGCAAAACACATGAAAGACGGTAATGAGATATTCTCAGACAAGGGGATCCTGCTGTTGAATGAACTTCTAGAACAGATTACATAAATCCAGAGCCTGAACACCATAAGCTCATGCCGTGAGACTTTGCTGTTTTGAAAAAGGTTCCCTACTTTTCTGACTAGAATGATGTTTACAACCACCACTAAACCACTTAGAAAAACCATCATCCAACATTATCTCAACAAGTAACTTCTTGCACATTTGACAGGAAAAGTGCCAAGGAATCTGTGAAGTACACTAGGGATCTTGTTCTACCAATTTAAGTAATGTGGGGGCATGCTCGCATCTGATGATTATAGAGGCAAAGAGATGAGAATTGTGGCAGGATGGTTGCCCCACACTGAAGTATAAAGGGTTAAAATCTGCTCTGGGAGAAGGCTATCCTAAGCCAATCAGGAAAGGCTGTAAAGTAGTCAGCAAGAATGGGGCTAGGCCCTATAAAAAGTTTGCCCTGGAGGGAAGGGATGGCTGTTGATCACTGAGTCAAGTTGTGTGCTTAGGGGTAACAGGGTTCCCCAAGAGGGAAGGATCCCAGAAGATGGGTGCTGCAATAGAGCAGTACCCAGGAAAAGAGGGTAGTGGGATCTGTAAGGTACATGGGTCCTACAGAGTGTTGTGGTGGTGACTGGGTGAAGCAGGTAACAGCAGATGAGACGCTGTCTAGAGGAGGGTGTTCTGGAGCTGAAAGAGCTAATTCCCAGACTGACCAGTATGAGTAGTCATGGTGTTGAGTACAAACCTGTTACAGGAATGAATAATAGAACTGGAAATAACCTCAAGAGGTTATCAAATCCAGTCCCCTGCACTCATGGTAGGATCAAGCACCATCTAAATTTTCTTGATGGATGTTTATCTAACCTGCTCTTAAATATCTCCAATGATGGAGATTCCACAACTAGGCAATTTCTTCCAGTGCTTAACCATCTGATACACAACCCCATGGTTTCTCTCCCCTGGGGACAGAGAAGGTGGGGGTCCCTCAACTGCCATAGTGTACAGGGCCCCAACATTATTTCATGAGCACTGTCATCTCTGGTTTCCTGAGGAATGTTGTCAGTTTTGAACAGTTACTGGTAAAGATTTTGATTTGAACAAATGAGAAAATTCTGAAGAAAAAACTGTTTATTCAGTGCTAAGAAAATGTATCTTATTTCAAATCTATTTCAAAATAGCTTATTTTGAAATTTGGCCCCTCTACACAGCACCAAATTTTGAAACAACACACAATTTCAAGCTATCCCTTATTTTTTGTGCAATGAGGTTTACTAGGATGGTGAAATAGCGTGCCCCTTTATTTTGAAAAATATTTCGAAATAATGGGCGGCTTGTGTAGACACAGGGTAGCTATTTCACGATACCTCTGGTATCCTGAAATAGCTGAGCAGCGTGGACGTACCCTCAGACAAGTTAGTTGTCTTCATGTAATCAGGGCCTGATGAAATGAATCCTGCAGTACTCAAGGAGGTGACTGAGGAGATATCTGAGCCATTAGCTATTATCATTGAAGAGTTATGGAAGACGGGGGAACTCCAGAAGACTGGAAAAGAGCAAGTGTAGTGCCCATCTATAAAAAGGGAAATAAAGACAACCCAGAGGATTACAGACCAGTCATCTTAACTTCTATACCAGGAAAGGTAATAGAGCAAATAATTAAGCAATCCATTTGCAAACATTTAGGAGACAATAAGGTGTTAAGTAACAGCATGGATTTGTCAAACCAACCTGATAGATTAATAGTGCAATGAGCCTTGTGGATGAAAGGGCAGCAATTGGTGTGGTTTATCAAGACTTTAGTGAGGCATTTGATACAATCTCACATGACCTTCTCATTAGCAAACTAGGGAAATAGAACCTAGTTGGAGCTACAATAGCATGGATGCCAAATGGTTGGTTAACTGTTTCCAGAGAGTATTTATCAATGATTCATAGACATGTTGAATGTGCATTATGAGTGGAGTTCCACAGGGATCAGTTTTGGGACTGGCTCTCTCCAATATTTTTATCTGTGATTTAGAAAATGGCACAGAGAGTACACTTATAAAGTTTGCAGATGACATCAAGCTGGGAGGGATTGCAAGTGATTTGGAGTATAATTCAAAGTGATCTAGACAAACTAGACAAATGATCTGAAGTAAATAGTATTTGTTCTTATTTAATTTACTCCTAAGTACTCCACTTATGAAGAAACCATCAGTTGCACACATACAAAATGTAAAATGACTACCTAGGAAGGAATACTGCTAAAGAGATTTAGGGGTCATAGTGGATAATGGTTTTGAAGTAGGGATTTAGGGGTCGTAGTGGATAATGGTTTTGAAGCAGGCAGACAATGTGACAAGGAACAAACCAAAATTCATTATACATACTATATATTTCATTAATTTATAAAAATGAGCTGTTCATTTTAAGTGTAAAATGTAAAAATTGTTTTTCATTTCATTTTCAGGGACAGTTACATGAAAAAAGTATGCTCAGTTACCCGAAAAAAAGCATATTCACTAGTGTGATTACTAGTCTATGTTGAAATTGGAACTATTATCATCCACCAGCATTAGGCACCAAATATGTGGACATGGTCCTTAATGATAGGATAGAGTGGTGCAGATGATCAGAGGAAGTAAACGTTGCCTGTTGGTGGTATGACTAGCAAACCAATAGAAATAAGAGTGGTTGGCTGAAGGAAATACTTAAAGAACAAAACAGGCCAGGGATTGGAATGCTGACAAGGGAAATGATTTGGAGAGGTCTTTATCTAACAAATTTCCCCATACAGACATATGTTGGAGAGCCACTATTGTAAATGATACAAATACAAGTAACTCATTGGGGTCTGTCTTATGTGCTTTCAATTGCAGTATACCAGAGGAATAATTATATCACTAGAGGTACAAGAGCCACTAGATGCTAGAGCTAGAAAATATCGTTTGAATTTTTCTATCATTTTAAAGAAATGGAGATCTGACATTGAATAGCTAACTAAACCCCTTCTAGATTAATGCTTTATAAGGGCTGTGCAGGCCAATTGGCCCTCATTAATGTAGTAACTGATACATTATAATGCCTTGGGAAATAATTGGAGGAACTTCACACAGCTAATATTCAAGTTTGTAATTCAAAAACTATTGACATCAGTTGGAATCTTTCCACTGACTTTGATGGTATTTGGACTGGACCCAAAAAGAATACTTTTTTTGTGCTTTTCCCTAGAAGTTGGATGTGTAATTTGGTAAAAACAAGTCTCTGTTTTTTTTAAATGGAGTCTCCTCCTAATCAGTTGTAGGAGATGGGGGAAAGGAAATTAGAGGCTGAGCTGAGTAAAAGTAAGTAGTATACATAAGGACAAGGGAAAAAAGTCACATGGCTGTAGCAGGGACTGCTTAGCTTTTCAGTTTTTGCTCCATGGAGCTCAAGGAAGTGTAATTGAAGACATCCCTTTCAATCTGTGAATGGAGAGAGAGGAAAAGTGTGAGTATACAAAGGCAGAATGTACATGTGGATATATACTGCTCTACATATACTAGGGTCTCTAAGTAATTTATAAGTATATGAAAACTACACTTTATGTTCTGCCTTAAACATACTACATATTGTATTAAAATAAAAGAAAACTCTCCAAAGTTAGTTAGTGACAAAATTAAGATTTTTTTTTGTGCTACCTTAATTCACCCCCCTCCTACAAATGTTATATTAACGTGACCCTTTATGACACTGAAAACTGGTGGTGGGGCTAAGAATGGAGCTCCTCTCTCCTGGGTAAAAGTCCAAGGCCTTAAACAGAGGAAAACTTCCTTATTGCTTTTACAATCCTTTTGCCTTATTCACTATCCCATACATGAATGAGGGAAGGTTCCTATAGAACTTAGCATATGGTCATGCAATTATAGACTGGATCGTGTATGTATACAAGAGAGCTGAATTTTTTAAATGGAATTTACTATTTTGCTGCAGACTGGAACTTGCCATTTTGGTTTGTTTGCCTTGTCATGCTAAAATCTGCCTGCAGCTGTCTTTAACTCTTCTGCTTTTCCAGTGAACAGAATTGAATTAAAGCATTGTTGATCCTGGCCTAAGCATAGCCCTGCCTCTCTTTGGCACAGCAGATGGCTATGGTAAATATTTAATGTACATAAGTTAGGATTGCTACCTAATTTAGCAGATGCTTGTTGTGGAATTTGGTCCTGTTGTACACAAAATATTTAAAACCCTAATTGCAGTTTATGAACAAATAGCCAGTATACAAAGCCTCAGTTTCATCTCTATATTCAAACATGATTATAATACGCTAGAGCCATAATGTCCAACCAGTTCTGAAGCAGTAGCCACTATAGCCAACTAGCCGCACTCAACCGGCCAAATAGCCGCATGTGGTCCCCTCTGGTTCTCTGTCCAAAATTTTGGAACAAGCAAAGCAGAGACTGATCCTGAGATTCTACTGTTGGTTTTACTTTGAGCCTTCTGTATGCAAGGACTAGATTAAGACAATTTATCTTGTATGGTGTGCTCTTTCAGTGCTCATACTGTGTAGGTGCTGTCAACAAAATGCATGATCGTATGTCCCACAATTGAGACTTAAGCAGATTTCAGTAGTGATGGAGAGAACACATCATTTTGTAGAAGTGGGAATACTTATGTTTGAAAGTTTCTGCCATTATAAAGGTAGAGTGCTTTCTGAAACTTTAAAACTGTTTGGGTTTTTTGAAGAAAGGTTAGTATGAGTTTGCACACAGCTGAAGCCAATTTGTGCTTATTTTGACAGAGCAGATGGAGGATGGGTAGAAATAGCTGTGGTTAAGAAGATGACCATAACTCAGCAACACAGAACTGTCTATGAACAACTATTGGGCTAGTTGGATAGCAGAGATTTTTCATCCCTAGTGTCCTCTGATGTGCTATTATCTGCCTCAAGGATATTAAAAAAATATTTTGAAGCTTCAGATCTTACTATAAGGGAAAGAAAGGAAACTTTCTGATAGAGAAGTAGCCAGGAACAATAAAGAAAGTCTATAAAAATAAAGCTGAAGAGGAAATCTTCTTGGAAGACAATGATTTGTTGACAATAGCAATGTCCTTTGTATGCACTAGGTGAAACAGGAAAAAGGAATTTCTCTCCTGAAAAAGAGCGCTCTCAACAGAATAATAGTAACATCGAATTTTATTTATCTAACAAGTAAGAAATCCTAGTACAGGCATATAACATTGTGTAATATGACTTTTCTATGTGCAGACTATACATAGTAGGTTGCATTACTTAAGACTGCAAAGGAGAAGACAGCGAAGAGATGGTGCAGAATTCAAACTGTTGATATACGTTATTGTTAAAGATCCCATTTCCAATCCCAGATCAGCTCATCATGAGAGAATTAGTACATACATGCATCTATACATATACAATCTATTTCCTCAGAGGTTTCCATTTGCTTTGTTCAGCTAGTGGAAGGAAAATAAGAAAAAATAGCTAAAGAGATAATGTAACTGCATTAAAACAAGCATGAAACAATAATATTCAAGCCTGCCATAAAAATGCTGAGCAAGCTTAGTGACTATTACTCTCTTACTGAGTCCATTGTAATGCAGCTATTTTAACTAAAATGAATGATTCACATTGTGAAATATTGCTGTGTTTTTTGTATGTTTATAAATACTTTTGTAAGGACAGAAAGTTTTTGTAGGACATTAACCTTCCTAGGTCTCAGAATCAAATTTATCATTTCAGAGAGTTACCACATCTATTTGATAGAATTTATAAATGTATTTTTTAAAATGATATGTCTGGTGTCTGTAATGTTATTACCACTCATCCACAGTTTTAATGGCTGCATGTGAATTGTTGACATAAAAACTGTAACAAAATAATACAAAAGAGAAAAGAAATACAGCTACTTCTAGAATGGATCATGAATGCTATTTAAAAAATAAACATAGTGACCAGAAAGAATAGTTTTGCAGAGGAAGTGAAGAATAACATTGTATCCAATTGAAACTATGGGAGAAATTCAGTTAGGCAGAATGTAATTTTCAAAATAGAATTTGGCCAAGTAATGTGATTTATAGAAATATTCTTTAGATTCCTCTGTTTTTAATCAGAAACCATAAAATGTTACTCATGCTCTGTACTGTGGATACTCAAGTATAGATTGATGTATTCATTGCCTTTCATCAAAAGAGTGATAATAGCACCAAAGTTTTTGATAAAGGAGACAACAGTAGTCCAACCCTTTCTCTTCATCTTGCTTTGTCTTGCTCAAGGATGCTCATAATAAAATGTTCTTGTTCCATCACACCTGCATGAGAAGGAATAAGAAATTCAAGATGGAAAAAAATCTCTTGTTTCTTAGCTCTCACTTCTACCCTATTTTATGCTGGTGTCTTTGCTTGCACTATTTTTAGAGCTTACAAAAGAGGGTCTTAAAATCCAGTGTAGACCCATTTTGTTCCATCTGCCATGTCCTCCTTTCCTCCCTTTTCCACTTTCCTGATTTGCCTCAAACTGAACTGGGAGCCTTAACCCAGTTGCAGGTTAAATTTATTAAACTAACTACAAGCTGACCAATTTTCTCCAAAGAATTGTGACTTACAGTGGAGAGGCAACCTGCTGGAACTTCAACTCCAATGACATTTGACGTGTAACTGCTACTTCTCCTCCTACACTCAGCTCCTGCTCTGAAGACACAGTCAAGTACATTTTATATTAAATTGGACAGCCAAATTATAAACAAATTTTCAGTGCCTGCTACCATTTCTTAAGATGGAAAGTTGAAAAGGAAGGAAAATAGGGGGAAAGGAATGAGAGACAAAAGCAAACAGCTCTCATCTGCTACCTCTTCCAATAAATCTGTTCTGAACTCTGCTGCATTTTCAGCCATAGCTAGGGGCCCAGTGACCATGTTTAGCTTTATTTCTTGGAACTGGAAGTAGCCTTTGGGCCTTAAATTGCTGCCAAAAGAGCAGTGAGATGGACAGGATATAGGAGCCTTGAGGTCAGGCATCCCGAAAACAAATTTTCAATGAAAAAGATAATCCAACAACTGTGCCCACCCACACTGTGAATAATGTGATCTGTCGGTATGCTTGAAGTGGCTGAAGGTAATTGTTTTTGACTTTGTGACTTCTAGATGGGCCATGGTGATTGGATCCAAGGTTTGGTGTGATCTCAGCTTTATTCACAATGCACTTGAAATATTCAGCAGTGAAACACCAACACAATGGCAATAATTATCTCCTAGACTGAATTGTCTGAGTGAATTATAACTCCAGTGCTTAAACCCATCAGACTGAATGTCATATTTTCCAAAAAATGATGTATTTTTCTTAAAAACCTTTCCATTTATGCAACATAATTAAGATACAATTTGACACTAAGTAGGCAAGTTGAGTTTTACATTAAAAAAAAAAGTTTTTCTTATCCAGGCTACTAACTGCTATTCCTGCAGTTAACATGTAACAGAAAAGGTCTTTTTTGTCATTAATTTTCACAGATAGAATGTGAGTATTATAACACTCATCTTGCATGAAATACAAGGTCTTGATGTTAGTTATCACTTGCCTGAGTTTAACAGCCCAGATTTGAATAACTTTAATTTCTATTTTAAGTCACATGTCTGATTGGTTTAAATATCTTTGAAATTGTGAAGTGATACACTAGCGACTGGGTCTTCTGCCAAGAAATGATGAGAGAGACAAGCCTGATGATTAATCTAACATAAAGATATTGCATAGTAAACATGGAAATTTGAGATATCAGAGTTAACATAGTGGCAGATAAAAAGTGCCAGCATCAGTTAAGAGTTCAAAGGAAAATGTGGTTTGAGAGAAGCAAGCAGCTTCATTAAACTCTATTAATGTTTCCCAGTAGATAAATTTTGCATTTAAAGTAATGCTTTGCTTCCAGAGAAAGCAGTATTACTGAGCTTCAACCGATGATGCAAAGAGATTTACATGAGCTGCACATCTGTGATTTCCTGACTACTGACCTTGTGAATAAGATTTTTTGTTAGAATTGCATTAGTTGCAGCTTTAATAGTTTGGATTTTTAAAATAAAAAAACAGCTGTTGGAATTTAATTCATTCTGTATCCTTACAGGGTCTTCATTTTGGTGCCTACTGGACATTGTTCCTATAAAGAATGAGAAAGGAGACGTAGTACTGTTTCTGGCTTCTTTCAAAGATATAACAGATACAAAGGTGAAGATTACTCCAGAAGACAAAAAAGAAGGTCTGTATAGTTCCAACAAACACTGATAAATACTGTTGAAATGTCAGAATTTTGAGATTTCCACCATTATATGTAGGGGTCTCCCTTAAAATCCAAAGGAGTACATTGTGTAGGACTTCTGGGAGTAGAAATGTAACCAGAATCTAAAAACTAATGCTATGGAAAATGCAGTGTTCCCCTTTTTATTGTTTTTAGATATATCTTACTCCACATTCTGTAAGTTTTGAGGCATTTCCCTGAAGGAAATATTCTGTAATTCAATATTAAATTAAGAAACAAAAATGTTTCTAAGAAGCATTTTGAAACAGATAGAACTTCTCTATTCTTGGAAGATCACTCCAAATGTTTCATCTTCATGCAAGCAAAGTACCTTCACTTTTCAAAATGGAAAAAAAACACATGTTCATATTTATTGCAAAACAGTGAAACATTGGAGAGAACGTTCTTTCCTCAAGGGCTAAAGTTTATTATGGATTTTTGTCAAGGCCCACTAACATAGGAAGAAATGGTGTATCACTTCTGAACTAATTTTTTCATCTAAGTGAGAAGTTAAGGATTTTTATTTCAATAGAGAGTTTCACTGGTAAGTCTTTGCACCTTGGTAATGATGAAAAGCACTCATAATATCATCTTTTTAGTATAATTGGTTAATGATTTGTTTGCTGTTGTCAGGACACACACAAAGCAATCAGAGTATATTGATGAATCTAGATCTGAAAATATAGCATTGTCTTATTAGACTAATTGTGGTTTTGTTTTAATTTGTGTTTAAAAATAATGGCATAATTCATTTTGAGACTGAGCCTTTAAATGTCTACAAATATATGTATGTTTACATTTTAGTACATTTTTTTCTTGAACAAATGCCATGGCATTTCTAACATAACCAAATAAGGAATAAACAATATTCACACATGCTTTAACCTTGATAGTAGCAATACGACATTTAAATAGTCAAGAATAGTCACAGAATAATAACTTTGGAAGAAAAGGCTCTCAGCCATATTCTCATCTCAGTTAAGTTTGTCCATGGATAAGATGGGGTTGGTATTCAGTATAATTGTTTTAAATTGTTACTCCAGGGTAAATGAGAATATAATTTGGTCCTAGCTTTTGTAATTCCTCTGAGTGTCAGGAATCCAGAACAGCAGAGCTTGAGAAATATAATTAATGGTTATGGTGGGGCTATATTTTAGAATTCATGTGTGATGTGCCTATCTGCTGGAGTTACTTTTAGTGGGAGTGTTTTCTCAAACCCCCATATATTGGCTATGTGTTCTCTGCACTACACTAGAACAACATGGACTTCCCTCTTAAACTCTCTTGTGCCCCACCTCCTTACTCTTCAGGACTTTTGAATTTTGCACCCACTGAAAACTGATCCTACTCTTCCTGGAAATATGAACAGTCTAACAAAATGCAAATTACATGCAAGCCATTACATTAATAAGGTTAATATATTTATCTTATAATTTGGTAAAGAGAAAATGTTACCCTTTTCTTGTGAACATACATATTAAATCACTATAAATTGTAGAGATGTCTACTTTTCCTCAGAATTTGACAAATAAGTTTACATTTGAATAATTTTTCCTCAAATCTTATAAAATGGAAGTATTTTTAAATACTACACTTCTTATGAAGAACATCATTTGTAAATTTCTCAGCCAGGAATGTTTTTAAAAAAAAGAAAAAGGAAAAGATTTTGAAGTAGGACCTAGCCCTTTTTTTAGATAACCTCTACATCCATTCTCAACCAGTCCTTTTCACCTCAAAGTAGAATCCATCTCATATCTGGATCTAATTTCTCTCTGAAACATAAAACATCTTCCATCTACAAAAGCTTTAGGGAGATAAAGGTTATTAAAATGTGGCACATGTGTGGGCCTTGTAGGGGAGAGATTATTTGAAGATATGTGGTCTAAAGACTAAAGATTCTCATTCTGAGAGATGCATATCTCCATAATACAGTAATTACTAAGCCTCATGAAATGGTTAAATTATCATTTGAAATGGGAATAATTTACTTCAGTTCTTCTTTTGAAAAAAAGACTAATATTGTTTTTCAATCTCTAACATCTTAGATTCATATTCAGCTCTCAGAGATGGAGGGAGACAGTGCTTCTTAGTTTTCCATAAAAAGTCTTAAGCTGTAAATAAGGTAATGAAATATAAAACAGATTAGAACTCATGTATGTTATTGCGAATTTTAAATGTATACTTAGGGCTTGTCTGCATGGTGAGTTGGTCTCCACTAGATATGTGAAAATTGTGGAGCACATAAACTTGTTGCCCTCTAACTGACTGATGTAGACACTACAGTTGCACCCTACAAATTCCCACGTGTGCATTAATGTAGAAATGACTATATTAATGCACCCTGGTGAGCATTCAGTGCATACTAGCAAGGTCTACACAGGCCTGTGGATAGGCAACAAGTAAGCGTGGACTACAATTTAACACCTCACCCCCCATGTGGACTAATGCATTGTGCAGACAAGCTCAGTGGCAGGATACTTTGGATCATCTACAGGCCTCTTGGTCTGGGCCTCTACCCCCAGCCATTCTGTTAGTTGACAGTGTCCCAGCCCTCTGGGTGACATCTTAGCTGGACTAGCCTCAGATAGTAACCCCTAGCTCTACCATCCTCAGGGCCAGGGATCATAACTCTAGGATAGGTCATGGGACCTGGGGCCTTTCTCTTAAAAGTTGAAGTGGCATGCACCAGCCTATGTTCAGTCAGGCCACTTGCTCACCTTCCCCTGGGCCACTTCCTACCACTCCTGCATCTCAGGTTGAGGCATAGTCTTTGTTTCAAAGCCCCCAAAGCCTAGGGTTGATGCCTGGGGCCTTCCTGAGCCTTTGGCCACAGTTCTCCCCCCCCCCTTTGGGGTGTGTGTAAGAACCAAGGAAAAACTGGTAGCCAGGTCCCTTAGGGAGACATTTTTTCTCCTGCTTTTGCAGAGTGGTGTTCTGCAAACACCCTTTCACCACTTCACATGCTGCTGCTAGAGCTCCCTTTATACTGATTTTTCTCCTCAGGAGCATGCATGGCAGCAGAACAGTACCATGCATAAGATGGGTCGGGGGGCCACCCCCTGACTCCTGCATGTGGGGCAAGAGGAAGTGTTGCTCCAGATCCCACACTCCTCTAGGGATGGCTCTGAGGGGCAGGGCTTCCCTGGCTCAGTACTGTTCCATCCTTTCCTCTGTCTTGGCCTTAGAATGGGGTTTGTAAACCCCATCACAAACCCATAGATCCCGGGATGGAGCAGCAGGTGGCGTGCAGGAAGGGGGTTCAGGTTGTGGGCTAGGGATGTAAAATCCAGTTTAATTAGTTAACTGGTTAAACATAGGCTACATCTACACTGGCAGCTTCTTGCACAAGAATTGTTTTGCGGAAGAGTTCTTGCACAAAACGTCTTCCACAAGAGCGTGTCTACACTGGCATATGCTTTTGCGCAAGAGCGACTATGGCAGTGTGGACACTGTCTTGTGCAAGAAAGCTCTGATGGCCTTTTTAGCCCTAGGGGTTTCTTGCGCAAGAAATTCATATTGCCTGTCTACCCTGCCCTATTGCTCAAGAGGGAGAGGAATAACTCTTCCAGAAGAAGCCCTGTTTTCTGACGCTGTACTATAAATTTACTTGTGCAAGAACGCACATGCAGTGTAGACAACCTGGCAAGTTTTTGCTCAAGAACAGTTGTTCTTGCACAAGAAACCGCCAGTGTAGATGTAGCCTAAGTGTAAGCAGTTAACCAATTACTTGGGGGATTAGGGGCAGTCATTCCAGCCCAGCTGGGTTAGAGCAGTCCTCCCACCCACTGCAGCTGAGTGGGAGCAGCTCCTTTGCTGCAGCTGGGGGTTGCTCCCACAGTGCTGGAGCAGCCTCCTATTGGTGCCAGTCGGGGGGCTGCTCCACCACCCACTGATTAAATGTAACCGATAAGCATCACCTGTTAAGAGTGATGCTTGCTGGTTAGTCAGTTAACCATTCACATCCTAGTGTGGACTCAGGTGGATGGTGAGGCTTAGGCATCAGGTTGGGATGCAAGGTCTGTTAGGGGTCTAGGGAAGGGGGCTGGGAATGAAGGAGGGGGGCTCAGGGCAAGGGATTTAACTGCATTTTTGTTTTCATCCCCTGCAGCTCCCATTGTCCTGCACCTTTCTTCATAAAGGTGTTTACTAATGGGGTTTTCTTCCAACCTTTGCTGTCTTCTCTCTGCCCTATTCAGAAAAGACCTTCAACTAGCTACTTATTAGACATAATCAAAAGGCTGCAAAACTTTCTGATTTCTAAATTATCAAGCATGCTATTTGCAGCCATTGCTTTGAGTTCCTGTCATCTGTTCCACCCTATCCCTCAGCGTATCAGTGCATCTACTATCTCCAAGATTTGTAATGATCTTTTAAAGGTCATATCAGGATATCTACTCCAACTATATCCGCCTTGTCTTATCTGCTGATTTTAATGCTGTCCATCATGCCTTCCTTCTTGAAATCTTGTCCTCCATGGGCTTTCAAGGTGATGGTCTCCCCTGGTATCCTCCTATTTCTCTGACTACTCCTTTGGCATCTCCTCCACTGTGTTTTCCTCCTATTTCCATAGGATCCCATTATTGGTCACTCCTCTTCTTGCTCTAAACTCTTTATTTGGGTGATCCCATCTGCTTACACAGCTTCATACTATTTTTATACTGGTTGATTGCTGAATTAAGTGTCCATTCTTGACTAATTTCACTTCACCTATACTCAAAGCTCAGCCTCCGTTTAAGGGGCATGTCTACATTGTTCTAGTGTAGTGTAGAGAACACATAGAGAACATATGGGGTTTCTGACTGTCTTGCCAGCAATTCAAACTTAACATGACCAAAAAAGAGCACCTCACAATGCCAGCCTTGAAATGGCCACTCATCTACTTCTGCCTCAAACAGCTGTTTGTATGTATGTAAATTTGTTCCTGAATTAATCTGTATTCTCATTTTCTTTTCCCCAAAATCTATTGTTGCTATGAAGCCTCTAAGAAATCATTCAAGCATAGCTATGTTGTTCAATAGCTAACCAATGCAACCACTAGAATGACAGACTTGAAACTGCATATATAACATAGCAAGAAATTTGTAATATTTACTCCTCAGCCCTGATTCTGGTTTATATTTAGTTACTCTGACAGTGTATAGGGGGTTGAAAGTGGCTGTAAATACATATGATAAATGCCCACTGACTTTTTAATGGCTGCATGATCCTTAATTCTTGAGGATACTTAACAACACGTTCTATACTAAAGATTTGATTCTGCTATTATTCTTCATAACAGTTCCCACTGAAGTCAGTGCTGCCAGCTCGGGCAATGGCAGGACATTGATACAGATATACATATGCATAGCACCATAAGTCAGAAAAAATGCATTTAAGGGACAGTAATAGTCTATCACACAGCTGCTATGGCAATCTGCTACTGTCTTTAAGAGTGATTGCTATGCATTTGCTGCCTCTGTCTTTTAATCAACAAGCTCTTTTGATGGTTAGTAGGCATGATGCAACTTTCAACCATTTACACTGTTAATTTGCCTTTACATAAATAGATTGGTTTCCCCAACTCAGTAACATATCAGAGAAATCCCACCATCCTCCTTCTATTTAAAATTACCTATAATCAAGCACAGTTGCAAAAGAGAGCTTTTCAACACCCCCTCCGTCAGATTTGGAATACTGTAACAAAATCAGTGGTGTTTTCTATCTGAAACAGAGTATCTCTTAGTTTAGAAAATAGGCCTTTCCTGTCCGAAGGAAAGGGAAATAATAGTAGTTTTGTGAGGGAATACTGTGTACTAAGCAGGCTAAATTCTCTGGGCTAAATTCTGATTTTTGCTTACATCTGTTTAAATGTTTAGTAACTCCATTGAAAGCAAGCAGATTTAAATTGGAATTACTGAGATCAGATTCTGGTCCTCAGTGCTGAAAAATTTAGGGCTCTATTCCACTTTGGGTACGTCTACACTATAGCATTATTTCAAAATATGTAATTTAGAAATAGTTATTTTGAAATAAGATATTTTGAAATAACACGTCTAAACACAAAATGCATTGAGAAATAGCATTTTGCTATTTCAAAATAGTGCGTCCACACTGAGTGGATGCTGAATCACCTTTAAGGCCGGCTGGAACCAGGTCCGGCAAGGCATCAGGTCAGGAGTTACTTTGTGTGGCTGCTGCCTGAGGCTATCTGAGGACTTGCCTAAAGGAACCCTCTCTTCCCCCTCCAGACAGCCAGTTCTCAGCTTTCCCTGCTTCCTTGCCTAGCTTGATGAGGGACAACAGAGTATTTTTTTTCTCTGTGTGCTCTGGTTGCCCTCACACGGGACACCACAGCACTCTGCAGCATGGAGTCAGAGCTGCCACTGAGCACTCTGGTGCTTCTCTTGGATGCATTGCTGTGAGCCTGGCTGCCATCCGGGAGGTCCATTGGGGGGCTGTCAGTATTCGGGAGGCCCTGCGAGAGAACTTCCACCCTGAGGAGCACTAACAGTCTCCCTGGTGTGCCCCACTGGGGGCTTG
>CM057846.1:176259934-176272851 GCA_030068395.1 Apalone spinifera | reverse complement strand
ACTGGACTCAATGACCTCTCGAGGTCCCTTCCAGTCCTAGTATTCTATGATTCAGACTTAGTCCTCTTGGGACAGTTTATTAATATCATGACTATTAGTGTTAACAAAATGAACTATCCAATGAAAAGGGAAAGGATGTTCTCTTCACTGAAAAAGGATTTTCCTAGTATAATCTATACACAGGAAACAGTTGAAGAAAAATGATAAATAAATGAATGCTTCTTGCCTTCAGCTACCATAGGGGTCTCCAAGGCAATACTGTTTGCTCAACTTTCTTTTTATTGTTTCAGCAAAATTCATAGATACAGAAGGATATATTGTAATTAAAGGGTCTCTTTGAAAGGTAAACTTGCCACCTAATCCAATGTGTATGCTCCTAAGCAAGGGGTAACTTATTTTATCAGAAGGTTTGAGGGATTTGGGAAATTTTAGAAAAGGGTATATTATTTTTAGGGTATTATTAAATATTTAATCCCACTTTGGAACAATCAATATACACAGAGTGCATTCAGGAGGAGAAGGGTAATTAGATGCCTCATGCAGAAAGTGAGGACCTGGTTGATGTCTGGTGCGAGATGAATCTGGATGTCAGGAACTATACATATTGTTCTGCTATTTCAGATTGACATGATCTTTCTTTCTAAGACCGTGGCTAATTTGGTCAAAAAAGATAATCTGGGAGTTATAACTTGGTCTGATCATGCCCTTGCATATATCAGAATAAAAGCTTGGTACCCAATGAAAAAACAAAAGGCCCAGTTGTTTAATAGAGTTTTGTTCTATGACCTCCTTAGAATTGAAGAGCTGGAAGAACTTTTTTTCAGAAATATATAGAAGAAAATGAAGGAAGAGATCCATAAAAGTGTTCTTTGAGATGCTAGAAAGGTGGTAATGAGGAAGATTCTTATAAATAAAGTATTATGCCTGAAAATAATAAGAGCCCTCAAAGGAAAAAGTTGGTTAAAGAACTTTGGGTTTGGAAAGGAAGATATAGATCTCCAGGGTCCCAAAGGGTGTAAAAATAGAAATGAGAAGAGATTAGCCTGCTTAAAAACAGCTAACATAGGCAGATACTTAGATTTATTTTAAAAGAGTATGAAAAGAGCAATAAACTTGGTACAGGGTTTTAGCCAGAAAGTTTTAAAAAAAGAAACAGGAAAAATCAGTCATCCCTCTAATTAGACATAAAAAGGAATATTTAGTAAGTCACTCCATGCAGATATCAGAAACAATTGCTAACGTTTTTCCATATTTTGTATGCTTTAAACCATCCAGATCTCAAACTAATAAGCAGATGTTTGAGAAGTGTGAAATTCTCAGTTTTCAGATGGTGATGTGGCAGCTCTGGCCAGTTTCTTCACAGGAAGTTGTAATTTTAAATTCAGTTAAGTTCCAGGTTCAAATGTTTTCTTTTTCCTGCTAAGTATGATAGAACTTTAATGCAAGTGTTTGTCCCTATTATAACTGAATTTTTAATGGTATATATTCTGGGGGTATGAGATTCCAGATTCTTGGAAAGAGGCAAAAATTGTAATAATTCCTAAAGAAGAAAAAGCTCTATTGCCAAATTATACATATTCCAGACCTATTTGTTTAAATGTGGATGCTAGAATTTATGTAAATTTGCTACCAGACTGATTGAGTGTCTTTTTGCGCAGATACGTTCACTCTAATGAATCTGGACATCTTGCTGGCATGCATCTATCTGACAGTATCAGCAGAAGTTTTAATGTGGTCTATAATGTTAATTCAAGAAATTCTTCCATTATACTGCTTTCTTTGCACACTGAAAGTGCCTCCAATTGCCTTGAGTAGGAGTAACTCAGATTTTAGCTAAGTTTTAGAAATCAGTTTCATAGGGTCATATCAGCCCTTTTCAATCATCCTCAAGCATTTGCTTTCATTAATGGTCATCAGTTCCCTTCTTTTAAATTTGTCTACAGGTAGGATTGTTGCCTTTTATTCCTCCTGTTTGCTTTGGCAATGGAATTATTTGCAATAAATATGAGAAACATCCACTTTGTAAAAGGTATCAGAATGTCATCTGGGTTAGAACACAAAATAGCTTTCTATGCTGACATTGCCCTGTAATTCTTTCAGGATGCAGAAGCCTTATTAAAACTTCTAGAACAATTGAATTTGGAATCTGAAATCAGGTTTCAAAATAAACTATGATAAATCTGAAATGTAGGCATTAATATTTCTAAAAGATTCAAAACAAACTTGTCAGCACATATATTTAAATGTGTAAAAGAATCATTAAAATATTGTGGAAATGAATATTATGGAAAAATGTAAGAATCTTTTACATGCAGATTATTCTCAATGCAGAATAAAATAATTGGATTCAGAGGAAACTTCTTGACCTCAATAAAGATGAATGCCCTCCCAAAGTTATTGTTTTTGTTTCAGTGCATCCCTTTTGCTGTCCCTGACATGACATTGAAAACATGACAGGAAGTGCTATTAATATTCATATGGAAACATAAAAGACAAAGGGTGAGTTATAAAGTTATGTAGAACCCTATAAAAGGTGATAGTGAAAATTATCCTATTTTAGCTTCTAATTATACATCACAATTAAAAGATGTGATCAGTTTGGATTATCAGTGCTGTCCAAACACTGGGTAAAACTCAAAAAAAAAGTGAAGCCCAGATATAGCTATTGCTTCTGATTGTTGGAGTAAAAAGAAAGCTAGGTCATCAAAACAATTTTTAAAAATCATCCTTTTATCTAGAGCACCTTAAGAGCTTTGGACAATTGTTTTTTAAACTTGATGCCATGCCTCCTCTGTTTAGTCTTGCTCATTAATAACGAGAAATTTCTTCCTCGGAAATATCAAAATTGCTATTTATTCTGAGTAATGAAAGGGTTGAGATTACTCATTTGGATAGCTGTTCCTGGGTCCTAATGAGAAAACATACCAATAGATATTTATTAATGTAAATAACATAAAGATTCTGCATTTCAGTATTTACAAGTCAAATATTTTATTGTGAAGTGTCTCTAACTATAATTTTACCCATCTTTGAGCAGCTGACCAGGGCAAAGCTGGAACAAAAAGTTAAATTTCTAAGATGCATACAATTTTGATTGGAAAAAAATGTTAAGAGAAAACAATCAAGTTAGGAGAGGGCTTTTGACAAAATTTGATAAGTGTATCTCTTTAAAGGAAAGGGAATGTACATCCTTAATTTGGATCGCTCATGAAGATTTTTTATGAATTACCATCTAGAAGGCATTTGTCAGGCTAACATCTATATCCCAGCGTTTGGCCTGAATAATTGGGGCAGGTACTAGACAAATGCAAAGGTGGGGGAAGAATTATTCTCCTTCCCATCTTAGCCATCAAGCATTAGGGAGCCTATGTGGGCAACTTTCATATCCCTCTCTGCTTTTTGATGATTATAGAAGGATCTATATAGATGTGGAACCCAGGTCCTGAACCCATCCTATCATTAGTATGTTTATTCCCTATCCCTTCCCACTCTCTTTGGGTTAGAAAGTGCTTACAGGACTTTCCCATCACATAATGGAATGTGCCACACAAAATCCATGCATCCAGTTACCTTCTGAGTAGCAGAAGCATACCAGTTCCGCAATGGGGAGCCTCCTCAACCATTGAAAAAAGGGCCTACTTTGACCCATCCAGCTCTCATTTACTTTACTGGGAACTTTACTCATGCGTGCAATGGCAGAATTTGTCCCTTTAGACAGTCTTTCTTAGCTGCTATTTGACTACTTGAAAATTGCCTTTTATTTGGGTTAATGACCAACTTAATAAGAAAAAGAAACCATCAGTTAAACTAACCTATTAAGCTGTTTGATGCCACGAGATAATAGTAAAAGAACAGAAATTCATAAAGTGGCGAACATGAAAATGGTAAGACAAATGCTCTATACTCCCAGGCCATACTTCATTAATGATTTCATGCATTATTCATATAAAACTCAAACAGGCTTTTATCAAAAAATTGCTTAAAAAGTACATTTAGGAGGAAAGCAGGCACTATTGCCATTTTAAAATCATGTTATTTTTTTCCCCTACCCGTCTCCCCATTAGGCATCAAAGGTTCAGGCAGGCAGTTTTGGCAAGCAAAATGGTCATGCCTCCTTGCATTGTGATTAATAAAAGAACTTACAAAGGGGAGTTCAAGGAAGCATTTCAATTAACTCATTTGGTTCTTACTCTGACATCTCCAAGAGTAGGCTATGCTTATGGCAGAGAGTAGAGTACAGACGCTGCATGCCCCATTGTCATGGGTATAAATAACATGATACACAGTCAGGTACTCCTTAGGTGAGTAGAATGCTCTATATTTCTGAACCATAGGGTATATACACTACATTGCTCTTGAAATGTCTAATCAATGTCTTCCATGTATACACTACATTCTTTGCAGTGTAATTTCCTGCTATCTCCCTGCTCTGGCATAGGAACATAGGGAAAGACTCTGGCAGTCAGGAGGTAGCAGACAAAGGCTCTGGTATTGGAGAGCTGCCAGAAACTTTTCCACTGGCTCCCCTCTGCAGAAGCTTTCATTGCCATGGATAACTACATGCAGTGGTGAGTGTGAATGCGGCCTGCCTTCACTGCAGTGTGTAGTCCCACACATTCCACACCCTGCCACCAGTAAGAACAAAATAAGTTATATTTCCAAAGAAGAATATAATTTTGATGCTATCATTAAAATATAAGAATGGTAACCTTAGCTGAGATCAGTAATCCCTCCAGCTCAATATCCTGTATTCTGACAGTGGCTAGTGCCAGATGCTTCACAGAGAATGGCAATTTCATGTGATCCATCATCATCTAGTTGGAAGTTTAGGGACATCTGAAGAAGGGGGCTGTGAACCTGTCCAGCTGGGCTAATAGCTTATGAAGAGCCTAATCTCCATGAATATACCTAATTTTATTTGAATACTTTTATACTTTTCACCTTCATGACATTCCATGGCATTTCATTCCACACGTTGACAATGCTTTGTGTGAATAAGTACTTCCTTTTGCTTGTTTAAAACCTGATTCCTATTGATTTCATTGGGTGACCCTTAGTTCTTGAGTTATATGAAGAGGTAAAAAACATTTCCTTATTCACTTTCAGTGAAGCATTCATGGTTTTATAGACCCCTATCATATTTCCCCCAAGTTTTCTCTTTTGTTAGCCAAACAGCCCTGGTGTTTTTAAATTCTCCTCGTATGAAAGCTGTTCCACAGACTTAAACATTTTATTGCCCTTCTTTGTACCTTTTCTAATTCTAATCTCATTTTTGGGAAGGGGCAACTGCATATATCATTCAATGTGTAGGAGTACTATGGCTTTCTATAGTGGGATAATGATTTTTGGTTTTACCACTTTCTTGATGGTTCCTAGCATTCTATAATGACTCCAAGAGATCTTCCTTGAGTGGTAACCTCTAATTTAGTAGAGCAAAAGATCTGATCCATCATTTTGGGGGTCTCATTGGGATTGTGATTTGCATTGTGAATTACTTTGTGTTTATCAACCATTGAACTTCATTTGCCATTTTGTTGCACGGTCATCCAGTTTTCTGAGATCCCTTTGTAATTCTTCAGTCAGCTTTGGACTTAACTACAGTAGACTTCCGATAATCCGGAACCTATGGAACTTAGGTGGTGCCGGATTATCAGATATGCTGGACTATCAGGAGGTACTATAAGCAGGTTACATATATACTGTATATAAAGTGTTCTTAACCCTTTTTATTGTACATACTGTATGCAATATACTGTAATGTTTTAGCTTTTTAAAGCCTTTTTTACCCTTTTTGCTCAGTTCAGCTGCTGCCGCTGTTACCTTGTGACTCATTTTTTGATGAAGCTCACTCACTAGGCTCTTGCCATTTTGATGCCAGACTATCAGGAGTGCCGGACTATTGGAGTTTTACTGTATCTTGAGTAATTTTCTATTGTCTGTAAATTTTGCCACCTCACTATTCACCCTTTTTTTCCAGATCATTTATGGATATATTTAATAGCACTAGTCCCAGTACATTTCCTTGGGAGACCCCTTCATGTACACACACCCCCATTATGAAAACTAGTCATTCTTATCCTTTCCTTCCCTATGTTTCAACCCATTACTGATCCATTAGAGGACCTTCCCTTTTATCCCATGACTTTGCTTAAAAACCTTTAATGTGGGACCTTATCAAAGACTTTTTGAAAGTCCATGTACACTGTGAATTGAGTCATCCCTGTCCACATGCTTCATGCAATAACCATTGGAATATACTTGAAAGGGGGCAAGTACAATTATTTCTAATAGAATGTTTTTATTTACTTATGCTTTTAGATTTCTCTGGCACCTGTGAGGACTTCAGGCACACACATGTATGCACACGCTGAATGGGTCCTCTGTTGGCTCCTTTTAATAATCCACCCTACATTTTGTTTAAATATCAACACAACCCCATTCTTCATTGATAAGGGTTTTTCTTTTGGTTTCTTAAAATAGCCCCCAATTAAGTTATTTCATTGTTAAAGTTTCATTGCAGTAGACTGCTACTATGTATATAAATCCTGCTCATGTGATTATTAAAGTCAAAAAATAAATCTTTAGGATTTTCTGTGCAATGTGAATGAAAAATGCTATAAAAGGTTAAGTATTACACACACACCAGCTTCTATAATAATGATCCATGACTAGACCTGAAATATGATGCCGTTGAAGGGAAAGGGACACTGGGGATTCAAGGAAGAAGAGATTCTAGTTAGGAAAACATGGATTTCTAAGTAACGCATCCACATTTCGTTATCAAAGGAAATGAAAGCAATGTTGTAAAATAAAGAAACATTGAAAACACTTAGGGCACATCCACATAGCAGGACAAAAGTTGAATTAAAATGTGCAACTTCAGCTATGTCAGTTGCGTAGCTGAAGTTGAAATAGCTTAATTTGGCTTTTGGCGCTGTCTATACAGCAGGAAGTTGAGGCAAGAGCACTCTTCCTTTGACTTCCCTTACTCCTCAGGAAATGAGGGTTACAGGAGTCAGAGTAAGAGGTCCTCCAGCTCAACATTATTTCAAAATAATGTCTTGCTATGTAGATACACATTTTATTATTTCAAAATAACATCAATTATTATGAAATAACACTGCTGTGTAGACACACCTTTAATGCTTGATGTAATCCTGTGGGAAAATACCAGAGTCTGAGACACTCTAAGTCATGCTTAATTTGGACCAACAAACAAAAACTTACAGCTGTAACCAGCACCTAAGGTCAGTCTTGAATCAGTAACTTTTATCGCCCACTTGATAAATAAACATTTAATTTTATATTTCAGATTTTTAAGAATCACACTTCATTTAGGGAGTGAGAATATTGGAAACAAATAAAGTATTCTGACCCATAGCCACTGCTGTGCGCTGGCTGCTTTGCCTATTCCAGAGACTCTCGAACGGTGGGTTGGGACCTGCATTTTAATGTGGATGTCAGGATTGGTGTTAGACTTGCTGGGGACTGGAGCCAAAGCCCAAGTCCCACTGCCTAGAACCAAAGCTGAAGCCTAAGACCCACTACCCAAAGGCCAAAGCCTGAATGTTGGGACTTGGACTTCGGCTTTATCCTTGGGCACTGGGCTCAGGTTGTATGTCCCCCTGCCTGGAGCTAAAGCACGTGGGCTTTGGCTGTGGCCTATCACCTGTACTGGGACAAGCTCAGGCTTTGGTTCCCTTTCCCCTACTCCCCTCCCCCAGTCATGTAGTCATTGTAGTTGTCAGAGGGAAGTCATGGTGCAATGAAGTTTGAGAACTACTGCCCTATGCTGGTGATACAAAGTATGGCCCCACCAGCTACGAAAGCCAAACTTCCAGTTCTTTTACATTGCTAGAGCCACACAGAGCTACTGGAACATGCCAATAAATCTGTCTTCTGGTTTTAAATAAGGGGGAGATCTTTAAAAGTACAAAAGGGAATTTAGGCACACAAGAGTCACTGAGTTTCAGTGAGCATTTCAAAAGTAGAATACATTTGGGGCTTGATCATGCCTAATTTTTTTCACTGTCAACTTTGGCAAAAAGGATGAAGGGTCATGCCTTTATTTTATATTTGGCACTTTATTAGCCGGCAGAGCCATGGGTCTAATATTAAGATTTACCATTCTTTATTAAATTGTATGTTTCTTGTGAAATAATTTCTGAATTTCCATGGATGGAATACATGGAATTCTGTGATTAACGTATAAAAGAAACCATACAGGGGGCAAGAGGAAGAGATGAAAAATAAATGATCACTTCTGTCACAGGTGAAGAGGTGGAGTGAAAACCACAAAACGTCCTTTCTAAGTGCTACTTTTTTAGATTTTTTTTTAATCACACAGGAAGGGGAGTATGAACAAATCAGCCCCAAAATGGAGCTTTTTTTGGAACCTTAATCTGTCACAGTATGTGGGGAGATGAGAAATCCTTTCGATTTTAAACACAGGATAAAAATAAAATAAGTACTTTTAAGTATTTCCGTGTGGGTTTCTGTTTCTGTTTTTTATTCCAAGGCTGGCTATGGAGAGAGGAAACAGTAAATACTTCTCCATGCATTCTAATTTTTTGAAAACTGGGTCATAACCAACTCTGTGTGTTAAAAGTTATAAGACAATTCCTTTGTTCTAACGAGTGAGTTGCAGACCTAGAACAATGGGGAATGATCAGGAGTTACAATACTTCATTAAAAACACATAGATTTTAAAAGCACAATCATTCAACAGGGAAGCTGAGAAGGATATCAGGATTAATTCCTTGAGTAGAGGCATGTGCAAATTTTTTAAAAAAATCAGAAACGTCCTTCATCCAGTATGTATGTTACAATGTTACAAATTATGATTTAAATGAGCCAACAGGCTCATTAATTTATTTCTTCTCTTTCACAAGCAAGTCCTTTTCTTTGTCATCACTAACTTCTACTACAGTATGGGAATTTTATGAGTCATTTAGTATTTTTCCAAAATGTACTCTGCAATCCTTTTTCCTCCTCTTAGGGATCACTGAGACATTGTTTGCTGCTACTACTCCTAGTGATGCAATCTTTGACAAAGAATGGAATAGTCAGGGTCTGATTGGTGCCAAGTGCTGGGGAAAGCTGTACAAATGTGCCAACTTGTAAGGGCAGGTCTACATTCTGGGGCAATGTTGATCTAATTTATGCAACTCCAGCTTTGTGATTATCGTAGGTGGAGTCGATGTACTGTAGGTCAAGTTGCCGTGGGGACTCCACTGCAGGTTGAAAGAAGAAACTCTCCTATTGACTTCTCTTATGCTTCTCATTCCATTGGAGTGCTGGAGTCAGTGTGAGAAGGATCATAGGTTGATTTTGCAAGTTTTCACTTAACATGCTTAAATTGAGCCCAAGGGTTGTGCACCACAGTGCCAATCCCCCAGTAAGTGAAGACATGCAGTAGAGCCTGAATCTGATAATCAAACACTAATAAAGATGCTAGAAAAGGAGAGTGATGTAGATTCAGGAAATGAAAAGAATAAAACCAAATACGTTTTATGAAAAAAAAAAAAAAAGCCACAGAAATCACAAGGGCTCTCACACTAGAGCAATGTTGGGCCCAGATTCAGCGAAGTACTGAAGCATGTGCTAAAATTCATCTCTAAAGGAACTTAACCACATACTGAACATTAAACCAATTGGTGTAAAAGGGACTGAAACGAGTGCTTAAAATTAAACACGCTTATTTATTTTGTTGAATCGGAGCTTTTGCTTATGGCTATGCTACAGACTTTAGAGCCGCACAACTAAACTGCTGCAGCTGTGCTGCTGTGCTGTCTCCTATACAGCTGTTCTGTGCTGATGGGAAAGAGCTCTCCTGTCAGCATAATTACCCCACACCACATGCACACATGAGTGCTGTCCACACCAATGCTTTTGTTGGGCAATTTGTTGCACAGGGATGTGTTTTTCACACTCCCCGATTAACATGTATTTTGATAAAACTTTTCTCAAAGACAAAGCCTTAGTGTTGACAAGGAAAAAGATCTATATATGGAGATGAACACCAAGTTTAGGGGTGCTACTGTGTTTGTCTGTTAAAAAGTTCATATGCATCAATCTTGTCCTGCAATACATCTCACGGTTATAACTCTGGGTTTGCTGAGAAGAGACTGTCATTGGGCTAAATTATGTAATGGATTATGTTATGTGAAAAAGTGATCAATAAGCATGGATGATACCAAAATTTACCAAACTCTGACCAGAATGGGATGTGAACTCAGACAAGATAGGTGTGCCACACATGGCTACAAATGGTATCTTAGGTTCACATTAGGAAAACACATGACCTGATTTCCAGAGATGCTGACTACTAGGAGCTCCCATAGATGCCCGTGCAGCTAGCTACTCACCTCCCCTAAAAGTCAGGGTAATGCAATTCAAAAGTTTACAATCCAGTGACCTGATCCTGCAAACGTTTTACTCAGTTATGCCTCTCGCGTAACTCTGCTCGTATTTGCTTAATAATCCATAGGTTTAGAGTAGAAATGGTGGCCAAAACTGATGTGTATACGTGCTACAAAAGCAAAAGGGCAAGGATAGATGTGAGGTACAGATGTATACTTGGGCTATTCAGTGGTTGCAACAGCTTTCTGGTTTTCTTAACTAAACTATACGTACACTCCTTTTTGGTTGGCTCTGTTGCATGAGTTCATTGTTAGAGGTTGGTTCCCTCCACGTTGCCCCATTAACACTCTCATACAGTATATAATCCTTCACATCAGTTCTGTAAATATCAAGCCTTCCTGACTTCTGAGCAGGTTTCAAGATGTGCAGCTTTTGTCTATTAATTTCAGGCTGTGCTAATTGTACTTTCTCATCTATATGTTCTGTATTGATTTTAATTAAACTTGGTTCACAGACAGATTCTTCCAGTACTCCCACAATTCCTTTTCTCAATTGTGGCAGTACTGTTGCTCTTGACATTTTGTAGCATATGAGCCAAATTCTGGTCTGCTTTATTCCACCATTAATTCAAGGTAATTCCATGATTTTGTGGGAGCTGCTTTTAATTTACTACATTATGGGTGAGACTTGAATTTGCTAGTATGATTCCGACGGTTGCTGATATCTAAATGAACACAGGGTGGGAGAAAGCACAGAAATTTCTAAAACCAATGTTCAGTCTCCTTGTCCTTAATGGATTTCTTGTCACGAAAGAATACAGCAAGTGATGATTATGTGTTAGGAAATTACAATTCTAAAGGCATGGAAATGAGAAGTGGACATTCCTAAGAATCTCACTTCCTAACAAGAATATATTCTTATTGTAGAACTCTGAGTTGGGGGAGGGGGGATTTCTTCATTTTTTTAACTTTTATTACACCATAATAGGGATATTTCTAAATCTACATATCCAACATTTTTTCTTTTTCTTTTTTTAACAAAAATAAGTTGATGGGATTTTGAGTTGGGTAATTAATCCCAGCCACTGTTACTTTTGATCAATGATCAGTTGCAATTTGTTTTCTGAAAACAAAAAGGAAGGAAAGGGCTGTATTTCTCTTATGTCTGAAGCCATGAGTTGTAATGAATTGCTTTTCATTTGAGCACAGGCTTTTTTTTCCTTTTTGGTGGAAAATGATTTTGCTACCTTTTCATCTGGAATGGGGTATTTTGATGTACACAAGACTTATATGTATTCTTATTTGTATCAATCTTTAAAATGTCAGGAGTTCAACTCACACAGGTTAAACTGATATCAGCTGTTGTTTAATGGGCTCTCACTTTTACTCTACAGAAAAATGCAAAGGAAGAGGAAAAGCAGGTTCGCATTTTGATTCAGCCCGGAGACGGAGTAGAGCTGTCCTTTATCATATCTCTGGACACCTACAAAGACGAGAAAAGAACAAATTAAAAATTAATAATGTAGGTGTAATGCACATGTTTAATTTTCTCTCCTCTCTTTGGCACATTAGTTCTCTTACTGCTGGAAAAGCTACAGATGCATGCAGCAGCTTTACTAATTATTTTTCATTTCCTTTGACATACATATTTGCACAGTTGTTTCTTTTAACGAATGCACTGAAAAAGGTCAGCACATACATAGGAGAAATCCCTAATCAAAGTGTTGTCATAGAAAGAGGATTAAAGTATGTGCCAAAGCAGCAGGTAGAGAGCTACGACTGAGGTATTTCAGTTGCAGTTCATGAACCAGGGCAGTGTGTTTAGTCACATTATATATACAGATATTTTTATAAAAGGCAAAGGCCTTATACGATTTCTCAAAACTTAACGTTAGCTTCCAGCTTTTCCCACAGAATTGCTTTTAATGCCTTTTGTTAAGAAGTCCATGAATAGATTAAAATAAAAATTTACATGTTACAAGAAATCCAGAAGACAATTTCTCTGAGAATAACATTTTATTTGAATGTATCAAACTTGGTGCAGCACCTACTCTGATGTGCCTGTACTTTAATTGCAGTAAAACTCTTTCTGTGTTAAGAAAATCCTGATGCTTATCTCTAAGTAATCATAACTGACAAGTCTGTTAATAAAATACTCTGTGGATGTTGTATTTTTTTAACTTTGTCAGTTTTGTTCAGCATCAGCCATTCTATCATTATATTCCTGGCTCTCCCTTCCAAAAGGCACAAAATAAAATAACAAAGTTCTGGGGAAAGCCCTTAGGCTTTTTCTTTCTTTGATAAATTGTAATCAGTAAATACAATAGCTAACTGTTACCATGATGCCTATAATCTTGCTATCCATATCGATTCTAGGCTACACTGTGAGAACCATTTGCCAAAGCGGTATTCAGAATCTCAAGAGCCAAATCCTCAGCTGCAGGAGAACAACATCACACCAACGAAACTGATGCAAAACCCTCTGAAGTTTTGGAGCCAAATCTCCAACACTTTTTTGGAACTTTAAACCATTCTGGGTGACTCCTTTGACCCTCC
>CM057846.1:176227632-176259875 GCA_030068395.1 Apalone spinifera | reverse complement strand
CCGTACTACTAGTTGTGCTTTTCTCAACACTCCATGATGCCCAGTCAACACATTCAGACGCGTGGGCTCTGCCTCAGCCTCTGCCTTCTCAGCCCAGTGAATAAGGCTGACTGACAATTCAGCCTTTACAAAGGAATCCAATTTACCTCAAAAAAAAAACTTACCTAAAAAAAAATCAGAAACAGAGACTGCCTAATTTATGTGCTGAGACCTGAGATTGCTCATCTTTTTTTAAACTTCAGGGACCATGACACATCACTGACCATAATCATGTCACTGACACCTGGGAAATAGGTGGATTGCTAAGTATGCAGATTGCACAGTGTTGTGGGAGGGCATAAGGAACTCATATAAAAGCTGGATAGAACTATAGTCCTTACACTCATGCAAATTCAGAGACTGCTTCGTTAACAACTCTTTTTGGAGCATGGCACAGAAAAAAGGTGAAAAGTTAGAGCAATTCCACCCACCCAAACTTGCCAGCTTAGAAAGTCTGTCTGGCCATAGAAGGGGGAATGTGCCTTATCTCTTAAGAAGGCTTTCCAGTACATGAGCAAATTCTGAGAGCCATACTCAGAGGCACAATTATTATGATGCTCCTCTGGGGCAATGCAGCTCTTCACAACCCTGAGCAAAGGGTGTGTGCCTAAATGGCACAATTTAGCCCATAATGATTTGATCAGTGGCTGCTGGAGAAACATGGCCACTTCAAAGGAGAACTCACATGTTCCTTAGCGCATATCCTCAAATACTGACTTTTCCAACATTCGGGAGTATTCTGATTGAAGTAATGCCTCGAATCAAGCCACAGGCTAGAAGCAGACCAAAAAGACAAGGCCTCTTAATTCATGTGCTGTGGTGACAGGAGCCAGACCTGGAATTGAAGACTGGTAATGGAAGGAAATTGGGACTGAGCATTGGGGGTACAGAGAAGACTACGTGAAGAAGACTTGGCCTGGAAACCAGTGGAATGTGGGGGAGGGGGAGTAAGGTATGGGGGGAAACTGAGATTGGAGTGACAACTGGGACTGGCTGGATGAATAGACTTGGACAAGGAGTTGGTAAAGAAAACAGAGTGGATGGAGTCCAAAGGTGGAGATTGCATCTGGGAGCCAGGGGAGATGGATATGGACAGATCAGGCAAGAATAGGTGGAAATGGGATTTGTGGACTAGGAAACTGGGGAAACTCACTGGCAAAGGGTCTTGTCACCCTCGAGTGTTGGCTTACATTTAGGATTACCACCTCCCACTGCTATCAGGTTTCAGAGGGATAGCCATGTTAGTCTGCTACAGCAAAAGCAACAAGGAGTCTAGACAAACAAATGTATTAGGGTATCAGGGTAAAAGCTACAACTCACATCCTCAGATGCTGAAGAGATGGGATATAGAGATGGGAGTGTAACATCAGTGCTTATTAAATCAGAATGGATGTGGCTCACCTCCATCAGTGATGAGAAGATTAAAGTTTCTGAATGGGAAATTGCCTATTATAATGTGAGAACCTCTCCATGAATAAATTTTAATCCTTGCTTTAGGTGTCAAATTTGCATATAAATTCCAGCTGAACCGTTTCTCCTTGTATAGGTTGAACCTTTCTAGTCTGGTACTCTCTGGTCCAGCAACATCCACGTTAGATGGATGTCTACTTATTATGGGTGTGACCAAGTTTCTTGCAGTCCTGTAAAGTTTGTTTTACAAGCATTGGTCCTGGCTCTGTGTTCTGTGCTGTTATTTATCCCTAAATGTCTTCTAAGAGCCCAGTAAGGAATGGAAGTGTTGATGATGCTGATAAACAATACTGACCTCCTGAGATTCAGCAAATTCTCTAGTTTGGCATTGGTCAGGTCCTGAGTGTGTGGGACTAGAGAGATTCAACTTGTAGTCTGTTTTAGAAGGGTTTTTTGCATGAGAATGGAAACTCACAAGTCTAAGATGTCTTACAATGTGTGTCCAGGAAGGTTAAGGTGCTCCCCAACTGGCTTTTATATGTTGTCATTCTTCCTGTCCGATTTGTGTCCATTTATTCTTTTGCATTGATACAGTACTGTTTGTCCAATATATATGGCAAGGGACATTGCTGGCAGATGATGGCATATATTACATGAGATGTGCACATGAATGAGCCTGTGATAGTATAGCTGATGTGGTTAAGTCCTTTGATGTTGTCACTAGGATAGATGTGAGAACAGAATTGACAATGGGGTTTGTTTCCAGGACAGATTCCAGGATTAGTGATTCTGTTGTGATCTATGAAGTTGGTGGTGAATGTTTGTCTCAAGTTGGGGGGGCTATCTGTAATGAGGACTGGCCTGCCTCCCAAAATCTCTGAGAGTGAGGGATCATCATCTAGGATAGGCTGTAGATCCTTGATGATGTGTAGGAGAGGTTTTTGCTGGGGGCTTAGGTAATGGCCAGTGGCATTCTGTTGCTTTCTTTGTTGGGTCTGTCCTTTAGTAGGTGACTTCTGGGTATCCACCTGGCTGTATTAATCTGTTTCATCACTTCTCCAGATGGGTACTGTAGTTTTAAGAATGCTTGACAGAGATCATGTAGGCATTTATCTCTGTCTGAGGAACTGGAGCAAATGCAATTGTATCTTAGGGCTTGGATGTAGACAATGAATCTCATGATGTGTTCTGGATGAAAATTGGAGGTGTGTAAGTAAGTATAGTGGTCAGTAGGTTTCTGGTATAGAGTGGTATTTGTGTGACCATCACTTATTTGTACTGTAGTGTCCAGGAAGTGGACCTCCTGTGTAGACTGATCTAGTTATTCTGTTACCTCAAATGATCATGGTCTGTATGGTGGAGGTAAAATTTTCAATCCTGATGATTCTTGTGTCAATACGATTCCACGTGATGGAATTTTACTTTTTCCACTTTTTTTTAAACGTGCAGAAAATTACACTAAAATGGTAAAAGATTTTCATGGTTGCAAAGTGAAACACTAAAATTAGGAAATGCCAGAATTAAGTTTGTTTTTCTTTAATTCAACCTTCTTGTGTGTATGCATTATGAGATGGTCTTTAATTACATGATCCCATGCTATTTTTTCTGCAGGATCCCTCATTCAATGTATGTGATGAACCTGCTCTGGAGATTTGTGAGGGCTGTGTAAGGAAGGAGGCTGTTGTCTGTAGGACTCTTGCTTCATTTGCTGCAGCAGTTGGAAGGTGTGTAGTCAATGAGGAAAAGAACAGAGGGTCTCATGATTAAGGCAACTGAATCCTGACTTAGGCTATGTCTAAACTACATTCCTCTTCCGAAAGAGGAATATAAACGAGCCTGATTGAAAATGCAAATGAAGAGCGGATTTACAAATCTCGTGCTTCATTTGCATAATCACATGAGAGCGCTTTTTTGAAGGAAACTACACTCCTGAAAAAATGAGAATGGGTTCTTTCAAATAACCCTTTTTCAAAAAAGCACTCTCATGCGATTATGCAAATGAAGCATAAGATTTGTAAATCCACACTTCATTTGCATTTTTTATTGGGCTCATTTATATTCCTCTTTTGGAAGAGGAATGTAGTTTAGACGTGTCCTTAGAGAATAAGGTTCTATCCCTGTCCCTACCACAGATTTGCTGTGTAATGCAGGGAAAGTGGCTTTAAGCAAACCTCTCACAGGTACTCACAAATTGTGTCTCCTTTGTTTCTTGTGTGCCTGACCTGAGACCATGGAGTCTCATTTGCAGAAGTGCTAAGCATTCATTAATTCAACAGAAGTCAATGGAAACTGTGATTAGAATATATTAGTGCTATATACTCTGAAAAATCAGGTCCAAATTGTGTCAGATTGGGCATGCCAAATTAATACACTGGAACAATTTGTATAGTGGGGATGTTGAGAGCCACTGAACCAAACTGTAAACCCTGGATATGATGGAAACCACGTATTGCCTGGGGATGCAGCAGTACCACAAACACTACTACTTCCAGCACCTATCAATTAATGGATACTTTTGACACTAATGCATCCGTGTTAATTTCTCTTCTATAAAATGGGGATTACACCACCCCCTCACCTTTATAGGAACATTCTGAAAATAAAGTAATGTCTGCAAAGCACTCGGATATTAGTGATGATTTCCATAGATAGCCCCATGAGGAAATTACTAATTCCCTTTTCAGAGCAGGGTACAAATAGTGTGCAAATAATAAATAAGGCCTCAGACAATACATTCAATAATAGGGGGGGAAATATTGAACCACAGCTAATTAAATGAGCAACATGTACCAAATAAGTCACGAGTCCTGTGGAAAAAATGTGACCATTTAATTAAAGACTATATCATAATGAGTACACACTAAGTTGCACAGGTGAGTTTAAGTCAATGTTCTTTTAATTTTTTGTGTGTGTTTATACATTCAAAATTGATAAAAGTTAATTTTAAATTAAATTTAGAAGCATATTGAATTTTATCAGCTTTTATTTTGCAGCAATTAAAAGTTCTTGGTGTGGAAGTAAGGTGACATTAAATGAAAAATACGTCTTTGAACTAGGAGAAAATGTCCTTTTTCGTCAGACTTTGTCTCCAGAAAAGAAAGCTAAAGTTCACAAAACTGAAGTCCCACTATATATAGAGACAGAGACTTTGACTTTTCCCCGGGATGGCCAACTGAGACTTTTCCTGGACCCCTTTTCCTAGGGATGGCCTTTTTCCAGCATCTTTTTCATATCCCAGGCATCTTCCTGCCTCTTCCCTACCTGGTTCTGTGCTCTCCCCCAAGTATGCTGTGTCGCTCCACCATGAAACATCTGATCTGTGGTAGGAGCTGGGGGGGGGAGGGGGAAGAGTGACTGGTTGGCAGCACCTCGCAGGAGGCACTGGGGAAGGGAAAGGTTCTGATTCAGTGGGGCTCCTGGTGGATGCTGACATAGGTTAGTGTTGAGATGGTTTTAGGCAAAGGCAGAATTTTCGTTCCTCCCACATTGTTTTCAGTGAGTGAAAAGCAATCCTCCTATAGTATCACATTAATTTTAAAGGATTATTACACTGGGCTATGGAGCTGTAAAATTGAACTATAGACATTCGGGCTCAGGCTGGAGCCCACACTCTGAGGATCCTAGAGCTTGGGCCTAGCCATCTATGTTGCAAATTTTACATCCCCATAGTCTGTGCTCCAGGAGCCTATATCAGCTGGGTGTTGAACTGCGGTGTTAATTGCCCTCTGTTTTCTTTACACCAGTCTGCACCATCCCATACTAAGGGCTATGCTCAGGCCCACCCTTAGGGCAAGGCGGTTACCTTGGGCTCTATGCCTTCAGGGCTCTGCACTGCCCGGCACCTGCCTGGCCACTCGCTCTCTGCCCTGGCTGGGAGCTGCCCGGCTGCTCGGTGCAGCCAACTGCCTTGGGCCCTGCAAACCCTTTGGCCAGGCCTGGCAGTGCTTTAAAGACACATCCTAGCCCTTGATTAGAAAGCTCGTTTGTTTCTCAATAGAAGTTAACTGACAAGTAGAATTGTCCTAGAGTTTGACTCCTCAAAACTGTAATTTTTTTTCAAGCTGCAGTAACTTTGGTGTTCCTAGTTATATCACAATGGTAGCTCCAAGGCACTGATCACATTAGCCATGCTGCATTGTCCCTTCCTTGTCTTTCCCATTGTTTTGTCAGTCCCTAAGCGAAAAAGAAATAAATCAGGAACTTAAACAATGAACTGAGTTTTGTGAAAAGCTGAAGATAAGAACTATTGCACTTATTATCAAGAGCTCAAAGCAAAGGAACAACCGTGATTCTTGTCAAACTCAGGATTCTTTCTGCTTAGGGAAAATTAATTTCAACAGCCGTACTGCAATATAATTAAACTCACTCAGGCCTGTGACAAGGGCAGACAAGAAACCACCAATAGCTGTGAAAAAACACAGAAGAAAGATTTTTAGAGAAGTATACGTAGGAGAGAGAACAACTCTTTCAAATTTATAAAACTTTGTCATGAGTACCTAGAGAATCTAACAAAGAGACAATTGCTATCCAAGGATGATATAGAGGACCAGCCTGTAAAGAATATTCACTGGAATATTCTTTGAGGGAGAATTTTGAACAATAATTTAAATCCAAGAAAGAAAACATGAAGACACAATTAAAAGAAAAAAGATTTTTACTGTATAATTACAATTTATATTTTGCTAGCATCTAAAGGCCAAACTGAGTTTGGGGACCCAATATATTAGGTGCGTGTACACACATGTTGTAAGAGACAGTCCAGTCTGGACCAGAGAGTGCTGGATTAGAGAGGTTCAACCTGTAGTGTGAATACACTGGTGTAACTAAGACCAGAATCTGTCTGTTTCTGAAATGCAAAAAGCTTTTTCTGCAAAGGTGAGCTCTGTGTATACAGATTTAACTTAATGAAGATTTTGTGAACTTAGGGCTCAACTATGCCCTCCCCAATAATTTATTGGACGGGACCACACATTTCTTAGTTGAGTTTCATATATTATAGGGCTAGCATTAGTTTGGTTGAGCTTTTTAACAGATCGCTTATCTGTGGACTAAGGAATATCTTCTTCCAGAAGATTTCAATGATTCATATCAATTTAAAGCACAGAACCAAACTAAAGTCAAAATCCATGTACTTGAGAAATAGTATGTATCCTGAGTCATTAATGTACAGATTCAATCAGGTAAAATGCTACTGACTACATTTAAATTGAGGGGTTTAATTTTTGGAACTGTAAGTTGTAATAATCATATCTAGTTCTCCAAGCTTCTTTCATGCAAAAAGGAATGTGCATTCATTCTTCTAGTTCCCCAGAAAGATATTTTTACCAACAAAATAATGGAAATAAAAATTATTCATTAGCAAATAATCGCCTTTGTGCTTCAGTTCACTTAAAACATGTGCAAAGATCTTACAAATCCTTATGTAATAAATGAGACCACTCATAGAAATTAAGGTTTCCTAGATTAGACTAATTATAAAGTTGTCTGAAACCCCTTAATTGTATAATATAAGAAAAAAATCTTGGCACTAATTTAATGTCAGGCCTAAATCCCTTTATCATTTTAAACTACTTCATATCATGCTAAAGTTAGATACACCATGTTTGCATTTTCCTGCCTCTGTCATGTAAATTGAAACAAACTCTTTCTTTTTTCTTCAAGAAAGTACAAGTTGAACCTCTCGAGTCTGTCACCCTTGAAACCTGACTGGTGCTGAATCAGAGAATTTGCTAAACCACGGGAGGTCAATATTGTCTAGCAGCATTACCAACACTTCCACTGCTTACTGGGCTCTTAGAAGACATTTAGAAGTAAATTAGAGTTAAATAACTGCAAAGAACACAGCACCAAGACTGGTGGCTGAAAACAAACTTTATGGACTGCAGGAAACTTAGCCACATATATAAGTGGAGACCATGGATGTTGCCAGACCAGAGAGTGTCAGACTAGAGAGTTTCAACCTGTAATATGATTAATTCATAACTTATTGAGTGAATTTTGCTTCTTTTTTCTCAATGAATTATCTAGAAATCGAGTTTCCCCGTATATATTTTGAAAATTGTTTACCGGATAAATTCAGCAAATAATTCTGTGTCTGTATTTTTTCATGTGTGACTGACAGTGAAAATTGGTATGTTCAGATGAAGTAGTTTTGACTGGATGAGTAATTCATGTGGTGTATTTCTGTTCCCTAACTGAATGTGTTTAATTCTCATTATCAGGTATCATTAATGTTGGCTGTCATTTATGAATGGAAAATCCACTGTCCTGTAATATTCTGCAATATTTGCTTACTTTCATTCTTTGGGAAAATAGTCTAGCAACCTATTATGTTTTTAGGAATATTGATTAAGCGTGACTACAACAATGTTTATAAATACACTCAACGTTAATTTGTGAATTTGAATGCCTGTTAAACAAAAAATGCTTTGCAAAATTAGCCCAACTGTAGGTGGTCACAAATATTTCTTGACTCTTTTTATAACATGAAAGATCAAATTCATTGAAATATAATTTGAGGTCAGATATTTTTGCCTAACTTCTTCCATTCTTTCTCTTTCAGAATGTTTTTGTAGATAAACCAGCATTTCCGGAATACAAAGTTTCAGATGCAAAAAAGTCCAAATTCATACTGTTGCATTTTAGCACTTTTAAAGCTGGCTGGGACTGGCTTATTTTATTGGCAACGTTTTATGTTGCTGTGACTGTACCTTACAATGTTTGTTTTATTGGCAATGATGAGCTATCTACAACTCGAAGCACAACTGTCAGTGATATTGCAGTGGAAATACTTTTTATCATAGGTAAGATTTTTTTCTACTTTCTGAATTTGTTGGAGTTTCTTAAAATATCTAAATTCAATTTAAAAAGATGGAGCAATGATCAGGCAGTTATATAATCTTTTTGAAATATTCAGTTTCTCAGATGTGTGTCCTAACTTTTTTTTTTTTGGGGGGGGGGGCAGATAATTGGTGGTTTCTTTTTTCTTGTATATTTATCTTGCTTCTTAACAAAATGTACTTTCTTGGTTAGGCTTCCTATTGTAGTTTCAGTGCAGAGATCTGTGCAAGTATTGCAATAGGATTTTCATGTTGGAAATGATCTCACACTTTCATTACAACGGAGGCCAGAATCCCCTTCTCAGATTCTTAAACTGATTTTTGTTCTGTGAACCCTTCCAGTAATTATATCTCCAAAACTTGAAGATAAAATGGATTATTCCTACTGGCTCTTTTGTGGTGCCTGAAATTTCTTTTTAGAGTAACATTCCTTTTCTTTATCAAAACAGATAAACTTGATCATGGATGGTCTCACAGGATTTTGAGAATAACAGGAAGGGTCTTATATTTTGTACTTCCAGTCCAGTTCTATTTCTATTGATTAAAAATGTGTAGCTCTATTACAGAAAGAGTATAGTACAATTCCTGTGCCAAATACCAAGCTGTATATTTTGGAGAAATATGGAAATCTGAATGAAATTTTATTTTACAGAGACTTGAGAATGGGATATGGTAGAAAAGAAAGGATAAGGAGGTAGGAATAATATCAGCAGATTAAAAGAATCTTAAAGAAAATATCTAAATAAAAGGGGAAATGACTTATGTTTTCCTGCCCCCCTCACCCACCCCCAAAAAAACAGTGATTTGGAATGAGGGGTAAGTTCGTACATGTGAAATAAGAACAAAATCCAAACTTCTTATACACCAGATACCAAGTGTAGGAAATAAGAAAACTAGGACAGGAAGTCTTTCCTTAAAACCATGTTGAAAAATGTTTCTCCCCTTTACTAGTAGAAGTTTAACTAACTTCAGTGTAAGAATAGCTAGCGGGGATGATGCTTAGTGGAAGACTCTGAAATATTTGTCTTTTCACCTTTGGAAATAGAGTTCAAATGCAGATTTAAGACAAAATTCTTTTTCCTGATAGTCATAGTGGATCACTGCTGTTATTCAATAGAGAGGTAGTCCATTCTGTGATGCAGATCAGATAGGAGAATTTTGTCCTTTGTAAATTGTGTAAGGTTTTCTCTAATCCGTTATGAAGTGACTACTAATTACTTTATAAAAAGTGCAAAAACAAATCAATTCCATTAGATCCACCATAAAGAGAGACACATAGTATTAAAATAATGTAGATTCAAGGTTAAAATAACCTGATGACCAGTTTTCCTTAACATACAGAATACAGATAACTGGTTGAGGTTACGACTGAGTAATTGGAATCGGAGTATGAAAAAACTTGCACTACATCTATCTGGTTTATGTTCAGTATGATTCACATGAAGCAAAACAGAAGATTTAAAGCCCAGCACTGCCTTTCACTTTCAATTCCTGGGCAGAAATACACAACTCTGATAAATAAATCACGAACAATGATGTATCCATGATGCATGTAGCAAACGTTCTTTTTATTTTTCCTGACTTCTCTGATCTTTGACTGCTATTTTTGTGCTAGCTCTGGGCATTGTGATATACGGAGTGAAGAAAATATAAAATGATGAATAAGCATGTGGGGTAAAATTTTTGGTGAACTAAGAGGGATTTATCTGCCCAATTCCAATTAACAGTAATGAGAATTACAAGCATCATACTGCAAATATACACAATACCATTTACAATTTTTCACACATTTTTCTTTGCTAATTGTTTAACTTATCCTCTTTACTCTTCTCCCTCTCCCCAAACTTTCTTTTTTTAATTTTTTTTAATATAGTGGCTGGATTTTCTAATTTTTTGGTCTGTTGTTCTGGAGATAGATTATTCATATCTTTTTAGGGTTTCTGTTTGTTGTATGTTCTTTCATATTTGTGTAGGAGTGGAACATAATAGGCTTAATGTTCACTTGTGCCCCAGTCTAGCAAGATCCTTATGCATGGACTTAACTTTCAGAACATAAGTAAGCACACTGAAATCAATAGATTTAGTCATGTGCTCAAGGTTAAGCACAAGCTTGAGGAAGTTGTTAGTCTTGACAGGAATACCTTTGATTGATAATTTGTGCAATTTTAGGAAGACCTTGAAAAAGTGAGGAAAATTCTTTAAGATTAACAGAGTGAGAGAAGTAATTGTAATCAGTTTATGGTACTTGAATTGTTGCATTACTGTACTTCCAGATACCAAAGACTCTTGTATCTGTCTAAAATTTCTTAGCTCTGAATTTTAGATGATCTTTATTCAGATGTGTAATTTTGATAAACTTTGTTTTACTTTGAGGACAATTTTTATCTCCTTTTTAGCAGTATCATTGATCAGGATAAAGCACTGACAACAAGAGGGAAAATACCTCTTGCAGTTTGTACAAGCATGAGAAGTTTAATGAAGAACAATAGAACACTCACTATGCCTGCTGCATTCTAGTTACCAAGAAAATTAATAGGAAGCGGACTCTTGCTTTCCTTTGAGGGGAAAAAAAAGGTCTGTTAAAGTGCTTTGGGTGAATGCTTCACCTTGAGTGGAAGATTCAGGCTCATCTGAGCTGCAATTCAGAAAAGCATTCCTAGCAGAGCACTCGAGTACATGACTAAATCCTATTGAAATCAATGGGATTTAAGCCCATTGTTAAAATTAAGGGCATGTTTAAGTGCTTTCCTGAATCAGTACCCTGGTGAATGAAGTGAAGTGTCCAGATTAAATGAGGCACTGTCTCTCCAATAGTATGTCAAGCCATGGCTTTAACTGCTATAGCTTTTTAAATTCTCAGAAGCAATGACTGAGAATAAGAACATATTTTATTATTTTTAGAGGGAGACATAGTTCTCTTTCACAATTCCACCTAATTTTAATTTGTTAAATCTTGTACATACTAAAGTATTATTTGTAATTTGGTAATTTGTTTTCATGTGACTATTATTTCAAACCTTTTTTCCTATTCTCCTTTCAAGTTTTGTTTATAGTTCTTATGTAGTATTAAACACTAATAAAATGTTTATTTTTATCTGTTTCTTCAGCTTGATGAAGAATGCTTTATTTTAACAGGACTATCTACAAAGCTGCTTAAAAGTACTTTTACAGTAATAGATGGACCCAGAAAGAAATCCTTAACTCTAGTGAATTTAAACTCTCACATCCACAAATGTTTAAATGGATTTTATTGGTGTCTAAAAAACACATTTTACCATTTATTTCTAAGTTGTTGCAAGTGATATTTTACAAGGCAGCTAATTGGACAGGATTTTTTATGGAACACACGTTATGGACTTCAGTCTATCCCTATGCTGTTCTTTTCCAGTGTGAGTGAAGGTTTGACAGATTCTGTAGGTTGTGAGAAAACTGGGTTTAACATAATAAGAAACCATCTTGCACATTTAACCCCCCCACTCACATCCCCCGAACTGGAAGTGAGGATGCTAGAGTCCGGATCAAAATCTTGCCTTCCTGAGGCAAATAAAACAGATGAAAGCTGTAGTGTTACTGATTGGGATAGGTAATGTGAAAGGACACATTCGTGAGAAGGGATTGAGGGCTGGAAATTTGCAAAACTGACCTTGATTCTGGTTGTCTGTGTTTAAGGTAACTGTTTTTTCGGAAGTTACTTTGCTGATCAGGAGAATAATGAATGATTATTGGCTATTGCTAGTGAAAATGTTAGCCTGTTACAAACTATTATGACTTACGTACTTTGAAGAAAATCTAAAAAAGTTTAGTTAGCGTGCTTTGAAGCATCTGGAGGGAGCTTTTATTTGAGCAAGAATCTGGCACCTAAATTCCCTCCCAGCTGGATAGAAGGAGGGGCCCCTGAGAGCTGATGTCTCAAAACCAACTCGGACTTTCAGTAAATGTAAATGTTTGGCATACTCTGAACCTACTGCAACAACATCATATGTGTTTGTGTGCTTGACACCGAAAAAAAAAGTAGTATTAGCTAAAAGTCAATCATTTGTGCCAATCATTTATTAGATTGAGCATCTGTGTCCCAATTGATTTATGCCTGACACATTCTGGAGAGAAACATTTAAGTTACCACTGCTTTGTTTTCTGAAAGCCAGGAGTAATATATAGTATAAGGGTCTTCGGGGTATTTTGCATGCCATCCTTTTCTTCTGAATAATCTATTTTGACTAGTCTATATGTGGAAATTATTTTTTCTCTCCATTTTCTTGGTCACACAAATATGTTGGGCACACATTTTGTGTCCATGTGATTTATGCCATTGTATAAATCTCCAGTCTGATGTTTTTGTTTCTACAAAGTGCTTCATTCTGACTTTCAGATAGAGAAGAAACATCTTTTATTTCTTTACCTAAAAAAAAGATCACTTTCCTAATTGTGAGTGATATTACCTGAAAAAATCATTATGTTGTAGAGTCCTACCATTATTATTAAATAAAATAAGATCATCATATATATATAATGGCAGATACGCCAGTCTTTTCAGGCAAGTAATACTTTTTGTAGATTAACCATTGAAATTTTGAAAGCTTCAATAGAACAATGATTTTTCTCCAGATAAGGTTATTCAAAGCTAGTAAGATGTCTAATGGCTTTGTAGGCAGATTTTTCTTTTGTTGAATATCATTTCACAAACTAAACTGAAATGTATTGTAAATACAGCGTTTTTAATGAGGTACAAGGATATGTAGAGAGCAGTAATATTCACATCCCAACAATACAGGAACCAACATATCCTGCATGTTGCTGTAAATTACAATACATCTCTTATTTATTATTATCCTAATCATTTGAGTTCAAAATAAGCATATCGTAGTCATACAGCACATTCTACCTAGCATATCAATTACAACATTTTTGTAAGACACATCCTTTGTGATGTTTTCAGTCGCATATTATTAGAGAACAAGGGAAATAATTGGATCATTAATATATCTTTCGCAAATTAATTACCAGATGAATGGATCTAGGCCATGGACCTCAAATCTTCCAAGCATTGCCATAAATCCACATGAATTCCAAGTCTTACTCTTTGCATATGAATATCTGAATAATTATAGTACAGGAATAAAGTACAAGCATATATCTTGCTATTGGTTATGCATAAATGGTTCAGATATGTACATTACTTCATCAAAGGTCAACTATAATCTACACATATAAAATTTGACCTACATCAGCCATGAGGAGATGATGATAGCATTTTGATAACTTCTTCCATTATTGACAAAACCACACAATGTAGTGCTTAATTTTTTTCAGTGAAAATGATTAGTTATTTCTTATGTAATGATTAGTTATGTCTAATGGTGATTACTTATTTCTTAAGTTCATTGTAGCACTTTATAAGTAATGTTCTTGCCTGGAAGAACTAATAATATAAATAACACAAATATTGACAAGAGTGGATCAGAAGACTTTTGTACTTTATGAGGGCAATAGAGTTCCTGTGAATAAAAAAGGAAGCTTCAAAGCTCTAGTTGCTAAACTTGCTGCAAAACACAAAAAACAACAAACACAAAACAAAAAGAAAGAAAGAGAACAATCCACCTCAAGAAGGGATATATAGTGATGATGACTCTGTTTGTCTCTAAGTATTGAATGGTTTCATTTTGTAATGGCAAAATATAAACAGAATAGAATGTGACTTCTTATACAATGTATTCTATTGGAAGAATATGTAATAATAACCATGAGTTCTACCCAGCAAGTTGTTTTGAGTTACAGGTTTGGAATATATTATCCATAATTTTAATGTCAAAATACAAAAGTGAAATTGGCAAAAGCAAAGAGTTACTTGCTGTCAGCTTTTCAAATAGCTTCCATTAGCACACCCACAAATGTTATGAGCACAGCCACTTGTCTTTCACAAATTCTTATTTGCATTCATAAAGTATGTCTATCTGACAATAGAGTAGATAGGCATAAACTACTGATTGTTTTATGTACACCCCCCTCTTTGTGTGTGAAAGTGTTTCTGTGTGTAGAAATGGGTGCAGGACCATTTTACATTAATGGAGGCCACTTGAAAATGCTGTCATTCAGGCTCTCTCTCCATCTGCTTGTCATTTTGTTTGCATGTGTTGCTATTTAAGAGTCTCAGAACATGTTATAAGGCCAGCTGGTGTAAACTGGTGTAGCTCCCTTGACTTCAGTAGAGCTGTGCTGATTTATAGCAGCTGAGGATCTGACTGAGCACCAGATTTGAATCTTCTACCTGACGCTTCATTTCTTAAAATGGCAACAAAAAGAAATTGTTATTGACCATACTGGTATAAATGTGTGTAGACAGAGATGGCCCTAGATCATATGGTGTCCCAGGCAAGGCACGTCATCAGCAACCCCTATCCCTTACGTTTGTTAACCGTAAGATTACCTTATTTTTATTGCATCTGTAGCCCATTTCACAGACTTTGATGCATAATATGTATGCATGTTTTATCCCTGCCATAGAAGACAATTTTGAATGCCATATATAAACAAACAAGAAAAATAATTTCCTCTGATCTTAGGGAAACTTTTTAATGTTAAGAATAACTGAAATGTCCTAACATCAAGAAATTGAACTAAGCACCAACAGAGGATGGACCATTATTAAATAGTGTTATAGTAGATCACAACCTTAGAATGTTAAACCTTGTCCTTTAGTTCAAAAGGACGCTTTTTTTCATTTTTGTCCTTGTGAAGTGAAGCACAGTATCAGAGAGAACCTAAGACTAGCCAATGGAATTTTCAAGCGATAAAATAGCAAGCAATGTCAGTTTCTCACTAGCCATCATCAACTGAAGACATGTTTTAATGAGCCTGAGTTTGAAAATCTGTGCTTACCACTCATGCCTGTGACCAACAATGTGAGCAGAATCCTTAAAGCTATTAAGAAAAATGCGTTTCAGCTCTGCATCGTAATTGAAATGGAGAGTGCTTCTCTGTTGCAAAATGTGATGGATGTTGTCCAATTTGATATACAGGTCATTTGCCGTTAATGTCCAAACATTCCCCATGTCTCCTTGTTCCACGAAGGTTCAGTATAATTGTTTGAGTGTTTTCCTGCCTTCCAGCAGCTTACTAAAGTGATACAAGAATACCCAGGTCTTTTCATGGTGCTTCATTTGTCCATGCCTTTCTTTGATGGACACTTGATGAGGTGTCTGCCTCTCACTTGCCCTTTAAGGGTTAAAATGCAGCCCTGGGAGAGGGCTGGCGCTGTGAAGCCCACAGCTGAGGCAGATATAGCCAAATAGGGCCCAGCTGTGGCTATATAAATAAGGGCTCCTGGAGAGAGGAAATATATGCTCTTGCTCTCACTAGGGAGCAAAAGGGACCTGGCTGCAGGGAAGCTTGAGGCTTCCTGAGTCAGAGCAGTGCTGGGGAAAGGCAGGCAGAGCTGGGGAGCTCTGGTCTGATCTCACTCCTGAGCTGTAGGGCCTGAAGCAAGGCCTGAAACTACTAGTGCTGCTGGGCAACAGGCAGGATAGGAAAAGGCAGCAGGTCCACACCCCCTTGCTAATGATGAGTGGCCATTTCAGACTGCAGTTTGCCCCTGAGGAGAGGAGCTAGATGATGACTGACAGTGGGTCACTGAGGCAAGGTGGGTATAGCGGTTTTGGGAGTTCCCTGGGAGGGGAGGACCCTAGAGTGCAGGGGCACTGCCCTAGAGCAGTACTAGGAGGAAAGAGCACTCTAGCGCTGAAGAGCTAGTTCCCAGAGTGACCAACTGGAGGCTCTTTGTGGGGGTGAGTGCCACCCCATGACAGGCACTCAAGCAGCATAAAAGTCTCCCTTGAATTTTTCTTCCAAGTTTTCTGTCACCTCCTTTCTGCCTTTATAACCAAATTGTCTTTTCTGATGAATACATGTTTCCTTGAAAACAGGCTCAACTCTTAAGTTTTCCACCATTTCTTTGGCTACAATGACATCTTCAAATCCATTGTTTTTGTAGGCCGGATGAAATCAAGGCAGCTTCTCTTCAAAAGTAGTAATGGTCACAATGTCCATCAACTGAGTTTGTAATGCCTTGCTTACACCCAACTGAGACCAGAAATTTAAAGTCAGTGATCTGATTTTCTTGGATCTCTGCCTCTGTGTTGGATTTTGTCCTTGGCTTTACTTGACTGTGCCAGTTCCTTCAAGGTGTCATAAACCTCAATCACTGGCCTTACACTGCCAATGTAGCTCTCCAAGCAAGTGTTACTTTCGTGGTCACTTAATGTTGTCTCTAATCTCCCACCTGATGATTGATGCTGAAAACAGGTCATATATCCATCCATTGCAGTACTCCAAATAGAGATACTGAAGCCAGCAGAGACGATGCTACGTCTGACACAACTAGATCGAGGGAATGGCAATTAGAAGGCATGAAGAAAGCTCTCGGGTTCAGTGCAAGGATCCTTGACTGGGTGCCACTGTTTCTTCCATTCCTTTTCATGCTGGCCATGGCAGGCTTGAAGCTCTATTTTATTCACATTTGGAGTGTTCATAAACTGTTCTGTTAGGCCTTTCCTGGTAGAGCTGTACACAAACTGGAAAGAGAAAAAGTGTTCCTTAGTTGGATACAGCCACTTCATTGTCCACAAATCTATAAATGGCATCATTTCACTTGGACTAATGTGGTGAGTACAGGCCATTATTACTTTGCAAACTCACATCAGTATGTTATCAAGCACTTTCCTTGCCATGAGGTCAGTCAATTCATTTGGAATTGCTTTGCTGCAATAATAGTTCATAGCTGATTTATGAACTATTCAATGTAAGTGCTCACCCATGTGCATTGTTATAGTTCATCTTTTATTTTATACTAGAATATTTACCTGGTGTTGCTTGGGTCCTTAACTCAATTTTTGGTTTTTGGAAAATAAAATGAAAATATAAACACTTCATTTAAATCATTGCTCTGGGGGTTGGAGATATGAGGGATTCTGTATGCAGGCTTCCCCAGGGAGAGTTGGACTACCTCAGCCCTCTCTTAGTAGCAACAGCTTGACAGCATGTCAGAAATGCCTCTCCATGGCCACTGCAATTCCAGTAGGCACAGCTGGGGGAGGTCCAGCTTCATCTGCCTTCCTTCATTCACACTCCCCAGCCAGAGTGATAAATTCAGCAAACTGTGCACTTTCCCTTTGCTCTCTGATGAAGGGGAACAACCAACAATGTACCCATAGAAATCAAGGGGGGGACTCAATTCCGCTGCTTCCTCCCCCCAAATGGCACCTGGGGGTGGGAGACTCAGGACTTGGGGCAGTCCCGGACAGGATGGGGCAGCAGCCTCTTTCACTTGCCTAGTGAAAGAGGCTGCCCCTCTGTCTCTTCTGCATGGTTTTTTGAGAAGCAATCCCATTTCAGGCACATCCCATTTTCCTGGATCAACCAAACCCTTTGTTATGATAAGAGGAAGCTCAATAAATAGTAGCAATAAACTCTGTCCACTTAGGAAGATTTTAGCTGGCCTGCTACATGCAGTAATTATTTTAAGAAAACCAACCCTACATATTACATTACTTCTGCAGTCTCCAAAAAAACAACCTATCCTCAGCTTTTTTGTTTAAAGTTGTATTGAAGTACATGTACGTTATTTCTTTGTGTTGTGGATTTGAAGAATTTGTGGAACAAAATAACTTTATGCTTGTGCTTTTCATTAGTCATCTGACCATTAATCACTCAACTAATTCTACAAACCATTTGATATAGGCTCCTTTGAAATAACATGTAATATGTAGCCAAACTCAAATGCCTAATCTTTGTAACTAGCCATCCAAATTGAAGTGGAATGTCTCCAGAATGTTCTATGGGTTGAATCTCTCTAGTCTGGCAGACCGGCACCCTCAGGACCTGAATTTGGCTTGGAGTATTGTTTAGCAGTATTACCAACACTTCTAATGCTTGCTGAGTTCTCAGAAGACATTTAGGGGTAAATTAGAGCTAAATAACAGCACAGAACACTGAGAGCCAGAACTGGTGGCTGTAAACAAACTTTATGGAATCCCAGGAAACTTGGCCACATGAGAAGTGGACATAGAGCTAACTAAAATCATCCCGGACCATGGATATTGCCAGACAAGAGAGTGATGGAATAGAGAGATTCAACCTATAGAGTGCTGATACTCACTTAAAAATGTGATTAAATAATGTGCAAAGGAGAAATAAAAGAGAAAACCTATTTGTTAAAGGGGGTTTTGCCTTTTGCTCTCTCTTTTTCTAAGATGCAGCTTTGCACAAGAATTTATTCTAATTATGTTCCCAAGTGAGAGTAAATATTTTTATAAAAAAGTGAAATCAGTAAGCAAGCAGTGGGGAACCTTTTTGGGGTTGGAGGCCACTGACCACAGGGGCTGCACACAAGTGAGAATCAAACAACAAACAAACAACAAAGAAATAAAAATCCTCACTGTCCCCGACTGAGAAGCAAAAAGCCACCCCCCACATTCCCCTCGCATACCAGAGCCAATGGGGGCCAGGCTAGTAGATTTTGCGTGCTCCAGCCCCGCACAAGAACAGCGGGCATGAGAGGGGGTGAGGGCCAGCACAAGCTCTCCAATGCTCAGGGGGAACCCCAACCCATGGGGGCTGAATCTAGGCATGCTGGGGGCTGCATCTGGCCCCTGGGCCTCACTTTTCTCATCCCTGCTGTAAGCTCTGAAAGAGAGCAAATTTTTCTGTTTGACAAAAAAGGTGGAGATGAAGGACATAGTGGTGCAGAAGTAGCTTGTATAGATGAAGTCTGGGTAGAGCTTTATTAAAAACAAGCACAAACAAAAATACTGTCAAGATTGGCAGACCTCAAACTTGTGTACCTGCCTTGTGTTTACCTGTCTCTATGATCCAGTGTTAGTCCCATCCCAACTGAAAGAGTGCCCCGTAGCTAATATCTTGACATGTGCTGTGTAGCACACAGGCAGGTGTCTAGCACTACTTTACATTCTTCTTCCAAGAAGCAGCGGTGTGTCTGTATACTGAACGGTTGGAGCTGTAAACACCTCCTTCTCTTTAGGCAAGTGTAGGGTGACCAGGCATCTCATTTTAAAGGGGGCAGTCCTGTATTTAAGTCCTTCTGCAGGTGTCCAAACTTCTTCTTAAAAATGGGAAAATTGTCTCTTTTTTTTTTTCTATCTTTCCCCCATCAGTAGTGGTGGTCATGCTGCTGGCCATATCCCTGCTTGTCAGATGACCTCCCTTCAGCAGCGAGTGGCGGGTGCAGTGGCTAATAATGGGGGTGGGAGAGCACATGCGGCTGGCCACTCTCCCTGCTGGTCTGTCAGTGCAGTCCTTTCTGAGTGCTGACTCTTGACCAGCAGGGTCCTGCCCCAGGTCTTGTTTCCAGCTGCAGTAGCTAGTGAGTGTGGGTAGGCAGCAGCCAATTACATATTACTGCCTGCTCAGTGCAGGACCAACCTCAAATAAATAATTCCAGTCAGGGCTTTGTGCAGCTCCCTACGTAACCCCTTCTAGTGCTTTACCACCCTCCTAATAAAGTAGTTTTTCCTAATATCCAGCCAAGACCTCTCCCACTGCAACTTGAGACCATTGCTCCTCATTCTGACATCTGTCACTACTGAGAACAGCCTCTCTCCATCCTCTTTGGAACCCCCAATCAGGTAGTTCAAGGCTGCTATCAACCCCGCACCCACTTATTTTCTTCTGCAGACCAAACAGGCCCACTTCCCCTGCCTCTGCTCTGATGTTGCACAACAGTTCATCTGGTGATGATGGGCTTCTCTATTGCACAGAAGACTGCCTGTAGTAGACTAGTGTTTGTCTTCTTTTGATGTTTTACAGATTGGCTGTGTCTAGACTGGCCAGTTTTTGCGGAAAATCAGCCGCTTTTCTGCAAAAACTGGCCAGCTGTCTACACTGGCTGCTTGAATTTCCACAAGAACACTGACTTCCTACTGTAGGAAATCAGTGCTTCTTGCGAAAATACTTTGCCCTTCCCGTTCGGGCAAAAGTCCCAGTGTAGACAGGACGGCATTGTTTTGCGCAAAAAAGCCCCGATCGCAAAAATGGCGATTGGGGCTTTTTTGCACAAAAGCGCGTCTAGATTGGTACGGACGCTTTTCCGCAAAAAGTGCTTTTGCGGAAAAGTGTCCGTGCCAGTCTAAATGCTCTTTTTCTGAAAATGCTTTTAACAGAAAACTTTTCCGTTAAAAGCATTTCCGGAAAATCATGCCAGTGTAGACATAGCCTTAGAGGCTTAAGGTTCAAATGGTCAAATATTGAAGTATGGGATACAGATGTCATAAGTGAGATTAATGCGTGATGTGGTAAGATATACTAGCTTTCATAGAAAGCATGCCTAGCTTGAGAAGCTGAATGGCATCAAATTCATTTAAAATGGCACATTATGCAGCATTGTGTTGACTACCATGGATCTCTCTTGCCTCAGCTTTATAACTGTGTTCTAGGACCATTTCCTTCTCCTCTGGTTCTTTTTCATAATATGTCATTTCAGCTTTCTTTGTATTGAGCGCCAGTAGTGTTCTCAGGACTGCAGAACTGTATCAGAAAAGACAGCCCTTCCTAAGGGGATTATAGTCTCCATCAGGCCCACCCAATCCTGAGTGGGCACTTATGCTGCACAATGAAGGTTCAGTCCTGAAGTATTGTACATATGTTTGGATGATGGTGGTTCAGTGTTCTGCCTAAGAAATATGTTTTAAACTATGGTTACAAATATGCCATATTAACGTGCTAACTAATTAAATGTCTTTAACTGTTTTGTAGCTGCAAATCTACTGTAAAACTCATGTTCTTCCTTTTATAAAAATATTTATTTAAATATTATTTCTAAACACCAGTCCAATTGGGACATTTAGTACACAGATTTTCAGCCTGTCAGTGTTTTTGGCAGTCATCATAAAAAATATAATGATCAGTTCTGGTGTTGTAGGTTTGTTGGAAAGTCCACAAGCCATGCAGTGCTGCCACTGACTATATTTGATCAGTTCACACTCAAATATTAAGAGTGTAGTATCATTCTGCTTTAATCATAGAATCATAGATTCATAGAATACTAGGACTGGAAGGGACCTCGAGAGGTCATCGAGTCCAGTCCCCTGCCCTCATGGCAGGACCAAATACTGTCTAGACCATCCCTGCTAGACATTTATCTAACCTACTCTTAAATATCTCCAGAGATGGAGATTCCACAACCTCCTGGGGCAATTTATTCCAGTGTCTGATCACCCTGACCGTTAGGAACTTTTTCCTAATGTCCAACCTAAACCTTGCTGTCCCTTGCTGCAGCTTAAGCCCATTGCTTCTTGTTCTATCCTCATGTTCTAATGTTTGAATCTCTTCCCTATAGGTGCCAACTTAATCCCCAGTCTAGCTGTTCTGGATTTTAATCATGGGGAAAACATTTATTTAAAGAGTCATGATGCTTAATCTTTCATTTCCTCAAGCAACCACAGGTTCTGGAATGTGAGGAGACTATGTAAGTTCTAGAAATAATGAATTCCCTGAGAAAAATGACTGTGTCTGGACAAAATTTTACCCCCAAAAAAGTTTGAGTAATTCCTGTTTCTTCTTCAGGATTCCCAACAAATTAATTAACATGGTAGATAAGCTGTAAAAAAAATGCCCAAATGATGTTGTTGTAGAAAGTTCATGAAAGTTTTACTCACTTGTTTCCTGATCTCCTTGGTTCTCCTTACTCAACTACTTGATCCTTCCCCATTTCTTCTCACTATTTCCTCCACTTCTTTCCCACTATCCTCTACAAAATGCACCTTATGCTCTTTTCATAGAATCATAGAATCATAGAGCTGGAAGAGACCTCAGAAGGTCATCAAGTCCAGCCCCCTGCTCTAGGCAGGACCAATCCCAACTAAATCAACCCAGCCAGGGCTTGGTCAAGCTGAGACTTAAACACCTCTAGGGATGGAGACTCCACTACCTCCCTAGGTAACCCATTCCAGTGCTTCACTACCATTCCAGTGCTTTTCCCCTTTCACTGGGCTTGTGTCCATCAAACTATGTTCCCCTTCCCCTTTGTATCTTTTCCTCCCTTCTGTCCCTACCTTATGAGTCCTTCTGCCCTCTCCAGAGCCTTCCCTGCTGCCTTTGTCCACTCTACCTCATCCCTTGGATTCTTCTCCCCTCTTGCCCTCCACCTTTCTCCGCCTACATTCCACCGGCCTGGGAGTCTGGGGCCCACCTTTTCTCTTCTAGATCATTCTTCTGATCTGGTTCTGTCCCAACCTTAGTCTCTTGCCACTGGGACTGCACTGAGGAGAGGAGGCAGTTGGATAGCTATCAGAAAAAGGAATGGAAGCATCTTAGCCCAATAAGTATAAACATTATCTACAAAGGGTTGGCAAAAATGATAGAAAACATAACACATGAGAAACTTTCCAAAAAACATTCTCATTTTCCTATCAATGCAGGCTCCAGTGTTTTGTCTGTGAGGTGACTTACATAACTCTTCAGCTTCTGCTTTCCTCTGGGTATTCTGGATGTCTTATAGGGTGGTGAACCCCAAATGGAGCTCAAATGGGCCCTGCATTCATATCAGATGAATTTAGGTTTGTGGACCCCGGCAAAATTAATGGGTTTTCTATTTTCAGGCTGTCTGCAATTTGTAGAGAGGAGATCATATCACTCAGTTTACACACTTGTAAAATATATTTTAAGTATCTTAATGCATTTGGACCTCTTTAATCTGGCAACTCAGGGAAACATGATATGCTGGATTAAAGAATTTGCCAGACCAGAGAGAGTGTTGCAGAGTCTGAGCATGAGGGGATGGGGCACTTAACTGGTGCTCCTGTCCCAGAGCCACACATGGCTTCATACTCTCGGCCGCTCCCTTGTACCATCTCATCCCTGCCCTCTTCTCCCCCATCCCCCACCACTATGGGAGCAGCTGGGAAGAGCCTCAAAGGAAGTGCACTGCTGTGCTGCCATTCCCCCAGCTGGAGAGGGAAGGGGAACACCAGTGCACAGAGCTACCTTCCTCCTCTGCCTGCTAGGGTCTGTACCACAGGTGTTCCTGGATTAGACACACCCAGAGTACAGCGGTTCATGTGTTTATGCTGTTCTGCAGAGACTGTCCTGCTGAGATGAATGGGGAAAAGAGTTCACACCTTTGACCATTGCTCTTTTCAATTCTCTCTCCCCCTCTGGAGCTCACTCAGTATGGTGGCAGCTAGCCTTCAGGTTTGAAAGTTTTTTTTCACAACCATAAAAGCTAGAAACCTCCTTTATTTTAAAATAAACTTAGATTTTCACATGCAGATGGATTTCAGGACTGTGGGAAGAACAGAAGACTGATTTGTCCCATCCCCTTTCTAAAACTGGCATTGTGCTACATGTTCTTATTTGTGATTGTGATTCCCAAGAAATCGTAGCATTTGCTCAAAGACTGGCAAAATTATACTGAAATTAATTGTATAGCTTCCATCTATCATTAGCCATTGTTGGGTACATTTAGGGCATGCCTACACTAGGAAATTATTTCAAAATAAGCGTAATTCCTCATGACAAGCAGGAGTTGTTATTTTGGAACAACTAGCCCCTTATTTCGAAATAACGGGTTTGGAAGTTTGGACGCTCCACTTGTTATTTTGAAATAAGGGGAGTTATTTTGAAATAACTCTCTCATGCAGCCCAGGGCTTAGGTGGCTGCGGAGGAATAACTTTGTTTTAAATTTCCCTGAGCCTTAAAAAATAGGCTCCACACACATTTTTTTATCCCATTCTCTTTTGAAGTTTTAGATAGTTCATCCATTTCCAAGTGAAAAATGTTTGTGCATACTGACATCTTGTGTAATAGCTTTAAAATGTATTAGCCAACACTCCAGTAAATTTCAAGTTTCAGCTGTGGAATAGCTAATCTTCAACATCTAATCTGCCCCTACTCCCGAATGTGAAAACATACTGGCTCAGAACCTGTTTCAGTATTTTGTAACTTACAGTGATACTCTGTTAACAGTATTAACACAAAAGCTTCAGAGGGGTAGCCGAGTTAATCTGTACAGGACTAATTACACAGTCTAATTAGAAATGGCTTCAGCGATTGTTCTAATACATTTTTGGATCAGGAATATTGCATTAATATAATTTTTACTCAAACTAACAGAAAAAAGAGTAAAAGAGCTTCAGTTGTTTATCTGAGGAAAGTGAAGACAGAAAGCATACAATTACTCTCTGTAAATACATCAAGGGGCAAACAGCAGAGAGGGAGAAGAGCTATTTAAACTAAGACGGAACTGGCACAAGAACAAATGGGTTGGAACTGTCTGTGTAAATTTAGGCTGGATATTAGAAGGCTTCTAATCAGCAAAGGAATTAGGTTCTAGAACACCTTTCAACTAGTAGTAGTTGATGGCAATCTGACTAGTTTTACATTGGAACTTCACGCATTTATGAAAGGACTTATATAAAGTGTTTGGCTGTTAGCAGGAGGCATGACTTGAGAAACAAGGAGATCCAACACAGTCCTATGTTACTAAAAAAAATAAGGGGGGGAGGGATAGCTCAGTGGTTTGAGCATTGGCTGCCTAAACCTAGGGATGTGAGCTCAATCCTTGAGGGGGCTGTTTAGGGATTTGGGGCAAATCCGTCACAGATGACACTTGGCCCTGCTGTGAAGGATCAATTACCTCTCAAGGTCCCTTCCAGTTCTAGGAGATAGGTATATGTTATAATTAAGAGCATGTTTTAATTTTAGCTCTTCTAAACTTGTTTAGAAAGCAAGGATTATTTTAGAAATGCATTTTCCTTGGAGTTCCATGTAGTGTCCCTGACATACTTGTCATTTTTTAAAAATGTGCATACTTGCTCTGTTACCTGAGGCAACTAATGTTTACTTGCACTCTCATTGTCAATAGCTAACTGAATCACTGTTTACACCTAATTGTTCCAATTTCTTAAATAATATTAATGGACAGAAAATTATGGACTGGATTTATCAGATCTCTGTCTGCCTCAATTATTTATATTGCTTAAATGTGAATCCGTAGCTGAATGTAGTTTTTAAATAAATGCAAAAAACCCTACACTAAGACCCTCCTCCAATCGACTTCCTTTGGGCAGGCATGTGTATGAAGGTGGAGCCCCATTTATTTCAGTGAGGTTCAATGTGAGCATGGAAGCCATTTGTAGAATCTGAGCTACAGTCAGGTTAAGTTAGGGATTGCAGAATGTCAAATTTAGTTTGGAATTGCAATCCTAACTACTTTTTTTTTAAAAAAATATGAATTACATCTGTAACAGGATCACATCACAGTGTTCAAATAGCGCATAGTAAAAGAAAACAATTTTAACATCCTTAAATGCAAATTGTTCTCTAGATTACAAATTATATTAAAAAAAATACTGTATGCCTGAAGATATAGAGCTAAGGTTGTGTGATATGGTCCTGCCTAGAGCAGGGGACTGGACTTGATGACCTTCTGAGGTCTCTTCCAGCTCTATGGTTCTATGATTCTATGTGCTTTAAATTAAACACATTTTCAGGATGTGTGCTTAGCTTCACAACTTAAATGTTACCATAATATGGTATTGCATTTCATTTCATATTTTTTTAAACACTTAAAGAACAAATTCAGCTACAAATTGAGTCTCTGTTGTCTGGGATTCTGTGGTCAAGCAACATCCATGCTTCAAAAGGACCATGAATTTTAGAGAGCCCCAGCAGCACAAGATTGCCAGCAGCTCGGAGTGGAGCCAGCCAGCAGGGCCAGTTGAGCAGAGAAGCCTGCAGGGCACCAGAGCTCTCAGCTGGTAGAGTGGGGATGCAGGGAGTGATAGCACGGTGGCAAGGCTGGCGGGGCCACTAGGAAGTCCAAAGGGGCTACCTCAGCTTGTGGAGCTGGGAGCTCAGACAGGGCTGCTGTGGAGAGGAGCCCTAGTGGCCCAGGGGGAGGATGCAGCTCTGCTCCCACACCTTCTCTGGTCTGGAAAACTCCCTTGTGCTGGACCAGGGAGGTCCAACCTGTACATATACAATTTATGCTGCTGCTTCTTCAAAAATTAAGATAATAAAGAAATTTAAACAACTTACAAATATTCACTGCATTTCCCATTAAAAAACCAATGTACAGGACAGCTTTTGATACCACAGTTCAATTCTAAGTTGGAGTTGTGGGTGCAAGAGGTGACATTACAATAGTCTAAATCCCACAACATCTACAACTGAGCTTCTAAAAGAGACACAGATGACAAGTTGCTTTATTCTTTTGAGAGAGACCACTGTTCTAGTAAAGACTGAGATAGTTAATGGGGCCATGTTACACCATGGCTGTGCACTAGAATGAACTGTTACTGTCATGCATCAAGCTCTCAGGTAATCAGAAAAATGCTGTCTCTACTGTTTCTCGATTTCCGCAGCAAAAATACTGATGTTTGATTGATTGATTGAATTGATGGATTTTTTTTAAATATTTTTCCATGAGTAACTAATATATTGAAAGGGAAAGTATTTTGTATGAAATCATGCAGTATGATTACAGTGAAGGAGTGATCAGTTAGAATCAAAGATAATTTTTCAAAGAGACAAATGCTATTGGGGTACTTGATTAAAAACATAAATAAAAAGAGAGGATAGAGAAATATTTCTAATATAAAATCAGCAAAAGCACTTGGCAAAGATGTGAATAATTTATCATGGGGATATTTGGAGCTGTATGTCGGACCCCGTATGGTACAACTGGAACCCAGACAACAACCATGTCTTGCAAAGAAGGATGTCCAACACAAGAGAGTGCCCTCCACATCCCTTCCTCCCTCCCTCTCCACGCCCCAAAGGAAACACCAAAGAGGTACAATGAGTATCAGTCCCCTTTAAACTACAGATTTTAATACACTGGTTAGAAGCTGTTTGGATCAAATATTTCCTTGTTACCAATTTGTTATATCTTGAGATATTTAAATATAAACCTCTAACACTCCATACACATTTTATTATTTTGCCACTGTTTACAGATTTCTAATTATGTTTTGATGTATTAAAAGAAGAAACATTTAAGATAATATACATGTTTAATTGTTTTCCCTTTGGCGTTCATGTTAGTGAAAAGCAGATCTACCTATTTAATTCCTCAGCAGTCAGATTTACTTGATCTTGATTTTCTAACTGTAGGTCTTTCAAATAAATCCAAGTACAGGGGTGAGGAAAATAACTGCCTACTTTTGCTTTTCTGTTGTCCATGCTATAGGAAAACCCATACATGTTGGGGGGGTAAAGCTCACCTGTTACTCTTTTACAGCTCTTCTGGAAATGCTGCTTTATGCATCAAGCAATGGAAATCTACATGTCAACTTTCATATCTGAGAGGATCATGTTTCTTTGTTTGTTCAAGCATGTTGGATGTGGCATACATCTGTGATGTACCAAATTAAAAAGGCAGAGATAAACAGTTTATCAGGAATTAGGAATTATAAGCACATGGTGATCCATGTGCATGCTGTGGAGGAAAAGTCTTTAATTTCAGATAGCTCCCTGGCAAGCAAGAGAGCCAGCTACAGAAAATATTCCCAATGGAAACGAAGAAAAAAATAGTTAAAATCTTGGGGGAGAAGGGAGTATGAAGTTCAGGAGTATGTGGCAGGGGGAGTGGGGGGGAAGGGAGGGAAGGTGGGAGTTCTGAGTGTGTAAGTAATTGAGACATGCTTATAATTTTTTCATGTGATTTCAAGAGTTGGTGCAATTTTGTTTCACAACTATTCTACCCAATACACAAACTACATGTATAGCAGGGAAAGTAAATATTGATATCTCAGAGCAAAAACTGCCTAATAACTCGAGATAATAACCACTGATATTTTGTGCTTTTCTGACTTGAAAATAGAAGTCAGCATTCCTGTATAATTTAGTATGTTCACACTGGACCAACATACGGAGACAGTCTCCAGAACGAAAACATTCAAGAAAACCCACTGAACTCCAGCCTACCAGGTCACAGAGATTAGCCACTCTACACCTCTTTCTCTTCACTAGGAGAAACCCAGCCCTGCCACCCTGCAGTCCTTTTGTACTTGGGACCACACGCTTCTCTTTTATGGGTGGCACCTCAGAATTCTTAAAGCACCATGAACTTTTCTGGTGCTGTAAACATAAAATAATAATACCATCAATCTGTGATAGAGCTCCTTTGACTGCAGTAGAATTTATACTAGTAGCTTTCACTGGCGACAGTAGGAGCTATGTGCATAGCTCAAGGGCAAGATATGGCCCTCGTCTTTTGGGAAGTGAAAATAATTGAGACTGAACTGTCAAGATCTGAACTTTTATTTGAAATTTAACATGTTTTAGCATGTCATGTCAAAAGGATCTCTGTGTTGCCAGACCTACAGCCTTAAACAATGAAAAGGAAACACACAAAGTGCACAAACTATCAAATAATTCATATTGCTTCTGATATTTCCCCAGCAAACCCCACCAGCCAGTTCTTTTCAGATGGTTCAGCACTTTTCTATTTTAAACGAGCGTTTACTGTTGAAAAGGATATTTCATTTGGAATCCCGTCTCAGACAGTCGTTATAGGAGAAAGTTGTAATAAATTAAATATTTTAAATTAAAAAGAATTTTTCTCCTGCAATTACTAGAAGAATACTTTAAACGAATTATATGCATAAGCATTGTGGCTTCATTTTTCTCAGTGACAGGCATAGCTATTACAGTAAGACTGTCATCCGTTAAAGAAAAATGTTGAGTTTGGATTGAGAGGCTTTTCTTTATTTTTTTTATTCAATCACAGCTTTCTTTGAAATCAATGCAAATAATGCCATAGGCCCCATTCTTTTGATACACTTGTACATGAGTAACTTTACACCTGTAACTCACTCAATTAGACTAGGCTAGGTTTCTAACCTAGCATTTGAAAAATATTCTTATTGTCCTGATTGACACTGCCGTCCATTTGAAGCAGGAAATACCTGTATCTAATTCTGTTTCTTCTCTTTGTCAAGCAGATATTATTTTAAATTTCCGAACAACGTATGTCAGCAAGTCTGGCCAAGTTATATTTGAAGCAAGATCTATTTGTATCCACTATGTGACTACGTGGTTCATCATTGATTTAATTGCTGCACTTCCCTTTGATCTCCTTTATGCTTTTAATGTCACTGTGGTGAGTACTACACTTGCAGTCTATTAACAATGTTTACCTCATTGGGTTATTTTTGTAAATCTGCTTTCTTTCGGTAGAGGAGGGGAATTCTGTGAATAGAAAGCAAATAAACTGCAATCTCTTTCTTTTTATAGTCTCATAAAAGAAAGTAGGGAAATGTGCCTAGATGAAATTATTGCAAGGGGAGGGTGCACAGCTGGCTGACAGAACTGGCTGAAAGGGCAGTTATCCACATTTCACTATCAATCAAGGAAAGTGTATATAGTAAAATCTCTCAAAGGTTAGTCCCAGTCCTGCTACCATTCAATACTTTCATTAACGACTTGGATAATAGAGTAGAGAGTATGCTTACTAAATCTGCAGAGGACATCAACGTGGGAGGGGTTGCAAGCACTTTCACAAACAGGATTAGAATTCAAAGCAATCTTAAATTATAAAAATTGATCTGAAATTGACAAGATGAAACTGAGTAAAGACAAGTGCAAAATACTTCAGTTAGGAAGGAAAAATCAAATGTACAACTACAAAATAACTACCACTGCTAGGTGGTAGTAGTGCTGAAAAAGGTTAGTGTTTATAGACTATATATTGAACAAAGTCAACAATCTGATGCAGCTGAAAAAGGCTAATATTCTGGAGAAATTAACAGTAGCTTCATCTGTAAAACACAGGAAGTAATTATCCCATTGTATTTAGCACTCGTGTGTCCTTAACTAGACTATTATGTTGAATTCTGGAACCACATGTTAAGCAGATGTGGACACATTTCAGAGGAGAGCATCAAAAATGATAAAAAGTTTATCAGTTTACAAAATCTGACCTATGAGGAAAGAGAGGAAAAAAACCTGGTTGTGTTTAGTCTTGAAGAGAAAATTAATCTGAAAACTGCCTTCAAATTTCAAGGGATGTTAAAAGAGGACAGTGATCGATTGTTCTTCATGTCCACTGTGTGTAGGATAAGATGTAATGGACTTAATCAGCAGCAAGGAAGACTTAGGTTGAATATTAAGAAAAGCTTTCTGGAATAGGTTTCCACTGGATATTATGGAATCCAAATCACTGGAGGATTTTAAGAACAGGTTGGACAAACATCTGTTCGGGATGGTCTGTGTTCACTCAGTCCTGACTTAACTAGGGGGTGGACTTGATGAGCTCTTGAGGTCCTTTCCACTTAATTTGAAGTTTGTTTTCTCTTTCAGCTCCGTGAAATGTTTTGACCTAAGGTACTAGTGGGAGAGATCAAATGCAGTTATTGAAATGTATTTAATACCTCAGCCATAGGCACCAAATTAAGAAGGTGGCCTTCAGTGGTCCTACAGACTTAAGTGGGAGTTCTGGTGGAGGAAGGTGCTATTAAACCAGAGTAAAGGGATCAGAATTTGGCCCGTAAGGAATTACTGACCAGAGCCAGAGCGTATAACAATATAACAGAGAGTTGGGTTCTTCTTACCCAAGTGACAAAATGTCAGCTAACCAAAGAATTTTGAGGTCTATTAAAGATGGCATGTGAAGACAAAATAAGCCTTTTTTGATTCTTTGTAATGTATAAAGAGAGTGTAAAAATGGTCCTTTTCTGAGATTTTTTTCCTGTTCCTTTTTCTCTATATCCTTGCCAACTTTAGCAAAATGAATCATTGCCAGTAACTGTGATCAGCAATGGATACATCTGAACGAGGTGCTGAAAATAGTTTACTTGTCAGTGTAGCCAAGGGCTTACTGTTTGTTCATCATCATTTCAGAGGTCCACATGGATCATCAATTTCTGCTTAGTATCTGTTCCCCCTATTTTTTGGGAGAAGAGAGTTGAATAGTGTGCGGCTAGGGGCATATCCTTGTTGCCATAGAATTTGCCTGCACTTCTTGCCGCAGATTTAGATTGTTTACTTTGTGCTTGTTTATAAATGTCTGCTTATAATGGAGCATTCAGCAAAAACTTAATGTCTAACTTAGGAAAGATTTTAGAAGAGATTTTCCACGTCTATGAGTTTTTCACACAGGAGGAGGACTGGGTGCTAAATGACTAGCATGTTGTAGCTTTTAGGATTTTGCCTTCCAGGAATGGACACACACATCTCTTGTTAGTATTGAGAACTACACATATATGTTGCGAGTAGAATAGACCGTGGGTAAGAGAGGAAAATTAGTCATCAATAATGAAATTTGTTTGTTTAATAAATTTATTTGCATGAGCAAAAATAAATATGATATATGTATTTATTCATAAGATAAATTTAAATTGAAATATCTGTCAATAATCCTCATTTAGGTACCTGCCACAAATGGAGAATTTAATTTTATTTAGGGTGACTTTCACATGTAGCAAATATTTTTTTTTTTTATTTAAACTGAACTGGTTGATCGGTGTCGGCTCTCCTTAGCTAACCTCCCTTGTCAGCCAGTCTGGCATGTTAAGAATTGACAATCCGATACTTGTGCTGTAATTTTAATCCCAGCTCAGTCAATGGATTCAGGTTTTCATAGCAGTTTCTACAAACAGTAGGCATACTAGTGCATTAAGCTACAAATCCAGCTAAGCTCAATGCATTATGATTGTGCCAACCAATATGAATGTCAATGAATTTTATTCCCAGTCAGAAATTTACATTACACCTTTTTGTGAATGAACCATTCCAAAGGCTTTGCTTCAAGGATTATTTTTAAAGTGAACAATAACTATTTTAATCTGTTCCATAATCTGAATGAAATATTTCCTGTAAAACTAGTGCTGTTGACATCAGGGTTGTGGGGGAGGGAGTTCTGAGAGGCCGTGGACTTTGTGCACTGCTTTTTAATCTTGTGCATTCACTGTCTTCACAAATGCCTCCATGTTTTATCCCAGGGG
>CM057846.1:176212382-176222821 GCA_030068395.1 Apalone spinifera | reverse complement strand
CTGCCCCTAAGACCGGCTCTGTTGGCGGCCCCTTCAAAATGGCAGTCCCAGGAGACCGGCTCTGGTCTCAATTACAGGTGAGTGTTCTGATGTGCAAGACACAGTACATACAGATAATAAAAAAGACAGTTCTTTCCCCCAAAGGACTGTCAAGCCCAGTCCTATGAAGACTTACTCACATGCTTAACTTAAAACTTGAGTAATCCCCTTGACTCCTTAGCATAGAGGTTCTCAAACTTCATTGCACCATGACCCCTTTCTGACTACAAAAATTACTATATGACTCCAACAGTAGGGAGTGAAGCCTGAGACCCATCAGAGCCCCACCGCTCCACATGGAAGGGGGGTAACACTGTAGCCCAAGCACTTCAACCCCTGGCAAGGGGGCCTATACCCTGAGCCCCACGGTCCAGGAGGGGAGGCAATGGGGCTTGGGCTTTGTCTTCAATCTTGAGACCCAACAAGTCTAAGCCAGCCATAGCACCCCCATTAACATGGGGTCCCAACCATTGTTCCCGCTAAGCTGTGCGGCAGCATAGCTTCACAGTTGATTAATCAAGCCCACCAAGTCAGAGGCTCAGGTCTCTGTGCATGAGCTGACTGGGTGGGGTTGATTAATCACCTGTGAAGCTGTGCTGCCCCACAGATTAGAGGGAACACTGGTCCCAACCCACAGTTTGAGAACCACTGCTTTAGCACAGATGACTAAAACAAACAAATGCCAGTGAGGGAGGAGAACATGTTACAGTGACATTTTTGTTTGATATAATAAGCAGTAGTCTCCGCACACAGACAGACTTCCTAGCCATTGTCCGATGTTATTGATTGCACCACTATGCCCTTAAGGAAGGATTTTAAAGGAAAGTCATGTAGTGGTTTTGTGGATTATTTTCCTCCTATCTATAAGGGACAGCATGGGAGAAAGAGTGAAGGTTCTGGAGGGATGATTAAAATAATGAGGATAACTGGGCTTGCGGTATCAATCACTGGCAAGGATCAGTTGTTAAAGTTTCATAGTGGTGCCATGCCAGTCAATTGGGTCATACTCTGCTGTCAGTAATACCAGTGTAAACTTAGAATAGCTTCATTGATTTCAGTGGATTTGTACAGGTGTCACAGGGAACATAATAAAGCCAATAGCTGGTTTGGTGTCATTCTAAACTCAGCCCTGGTTGCAAACTTTATCGGACAAACTAGGCCTAGTTTCGAGTGAATCTGCATCATTTTACTTAACTTTTTGGAATATAAATGTTTGATAATGGAACTAAAACGCCTTCAATCTATACCAGGATTAATATAAGAAAACAGGGCTGGAGGCAGGCTCTGGGAAGGAGTTAGGGTACAGGAGGGGACTCAGGGCTGGGGCAGCATGGGCAGGGCACTTACCTCAGGTGGCTCCCAGTAGGTGGTACAGTAGGACTAAGGCAAGATCCCTGCCTGCCCTGACCCTGCACCGCTCCTGAAAGCTGCCAGCATGTCCCTGTAGCCCAGAGGGTAGGGAGACAGGTGGCTCCACAAACTGCCCTCACCTCTAGGTGCCACTCCCCAGCTCTCATTGGCCATGGTTCCTGGTCAATGGAAGCTGCAGGGGCAGAGTCTGCAGGGTCAGCTTCTGGAACTTCCCTGGTCTCCCACAAGCTGGTGCTCACAGCTCCAACCCAGCAGGGGGAAATGTAGACTCTGCCTGCAGGCAGGATGAAATTAAGCAGAGGGTTGTATGTGGCCCATGTGTCAGAGGTTCTCCACCTCTGCTGTAATATCTAAATGTCCTGGAAGTATTGGAGGTAGTTATGCAGTTTAATTTGTATGCAGTATTTCAGGCAACACAAGATAGACACAGAAGGAGTCTTTAAAAATGTATAGATTCCTTTGACTGCATGAAATAAATGTAAATGGTTATGACAAATGATAAGAAATGTAAGCAAGGGGTCTGAAATTTCTCTGGGTTGGGCCCAGGATTTAAAAGTTTTGTGTCACATTTTCACAATTCCTGGAAGCTGTTTGGATTCCATAACCGTTGAAAAAAATACAGAATCAGATTAATTCATATTACTTCTCTGTAACAAGAAGCTGCAGGGGAGCCAACGGCCACGCCAGGCTCCTGGGCAAGGAGGAGGGTGGTGGCACTATGTTTCCAGAAGGGGCAGAGACTCAGGTGGAAGGGGCAGAGCTGGAACAGTTGCCCTTTTTGCTCTCTCATTCCCCTCTCTTCGACAGCAGGCCTGCAAAGCTATATCATGTGGAATCAGTACCAGCACTTTCCCTGAAGTAAAATCTCTTTTGGAGCTCTCCCTTGCTATGGAGCAATAAAGCCTCTCTTCATCACTCTCTTCCCCAACGCAGTAGTGTGCTTGATTGGCATATTGGTGTATGCAATATTCTCACTGATCTTTGACCTGCAAAATATCAGTAGTGTGCTCTTACTTCCAATACTCAAACTACCTGTTTTTCATCTAATATCCACCTTGGGAGCATACTCTCCACCTCCTCTGGCTGAATCATATTATCCCACATGTAAAACTGTTAACTTAGGTCCGATGTGATTTATTTGATCATACTTTTTGGCTCTTTGATAGAAATAATAAAATACTGTTACAAAAATGAGACAGTTAGTTTCTTCACATTGGAGTCATATAAAATTTGGTCAGTTTGTGTGTGTCTTTTTTTTTATTGTACTCATATAAACAAAATATATATATATTCCATTTTTAAAAAATGTACCGACTTAACCACTGTTTGAATTTGTGATCTTAAATCTTAGCTCTATACTTGCATTGAGTAACCAAGTTGTGTGTGCATATGGAAGGGAATTTTCATAGAAGTTGGGGGAAAAAGAGCTTTCTTTCTTCCATTAAATCACAAGTTTGTTTAGTATATTTCAACAGTACTGAAAATTCTTTTGCTTTATCTTATTCCCCTAGGTGTCCCTTGTCCACCTCCTGAAGACTGTCCGATTGCTGCGTCTTTTACGACTCCTTCAAAAGCTGGATCGTTATTCCCAGCATAGCACAATTGTCCTCACTCTTCTTATGTCTATGTTTGCATTGCTTGCTCACTGGATGGCATGCATTTGGTATGTCATTGGAAAAAAGGAGATGGAAGAGAATAATCCAGTTACTTGGGACGTAGGTAAGAGTCTGTTTTTACCATATATAAATCATCCACTGTTTCTTTTCTTGTTGTTAAAGTTTATAATACTGTACCATATTGTTCTGAAGGGTATAAAAGCTAAAATTACACAGCATATTTTATCAACCAGTGCATATTTAATACATGTAAATATTTAAAATGAACTTCCTGATGATTAAGGTGATCTCACTGAAATTTGACCCCAAATATCCATTCATCAACCTCACATTTGTATATCTACAAAATTAACAGGATTTTTATATTTAATAAGATTTTGCATATTTGATCCTAAGGGGCTAAGTTCTTTTGAGTTTACCTAATTGGAAATTTCTATATACCTACCTGCAAACCAAGAAAAGACTGTCATTCCTTTAACTGTCTCCTTAGTTTGATAAAATATAGTATGTACTTTAATATATGCTTTTTCATGTATGATGTTTTAAATCTATCTTGTTCAATTTTTCAAGTAATGTTTATTTAAGCATTTATTATTATTCTTTAAATGCATTAAACCAGTGGCAGCAGGTTTTTTTTCCCCCAATCATGTATGTATAATGATGGTATTTAAAACATTCAGTAAAGATAGACAGTTTCTGGATAACATCTACAGGTATTGATCCACCTTCCTCCCTATGGAAACCACCCTGAAATCAGTGAGTCATCAGGGATAGATTTAACCCAGTTGCTGTAATTTAGAACTGCTCTCTTTCCTGATCTGAAAATTTGAACTCTACAAGCACAGAAGAATTTACAAGAGAGAGTGTGAGGAACTCACCATGTCACATGGGGAAATGTTTTCTGGCTAAATTTGAACCCACTTGATGTCAAGGGTTTGAAAGTATGGCACATATTTCATTGTTTTTCAGTTCCTGTTTCACTTGAAATTGAGAAAAGATCCAATGTTTAAAAGATTAAAGTTGAGCACAGAGTAGAAAGAGTGAAAAAAGACTGAAAAATGAACATCAAGGAAAAGTGAAAGACCTTGTTCATTAAGGAAGGTTGTAGAAGGAAAGAGGAGAAAAATATGGCAATAATGAAAGTTAAGCCTAAGGATCAGTTTCCTGTTTATCTTGTGATTTTTATGAGTGATTATCAAAACTTTTGAAACTTCTAAAGTTGCATTTGATGGGAACTGCTCCTTCCTTTCCCCTCTAGATTATATTTAGTTATAAGAGTTTGCATCTATGAACTGGGAAAGGAATTGACTGTTATATGTGATTGTGAAGGGGTTTGGTAGTGATTGTGTATTACTGCAACTACATCACCCTGTAAGACAGTAATTTATCACCCTGCAGTTTTTAATGTCATTTTAACTTCACTCTGAATGAGGAACAAAGAGGAATTTCTTCTGCCCTTTTCTTTGCTGGCCAACCATGAGTCACCACTTTTCTTGGCTTCCTTTTTTTTTTCTTCCTAGTTGTTCTTTCCTATGACCTTACATAAAACCATTTGTTCTTGTCTAGGTGAATAGAAAGCAGTGAAGACAATGGTAAAATTGGTTACCATGTTGTTTTTATTTGTACTGTAAACCGTATTGATTTTATTTGTACTGTAAAATACAAAAGGACTGAATAGAAGTAGATGAGTATTTTAGATGTGTGTTTGTTAGTTGTAAGAAATGGCTGTTGCCTACTTCACAAAATAATCATACCTGATAGAGGGATATAGGACTTATTCCATTTCAGATGCCTTCTCAAGAAAATGTTTGGTGAGGGAAGTGTACAAACAGCAGGGACCAAGCATACATTGAAGTTGCCTCTAGCTAAACCGTCACCATGTGTCTTCATCACCCTCCTTTAAAAGTTGCTAGGAGAGTTCAGGTTGATCTAAAAACTAGTGGGAAGAGTAAAAGCACCTGACCTGGAACTGAGGAAGCTGGTGGGACAAAGTCAAGGAAAGGGACACCAATTCAACACATCTCTCCAGCTTGCCATGAGGCTACCAAAATCCATTCTGTTTCTGTCACCCTTGTCCATTGATCACATTTTCTTCCTCTGTCATAAATTGTTTGTTTAAAAAAAAAAGTACTGCAGCTCCATGAGAGCAGTGCAGAAACCTCACAAAGCTGTAGCAGAGAGTGGAAGATGCAAAGAAAGTCCACAGTGCTTGAATTGGTCTCACATTTACAGTGGGAACAAACTAAGGGGGGAAAAAAGACCTGCTGACCAGACACATTGAACAGCCATTAAAAGACATTGTCAGCATGTTTAGACTCTAAAAGTTAGTTTATTCAAACACATAGCATTGTCCTGCTTACTAAGCAAACTGCCCCCTTTGATTCATTCCATCAGAGTCTTATTGAGTGCAACTGCCATTATGTCATAATCAGTTATGTAATTCTCTGACTGGCCTGAGGTGGCAGTGTCCAAGTACTAACCATGATGGCCTCAGCAGGCCTGACTAAAGGTGCATCGACACTTATGATGGCATGCACAGTGCGCACAGTGCACACCCAAATAATGCTGGTATAAGTAGTCCTCTACACTGTGAGACACAGCATAGGTGAATAGAGTGCCCTATTCTCCTGAACCTCCTGTGTATATATTCCATACAGCTTTCTGCTGAACTGAGCAGTGCCCCCACAGCCACACTGCTATTCCAATGGAGTGTCCTGTTACCTCCCTGCCTGCCTGCCAGAGCCTTTCTCTGCTACAGTAATGTCTCCAGCAGTGGAAAGTCTGCAGCACGTACCTACATGTGTAGTACCTGTTGTCTACACACTGCCCTAAGTATAGACATAGCTTTAACCTCAGCCCCTGCCATTCTGTGCCTCATGATAATTAGAGCTCAAACAACCACCCTGAAGTAAAATAACATTTATTTAGCACAGAAGCATTTCTAGAAAACATACTGTAAAAATAATGTAACACATTACATATGTCTAGTAGCTTACCAGGTGTTTAGTCTTCTTCCATATGAGGGCAGAGGAAGGACTAATTTCCTATAACCTTTCCCAGGGACTCTCATTTTGTCAGTTTGTCTCCTGACAGAACTCACTGATTCTGGCTCCTAGTGACTCATCACCCTTTGCAGGGATCACACATACTTTTTAACTCCTTTCCACCTTGGAAAAGAAGCTTTGTCACTTCACCCTAGAGCCATGCTAGCCGCTAGCCACATGTAACTATGTGTCTGATTGAGTGTGATAAGGTCACTACAGCAGGATCCTCTATAGCGGCTACTGCTTCAGAACTGGTTGGACACCATGACCCTAGAGTCAGGAAGGATGCAACTAAGAACATCCTGAAGAGCTTGGATGTTCTTATCTGGGAAGCTATTTTGTAGTATTTCTGTACAGACCCTATTGCATTCAAGTATTAGAAGCTGCCATTTTAAGAGCTAGTGGACTTGGGGCTATCCAGTCCTGTTCTGGGGCAGAATGCTATTAAGGACAAGTGTTTGGGCCTGATAGAGGGGATAATCAGACTCAGCAGGGGAGAGGTGATACTTATAAAGATTGAAAGAGGTGGACTGAGGGGGCTTGCTACAGGAAGCAGGTTAGCTCCAGAGGTGTCTGTGGGGGAAGGCAGAGATTTTTAGTCAGGCAGTCTCTGGGGGAGGAGGAACAGGAAGAGCCACCAGGGATATATAAGCTCTGGCAAGGAAGCCCTGGATGAGGTGAACTGTGCAGCCATTGGATTAAAGTTGAACTATTTATTTGAGAGATTTTCCTCAAGATCATCAGCACCACCAGCAAATAAAACCCTGAGGGGAAAAGGCCTGTTCTAGATTCTGGGCATAGAAACAGTCCAGAAGTCTCCACAGATATATAATAAACATTCTATTACCCTCCCAGAGAATAACTTCCTTTCACCAGGTCATATACAGTATTCATAACATTATTACATATCAACTTCACATCTGTCATAAACAGCATTGTCAAGGTTCTTTACATATGTTATCTATAGTATTTTAGTACAGGGGAGCTTTAAATCAGTTAAATTAAAAATACAATTAAGCACTCAACTCTTAAAGATGGACTCTAGTGGGCTTTGGATCAGGCCCTAAGCCAGTACTTTGAAAAAGATGTACAGTATATGTACCTTTATTCTCTGTTTGTTTACAAAAAGAACATGTCTTCTCCTTAGAAGCAGGGTTTTCTTAGTTGTGGTAGCAGATGCCTTGTAGCTGAAAAAGCCCTTCTTAGTTCATGCTGTTGGCACGGTGGTACATCTGGAACATCTAGTACCTGAAAGAAAAAGATGATTTTAGTTGGAGGAGGGAAAGAATTAGTGATTCTTTGTTTTGATGCATAGACTTGTCTATCACATCATGCTTTTATCAACTTCTTTCCCATATTCAGTGTTTCCTCAGAAAGCTTTCAACACAAAATAAAGATTGAGGATTTACTGATGCTCTACAATTTTTTTCAGCTGTAATACTGTAACTATTACTGAGGACCTAGGTGTGCTACCAGATATGCATAAGCCTGATCCCATGCCATTGACTTCAGGGGGGCCAGCATTGGGCCCCATGTGTGTGTTTCTTTGGCTAACTTAAACCAGATACTTAATTTGTATTTGGATTAGGGAAAGAGGAATGATGAAGTGCTTCCAATGAAAGCAAAGCAGAAAAGTGTATTTGCTGTGTTCTTATTGAGCCAGATCATGAAGTTCTTCCTCAGTTTTTTGTCCTTATTCAGGCAAAGTTCCTATTGCAAAGAATTTAAAATAATAATAAATTCAATAATTTTGCCATTTGGTTACAAGAAGAAAACGACTTTTCATTGGGGCCAGGCTGTGGTTCCTGTCTGCACGAGGGGGAGCAATTACAGGAATAGACTGAGTTCTGTTATCTCCAGTGTGAGTAACTATATACTAGAGTAAGATAAGGCACAGTCTGGCCCTAAGATTGCTTAATTCATTTCTAGTATTATTGAGATGTTTAATGATTGACATAGACATTGTAGAAAACATAGAAATTTAGGACTGGAAGATCATCTAGTCTGATTGCCTTCATTGAGGCAGGACTAGGTGTTATCTAGAATAGGACTAAGAACAACCTTGAGTGGGGCAAAGAGATTCTATATATTTTAGTAAGATTCAAAACTATCTGTATTGACAACTTTGTTTCCGATGTATGTAGATAGCTTCAGCTTGTTTTCTATGTATTTAGATAGGTTGTTTCTATGTAAAGTCTCTTTCTGTAAGCTAAAAGGATGTAAACATGTCAAAATGCTAATGTTAGAATAGTGTGTTGAAACAGGCTACCGACCTTCTGAAATACTGTGATGGGTCATATATGGCCCATGAACCATAGGTTGGGCACTCTTCAGCTAGACCATTTACAATCCAATCAGCTCTTCTTCCTCTTTATGTTCCTCACTTTTTAAATTCCTTGCATTTTCCTTTTGTATTGTTTCTATCAGTCAGTCCCTTTGGTGAGGCAGACATCTCCATGAGACATGGCATGATTTTCTGTGAAAATGAGATTGTCTGTTATCTGGCACAGAATAGAGGCTCTGATACTGGTCTCTTTTACACCAGTGTAATACCATTGATGTCGCTGGCAGTGCTTCTCATTCCCACAGGTTTAACTGAGATCAGAATAAGGCACTGAGTCTTTATTGCCTGTTGGGCGGTTTTGAAATAGTCAATGCTAGGTTAGTCCCCATCATGTTCTTACCCGCTATGAGATATACCTTTTAGGTCTGGCAGTACGAGACACAGATAATACTGAAATGTTTCTTTTTGTTAAATGAATTCCTTCTGAGAACTGTGCGATCTGTTGAAACTGCACTACTATGAATATACATTGAGCAGATATTAGTAGACAGCCAAAAGTCAGGATGCTGCTTCTCCTAGATAGTGAAATCTGTCAAGTATAGTTTATGTAACAGTCTTAAGCAGTTCTCCCTTCTGTCAGCCATAACATCAGCAATGACTTTTTATTAGTCACCTACAGTGACATCATACTGTAGCTCTGAAGGATTTATTACCAGCACCAACTTAATACACCTATAGTTAGATGGGAAAAAATGTAAAATTTGCATCCATTGGAAAGGATTTAAAAAAAATCTTCTTTCATTTAAACTTGTGTTTAATTATTCACGTTTCATTCAACAGATTATTCTTTCTAATTTATACCCAGTTTTTGAACACATTATGTTTGCCTCAGTAACACAATGCTCTGCAAGTTTTTGGGCCATTCCACTTGTTATGTTCCAAGGTTGCAGTTTAAAACAGTGTATTGCTGCACTTGTTTTTGCATAGTTTTGTCTAAATTCTGTGAGTGTCTCTGAAGACAGTCGTGAAGCTGCAATCTTCAACATGGTAATTATCAAATATCATATCCAGAGTTTATTGACTTACATAGTTTTTTAATGCTGGAAGGTATTCCCAGGTTGATGCTAAGAAACTTGAGGCATTCATCATTCTTTTCATTAGTTCTTTTGCAGTCACAAGCAATCTTGTCAGCAGCTCTGGGGATATGTTTGAAAATATCCTTGAGGACAGGAATTTGAGTTTCTTGCACACCTATCTAGGTTAAGCTCAAGAGAAACGGTTATTTTTCAGGTGTCAACAAAGGACAGTCAACAAAGCTATAAATTCTTCAGTTTTACAGTGAGTTTTAGCACGTTAGCATTAATTGAAGGCTTCTGGTAATCTGGGATAGGACACAGCAGGCTCAGTGCTGTGATAAAAGCCAAGTCAGAAAAGTAGCAGTGCTGTTACTCTCTGCAGATGACCAACATAATGTGGAAGTTGGGATAATCACAGTTAATATTTAACATTTCACTCACCTTAATTAATTGTACATCATAGTGTAATTAAATAAATAACATACTTCCTAATGTATGTAACAGAACTGAAGCAAAGAAGTTAAAAGGCTTGCCAGAGACCACAAAGGGGAGCATGTACCAGAGCCCAGAATAGAACTCAGGATTTGTGGGCTCCCATACTTACCTTTGGTAGTGCCCCAGTGAATAACTATTAATTGTTATTTATGCTGATTATTCTAGCTGTGCTTCTGTGTAGACTTAGATCTCAATCCTTCTGTTGGCTACTTACTAACATTATTTTTGGTGATATTAGCAATAATGTCAACCATGCAAAAAACATGAGCCAGCACTCTGGGGAAGGAAGGGGTTAATCCTTCAAGATTTATGTTATTACACCTGTGGCGTATTCCCCCCAACCCTGCTTTATGAAATGGGTTTATGGACACAATATGCATAACTTGAAGATGCTTTGGACAAAATATCTCATGTAACCTATCCATCTTAATGTCATAGTCTGCTGGGTCTGTATATTTTATTTTGGTGTATCTTTCATTCTTGTGTGTAAAGTTAGATATATGGAGTATGGAAT
>CM057846.1:176180491-176209336 GCA_030068395.1 Apalone spinifera | reverse complement strand
TTTGGCTGTAGAGCAGTGTTATTTTTGTTGTCCTTCTCTGTAATTCTAATATATCTTTTTGTGATGAGCAACCAGAACTACGTGCATTCTTCAAGGTGTAGGAGTACCATGGATTTATATACTGACATAGCGATGTTTTCTGTCTGATTGATCCTTTTCCTAATGGTTCCAAAGATTCTTTTAGCTTTTTTGGTTGCCACTGCACACTTAGCAGATGTTTCCAGAGAACGATCCTTAACAATTCCAAGATCTGTCATTAGCTTTCATCTGTCATTCGGTTGTGTTGCCCAATCACCCAGTTTTGTAAAATATCTCTGTACCTCTTCACAGTCAGCTTTGAACTTAATTATACTGAGTAATTTTGTATCATCTGTAAACTTAGCAGTCACAGGCTATGTCTAAACTGCAATGCTATTTTGGGATACTATTAACAGCAAGCCCGTTATTTCAGGCTTGCTATTCCAAAGTCCTTCTAAACCTCATTTCAGGAGGAGTAAGGGACATTTCATAATAGCGGGTTATTTCAAAATCTGGTGTTGTGTAGATAGCGCCATATTACAAAATAAGCTATTTCAAAATAAGATCAAAATAAGATCTGCAATTTGCATAGGGCAAATTGCGTATCTTATTTCGAACCACAGTGCAGTGTAGACATAGCCTCACTGTTTAACATTTTTCCAGATCTTTTATGAATATGTTGAGCTGATCCCAGCACAGATCTTTGGGGGATCATCAACATTTACCTGTCTCCACTATGAAAACTAATCATTTATTCCTACCCTTTGTTTCCTGTCTTTTAACCAGTTATTGATCTATGAGAGGACCTTCCAATGCTTCCCTACTTTATGTAAGACCTTTTGGTTTGGGACCTTGTCAAAGGTTTTCTGGAAGAATAAGTACACAGTATTCACTGGAATAACATTGTCCACATGCTTGCTGACTCCCTCAAAGAATTCTAATAGATTTGTAAGGGATAATTTCCCTTTACAAAAGCTGTGTTGATTTTCCTCAATATATTGTGTTCATCTATGTGTCTGATAGTTCTGTTCTTCAGTATAGTTTCAACCACTTTGCCTAGTACTGATGTTAGGCTTACTGTCCTGCATTTGTCAGAATTGCCTTTGCTGTTGGGATGTTCCAGTATAATTAGTAAACTATACTAGAGCCAGTCTGTGCAGGGAGCTGGTTTTTGGACCAGCTCCCACCTGCCACCCTGCGCTGCAGCCTCTGACACAAAGGTAACAGCATGGGGTGACAGAGGACTCTCTAGGAGTGGGACTGGAAGTGCACTGGTTACTGGCCCCACCCCCAGGGACCATTGAATAATCGTGTAACTGCTAAGATTTTTGCGGTTACACAAAATTCAGTAAAACAATATCTAACATCCCTACTTTGCTGAAGACTTTTTTAAAAAAATCACAATCACATTAGCTATCCTACAGTCATCTGGTACAGAACCTGACTTAAGCAATTGGTTACATTCTATAGTTAGCAGTTCTGCAATTCATACTTGAGTTTGGTCTTGGTAACTTATGTGTTTAATTTATCAACTTGTTTTTAAATCTCCTCTATTGATACCTCTATCTGGGCAATTCTTCAGGTTTGTTAACAAAAAAAAATGTCTCATGTGGGAATCTCTCTCATATCCTCTGCAGTGAAGACCAATGCGAAGTATTCATTTAGCTGCTCTACAATGGCCTTGTCTTCCTTGAGAGCTGCTTTAGCAGCTCAATCATCCAGTGGCCTCAGTGATCATTTGATAGTCTTCCTGCTTATGATGAACTTAAAAAGGTTTTTCCTGTTAGCTTTTTGCATATTTTGCTAGTTGCTCTTCAAATTCTCTTTTTGGCCTACCTAATTATACTTTACACCTGACTTTCCAGAGTTTGTTACTTTCTATTTCCCTCAGTAGGATCTGACTTCCAATTTTTAAAAAATGTCTTTTTGCCTTTTACCACCTCTTTTATCGTTTTTTAGTCATGATGGCATTTTTTGGTTCTGTTTCTGGTTGTTGGTATGTTTGGGTGTTTTTTTTTTTTTTTAAGTATTCATCCAGTTGGAGCCTTTATTATGGTGGTGTTAAAACAGCTTTCAGGCATTTCAGACGTGCGACTGTTCTTTTTCATTTCCATTGAACTAGCCTTCTCTTTTATTGTGTAGTTCCCTAATTTTGAAGTAACATGCTACTATGCTGGCGTTCTTTGGTATGCCCCCATTGGATGTTAAATTTAATTATATTATGATCACTATTACCAAGTATTTCAGCTATATTCACCTCTTTGACCCGATCCTTTGTGTGATTTAGGACTAAATAAAGAATTGCCTCTCTCCCAGCATATTCCAGGACAAGCTGCTCGAGGAAGTAGTCATTAATGGTGTTTTATCTCTGCATCCATTCTGAAGTTACATGTTCCTAGATATTTGAAATGCCCCAGTATCATTGAGTTTTCTGCTTTTGTAATCTCTCTAATCTCCCAGAGCATTTCAGAATCACTCTCACCATCCTGTTCAAACAATGAGAAGTCCTGTGGCAACTTATAGACTAACAGAGTTATCGGAGCATAAGCTTTTATGGGCAAAAGACCCACTTTGTCAGATGCATGTAGTCAAAGTGGGTCTTTTGACCACAAAAGCTTATGCTCCAATAAATCTGTTAGTCTATAAGGTGCCACAGGACTTCTTGTTGTTTATGAAGATTCAACTAACAAAACTACGCCTCTGATACTTGTCATCCTGTTCAGGTAGTTGATAATATATTCCTACTGCTATATCCCTGTTATTGAAGAACGAAATTTTTATTCATAGAGATTCCGTAGCACTGTTTAATTCATTTAAGATTTTAATTACATTTGACTCTGCTTTCATTCAAATATGGTGTTACTCCACCATCAGCATGACCTACTCTGTCATTCCTGTATATTTCATACCCTGCTATTACCATGTCCCATTGGTTATCATCATTCCACTAAGTTTCTGTGATGCATAATATAATAATTTCATTTCATGTCAGGCACTTGAGTTCACCCATCTTAGTAATTAGACTTCTTGCATTTGTATAAAAGCACTGCATGTGGTGTAATTGAATGAGACTTTTTCATTTCACTATTTCTCTTCAATTCCTGACTGTACGTTACCAGCCTCTGTTCTCTCCTCATTACGAGGCTATGGAGTATCCCCTTTAATAAATCCTTCCCTAAGGGATGTGTGTGTCTGAAACTTGTGATCCTTCATATCTCTTGGCTTCCCCCCAGCCCTTAATTTAAAAATTCCTCTCCAATCTTTTTAAATTTTAAATGCCAGTAATATGGTTCTGTTTTGGTTTACGTAGATCCCATTCTTCATATATGGGCTTTTCCTTTCCCAAAAGTTTTCCCAATTGTTAATAAATCTAAATTCCAGGCCTGAACTCTGCTGTCTTATCCATGTTGTCTTATAAATACATTTTGCTCTGTATTTGTATCATTGGTTACCAAAGAAACAAGAGATAAAATAATCAAAACATTGCAGAAGTTTATATGGAAAACTCAGGGATTTAATAAAACTTGCAGATACAGAATGCAAAAAGCTGCTCAGTGGGTAAAAAAATCACATCAGGCACTCTTTAACCCTCAAGCACTGTAGCTTTGAGAGTTTTGTACAATCCTAGGAACACCTCACTGTAATGGACGGTTATGCTGGGAATTTGCCAACTATATATTGCCTTAGTCTTCATAATGCTTGGTCTGTCCACCACACGTTAAAAGGTTTCAAGTCAAGCTGAAATATGGGCAAACTGCAGCATAGGTTTTTTTCTGTATTTTGCAACCTTTTCATATGCTTCTTCAATCATAGGTTGTATTGCCTCATAGGCAATCTACTAGTTTTTCTCCTGAGATAATAGTTGAAATGTCCCTCAATGGGAAACCTGTTTTTGACCTCCTTCCAGTCTAGGTCTCTCTTACTGCTTTCCACCTCACTACAGGTGGTCTGCTGCATAGAGCCAGTGCTCATATTCACACATTTTTTTCCCAACTGAATTTTTAGAACAGACATGCACCTTGAGTATTTGCTGTCTTGCTATTGATTATTCCTTCTCGCTGTCTGTCTGTATCTCTCTCTTCTTTATTACACCAAGTGCTTGGTAAAGAAGTGTTCCTGCTAACAAAATGGAAAATCTTTAATGTAGTAAAGTAAAATCAAATTATGTTCTGCGGTATTTTTCAGGAATTTGTTCATTGCCTATAGGCCAAAAAAATACTCATGCTTTTTTTTCCCTTTTATTTTGATGTCTAGTAGTTATATCAGGATGTTAATTAGATTTTCTGTTTGCAAAGCTATTATCATTTGTTTCTGTGACAAATTAGATAGATCTAGGGTTGTAATGGCATGGCATTGCAGAAAACTCCTACACTAGTAGAGCTGTGCAATAATAACATAACCATAATACCTAGTTGTTATAAATCACCATTCATCCGTATATCTCAGAGCACTCAAATATCTTGGAGGTTTGTGCAACTTGAGACAGTCATGCCTTTATTTTCATTATACTTTAAGTTTCTAAGAACATTACCAAGCCTGAAAACACAGTAGTTATTTTATGCTCAGAATTGCAGCTTTCTCAAATACTCTGTGCTTTCTTATGCACACTTTAGGGTTTTTCTTTCTTTTTTTTTAATTTGTGTGGTTTGGTTCTTGTTTTGATTTCCCTAAGTTTAAATCTTCCTTTACAATGCAAGTACCTGTTTTGCTATTTGGGTATGAAGATATAACACACAGTGAAAAGTCAAGTGTTGCAGATTTTTAGAAAAGCCCAATATTTTTCAGCCTTGTCTTACTTAAAACAGCACACAGCAAACTTCATTATAATAAAGTTATTTAGGTTGCAAAGTCAAGTACTGAAATATTAGGAAGTGCAACACTGCATGAAGCAGGAATCCTTAGGGTTCTTGGGAAAACACTATGTGATCATGAAAATAAAGGCTGTAACATAATGCATAAACAGGCAGAAGGAAGTTTGTGGGAACCACCATAAATCTGGCCTTTGCTAAACTCGAAGGACTTGACTCAGAAGAATTCTCATTCCAACCAGTTACTTCTCTCTGTCTTTATGATCATTTGCTAACCTTTCTCATATTTTGCATTGTGTAAAATTCTCCATTTTCTCTAATTGGTATCAGGTTTACAAAGATAGAATAATTTATTGCTGAGATATTTCCATTGACTACTTAAATGTTGTTTGTCAGGATCTTGCCCTTGATATCAAACTATAGCTAATTTTATACTCTGAAAATCAATGGCTCTTTGTTGATGTAAGGAGAGCCACCTTTCTTGAAGATGTGGTTTAAAACGTATTGCAGCCTTTTCATTTTTATATTCCAGTACTGTTAAATGGTTCTCAAATTCTGCAGAAATGTGTTGCATCAATACAAACCTATTTGATCAATTAACTTGTTTAGCTTTCATATAGATATGTGCAGATACAATGTGTTCTGTTAATCCAGTACGGTGCTATTCCAGGAACCATATTTGCGAGGGATGTGACCCCCCCCCCCAGAAACTTAGAGGCAGTTTGAAAAAATTTCTGATTCTATTTTTAGGGCCTGAAACCTAAATTCTGTGAGGGGGATGTATTAAAACTTCCTTACGTGAGGCACAAGGCTGGCTCCTGTTAGTTCCTTCTCATGGAAGCCAAGGAGAGTAGGGTTTGCTAGCAAGCATCTCACAAGTAACAGTGACAGTTAGCCTGTGACAAAGTACACTGGGATTTAAGGGTACTATATAAATAGCTCCCTTCCACAAAACTATAGAAAGACTTGAAAGAGAAAAGAAATTATGGGCAAGTAACCCATTTTTTTTGTTTCATGTGCAACTGTGTGTTAGTTGGTATAGAATCTGAGACACAGAGGCTGAACTAGTTTCAAAAGATGGAGAAATAAAGCTACTGCTAGATGTACGTGTGCATGTGATTTTTAGAAAGCACCCTGGGTTTTGGTTTTTTATCTGGTCTATCAGGCATGCCAGTTGCAAAGTTCAGATATGAATAAAGATCCACATATTCTCAAGTCTGAGGATGAAATCATGGCCCCATCGAAGTCATTCACTGTGGACTTCAGTGGAGTCTAGTTTTGATTTGGTACAACATGGAGAAATGAGTTAGAAGCAAAGTTTGGGTCCACATGTCCCCAGTGTTAGAAGCTGTTTGAACTTTGAGTTTTGGCTCAGGCCCATTTCTGGTTTAAGTTGCTTATTGGGAAAGAGATCCAATAAAAATGCTATCCAGCTTTTGCACTGTGGGAGCCAAATGACTCTATTATTAAATCTAGTCCTCTGTAGGGTACACTTAATGTCCATTAAAACAATAATAATCCTAGCATTTGCTGCTGATAAATCCTCATTTGTAATTTTGGACAAAAGGCATTTTCATCAAACTGATTCTGAAAAGGTTGTTCTGAACCAATAGCTACAGAGCTACATACTGGTGCTCTGAGCAATCATACTGCTCTCTTATATACAGTGCAATTCTTCCACCTTTTTTCCCTCATCTGTCCTTCCTGAACAGTTTATACCTACCCATGACAGTGCTCCAGTTGTGAGTTACTCCACCAAGTTTTTGTTATTCCAATCTCACCATAGTTCCTTGACTCTGCCAGCACTTACAGTTCTTCCTGTTATTTACGGAGGCATCTTGTGTTCATGTACAGGCACCTAAGTTAATTAGCCGATTGCCCTACTTTCTCAGTATGAATCAGAAGACTTCCCGTGTTGCCTCTCTGTATCCCACTTCCCAACTTACCTTCTGGCTTAGATCACCATCCCTGCTATTGCCTCCCCCCCCCCCCCCCCCCCAGTAATTTCTTACATCCCTCAAGGCCAATATCACAACTTCCCCTGAGCCTTATTTGTCTTATAAAGATCTTTATATGATTTTGTGCAAACTCCCTGTACTTAGTGGATTTCACACCAGTCAAGCTATCAAATAAGTTAGTTATGTGTTTTTAAACGCACAACTTAGGGAGATGAATCAGAGTAAGCTATTTTAAGAAGGGACAAGTGCTGACTCCCCAAAGACTGTGTCCATTGCTATCACATTCACAGTTAACATGAGTTACTGCACATTAATACATTCCCATGGATGGATGAGTGGGTGGATAATAAAACTAAGACCATGCAAAAATATTTTATCTGATGTCCTATTAATATTAATTAGGCATTAATAATTTGTGTTTGTTGTAATAGGACCATGTAAAAGATTTTATTAGTTAACTAACTGTAATGTGTTAACGTGGACACATAAATAAATGTACTTTTGCAATTTTTTGTTTCTGCAAGCACAAGCTCTATTTGCTACTAGAAGATTTAACTGGTGGTGCTTGACTCCTTAACTCAATTAACTTTTGTTCTTTTGGAAAATAAAATGAAAATGTACAGGCTTCATATAAATCATTGCTCTGAGGAAGAGGGGTTCAGTATGCAGACTTCCCCAGAAATAGAGGACTACTCCAGCCCTCTCTCATCACAGTAACTTGGGACCAGGTGAGAAGTGCTTTTCCATGGCTGATGTAGCTCCAGCAGGCACAGATGGGGGAGGGGTGCATATCCCCCGGCTGCGACAGGCCCAGGTTCATCTGCCCCCCTGCCAGAGCAAAGAATGCAGCAAACTGTGCACTTTCCCTTCACTCCCTGATGAAGGGGAACAGCCAGCAATGTTCCCTTATGTATAGGGGGAGGCTTCAGTCCCCCATTTCTCTAAAGGGTGCCTGGAAGAGGGGACAGAGGTTTTGGCTTGGGTCAGTTCTGCATGGGGGACCATGCCCCCAACCAGCCCCTTTCACCTTCTGAATGATTCTCTTTTCTGTATGGTTTTCTGAGAGCAGTCCCATAAAGGCACATCCCATTTTCCTGGCACAACCAAACCCTGATCTTGATTTAAGTTATGATAAGAGAAAGCTGCATGTTGAATTTGTTGGTCCTAGCTCTCACCTTTTAGGAGGAGTTCTTGAACAGACAGACAAACTCTTTAAATGCATAGTAGATATAAACTTAGTGCATCTATATCTCCTTTGTGCACTTAGTAAGGAACTGACGTTAATGCCTGCAGAGGCTGCAGGATCAGCTCCTCATTGTAGTACAAAAGTTTATTATAATGAATGTGATTTTCTTAGATTCTGTTCTATCAATTTCATTAAGTAATTTATATTGATAAAGCCTGCTATCTAGCACACACACATTTTAGTTTTGCTTTTGAAGATCAGAGTAATTTAGGAAACATCCAGCTGAGTCCTTTACAGTCTGGAAAAATGCCAGAGATGTCATTTTGATAGTGATGTACTTTCTCAGTTTCTTTTTTTATTTTCTGGGCTAACCATAGATTCCCTAGCAGGCAGGATGGTGGAGTTCAGAGGTGTTTGATGTGCTCTGACTTTTTGGATTCTGGAAGAAGCATTTGGAGGTATCCAGGAAAGGCTGAATAGCAGTATAACTTCCTTAATCTGACAACCCTGGGAAATAGGGTATGCCAGATTAAGGAATTTTTGAGACCATAGAGGGTGCTGAGTCCAGGGTCTGGAAGGAAGAGAGGATGTATGAAGGGGATAGGTATCAGGCACTTACATGGCACCCCGCTCCTGGGCTTCGTGTCCCCCACTGCTTCCAGGCACTGCCCCCTGCCACTATGGGAGAGGCAGGGGAAAAGCCTCCAGAGCAAGGACTTATCTACACTATAAAATTACATCAACCCAACTTATGTCCCCACACAACCTCTCTAGTTATTACATTGCTTGTGCATGTGCATACCACACTTCTTGTGCCAGCAGTGCATCGCCTCACCAGGATTGCTTCTATCAGTGTAGAATGCAGTGAGTGCACTGTGGGTAGGAATCCTAATGTGCAGCTTATCACCATCCAGCACAGGATGTTTTAGAAAAAAATTGCAGCACCTTATGGGGCTGAAATCAGTCTTGTTGGAGTGACTGGGATCCCAGAGTTAACTTCCCATAATGAAATGTTTTACATCCCATAATTTCATCTGCATCTCATGGTACTTTGCAAAATCATCTTTTTCAAAATCCCTGCAAACCCATATGTCTCTCCTTGCCATCTGTGACAGAATCACGAAGACTGCACAACTCTGCACTGTTGTCATGAGCACTGCAAGCATATGACAATTCCTTGGTGATTAAATTGCTCTGGCACATGCAAACAATTCTAAGTTGCTGGTGGCACACTCAGAGCAGCTGAAGATGGTGGAGCATCAGTTCTGGGTCCAAGAAACAAGCATCAACTAGTGGGATTGCATTGTCATGCAGATTTGGTGGCTGGAGAACTTTCCCATTACAAGGGCACATTCCTGGATCTGTGAGCAGAGGTCGCCCCAGACTTCCAACAGAGGGACACCAAAATGAGACCTTTAATGACAGTGGAGAAGTGTGTGGTGATTGCTCTATGGAACCTTTCGATGCCAGATTGCTAATGATCAGTCAGAAATCACTGTGAAGTTGGGAAATCCAGCACAGGAACTATTGTCATGCAAGCAGGGCTCAAGCCACAAAATATCAGCCACAATACATTATCACAATTGTTAGACTTGATAGTTAGAGTTTATTGCCTATTTTGTAATTTTTCCACCTACAGGGATTTTCTGCAGATCACAGATTTACTGATCTGTATGAAGTGCGTGGAAAGGATAGATGTTTGTCTTTCAAACTGTCAGTATATGTATAAATTAACATAATTATAAAAGCATCATCCAGGGTGTAGAATACAGCCCAGAAAAGGAAATTCCACATAGATCTTTTGAAAGTAAAATTGGCACACGAGGTAAATTATACTGCCCTCATTGTGCAGAACATCCAGGAAGTTTTCCCACCTACAAAAGCAAATCCTCCAAAGGGCAGAACTTGGTACTATGAGTAGCTTTTTATCTCTGCTCTTTGCCTAATGTGTTACTAATCTGCCATTTATTCTGATTTTTTTATGGTGAAGCAATGTTTGCTTATTTGTCCCTCAATTTGGCAAAATGAAAGTAAACATTAGATAAACAATTTAGAAAACAGATTCACTCAGCATCTTTTTAAAACCTTTAATTCTGGTTTATAAGTCTTGTCTGGCTTTCTAAATATTTTCTTCTCTAAAGAAGAAATATATACAGCGAGAGAGATCCAGAATCTTTATGATAATAATTAACAAGTAATGCTTTGACTCTCAGAAGCTCAAAAAGCTTTCCAAACAGGAATTAATGTAAAGAATGAAATGTAAGTAATATTCATGCTACAATATTATTAGATTACTATTTTATTTTCTCTGCTAAATTGAATTCTTTGAGTTGCCCAATACAGTTAATGAATGCATCACATAAACACTTGATTTCAGTAAAAAAGTCAATTTTTTACCACATGCATTCATGCATAAGAGCAAATCATGTAAGGACATAATTCTCTAAACACCTTATGAATGTTTCCAGTTTTGGAGCTTTAGTCTTCACTTTATTCTTGGAATCATGTATAGAATCTTAAAAAGTATGACATTTATCTTGCAGAATCTATGGTTTTAATTATGCTATTCCTTATTGGATTTCTTTTTCTTTTCAGGTTGGCTTCATGAGTTGGGGAAACGTATAGAGTCTCCTTACTATGGCAATAATACATTAGGAGGCCCATCAATCAGAAGTGCCTATATAGCTGCCCTGTATTTCACTCTCAGCAGCCTCACCAGTGTTGGGTTTGGAAATGTTTCAGCCAATACTGATGCAGAAAAGATTTTCTCCATTTGCACAATGCTGATTGGGGGTAAGTAAAAGTGTTTTGCAAAAAATAGAATTTGAAAAGGGAAAAAAGGCAATTTCAAATTATATTTTGAAATGAAGTAAAATAAAACACTAATTCTAAAATGCAATTTCCTTGATTAAATATGAAATTTGTGAGCTATGATGTGGTACATTTATAACAAATTTAAGGAAACTGACATTTTTTTGTGGTTACAGTAAATCAACAAACAACTTTCTGCAGATCTCAATTTTTAATTGCAAGGGCAACAGTATTATGGTATAAAGTATGCCTGATCACTGTTGTAGAGTAGTATCAAAGGTGGAAGAGTTTTTTTGTTATGTTTGGTCTGTTTATTGTTGCCTGCTTTTGATTTATGTTGATAAAGGTTTATTACTGTTGAAAAAATATCTGCTCATTGCAGCTGCTTTGTTTGCACTTAATCAACCCACTGCCTCGCTGCAAGATACCAAACTGGTTTCACCTTCAATGTGTGGTATAGCTGGATCAGGATAAGTGACTGTAATAGAAAAAAGTGGAGAGAGAGAGAGAGAGAGAGCTCTGCAGCTTTTTTCATGTTTGCTTTCCTCTCCTCTCAAAAAATGTTGGCATTAAAACATAATACAGATTTCATACAAATCAAAGACAATGCCCCGCAGATGTAGTGATCAGCAAAATGACTCACTATTAGACCATTGTGCACCAAGTTATTTTTCTAGCAACTTAATTGTCCCAGATTTAATGGTAAGTATTTTCATCAATGAAGTTTTTACAAGGCCTAGTCAATGAAGCCTTATAAATTTCCCTTGCAGTGTCAATTTGACAACTTGACACCAGAGACCATGGTACATGCTGAATACCACTGTAAATTAAGCATTCAACAACAATGTATAAAATATAAAAAGCCTGATGAATTATCAGCTCTTTTTCCCTGTCCTGGCAATAAGTAGCTGTAATTATAATGAGTCAGGAAAGGGACAGTGTCTTTTTAATTCCAGAAGTTTCATGAATGTTAGTATAGTAGTTAATTGTATTGATAAGACACAATTTCAGTGCTGAATAACAGTGAAAAGTTTTCATTTCAAATATCAGTTCACATGCTGGGGGATGTTGTTTTGCTTGCTTGCTATGTCTTTGTTGATTTAATTTGAAGACTTTATAACAATCAAAAGTTTGACATTTTTCATGCTATTTAAGAGAAAAAATAACATTCCTATGACTTAATCATGAGTTTGAGGGAAAATGATTTTTCACAGAAGTAACAGCAAAGGGTCAGCGCCAAACAGTTGTTAGTTCTCAGAACACTACAAAGAGTTAATAACTAATTGGTATGAAATGTGAATCATGTGTTTAACTTTGAAGGATGTTTCCACACATATGAGTAATGTGTCCAGTGGGGTAGGGGGAATAGTGAAGAAACTCAGTGGGATTGTCAGATTCTATCAGGACTGTAATGCAGATGCAAGAGGAGAAAACGCAACTGAAAGACAAGTTGAGTCAATGCTATACTTGAAGAAGAAAGACTGAACTTCCATTGTGGAAGGAGTTGTGTAGCAGCATATGTCAAGAACAGGAACAAAAGATGATTTAGAGCACTTTTGATAGAACGTTTGTGCAAATTTAAGTATGTGGGACATTATTTAGGGGACTCAGCAGAGAAGGCAAAGAGAGACAGATGTCAAGGGGCAGTGGGAGGTAACAAATATGATAGACAAAGGAGCCTGTATTCACCTCAGTGAATTTGTTGGGGACAAGAACATTCATCTTCTTTGTTTTAGGGCTTAAGGTATTTTTGTCTGACAGATGCAGTTCTTAGTGTGCCTTTGGTATATAATTTCCCCAGATTTTATATTTTACTATTAATGAAATGACTAACATCTCAAAAATTATTACTTCAGTTTGCACAATATTTGCCCTGGTGAGGCATTAATTAATAAATCTCTGGGCTTCATATGGAGTGGATAGCATAGGAGGAAGGAATAATGTTCATTTGGTATCCCTGAAATGTAGGTCAGCTGGAAGAGTATATATCGGTGTTTGCTAAAGCATGAATATATTACATATGGTAATTAGGAAAATAATAATTTAGCCTTTATTAATAAAGGTCTGTAGGCTGGCAGATTAAGGAAGGGGGAACATTTGCCACAGAAAGAAACTGTATATTTTGCCTGTAAGCACTTTTCAAGTGTGACTTTAATAACTGGGGAGAATCATAGAATCATAGAATACTAGGACTGGAAGGGACCTCGAGAGGTCATCGAGTCTAGTCCCCTGCCCTCATGGCAGGACCAAATACTGTCTAGACCATAAACAAGATTTATTAATTCTATCAGATACATCCTTAACTTAGTTTTATGAATTTTTGGATGCTTATAAATATTAAATAATATATGTTCTTCAAAGGTAACCATTACTTTCTGAATATTGATTTTTATTTATTTTTTATTGCACTGTGAAGTGGTATTCCTGTTTTATTATATCTTATATCTAGAGGCTACTCAGTTGAATCTGTTGCCATGAAGATAAATTATCTGCATTTGTTCTGTCCTGGCATGTAAGTGGTACTTAGCCATGTCTTATGGTGGGAAACTGCCCAGTCCCGAAATTGCATGACTTCCCAACATCAATAATGTGATCCTAACCTTAAAAAGAGAGAGAGAGAAAGACTCTGGAACCATGAATGTTGATTGGAATCATCACCACCTTTTGTGATGCCAGGACTCTAAAAGCTGATTTTGAACCTCACTCTTCTCCAGATACATAGACTTCTTGTAGAAACCAAGTGCATACATGTCTTCAGTAGGGTAGCCATAATTACTGGCCATTTTTGGCAAATGTGGCCTTAACCTCTCTACCTCAATACACTATCTGTAAAATTGGGATAATACCATCTCTTTATCCCATAGTGTCAGTGTGAAGGAAAATTTATTAATGGTTGTAAAGCCTTCCAGTACTATAGTGATTCTGAATTCAGTTCAGAGAAGTGTTTGAATAGTATGCCTCAAATAAGGCCTGTAGCCACACACTGAATGATGATGATAAAATATTTAAAGAACTACCCCATCAGAGAACATCATAGCCATTGGAGATGGCCAGTATGGGAGTGGGAGGGCTGAAAGTCATTGCCCCCCCACACACACACACTTTTTAAATGAGGGAGCATACACCCCATACATTACCCCATGCCATCTTTTGAATGCAAGGATGTAATAAAGAGGACAATGCCCCCAGGCTTTTGACCAGAGCAGGGTGACATAATGATGGAGCCCCTGCTCAGTTGGCAACATGGAGGGTCAACTGAGCATATTAGAGTGAGTGGGATTGCAACCTGGTGCACAAGGTTGCAACACCACTGAAATTTGGCCCATTTTTGTTGCTTATTCCCTCCCACTTTTCCAGTGCCCATGGTGAACATTGTCCATCCTATGCACTGAATGAGGGTCCTGCAGTGTCTCATGGAAATACATAGTATGTGATCATGTAATTAAAGATGAGCAGAAGACATACACACAAGAAACCATATGCATGGACAGCCTGAGTCTGGCATTTCCTAACTGTTGGCTGCTTGACTTTGCAATGATAATGTTCTTTTACAATAAGGTATTTGTTTTGTTTTGTTTTGTTTTGTTTTTATGTATCATACACACAGGACATGTTCTCCCACTGCTCAGTGTCTCTTTCCATTTCATTATACTCATCCCATTTCACTGATTTGCTTGTATTGCCTTAATTTCATCTCATATCACCTCTGAAATATTGCAGATTGTTATTAGGAAATCTCACCAATTAGGTACTATGCTTTGTTCAATTCTCTAATCTCCTTTTCTAACAAAGGAGATGTTGGTGCCTTCATTGCACTCATCTTGTTTATAACAGTTTTCAAAACTTTTAAACTATAGAGATACTTTGTCTGTCTCTAGCTTCTGAACAGCATTAACCAACAGGATTCATCCATTTTCTCACCTTCTCTTTCTCTTTCTCCACTGAATCTGTTTAAATTGCCACATAAGGTCAGTACTATGTTTGTCTCATTTATAAACCAACATCTTCAATACTCTGGGGAGCCTTTCTTCAAGCTATGAAGACAGATGTAACTTAAGAGCAATAATTAGACTCTTAAATAGTTTTTTCGATAAACAGTTTATAAATAGGTACATTAGGTACTCCTGCCATAGACACTATCTAGCACTAAGTATTTCCATTGACAACAGACAAGCACACTGCACACCAAAATACAGACAGCTTGTGTCGTGGACACTCCTTCAATTTTGCCTCAGGTCTTTTTATTCCCAAGCCTCTCCCTAATTGCAAGTCAAATGCTCTGTGTCAGACCTGTTTGGCTAATTGGGCCTACAAATTTTCCAGAATTGTGGGTGCAACTGTAACAAGTGAATGAAAGTTTACAAAAGGTCACAATAACCAATAATGAATACTGACAGTAAAAGGTACAAAAGAGATTCAGACTGAACTAGTCCATGTAAAGGCTATATTTAACTGGAAGGCAAACTTGTTTACTGGATTATATGCTTGTTTTTTGTGTGCTTCTCATACAAGCACCTACTGGCCACATATACTGTGCTGACATTGATAGAACACTGTCTACACATGTATACCAGTGCCCATACTGACAATGCTGTTATGTGACATCAGTCCTACCATTTTAGGGTTGACATCCCACGATTCTATGCAGACAGGGACACTCCTGGGAATTACTCTGCTTTCTGTTGTTGGTGTTGTCCCCTGCCTTCACACGTTTGCTGATACCAATTCCTGATCGCATCTTCCTTCATTATTACGTGGCTCTGCTCTTGATCATGGGACAAATGCTCATGCAATAGAATGGGCAAGATACTGGATGGAATTTGGGCAGAATCTTGATACATTGATAACAGCTGATCTTCAATGTCAACAGGATTCACTCCACTCCCATGGTACAATATGTGGTGTTTGCCTTTATTACCACAAATGCCCCTGAGTGGACCATCAGTTCTGGTGCAGGAGAACTAGTCCGGTGTGGTGAGATCACATTGTTTTAGAAACATGGGAGAACCAGCAGGGACTTGAGAACTTTCCAATGAAGAAACAGATGCCCATGGAGCTATGTGAGGAGCTTCCACCAACCATTCAGTGCCAGAATGTTTGGTTCAGGGAATCCATACCAATGTAGAAGTGGGTATTGCCCTGTGGAAGTTGGCAACATCAAAAAGCAATAGGTCTGCTACAAATCACTTTGGGGTTGAAAAGGCCATTGCTGGGGTTATGGTTTAGCAGGTTTGTGAGACAATTAACACTGTGATCTACCTACGGATGGTTGCCAGAGGAAGAGCTCCGGAAAAAGCTGGGTTTGAAAGGATGGGGTTTCTAAACTCTGCACGGGCCATTGGCACTATCCATATTCCAAACTTTTCCCTCCAAAAGGAGCAAGTAACTATATGAACCCAAAAGGTTACTCTTCATTTGTTGTTCAAAGTTGAGTGGGCAACAGAGGCAAGCATATTCATGAATACAGATATGGGGAACACTGGAAAGGTTCATGAAGCCAGGTTACTGTAGAGTTCGGAAATTGTACTTGAAGAAGAAAGAAGGGACTTTATTGCCAAGAAACTATATGACTCTCTGTGATGTGTCTGTGCTGTGATGCTGGCAGACCAGATGCAGCTCATGTCAAGGGCTTGGGTCTCATTCAACACTTATAAGCGCATGGCTAGAAAACAGTCTTGCTTGCGTGTTAGCATTATCACAATAAATATTAGATGTTAAGCTGATCAGAATGTGTTTAGTGTTTTATAAAATGCTTGTGGGTATTGTTCTTGTGTACCTATCCCGCACGTTGTAAAGATATATCAAGCATTTGTATTATAAGCCTCTGTGACTATGTGACTCATCAAACAGGGATAAGCTTTCTATAGTGCAAATGATGGTCTCTGACAAGAAGTTATTAAATCCTGTTCATTAAATGCAAATGAACTGTTATGTGAGATCAAAGATCAAAGACTATTAAGTGCATTCCCTCCCTCAATCCCAAGTGACAAAGGGAGCTGCATGGAAACTGTTGCTATCAGCTTGATTTCTGAGGGGAAAAGATACAAAAATTCCTCATAAGAAATAATATTCTCTCTTTTGCTTTTTCAATTCTCACAGAGCCAGAGAAACTAGACTAAAGCAGAAATCCACAGGGTCAGTCCAGGTCTCCCCTAAAGGAAATTTTGAATAGGAAGATTACAACATCACTGTAATTTTTAGGAATCATAGCAGCAACACATTTGCCTGCTTTAAATAACTCTCTGGTTTCTTGTCCATAGTTAATACATCTTTAAATAGATTATTACAGGATTGGCTATAAGTATTGGGGAGTTTTTGTTTGGGTGTGTGTGTGTGTGTGTGTGTGTGTGTGTGTGTGTGTGTGTGTGTGTGTGTGTGTGTGTGTGTGTGTGTGTGTGTGTGTGTGTGTGTGTTTGTGTGTGTAAAAACTTGGGTACTGATTGATCTGGAATAATTGACTGTTCTCTTAGGACTGGAAACAACCTGAATATTTTGTGGGGGTTTTTATGTATAAGTGAACATAAGTCAGGCTTGGCTGGGTGGCAAAGTAGACTGGAGAGTCGAAGGGAATGTCTGCAACTCCAATGGTTAGACTGTTACAGTGATTTAGGAGTTGACATTTGTTTCTGGGTAGGGGAAATCTAATTATAAAACATACTACCAGCCTGGGATGTCTGCCCTGGTTTTGAAAGTCTGCCCTGAGGTAGGCAATCACAGCCATTAGCTGCTGCAGACCGTGTGACATGTGACAACTGTTACATTGGGGACACACTGCATACTTCCTACTAATTTGGCTCCTGAAACTATACCATGACATCAATGCTCTTGGAAAAAGGAAATTCAGTTACAAATGCAATAGCTGAAGAGTAGTCATGGAGAAAGCTACTAGAGAGAGGGTGTTCTAGGTTTGATTTTAACAAATAGAGAGGAACTGGCTGAGAATTTGTCAGTAGAAGGCAGTTTGGGTGAAAGTGGTCACGAAATCATGGCGTTCATAATTCTAAAGAATGGCGGAAGGGAAAACAACAAAATAAAGACAATGGATTTCAGGAAGGCAGACTTTAGCAAACTCAGGGAGCTGGTAAGTCAGTCCCCAGGGGAAACAAGAGTAAGAGGAAAAACAACTGAAGACCACTGGCAGTTTTTCAAAGGGACATTACTAAGGTCAGAAAAGCACACTATTACATTGAATAGAAAAGATAGGAATCATGGCAAGAGACCCCCCTGACTTAACTGGAGATCTTAAATGATCTAAAAATCAAAAAGGAATCCTATAAAAACTGGAAGCCAAGTCAAAGCATAGATGAGGAATATAAACCAGATGGGGACCAGATAGCATTCACTTAAGAGTCCTGAAAGAACTCAAATGGGAAATTGCAGAACTATTAACCATGGTTTGTAACCTATCCTTTAAATGAGTTTCCATATCTAAGGACTGGAAGATATCTAACCAATATTTAAAAAGGGCTCTAGAAGTAATCCTGGCAATTACAGATCGGTAAGTCTAATGTTAGTACTGGGCAAATTAGTTGAAACTATAGTAAAGAATAAAATTGTCAGACACATAGATGAACATAATTTGTGGAGGGGAAAGCCAACATGTGGACAAGAGGAATCCAATGGATATAATGTACTGAACTTTAAAAGCCTTTGCTGAGGGACCTTGTCAAAGGCTTTCTGGAAATCTAAGTACATTATATCCATTGGATTCCTCTTGTCCACATGTTGGCTTTCCCCTCCACAAATTATGTTCATCTATGTGTCTGACAATTTTATTCTTTACTATAGTTTCAACTAATTTGCCCAGTACTTACATTAGACTTACCAATCTGTAATTGATAAGTAAGTTATCATGGGATAAAGAAGAAGGCCCTTTCATGCATTAATAACTGGTTAAAAGACAGGAAACAAAGGGTAGGGAATAAATGGTAAGTTTTCCGAGTGGAGAGAGGTAACTAGTGGGGTCCCCCAAGAGGCCATCCTGGGACCAACCCTATTCAACTTATTTATCAATGATTCTAGAGAAAAGGGTGAACAGTGAAGTGGCAAATTTTGCAGATGATACCAAACTGCTTAAGATACTTAAAACCAAAGCAGACTGTGAAGAGCTTCAAAAAGATCTCACCAGACTAAGTGATTGGGCAACAAAATGGCAAATGACATTTAATGTTGATAAATGTAAAGTACAGTGAAAGCTTTGTTATCTGGCACTCTGTAACCAGAAGACTTTGTTAACCGGCATTGCCCTATGGAAGAAAACAAGACTTCACTCTGCGTTTGTAAGCAACAAATAGCCAGAGGCAGTTTATTTGAGCAATGTTGCAAGGGAAGCCTGATTTGGATGGGGGGAGAGAGGGGCGGGAGGAAACACTCCCCCCCCTCCAAGGCAGATCTTTCAATACAAACAGTTATGAAGCAGCTTATATACTATGCAACAATGGCTAGACAATTATCTCTTAGTTTCTCCCAGATGCTACCTTATCTTCAGGGTTCTCACTGGAGTCAGCATTCCATCTTCATCTCCATATGGAGGCGAGAGGCGAAGGCAGCATCTTTTTACAGCTCTCGCGTTGTCAAGAGTCAGGATTAGCCTGACTCTTGCTCTCTTGCTAACAAGACTAAGATGGCTGCACACAAATCCCCTTATTTCCTTTTTCCTGCTGCTACACTCCCCCCTTTTGTGCTTTTAGCACAACTAACTTTTAAACCTCTATTTTTATTAGGCATTGTATTTCTGTTTTTAAATCAATGGGATTGGTCTCATAGATTTTTGGTTGGTTGTAATGGCAATACATGATTAGCATGATCATAAAAGCTATTTCTATTATTACATCTTTTACACCAACAATAAAATATGCCTAAAATAAGCAAAAGCAATAAAATCATTAATATCCCAATATAATTCTATGATGGGGCTGTTTCATAATCATAGTAACATCATACAATATATTATAATTAGTACACAAGAGAAATATTCTATAGGCTGTATAAAAAGCATGCTTCTCAATTTGAGTACGTGCCCCAGTTTAACAGTCGGTGTGGGGCATTGTGATGTGGCTTCTGAAAGGCAGCAATAGTTGATATAAACAATGCCATGTCTATATTGATACTGTGTAGACCTAATTATACCAACATTGACTCTCTGCTTCTCATGGAGATGAAGTTATTAAGTCAGTGAGTTACCTTGATAGGAGCGATGATTTAGCATAGGCACCCTCCTAGTGAAATGGTTTCCCTCTCAGGAGTAGAAGGTCATTCCAGTTCTTCCTTTGGAAGAAACCTAAAAATCTCCCCAGATAACATAACTTTCTGTAGGAGGCCACAGCTTTGAATACCTTACAGGATTCCAATAATGTGTCTGTTAGACTGTCTGTGTTTCTCAGACAACTTTTGCAGCCCATGAGAATATAGCAGAAGCTACTAATGGCAAGATACATGTACTCATGTTTTTTAGAACAATAAAATGTTCATAGTGTCTTAAGAAGAGGTAGGTGGCAGTTCATTCCAGTACCAAGTTACCAGTCTGAAATTTCTTTTTTAAAGGCTGGCCAACATTTGGAGAATATAGCAGTTTTCAAGGTAAGAGAAGGGAAAAGAGAGGTAAACTCTTGTGGAGGAAATTTAACAGTTGATAGCAGAATCATCTCTCTGGCAATGGTTTCCCACTATATATTGCTGAATAGAGGGGCTTAGTTAACTACAAACTCAACCAAGCAGATTTATACTGTCATTGGATTTCATCCTCCAATTGGAGTTTCAGCTGCACCAGAAATATGTTGAAATATTATTTAAAAAGTGGGAGGTAGTTGAACTGAAAATGGATTATATTCTCAGCTAGCATACAGAATTTCTGTGAAAAAAGGAAATGTGAACTACAAACACTGCCCATCACACTCAGCCCCGCAACTTCTCCTTCCCCAACCAGCATCATCAGAAAATCCTGCCCCTGTGATTGCCTAACAACATGGAAGTGAACATTGAAAAAAAAACATAGACATGAAGGGACACCTCACTATATTTGTACAACCATCACCAGATCCTTCTCCTACCCTCATTTCCCTGATTTGTGCAACACAGACTCGGTGTTGGGAGAGGCCAGACACCATGGACAGGGATGATGAAAATCTTCCAAAAAAGAAAGGACTGCTGTGATTACTTTTTCCTCAGACTACTGAAGTGTTCCCATCCTAACTCTTCATCTACCACCAATCCCCTGTCTTCTGCTTCCCTTAGGGTATGTCTACACTGCATTCTTCTTTTGAGAGAGGAATGCAAATTCATCTGAGCAAAATTGCAAATGAAGCGTGGATTTGAATTTCCCATGCTTCATTTGCAAAATTGCGTCTGGGCGCTATTTCGAAATTCCCTGTTTAAGAAAAAAGAAACACTGCCTAGATGCGGTTATTTCGAAAGAAAACCCTTCTTTTGAAATTACCCTTAAACCTCATTTTATAAGGAATCAGAGTAATTTCAAAAGAAGGGTTTTCTTTCGAAATAACCGCATCTAGGCAGTGTTTCTTTTTTTGAAATAAGGTATTTTGAAATAGCACCCTGACGCGATTATGCAAATGAAGTGCGGGAAATTCAAATCCATGCTTCATTTGCAATTTTGCTCAGCTGCATTTGAATTCCTCCCTTGAAAGAGGAATGCAGTGTAGACATACTCTTAGAAACAGAAGCTAAAGTGGAGTAGAGGGAGGTGATAGAAACACTGCAACTGTTACCTTCCAATGGACAAAAGACATCTGTTACTAACTTCGGACAAACAGCTATACATTTTCTGCTACTCTCACCACATTCCCAACCTGGACCTTTCTAAACCATCCCCTCCCTTCTCCTGGTCCGCATCCTTGGGACTATCAGTGCCTGTGTGTCACCCAAGATATGTACAGAAGATATGGGCACAGTGAGTTTTCATTATTAATCTGTTTTTTAAGACCTAGTGGTTCTTTGGAAATAAGTAAAACCAGTTATTTGTAACTTTTCCAGGCTTTGGGACCATGTAAGTGTTGGAGAAGATGGGGACTAGGCTTACAAACAGGAATTAAGCACCAGAGCAAGAGGGGATATTGGTGGGAAGGATGGGAGCCCAATGTAACTTGCCAGCCCTGGGTTCTGGTTCCTGAAGCAGCTGGAGGCCCTCCTCAGAATCATTGGGTGGGAGGGCAGAGAGAACCTTCCACATTCGGCTATCCGGGCAGAGGTGCAAAATCACATGCTCCTGATCCTCTGGATCTTTTAGGCATTCTCTGCATTTTGTTCCCTCCTCACCCTGGCCATTCTTGGCATCTCATTGAATGATGAGGCTGATGGGGTTGAGGAAGGGATCTTGAGCCACTGAGGCTTTATTCTAGGAATCCTTGACAGCAGATCATTGTTGAACATCATTTTATTCCTTCTAATACAACAGGCCTTACTGATAAATAGTCTCAGAACATTATTTGACTTTACATAAACAACAAAAGAAATCAAGGGGTCAGTTTATACATATCTGTTTTTATCTGAACTATCTCAATAAGTTTATTGACCTTGTGGTGGATGTGCCCAGGAACTGGCTGTTCTGGGGAGGAATTTATCAGAGATTCCCCTGTAACCAAATGTCAGTTTTCCAGGGTTCCCTTTAATGCTTTAATGGTTTTAATGCTCCAAAAAAGGATCTACATTGTAAACAGAACAACACATTAATTTCTTTTTTACTGTTAGCAGAAAGATGTTGTATTTCACAGTACTGTAAAAATGTGACTTCTCCTCTTACGGTACTATGGTATAGTCATGCATGGCCTGTTCTTGTAATGAAAAAGATTTATAATACCAAATATTTACACAAAAGAAGTGCCAGTAAGAGGATAGATGAAAAGAAATGTGGTCATCATTTTTAATCATACTTAGAGTAGAAGGGTTCGGAAGCCAGACTATCGCCAGGTTTGTTGAGTATTAACCTAATCCTGAATAAGTAGTAAGTTATGTATAAAGTAGTATGTTAATATTTTGTTTCAACTTCTCCTTAATAGAAAGTTTCCAAGTGGCTTTAAAAAAAAATTATTTCCTGAATTTGGTTTTAATCGCTAGACCCTCAGATTACAACATATCTCTGCATTCATTCTGACCTAATTTCAGAACTTTTTTACACAAAACTCTGAAATGCTATGTCTGTTTCCTCTCGGGTGTTTTAGCATGCTATCAGAGTAGCCATGTACACGTAAGAGTTTTATTAGAAAAGTGCTGCTCCATACCTCAGAAGATGTCACATTCTCCAAAACCTCACTTGATCTATTCATCAGTAAAAGTTGGGATTCTGTGAAAATTTGTCTTAATATTTTCTATATTGTATTTTCACAATAGTCTGTGAAATCCCTGCTTTCTGTTCTCCCCAGCTTTGATGCATGCCTTGGTGTTTGGCAATGTGACTGCTATAATTCAGAGGATGTACTCCAGATGGTCACTTTATCACACAAGAACCAAGGATCTAAAGGACTTTATACGGGTCCATCATCTACCACAGCAGTTAAAGCAGAGGATGCTTGAATATTTCCAAACCACCTGGTCTGTGAACAATGGAATAGATTCCAATGAGGTAATCAAAACCTTGCTTCCATTGACTACTTTTTTTTGTTAATATCATTTTAGTCTATAGTCACACATCAGAAAGAATGTGCATAAAGAATAACGCTGAGGTTGTTATCTCAGAGGAGATATGTAGGCTGTTGGTCCTTCTGTTTGGGAATATCAGACTCCCGGAAATTAAACATTCAATTTTCAGCAGGGCCACCTAAGACCACCATAATTTTCAAGCACTGAAATGCCTTTAAACAAGGGCCTCTTTGATGATACCCTTAAATAGAGGTGTTTCTGCCCTGCACCAAATGTTAAAGTATCCATGGCACCTACCTCAGAGGGATTTCCTCTCTATCCTTCACTAAAATTACTTACTTCCCACATCCTTGCCCTCTTTTCAGTATTTGCAACCTTTTGTATGTAGGTGGCTGCTTTTCATGGTGGTTGTCTGTACTGAGGTTGCAAAACATGATTAGATCCTGGAGGGCGGGGAAGGGAACCTCGAGTCACAAGGCTGAATCTATCCTCCTGCTTAATTTCATGTGGCCTCCATCAAGTTTCTGTGCCACAATCCAAAAGCCCCAACTCTCTGCTACCCCCACAGAGCTGTGACACAAGTGCCAGCGCACCCCCTGAGCCTCAGTGCCTCCCCTCACGGGGCTGGAGCGTAAACATTGGCTGGCTAAAACAGGAGCAAGCCCCATGACCTCAGCTGAGTGTGTGGGTTTTTTGGTTTGATTGTTTTGTTCTGGGGTTTGGTTGGTTGGTTGTTTTTTGTTTGCTTCTCATTGGGAGAAGGTGAGAGAGGTCTTCTCCCCTCCTCCTTTTTTTATTTGTGAGCAGCTCCTGACTGATTTTTCTGGGAGTCAGTAGCCACTGACTGAAAAAAGTTTCCTTCTTTAGGCTGAAAGACACTGTCTGAATGTAAAATATACTTAACATTCAAAATATTTAAGTAGTATTAACTAATTACAGAAGAAGAGTAGTATGATTGTGAAAGCTGGAGAGAGAATTCTAGAATTTCTTTATATATTACTCAAACTAAATTATTCCATAGGATATAATGACTTTGCTTGGCCCAGTGAATGTTTGAATAAACTATTCCTTTTGGACGTTTCATTGTGATTATAATGTATCCTTTAAAAACTCAATAGCATCCAAAACAATGTAGAAATAATGGGAAGAATATTATTTTTCTTTTCTGATGCATGCACAAAATTCAAGGGGTGGGATTTCCAACAGTTCTAAAAGACTTAGGAACATACCGGAAGATTTTCAGAGGCACAAATGACAGTTATGTCTTCCTGTTGACTTAAAAAAGTTAATTAAGTACTTTTTCTAAGCTCCCTACACCCCAAAACATATTTTTGGTGCCTTGGTGGAAAAAAGGATGTTTGTTTCATTATTTTTTATGCCCCGCTTGTATGAAAAAAGCATCTATAAGCAGAAATATGTACTTATTAATTTTCTCTGCTGCACGAGACTTGCTGAAACATTGATATAAGTGACATCAGAACCATGCTCCACAACTACAGTGAGAACTTGCCTGAATTAGGACTGAGGAAAAACTAGGAAGAAGGGCAGGGAGGGGGAACCTTTTGCAGGGTTTTGAACTGAGCGTGCACTTCATTCCACCACATCACCATTCCCTTTCCCCCCTAACATCAAATGTTATATGTTATAGAGGGAACTCTGAAAGGGGAACGTTATGGAGGTTTGATCCTCCATAACCACTTCCATGGGTTATACCACCTCCAGGAGTGGGCAATGTGGTCTTGAATAAAGGTTAATTAAAAATATCAGGATCTGGGCTATTATTTGCAGTTAGGGCTCTTTGGGGAGGATAGAGGAAGTGAGATATTCAGGGTAAAACACCATGATTAAAACAGGAAACACAATTTAAATGGAAATACATTGCTAGACTTTTCCCTTTCTTTGCCGTTTCCTATCTATAATACCTATTTCCCATTCACATGACACGTACATTCTAAGAGGACTTTATTGCAGCTCAACAAAATTATCATCACTTGTTTCTGCCCATGCTTTATAGGCCTGGAATAAATTATTTTTTGTTGTTTTATTTCTCATTGGGGGGGGTCATTGTCCCAGGCATTGTACATGTTAAAACAGGTACCGTCTGCCACAAGGAGCACACAAGCTATATAAAATACCCCATTTTCTTCTATCAAAAAGCTGCAAGACTTGTATGTGGGTTTTGTAAAAGATGAACTTGTAGTGTAAATGTATTTTAATTACCCCCCCCCCCCAAGCCCTAATAGATGATAAAGTATTTCTGAAATCAATGGGGCTTATCAGATTAAGGTCTGCAAAATTTGGCCCTCTATAATAGATGTTTTTAAACATAAATAAGAGAAAATCCAAACAGAAAGGCACTGTGTAGATTGCTAGTTAATTCAGATCACTTTTACAAAAAAGTAAAATGACTTTGCACTTAACATCAATCTTGTTTTTTCTTTCTCGGCAGCTTTTAAAAGACTTTCCAGATGAGCTGCGCTCAGACATCACCATGCACTTGAACAAGGAGATTCTGCAGCTGTCCCTTTTTGAGTGTGCCAGCCGTGGTTGCCTCAGGTCTCTGTCTCTGCATATCAAAACCTCCTTTTGTGCTCCCGGGGAGTACCTCCTCCGGCAGGGAGATGCCTTGCAGGCTATCTATTTTGTGTGCTCAGGTTCCATGGAAGTACTGAAAGATAGCATGGTCCTGGCAATTCTTGGTAGGTTAATGTTTACTGGCTTCAAAGAAATGAATAGTCCTCTAATGTTAATAATATTGTACAGTTAAATGTTAATACAGATGAACAAACATCTCCAGATAACACTTAGACTATTGCTAACTGATAGATGAGTGTGTGCTAGCATCATAGGTGAGAGATGAGCCAAAACCAGGTCCCTAGATCTGTTATACATGCAACACAGATATCCTAAGGTTTTGGTTCTGAGCTAGATTCAAGACTAGAAAGGACCTACTTTTAGTTTGGAAGAAACTCAAATCACATGCAGGCTGGTCTTACAATAATTCATCATTTGACGCAAAAATCTCATGAATAAAGCTTGCTAGTTGTTGGCACCATTGAATCTAATCCCAGCCCACAGGCATAATAGAGTTTACACCCAAATCCATGTAATACCGTGTACCCTGACCCATCTGTAGTAGGGCTATGGAGTAAAGCAGTCTTGTTTTTTAAGCTTATCTTTGTTACCAGCTTTCAAGGGAAGGTGTTTAATAGGTAGAGAAGAGAGTAGAAGTAGATTCTATTCTAGGATCAGCCACTCATTTGCTATATGTGCATGGACAAACCTTCTGTTAATCTCCCCATGTTGCAAGTAATTACCATAATGGGGCCCAATCCAATACCCAGTAAAAATGAATGAAAAGACTGCCATTTGACTCATGGATTTTGGATCAGACCCATCAGACTTAATCTAGTACAGTGTTTGTAAAGCACTTTGATATCTCCAGATGAAAGGTGCTTTAAGTGCACAGTAATATTTAATGTGAGTTAAGCCCCTTTTGTAATTTTAGAATGTATTTTTACATTTCTGAGTGTCACTTCATTGAATAGTCATATAATATAGTGTCAAAATAAAGTATTTACTTTCTGCTTTAGTTTCTATTTTTGTTGGGCTATGTTAGACCTTTGACTTTACTGATCTCCAGTCTTTATAATTAAATTTCCTTAATTTTATTACTATTGCATGTTTAGGAGTTAGGTTTTTATAAGAAAATAAATAGAATACATTTCTTTTTATTTGTTACATAATCACTTAACCACATTAAATTTGCAATCCAGCCACTCCAGACCATTACTAATTTGTAATTAGGAAATTTAAAATGCCTAGCGTTTATTGGGTCACCTAACCAATACTGTAAAATAAGGTGTAAAGAAAATAATATTAAATATAGCAAAAAGTCAAGAGCTGCCCGAGAGGAATTAAGGTTTCATTAATGCTTCCATTCTTAGAAATTTCTGAAAATGTTAATCGAAACATTGCACAATACAGACAACAACAAAGGATTAGAGGATTTATGTATGAAATTAATTAAATCACAATTGGAAAATAGAGATGTAAAAGTATGGATGATAGTTGCATCACAGTGAATGGTAACTTCCCCAATTAAGTCAGATTAATACCTCAAATCTATACTGTCCTAATGAGAATATACTCTGCTGATGTGAAGTTATCCAGGAGACAAATTCATTATTAAAACAGTGGCTTATTCTCTGGTCTAATTTATAAATTAAGGCCTATAATGTTATAATTTATACTCTAATTGTAATTCCAGTTAAAGCATCTTAAAAACTGTTAATACATTTTTATTAGCAACACAATACAGTTAATACATTAGATAATTTTGATTTCTCTTCATATTATCGCCTCGATTTATGATAATAAATATAGGTTCTTTAAGTAAAAAAGTATATTTGCTGAAATAGCGTGCTTTTTAAATATACGTATTAGACTTATATTTTAAAATATTACCCAGAAATGTTTGGAAAAAAAGTTCATTCATCAACCAAATGAATTTGTGAATAAGGCTGCAATGACTTAGAGAGATCATCAAACAGATGTCCCACATAAATCCACACAAGCAATTCTGTTCTCCAATCAGAAAAAAGATGATCTGCTTAGCTTTAGACGGACTTATATGGTGACATCTGTTTTAGTGGCAAATGTTGGTGTACCTTGCATTTGCTCATTTTACTTTTATGATAGTTGTGTCTTCAGCATTCTAGCCAAGATTGCTCTTCAAGATATTACTTAAAAAGGAATACAGTATACGATGATCTTAAGATAAATTGTTTTTCCCCAGCTGGTATTATTTTATTTAAAAGTCCTAAACTATAAGATCTAATACAGATAGTTTATAGATTTATCATAATAAAATATTCACACGCTTGAGGAATTTCTGAATATTATATTTGAAAGCAACACTTCCAGCCCATTTAATTAGCCTCATTAGCACCAGTTCTACAGTTGACTGATACCTCCTGCACTGCCCCCATTATAAATAACATGGTTTCTGTTATTTCTGCTCTAGCTCATTATCTGAGGAAGTGGGTTTTGCCCACAAAAGCTTATGATTCTATATATTTTTGTTAGTCTCTAAGGTGCCACAGGACTAATCATATCTGAAAGCAGTTTTAGTAAATTCAGAATAGCTTTTTAGCTAGTTTCCTTGTTTATATAGCTGACACTGGAACAACTTTGCCAGTGCCAACTTTGTCAGGAATATATTCAGGAAAATCTAGTCTAAAAAACTAGATTTTTAGATGTTATCTGTCACAAAGTCAAAATATCATTTTGCTTAGTTTTGTGTTGTTTTGATTGAATTGCCATGGGAATGTAATGCCATGAAATAATGGCAAAATATTTGTCTTGGATTGTTGTATCTATTGTGTTGATCATTCTGATCATAAACGCAGTTGGTCTTGCTGAAACAAAAGACAGAATTATGTAGCACTTTAAAGACTAACAAGATGGTTTA
>CM057846.1:176166259-176180391 GCA_030068395.1 Apalone spinifera | reverse complement strand
GAAGGGTATCTTAACGTAATTATAGCTCAGTTCCTACTGGATTTACTCTAGGCAATTGAGAAAGCAGAATGTTGTAACATCTCCATATTTACAACAAAGATGCAGTAGTGGTAGAAGCCAAAACTGATCTGCTTTAAACAACTCTGGCAGTATTTTTATTTATTCTATTAAATTATGTGTTCCAGTGCAATTTCCATGTGGAATTACTAACTGAAGGGAATTTCAGATTTGAAATACTGCTTTATTACTTATATGTACTAATATTTATGAACATTTCACCATAAAATGTCCATGCTCTGAGGATCAGTTGTGGCCTTTAATACATGTTCAACTCAAAGGCAGTCGTGCTTATATCTATCTGTAAGAACAATGATTTGAGAATCAATTTGGGTTTTTTATTGTCATATTAAAATGATACACATCCACCGTACGTTGCAAATCACCCGAACACTTTACAGTCACTCACTATGCAGATTCAAAGTTTAAAAATTCACTTAAAAGAACCCTTTTGACAACTTTTTTATGATAAATATTTTCGGCAATTTTTCTCCTTTCTGACAGAGAATCTGTGAAGGAGCCTCCGCTTTTGCAGATGTAAAATTGCACCTGTCACTAATTGCACTAAGCTGGTGCAAATGCTATAGATATATTTGTATATCTAATTACACATTGCTCTCTTCAAGAAGATAGTTACACATCTGGAGATTAGCATTTGCACTTTCCACCAACTGAAGATCCCCATATAATAATGCACCTGAAAAAAATCAAATAAGCTTTTATGTATCAGATCATGCATGTCTTTAAAATGTAAAGAATGAAATTATTCTATAGCACCAGCAGACTTTAAGTTTTAGCAGATAACATAAAACAAACCTCTGTTTCAACAGAGGAGTCAGGTATTTATTCTTTTGAAATAACATTCATATTTTCCTTTAGGTAAAGGAGATTTAATTGGAGCAAACCTCTCAATTAAGGACCAAGTTATTAAAACAAATGCAGATGTTAAAGCTCTAACCTACTGTGACCTCCAATGCATTATCCTCAAAGGACTTTTTGAAGTGCTTGATCTTTACCCAGAGTATGCTCACAAATTTGTAGAAGACATTCAGCATGATCTAACCTATAATCTGCGAGAAGGCCACGAAAGTGATGTAAGTGTCATTAAGCTATCTGTTTCTCATACTTAGATGGCTTAGATTATCACAGGAAAACAAAGCTCTATTGTTAATTTTAAAATGAGTGGTCATTATGCTTGATGTGATAATTCAGTCATTAACCACATGAATTATTGACTGGCTAATCCCAACATGACTTCTTTTTCTTGCTTGTCTTTGGGAAAATATAATTTATGAATGATACCTTTTGAGTGGATTTTGCCCTCTTCTGCTTATATTTAAAAAATTTTGCTATGGTATAAAATGTGTGTCCAGAGATGTACTAAAATATACTGCCTATAGATCCTGAAATGCCGGGTTAATGAACATTAAGTTCATAGCTCACTAAAATCTCCATTTCATATTTAAAATGTTACAATGTTACCCTGGCTTGAAATGAGCTCTTACATGAACAAATAAATGTGCAAATAAATATGTTTTGCTGTTTAATTCAGGACATCATAGGCATGTGACTGCACAGAAATCAGTATGTTGTACAGCCTGTGCTTTCAGGGAAGCAGCCCTGAATAGGATATTGCTAAGGACCACAAAATTGGTTGATTTAAACATTTTGTACAATTTCAGTTATACTAACAGTTTAATAATTAAAACATTTGGACAACTCTCCTTTTGTAAATCAATATATGTGTTAAAGTCTCATGGGTAAGGGGACGTGTTTATCTAAGTTACCACAGGCCCAGGGGTGCAGGTTAGAAAACAGTGTTGGACATTCCAAAGGTACACAGGTTTGGTTCACATAAGCTTTTAATAAGACTTTAGGTGTTTATCAGAATTACTCTGCTTTTGTGAGGCTTCATAGTGACTCCATGGAATGACACCTGGGGTAACATAAAAAGTATGTGACTTGGGGGCAGGAAATCTGGATTGAAAACCAAATGTTTCCATAGATGTCTTCATCAACCATACTAAGGCTATGTGTACACAGCAGAGTTTTTGTGCGAAAATGTCTGTTTTTGCACAAAAACTTGTGGAGCATCCACACTACAAGTGCATTCTTGAACAAGAGAAAGTACAGTATATCGTAAGAACACAGGGCTTTTTGCACAAGAGTTATTCCTCTTTCTACGAAGAATAACTTTTTCCTCTTTCTGTGAGGAATAAGCCTTTTTGCACTAGAGCTCTTGCACAAAAAGGCATGTGTGGATGGGCAACAAGGGTTTCTTGCGCAAGAATTATGGGAGTTTATGAGAAGATTTACTTTTTGTAGGATTTTTCTCATCCTGAGTTTGGGGAAAAATTAAAATCTATCACTTTTTTTTGTTACCTCATACTTTTCTATTTCTCTTTCTTCCACTATGATTTTCATGACACAAAACTTGATACTCATGAAAAACTGAGGGTGAATTTGATGCTCATGAAAGTGAATCAATAGTAGTACCTGGAGCAAGGCATACTGCAGTGTTTGACTTTTCCCCATGATGACCTGCCAGCCTGTCTCAATCCTGACAAACAACATATGCACCATTCACGAAGCACACCTGGAAAAAAAGTCCACCAATTCCCTCAGATGACTGAATTTACTTTTACTTATAACTAGAGTTGGATGATTATTTGGAGAATAGTAAATTTGTCATAAATGTATTTTTCAGAGCACTGAAATGATTTGGGTCAAATTTTGCAGACTTTTAGCTTGGGAAAAACTCATAAATGCCAGAATGGGGCGGGGTGGAGGGGTTGGTTTAATTTTCATGTGAAACCCTTTTGACACGCCCTTTAAAAATGACATTTTAGAAATGAAATGTCAACTTGAAACATTTGTTTAGAAAATGTCTATTCAAAACAACTGTTGGAATGTATTGTTCACTCAGACAATTTTTTCTGTCATTTTGGCAAGAAAAAGCCAAAAGAAAATTCAGTTTCATTTTGCAAGGAACTGCTTTTTTTTTTTTTTTTAATTTGGCCACCAAATTAAAAAATCTATTTGTTACTTTGCTCTCCTCTTAATTAGTTTCATCCTCTAAGAAATTAGATCTGTGGGGACGTGTGTACTCTACAATCTGTATCAGGAAACCAAGTGGGTCTAGAGCATTGGTGGGCAATAATTTTTGATGGGGGGCCATTCCAAGATTTTGGAAAGTGGTTAAGGGCCGCACTCTTCCATGATATTAATGGAGGAGGATGGTGTCTGGTATGGAGTTTGAGTGAAGAAAGGAGATTGGGGTATGGGATTGGGATGCAGGAAGGTGTGTGGGGTCTGGGAGGGAGTTTGGGTGAAAGAGGCAGTTATGACCTGGGTCATGGGCCTGCGGTGCAGAAGGGGGTACAAGAGCTTGGTTGTGACCTAGGGCAGGAAGGGGCTGTGACCTGGAGCAAGGGATTGGCTTGCAGGGGTTTGGGTTGTGACCTGGGGAGGGGATTGGGGGTCAGGATCTGGGAGGGGATATGGGTGCAGGGGGCACAGAGGATTTGGGTTATGTGGGATCGGGGGGAGGGAGGGGCTGGGGTACCAGAGGCAGACTCTGACTGAGACACTTACGTAGGTGACTCCTGGCCAGCAGCCTAGCACATTTCTCAGGCAGGCTCCCTGCCTGCCCTGCCCCCACACTGGCTGCAAGGGCCATGTGTATCTGTGAGTAAGAGCCATAGGGGAGGGAGCAATGATGCTTCGCATTCTGTTTATTCTTCAAACAGGCAGCTCCTATTGGCCAGAAACTGGCCAATGGGATTGTGTTAGGGGTGGTGAAAGCACATGAAGCCCCTCCCCCCACTCCAGCAGCCACTTTTCTGAGCAGCATGCAGGAGGGGGCGGGGCAAGCAAGGAGTCTGCCTGAAGCTCCCTGCTGCATCTGCAGGCTGGATCTGGTGGCTTGGCAGGTGGATGTGGCCCACTGGTTCTATTTTGCCAAGGCCTGGTTTACAGAAAGTATTAGCCAGATGTTCTTGAGTGAGGCAGAAAAAATGTAATATTTGGGGTAATATTACTTACTTAAAAATAGAAGAAAGTGACTCTCCTTGTCATGTGACAGCGATAAAAAATTTTGAGACAAAGCAAAACCAGTATGACTCTTCAAATGATTCATCTGCATGGATATATTTGACTTATGCTTAAGTTTTGTGTAGTGCAATAAATACCATAGAAAACTTCTTACCCTGTGACTGTGCACAATCTAAAGGGGGTCATCTAAATTTGTATCGCATCTCCTGAGATAGAAAGCTAGCACATTAAACCAGTACCTTGGAGATTAACAGGCTATAGATATTTTGTGGCTGTAACTATGAGCTGTGATGATCAATAAGAAGTGCTGCTAAGAAACCTTTAAAATTAGCTAGGAATAATCCCCAAGAAATGTTGTTTATCAAAAACTAATTTGCTTTTTATTAAAAGGGCTTGGTATACTGCAAATATTTAGGTCAGCAGTGTTAAAGCAGTTGTAATCTTGAATCCCATGTGGAAATTGATAAGAATGGGCAAAATATTTTTGCTACACTGAAGATAAATTAGCCATCACTCTGGCATAATTCTGTGCTTTCAGCAAATTGTCACATTTAATAACATTTTATGCTTGCTTAGTGCTTTTGGGTGGCTATACTAAGAAAATGATTCTGCCTTACCCATTTAGGCACCTTGAAATCAAAGTGTTGTTTCGCGTTGTACCTGAAATGAATAAGCTTTTCAGAGTTACTTTTACTCATCTAATTTTAATCTTGCTGTTCATCTGTTTTTCTTACATCCAATATCAGATGTAGCAAGAGAGAGCAGTTGAGAACTCTGTGGAGCAATGTCAGTGCACATAGAAGAGATTTTTGTTTCAAAGGGTGTCTTTAATACTCAAGGCTGAATTATGTTCTTACAGAAATCTGAGGCTATATGGAATACCAGTGGCTGGTCCAAATGACCAGTCAGGCTTGTAACTGGCTTGATTTAGGTACCCATGCCTCCCATCTCACTAGTGGGATACATAAGGGCAGGCCCTTTTCCTTGTACTCAGCCCATTGACTTCAGAGGGATGGCACAAGGGTATGCAAGCATATTATCAGTTCCAGGATTGTGGTCCAAGGGAGGATTTTGCATGAGCCTGCCCCTATGATGGAATGGACCAGCCTACCAAGTAGTGAGTATCTATTAGAAAAGGCCAGCAAACAGGAAAGATACATTTGTCCTGTTGGTGCTATTCTACAGACAATTGTCCATGTTAGGTTTGTTTGGTCATTCTCATCTCTGTTTATAATTACAAATACACCATATTCAGTCCTCACTTTTGTGAAGAGAAGCAGTTTGTGAAGAACTTTGGTGTGATCACTGAAATTAAGGGCAGAATTTGGTCTAATGCATTAAAACTGCTCTCCATGTATCTCATAACTATTGTATTGTTAATTAATCTTAACTGGTCTGGCTTTGATTGTCATCACGTTATTCCATACATCTGCATACAACTGAAATCATGAACTGTGGAACTTAATTATTTAGCAAAACTTGCCCTATTAAATTTGGTTAAAAATTACTTTGAGTAAATCCAAAAGAGATTGGTGATGTTAGGGGTGTTGGTTTTTTTCTGACACATTCTAAATAGGTCTAATTTTCCTGATTTTAGGATATTTAGAATGGGAAATAATAAAGCAAGCCCATACTTTCACAGAATTAAAGAAAAAAAGATGGCTGAGCTAAAAACAGAAAATGGCCCGAAAACCAAGTGTACCTATCAGAATGAAATAAAATCATCAACAAAATTTCTACAACACTCTTTTCCCTTAAGGAGCTGGTGCTAATGAGCAAGAGCTTATTTCCCTCTATGGAAGATAGAGGAGCAGTCATTGAGGAAGCAACAAGAGATTATAGCTGAGAAATGAAAGATGTATAATAGGATTTCCCAGGCTATCAAGTTGAAACTGCAGCCTTCCCATTATGGAAGGGCTGAAAACATAACCTGAACAATCCAGGAAAAAAATCCAAAGCCTCAATACAAGAAATAACAACCTCAAAACTATCTCAGCCTCTTGAGAGACAGAGAAGCGGAGAGCTATGGAAATGGGGAGATAAAGGCCTCAATGGGTTCTGCTGATATTGCTAGAAACAGCAGTCCTCAAGTGGACTGTGATGTTATCAGAACCTTGATTGTGTAGCTGCCCTAGCAGGGTTATTGTGTTATTTTTTATGTATTCTTGGCAAGGAAAGATTTTAACTAGAAAAATGTCTTTACAAAAATGGTATATATTCTGCCCCTCTGTTTTCTTCACTGAATTATTAGATATTTGCTTGTAAAAGAGAAACTTGTAAATATTTTTAAGCATATGTAATAATTTTAAGACAGCAGGGAACAGTTCATTGGTTAGATAGAATTGTGATATTAAACATAAATCAGGCCATCATTCACTTCAATTAGTTTGATTTTAGCTCTGAAATAATTTGCTAGGTCCAGAGTTTTTGTGTATCTTTATATACTATCCATAGACTCCGGATAAAGTGAGGTGCTCTCCAAGTCAGATATTTTGCCATTTCTCAAGCTTTAATGAAGTCCCAAAGGAAGATAAGGAAATGTTTGGAAAGCATGTGTTCTCTGTCTTTGATTTAGCAGGGCAGTATCAATATGTGTCACATTGTGAAGGGAATGATGGCTTGCTCGAGGACTTGGAAATCTATCTTTGCAGACAGGATATTTAATTAGTATGAATCCATTTCTTAAGTAGCACTAAAAATACCATCCTGTCTTTCATGGAGAGCTTTTTCTTCAAGATTGACAGAGTACGCTGTTTTAAAATGAAAATTCAGGGTCTATGAAAGGTAAGGTGGGATTGAGCTTGTGCAGTGCTATCAAAATAAAAGCGATACACAATAATAGTGACTGTAGATTCAGAACAGAAAAGCAATAGATTCTTTCCCTGTCAGGAACATCAGCTCTCAGTGTAGTAAAATTAGTGATTGCCAATGGCATAAAAGAACCAAAATTTTGAAGGACTAAAACAAGAGATTTATGTAGAAAAGAAAAATAAATATAAGATGTGCATAGCCAGTGCTCTTAGCCAGAATACGCAATCCTCTGCTTTCTGAGAAACTGGCATCTTATTTGTAGGGTGTGTGAACTTTTAAAGGTTTGATCTCCCACACAGTCAAGTTCCAGGGGTATCCTTTTGTCACTAACTTCAACCTCCTAAAAATTAAAAAGCTCTTTCAGAACTGCTGGTGCTGAATGGGTGGGCAATCAGTCATTTCATTTTTCATGTAACCAAACATATTAGTGAAATTACTGTTTTATGAAAACCAGTGTGGCAAAGGTTCTGCTATTTATTCTAGTGTTATGTTCTTCCAACACAGTTATCCACTTTCTGATACAGTTTTACTTAATAGGTTAGAATGATTGTCATCAGAGTCATTAGTAACTTCTGTTCACTTGATCTACTGTTCTCCCTGCTCAGGTGATCAATATGGAGGAAGTTAGATGGGATAACTTGTTTTTCCTGGTAGATCTGTATGGGTGTAACTGGAAGAACTGAAAACATCCCAGCCTACAATTGTTCAGAATAAAACTGCCTGTGCGCCACATCTCTACCATCTAAAATAGATGTGTTGGCTATGAAAGCTTCTGAGGCCTACCCGGCAAGGTGCAAAACACTCTGCTCCAATCCAGCAAAGCACTTATGCACATATTTAAATTGAAGCACAAGTAGTACCTACTGTCCACTGATGCCTGATTTACTTTAGACTCTTTGGGAGTATATACTCAGCCTACAAAAAGATGTCACTAGAGCACTCAGCAGCACTACTGCCCACAACATTTTTTGTGTGGCTCTTCCTTCTTGTAAGGCACAGGTAATACTCAAAGAAGCCCCATAGTTCCTAGGGGGAAAGTTTCTCTGGTTCTGGGTTTAACCAACCAGCTTCCCCCACCCCTCCCTTGGCATCCAGCAGAGACCCTCATTTTAACTCACGCTTCCTGGGCAGTGACAAGTGATGACCTCTCCTTCCCCGTCTCCTCCATTTGGTGGGTGTGTTGGCTCCTTTTTAGAGTGTTTCAGGCTCCAATATCATAGACAACTGGGTCCTGAGCACCATCAGATTTGATTTTGCTATATCGTTGCTCTCCCTCCCTCCTCAGTGACCACCTCTTCCCTCCCCCCCCCCCAAAGAATACACTGATCTATGAGTAGATTCAGTCCGTGGTGGTGCTGGAGGTTGTAGAGGAGGTCTCCCCGCAGCATCAGGGCCAGGGTTTCTACTCGCAGTATTTCCTGGTTCGCATGTCCAAGGGAGGGATGAGATCTATCCTAAACCTCCATGGTCTCAACAAATACTCCATATGACTGCCATAGCAACCATCCACCCTTCCTAAAATAGGAAGCTGTAGAGTGCTTATGGCCCTGTAGCAATCTTCCTGAGCCACAGGAGGTTCTTCAGGTTTGCTGTAGGTGGTTTGTACTACCAGTACACCCTGGTGCCTTTGGTCCTGTCTTCCACTCCCAAGTTTCTCACAAATCCCTGAGTGTGGTAACACGAATTCCTCTCTTCCCGAGATACAATAGCATCTCATATTGGAATGACTGGTAACTGAAGGACAAATCCTGTCGTCTCTCATGTCTACTTCACACTAAACGTACTTGGTCATCTAGGTCTCATCTGAGACAGTGGGAAGCAAACACTGTTTCCAGCTCAGAGAATCCAGTTTAGTGAGATCCTGATGCCCTCTCTAAGTTCAAGAGTGTTTCAGTCAACTGAGTAATTTCAGCTACTTAGTTGCCTAGAAGTGGAGCTGCAGTCTCAACCTCAGCCTGAGTGTGCCTGAGCTGGAAATCGGCACTCTTTTATGCTTCTCCATTTCCAATCATCCCCGGCAGACACAAAAGCAAATGGTAATAGAAATATAATGCAACATATTTTTCAAAGGGTAGATCATTCCAGACCAACCCAATGTCCTTCTCTGAGAGGATAACTTATTTTTTATGTAAAAAATAATGCAATAAATCTAATTTAGATGGATTTCAGGAGGATATTTGATACAGTTCTGCATTGGAAATTATCATTAGTTAAATTGGAGAAGACGGGGCTTAATATGAGAAATGAAAGCTTTATAAGAAATTGATTAAAGGGGAGACTATAGCACATCATTCTGAAAGGTGAACTGTCAGGTTGGAGTGTGATTAATGGAGTTCCTCAGGGATCAGTCTTGGGAATGATCTTATCGAACATTTTTATTAGTGCCTTGGCACAAAAAGTGAGAGCATGCTAATAAAATTTGCAGATGACACAATCAGGAGTATTGCCAATACAGAGGAAGAACAATATCACATAAGATGATCTGGACTACCTTGAAAACTGGAGTAATAAAAATGAAATGAAATTTAATAGTGCCATGTGCAAGGTCATGCACTTGGAGAAGGACAACACGGGTTGTTGTTGGGTGTGTGTGGGTTTTTTTGTTTGTTTGTTTGTTTTTTGCTAAAAGCTGGGGACTTATCAATTGGATGTGATAAAGGAGAAGAAAGACCTGGGTGAATCAGTTGATTGCAGGATGGCTATGTCTCACCAACTGTGAAAAAAGTTAATTTCAATTCTAGAATGCATCCGACAAGGTACTGCCAGTGGGGAAGTGTTAGTACAAGGTACCGGTGAGATATCTGGATTACTGTGTGCAAATCTGTTCTCCAATGTTTAAGAAAGATTCATTCAAACTGAAATAGGTACACATGTAACCACCACCAAGGTGGATTTGAACCTGGGATGTCAGGAGCTGACGCTAGGAGCCTCTACCCTCTGAGCTAAAAGCTAGCTGCCTCCCACCCCCTGCTGTAGAGGTCTCTTGATCTTAACTGTTGCAGTGGTCTAGGTGCCACTTGCAGTACTCAGTAACCACACTAGGTGTGTGAGTTACACACAGAAGAGCTATTAGGGTGATCAGAGGAATGGAAAATCTACCTTAGAGAGCAAACTCAAAAAAGTTTGCCTGGTTAGCTTAATTCAATTAAGACTGACAGTGGGGTGTGATGGTTCTCTGTGAATAAATCAGAGGGATAAATATATGGAGCCAGAGGAGTTATTTAAGTTAAGCACCAATGCTGACACAAGATGGATTTCAACTGTCCATCAACAACTTTAGGGATGACATTAGATAAAGGTTTCTAATAAACAGATGAGTGAAGCTCTGAAATAGCCTTTCAAGAGGAGGCAAAAAAAAATCAACCAATTTTAAGACCAAGCCTGATGTATAAGGAGGGGATGGGATGATTATCCTGCCTGCAGTGCCATGGAGCTAATCTGTGACTGATAACAGTAAGTAATTCCAGAGATGGGACACTAGAGGGTAGTGCTCTGAGTTACTGCAGGAGGGGATGGGTGAGGTTTTGTGGCCTACTATGTCCAAGAGGTCAGACTAGATGTTCATGATGATATCTTATGCCAGGCTGTGAGGTCATTCTCAAGCTGAAACTGGACTGTGTCAAGCTCATGCTCATTGCTCCAGTGTCACTAAGATAAAGTTAGCTCCATGGCCTCTTCACATATGACCACTTCACATTATAGGTCAGGTCTCCCCTATCCTTTGCTTTTCATCCCAACCTCCTGACTCACCTTACTATCAGGTTTTGCATGGTAGGGCTGCAATTGGTCCTCAATGCATAGCTTTACAAACCACTATGCCATTACAGACACTTCCAGATCAGATGTGGACTTTGGGAAGACAATCCTGCAGTCTCTTGTTTAAATAGGCTCTGAGCCCTGCCACATACAAGCACGCTCTGCAAATCACTCAATAGAATCCATGGCTACATCTACTTCAAGAAAAAACCTTTATCTATCTGTAACTGTTCTTTAAGAGCTGATGCAATATCTGATGAGAGATCCCAAGCAGCTGATGGTGTATGCTTTCTGCATGTCAGATACGGTATTCCCAGTCTTTCCTTTACACCTCTTAGATGTGGGTCTGTCCACATCCAAACTTCCTGGCTGCTACCCTGCAATGATGAGCATGCACCAAAACCACTTTTAAGAATATAAAACCTTCGATGGTTTTGAATTTATGATTTTCGCTTTGGTTCATCACTGAATCAATAAACCCATAACCAGCATAACTACTGTACTTGAATAGCATCTCTCAACAATATGGGATTCCTCCAGCTACTCCTGAGCACACTGGTTCAATCCAGCAAAGCACTAAAGTACAATGAATAGTACTGTTGAACTTCAAGTTAAGCCTCTACTTATGTACTTTGCTGGATCACACAGCAAGCTCAGCATCTGACAGGATCAAGCCCATAGCAAAGATGGGTTTGGCAGGTTTCCTGGGAGCAAATTTCTTAGCTGCCTTTGTGCATGGCCTATTTAGCAACTAGTATGGCTCAATGGTCCCTGACATTGTGGTGGAGGTTTTTGTTTTGGTTTTTTTTAGAAGCCTTTTTTCAGTTTACTTTTTCTTACACACTTCTGGGGTTGCCTGGCTCCGCTCCTGTTTTCAGATTAAAGAACTCTGCTGCTGAATGAAACACTACCTACACAACCACCCACATAGCCTCCCTGTGTTTCTATTTAATGGCAAGCAACAGGGGCCGGGCTTCTGTAGAGCTGCATAACCATGTGGGCAAATTATATTTAAAAAAGAATCACTCTCATGTGCTTTCTATGGTACTTTCAACTTTAAGCCAGAAAGAAACACTCTGAGAATAGTTTCTCTCCTACATTTCCTTCCAGGACATTTCATAGACATCTCCTTGTCTACTCAAGAAACCATGCATCAACAAAGCAAATTGTGACCAAGTCCCAGCCATGGGCTTTTGGAAACACTTTTGGATGATTCCATTGCTACTGCTGCCCATAAACTCAACACTTCTTTCTTCACATCTATGCAATCAACCCTTCCTGCCCTCCCTCCCCACCTTGCCCTTCCCCTCTCACCCCGCAGCTTCCTCTGCCTGGTGAGAACTCACCTCATGGTACAGAAGGGAGATGTGAAGGAGCAGTGCATTCCCAAACCCCAAAGAGGGGACAGAGTGTGTCTCCCTCTGATTTTAACAGAGCCATGGCAGCTGCTCTTCTTCATACTCCCCATTCCTTTAACTCTGAACAAGGCTGACTTCTCTTCTACCTGGAATATTGGCTGGATAGATTACAAATACATTTTAATTAAAATCTCTCCTGAGCAGGGTACCCTTCAGCTTTGAAAACACTGCACTGACCAACTGTCAGGTGTCCATCCCCTGATTGTGTTTCTAATGTCCATCACGAGGGTGTGTTGTAGATGCCACGTGACATTGTAAAGAAGCATGAAGTTCAGAAGTGATCAAATGGGGTGCTTTTTCTCTCTCAGACATGGTGTGCTGCAGCAGATGCTCAGTCGTTTGTCATTTGGTTTTCATTCCTAAGGAATATCATTCTGACCCTCCTCTCTGTTGTATATTGGTTTCTGGGCACTAGAAATGCTTTTGGAAAAACAGTGACTTATTTTTCCCTTTTTCTTCTTTTCTTGGTGTAGATTATTATAGCCATCAGTACCAACATTCATCTCACCATGTTTAACTAAGCCCCATCAGATCCCAATCACCCAATTCTTTAGGCTCATTTCTAATTCTTTTTACTTGTTTCTCAAGTTCCTTGTATTTTACTGCCTTTATATGTTATTTTAATGAGATGCCCTATCACAAAGGGTTCTGCAGAAGGGACCCACACAGAAGAAATTCGATGTCTTTAAAAATCACTTTAATAAAATGTAATTTGTGGCACCACAAATACTAACATTCATTCACCATAATTGTGCAGTTATTGTCTGGTGTTACTTCAGATCAGTGGTCTCGTCTAGACTACATGGAAGATTCGAAAGAGGATATGTAAATTCTGCGGGACGCGGCTTTTTTTCGGCACCCCCCCCCCATTTCAAAAAGCTGCATAAACCTCATTTTTTGAGGAAAAGTGGCTTTTCGAAAAAGGGGGGTTGCCGAAAAAGCCGCTCTCCGACTACTTTCACTTTCGAAAGCTCTGCTTTTGCAAGTGAGATCAGAAGAAGATATGCAAATTACTATGGAATTTGTATATCCTATTTTGAATCTTCCACATAGTCTACACATAGCCAGAGATAAGGTTGTTCGGGTACCTTAACTTGCATTTCCAGATCTTAAAAAGTTTGGATTTCTTTTCAGTTTAATTCTAAACTTTCTGTGTTGTTATGCTTGACTTGGGGATAATTGTGAAATACCTGTTGTGTCTTTTATCCTAAATGACTTGTATGTATTCTCAACTTCAATTCCATCTTAATTGTAGTATTTTTAATCTGAGACTATCCATATATAAAATAGAGCCTCTCTTAGCTACCCTTACTCCAGTGAGTAGCTCCGTTGACTGGGTTTATACAACTGGGCCTCTTTTGGATCAGCAGCCCCATACAAAGGCAAACTGTTTATTATTACTGTAATTACAATGTTGAGATTGAATAAGTGATCAAGCTTAGCTACTAATTTTAGCTTTTGAATCATTTTGAACTCTCTCCATTCTCTTTCACCTCACTTTCCAGGATTATTGCATTCTGCAGCAGATTATAAAGCTTAACCAGAGGGTTACATGTAGAAAAATTCAGAGTCTAGAAAAGAAGCTTATCTATGTTTTTAAAATGTGTACGAGAAGGGTATAAAACACTGTTTCACCCAGGAAAAACTCTTGGCTTTCAGTGGTATATTTGCCTAGGAATCTAAGCATATTTCTGTTGTAGGCATATTAGAGATTCTGTGTAATCTTTTTCCAGTATATATCATTGTGCCACGGAACATTGTGCACATATTGATTTGTAATCATTAACATTGTGTTTCTGCAACAGAAAAGCAGACAAATATTATATAAATGCCATGTTCTGCTCTCAGTTCCACTGATATAAGTTCAGACTGACTTCTTTTGAGCTACTCTAAATTTAGACTGGTGTAATGGAGAACAGAATTTGGACCTACCTTTGGAAGAATTATTATGCTAAACAATCTTCTTATTCAGTGTAGTGCAAAATGGAATTATGTGCATTTATTTAAAAATTGTACAGGAACAGCAGTAGTGAAATT
>CM057846.1:176154308-176166159 GCA_030068395.1 Apalone spinifera | reverse complement strand
CTTTTCCGTTAAAAGTATTTCCGCAAAATCATGCCAGTCTAGACGTAGCCCTATGGTTTTTACCTGTTAGTAATCATACATATCAAGATGTATATTGAAACACAGAAACAAAAAGTAGTCCTTTGGCACCTTAGAGACTAACTAAAATATATAGAATCATGAGCTTTTGCAGGTAAAATCCACTTCACCAGATCTGAGATACTGAAACATAGGAATGAAGTAATATGGAAGAATACATGAATAAACTGAGTATGATCAACACAATTCATGCACTCAATAGATACACATTATTTCTTATATTTCAGTTTTCAACTTCATTAGGTATAGAGTCGATAATTTTTTCGTTTTGGGGAGAACAGTCTCCACATCCCAGAATGCCACCAGAGTGCCACAAGAACCCTTATCAATTATCACCTCAAATGTGCACATTTTATATTGGGTACCACAAGAAATAACAAAGAAGCTTATATCCCCATGGCTCAGACGTAGGATGAAGTGGAAATCAGAGTGATGGGAGAAGAGGGGAAAAAAACCTAATAGAAATGAAAATGAGTGCTTTGGACACTACATCCTTCTTTCTTTACTAAATACCCTCCAAAAAGTCATATGTTAAACAGCAACCATGAAGTTTGCCCTATAAATAGAACAGAAACATCACCTGTACCGATGTGCTTTTTAGTTGGTAATGGTTAGGGGGTAATCAACATGTCTTCCTAAAATTTCTTTGCTGGGAGGGAGGAAAAGAGGGAAGCAAGGGTCAGCTGTGTGCAAAAAGACTTTCTTACTTTCTTTGTAACCTGCAATCATGGCTTGGGGGTAGGGGAGCAAAGGAAGCCTCTTCCGCTCTCCCCCCAACCCTGCGAGCAGCGCGCGGCATTTCAAAGCGCCATGTACTCCTGGCAGGGTGGGAGGAGGCTTCACTCACCCGCCCTCAGGCCAATTAAAGCCTGGGGGCGAAGGAGCAGCAGGGCCTCCGCAGGCCAGATCCACCAGCTTGGTGGGCCGGATCCAGCCTGCGGAAGCCCTTTTGCCCACCCTTTATCTAACCTGCTCTTAAATATCTCCATGATGGAGACTCCACAATCTCCCTAGACAGTTTATTCCAGTGTTTAACCAACCTGACTAACCAACCTGACCATTAGGAAGTTTTTCCTAATGTCCCTCCTAAACCACCCTTGCTGGAATTTAAGCCCGTTGCTTCTTGTCCTATCATCAGAGGCCAAGAAGAACAATTTTTCTCCCTCCTCTTTGTAACACCCTTTTAGATACTTGAAAATTGCTAGCATGTCCCCTCTCAGTCTTCTCTTTTCTAAACTAAACAAACCCAGTTCTTTCATCTTCCTTCCTAGGTCATGTTTTCTAGACCTTTAATCATTTTTGTTGCTCTTCTCTGGACCTTCTCCAATTTTTCCACATCTTTCTTGAAATGTGGTGCCCAGAACTGGACACAATACTCCAACTGAGGCCTAATCTGTGCAGAGTAGAGAAGAAGAATGACCTCGTGTCTTGCTCACTACACACCTGTTAATGCATCCCAGAATCAGGTTTGCTTTTTTTGCAACAGTGTCACACTCTTGACTCATATTTAGCCTGTGGTCCACTATGACCCCTAGATCTCTTTCTGCAGTGCTCCTTCCTAGACAGTCACTTCCCATTCTGTATGTGTGTAACTGATTGTTCCTTCTTAAGTGGAGTATTTTGCATTTGTCCTTATTAAAATTCATCCTATTTACCTCAGACCATTTCTCTAGTTTGTCCAGATCAGTTTGAATTATGACCCTATCCTTCAAAGCACTTGCAACCCCTCCCACTTTCGTATCGACTGGAAACTTAATAATCAGCCTTTCTATGCCATCATCTAAATCATTGATGAAGATATTGAACAGAACCGGTCCTAAAACAGACCCCTGAGGAACCCCACTTGCTATGCCCTCTCAGCATGACTGTGAACCATTAATAACTACTCCCTGAGAACAGTTATCCAGCCATTTATGCACCCACCTTATAGTAGCCCCATCTAGGTTGTATTTCCCTAGTTTATTAATAGGAAGGGAATGAGAGACTGTATCAAATGCTTTACTAAAGTCCAGGTATACCATGTCCGCTGCTTCTCCCTTACGCACAAGACTCGTTATCCTATCAAAGAAAGCTATCAGAGTGGTTTGACATGATTTGTTCTTTACAAATCCATGATGGCTGTTATCAATCACCTTATAATCTTCAAGATGTTTACAGATGAATTCCTTAATTACTTGCTCCATTTTTCTTCCCTGTCACAGAAGTTAAACTGACTGGTCTGTAGTTTCTTTGGTGGTGGTTGTTTCCCTTTCTATACATGGGCATTATAGTTTCCCTTTTCCAGTCTTTTTTTAATCTCTCCCAATTTGCATGATTTTTCAAAGATCATGAAAGATTTTTCAAAGATCAAAGATCTAAAGACTCAGATACCTCTTCTATCAACTCAATTGAGTATTCTAGGATGCATTTCAGCAGGCACTGGTGACTTGAAGACATCTAACTTTTCTAAGTACAGTAGACTTCCGATAATCTGGAAGTTTTGGGACCTAGTGGTGCCGGATTATTGGATATGCCAGACTATCAGGAGGTACTAGAAGATGTTTTTTTTAATATATATATATATATATATATATATATACACACACACACACACAGAGAGAATATACTGTATATAAAGTGTTTTTAACCCTTTTTATTGTAGCAGAAGCACTGTCCAGCGTGTCACAATTCCAGTGGCAGACTGACTCGGTCCCGTCTGGTTTCGCTCTGTTCAGTTGCTGCCGCTGCTGCCCTGTGACTTGTTTTTTGCCAAAGCTCACTCACTAGGTTCTTGCCATTTTGATGCCAGACTATCAGGAGTGCCGTACAATTGGATGCCAGACTATTGGAGTTTTACTGTAATTTTAACTTTTTTTATTATTATTATTATTTTAACTTCTAAACCTATTCCATTTCCACTAGCATTCACCATGTTTGGCATCCCATCACCATCAAACTTCTTGGTGAAAACCAAAACAGAGGTTATTAAGCACCTGTGCCATTTCCACATTTTCTGTTATTGTTTCTTCCTCCTCACTGAGAAATGGGCCTACTCTGTCCTTTGTCTTCCTCTTTCTTCTAATACATTTGTATAATGTCTTCTTGTTACCCTTTGTCTCTAGCTAGATTGAGCTCGTTTTGTGCCTTCGCCATTCTAATATTGCCCCTACTTACTTGTATTGTTTGATTATATTCATCCTTTATAATTTGTCCTAGTTTCCACTTTTTATATGACTTCTTTTTGATTTTTACATCATGTAAGAAGCAAATGGGTAGTGTGATTTAAACATTTTTCTAGTTTATTTACTATTTAGCTGAGCATTAGTTTGAACATTGCCTGCCCCAAAAAAGGGAGTAAACTGCCATCTTGCTTCTCTGCTGATAAGACTCATAGGAATGCAAGGCTAGAAGGGATCTAAGAAAAGTCATGGAGTTTAGCCCCCATGTTAAGGAAGGATTAAATATACCTAGACTGTCCCTGACAGGTGTTTTTCTACCCTGTACTAAAAACTTCCAAAGTGATGATAGTTACATATATTTTGTTACAAAATCTAAAGGTGCTTACTGAAATCTTTTACCAAATTCCATATTGAGTGCCGGGGTGGGGAAGAGATAAAGGGGAGTGAACTTTGCCCATTTAAACTACAGAATGAATTTAGGTATGTGAACTCTAATCACTCAGGTTTAAATTTGGTAATATGATATCCCTCCTAAAAGCTATCACTCACAGAATAGCTACAGAATGCTGGCATAGATTATATAGTACATAGTCTGAAATGGACTGTGAGGCACTTGCTAGGAATTATCAATTCTTATCTTCAACTCACCATTTTCTGTTCTACTGCCGTGTTCTGAATGTATTGTTTTTGTTATGTTTGCTTTGGTAATCATATTTAATGGTCCAGGCCCACATGGGGAATTTGGTTATTAACCAAACTGCTTCTTGCGCAGCTAGTGTAATCCATTAAATATGCTCAAGACCTATTGCTGGATCTGTCTCTGCTGGATCAGTCTTCCAAAGAAGCTTTATGTCATGAAATCACTGATTTGGGGCAATGCCAACTAATAATATTGTAATGGCTCCTGCTTGAATACATTTCTCTTGCCTTTGCTTTCAATCTTTACAGAGCTATTCACATCAACGTCTCTGTTATGATCTAGCAACAAGCAAGATAAGCTTAGTGTCTGTTCCCAAACTTCTTCCTCATTTCCCATTTGTTTCAGGCAAAATTCACAAGCACCCTAGCTAATTGGTAGTAAAGAAAAATAAGGTGAGTGGCATTGGAAGTCAGCAGAAGTCCCAAAGCAGGTATGAACTGCAGATGTATGTAGGATCAGATATAATCTAGGGGCAATGAAACCCTATAATCCTACAGAGATCAACAGTTATGGTAAGATGATAAAATTCAGGGCTGGGAGAAGTCCCATATAGATTTTTAACAAGCTTTTTATTTCCACACCTTTATAAGGAGTGACGGGTTTCTAAAACCTACAGAATTTTCAGACCAAAGTCACTTTTGGTCTAATCAATAAAAAGTTTAATTTTCAAATTTAATGTTTTCTAGTACATGTAAATGTGATAGTTATTTGTTTTTCAATAGCCCTTTTAAGACTAAGGGCTGAACTCTGCCAGTGTTCAGAGCTGCCATTAATACAGATCATAGTACCCATTCTTGTCTCAAATAGGGGAAAGTAAAGATAGCATTTCTCGAACTTTCACTAGCCTGTTGCCAGTCTTCTTCAATGAAGTGCAGCTGTAGGACCCAGCATTCTATGGGTTGTACTGTCCTATCTACATTGTATGATCACTCTTTTAGAGTTCAGTATAAAGTTCAGCCCTTCATGTATACTCTTATCTTAACACAGTTGCTTATATAAACATGTTCTCATTTTTGTACAACTTGGAAAATTCTTTATTGATTCAGATTCCAAGCTATATAGAAGTCCATGAAAGAACCAAGTTCTTAAGAATTAAAAAATGGTATAGGTAGGTTCATAGAGTTTTAGACCAGAAGGGAGCATTAGATCATCTAGTTTGACCTGTATATCCCAGGCCATTAAATTCCACTCAGTTAATCCTGTATTTGGCCCATTTAGAATATGTCTACACAGCAGTGTTATTTCGGAATAACCAACGTTATTCCAAAAAAACATAGTCCATGTCTACACACAAGCAGTTATTTTGACATAATGTCAAAATAATGTCCAAAAACTCTGACTCCTGTAACCCTCCTTTTACATGGATTAAGAGACATCAGAGGAAGAGTGCTCTTTCTCGCACTTACTGCTGTGATAGCACCAAAAGCCAAAATAAGCTATTTCAACTTAAGCTATGCAATTGATGTAGCTCAAGTTGCATAGTTTATTTTGGATTTAGCCCTGCTGTGTAGACGTGCCCTTAGAATGAGATTATGCACTGTACCTCTGAGAGGCATAACACAAAACTTGTACTCCCAGAGAAAAGGGGCTATGGTGAGGGTTAGCTAATGGTATATCTGACCCCTTCTGGTCTTTGTGGGTCTTTGTTCCCTCTAATACCTCTTTCTGCTTGGCTTTCCAAAAAACTCAGTTCTACTACAACCTTTGTCACTCAGGCATCTTTATTTGGTGTACAGTAGTGCTACATTGAGCAGATCGGACACAAAGACAGTAGGGATGGCTGCAGGGTACACTATAACTCCAGAGTTACATTGAAATCTTCTCCCTTTTATACATTATATATCTCATTGTATTTACTATATATTGCATCACACATTGTCATCTTACACAGACATTGTCATCTTAGCCCACTGACATATTTACTTATCTTATTTAGCACAAACATTCTGTGTTCAACCTGGTGATTAATTTATGTGCCTTATTTGATCATCCAGAAAATGAGGCCTCCCTCTATGTATTAATTACTTGTCTCAGGCCAGGCCTGTGCTACAATCCTGTCAAGTATATCCCCTCTCAGGTCTTTGGCAGTTGCCAGTCTTGCTTGCAATCACATGATTCTCCCATTCTCAGATCAGGCCTTGGGCTGCCATCCGCACTTGATAACTATGATTCCCTCAGCAGCCTGGTGTCTGTCCAGTACCTGCTGTTCTGTGCCCTCCAGGAGCAGTGACCCAATAGTCTTCTCAAAGAAAAGTGTTATTTATTTAGAGCAAAACATTTCAGAGAAAACATCTTAAAACAAGAAAAATGGACTCTGCAGATGCTTCCTCTTCCTAAGGCTACTCAACCTCTGGAAGGCAGGGAGGACCCAAACCTCCTCCTACATTTCTACAGGACCTATCTCTGTGTCTGTCTCACAGCTCACTGACAATTCCCCTCACACCTCTCTGTGCAGTGAGCCCTTTTGTTTTGTGCCCCTTTGATCCCTTGGTTCCCAGCAATGACAAAACAGCTGTGTAACCTCATGCTGGAGCTTACAAATAGGCCATTGTCCTATAATTGCCCCCAAAATGGTTGTTGGGACATCATTTATCAAAATCCAGATTTTTTTTTTTGTCCTGCAAAAGCTGCTCATTAAGCTAGATCATAAATGCATACAGGGAAGTCTAATAAACCCATGGAATTAGGCTGTAGCTTTGCCCCACTGACCACATTACCCATAGTATTTTTAAGTTACATATCAGCTTTCCTACATTATTACATAGAAGCCCCACACCAGCCATAGCAGCTTTCAGCTACCTTTGTACCCCCCTGATCCTGAGCTGGTTTGGGGGCGTGAGTAACCTGCTTAACTTAGTTTTTAAACAGTCTCTCACGGCTGTCTGTGGCGGACTCACTGGGCTGTCCTGTGGGATGCAACTCTTCCTGGAATCTCTGCAACCTTCTATGTAGCAGCTCTGCCCTGAAATACACAGACACAAAAAGTTAGCCTTTATCTGACCCTTATTGCAGGGTTTCTGTGTAGGGTTGCCAACCCTCCTGGACTTAAAGATTGTCATGTGATGAAACTTTCAGGAATAGAGCCAACCAAAACTGGCAACCCTAGTGATGGGATCCTCAAACAACCACCTTGCAGCTGACTTCTATAGTTCCTACACTGGTGGGATCCTGCCCCAGGTGGACATAAGGCTTTTAGAGCCATTTTTGTGTGTGGCATAAATAAAGTGGAGAAGGAATGGTATTCTCATCTTTAAATTTCCAAGAGTGCTCGTGTAGGCACTGAGCATTTCTTACAAGTAGGGCCCTACCAAATTCACACTTGAGTTTGGTATACCAAATTTCATGGTCAATTCATTATTTTAAATATCATACATCTCATTATTTCAGCTATTTAAATATGAAATGTCACTGAGTTATCATTGTGGGGCTCTTGACCCCCCCAAAAAAAAGTTGTGTGGGGAAAGGGGGAATAGTACCCCCACTCTCCAGCCACCTAGCTCTGAAGACAACACAGAAGTAAGGGTAGCAATACTACATCCCCCTAAAATAATCTTGCAACTCCCCAACAAACCTTTTTTGGGTCAGCACCCTCAATTTGAGAAATGCTTGTTTCCCTTGTGAAATCTGCACAGTATGGGTGTGTCTAGACTACCTCCCTCTTTCAACAGAGGGATGTAAATTAGGCACTTTGAAATTGCAAATGAAGCCGGGATTTGAATTTCCCATGCTTCATTTGCATAATCACATCATGGCGCTCTTTTGAAAAAGTGCTATTTGAAAGTAAAACCGCAGTCTAGACGTGGTTCTTTCGAAAATAGAAGCCTTTTTCAAAAGATCCTGTACACCTCATTTTTTGAGTTTTATAGCATCTTTCGATAAAGCCTTCCCTTTTTGAAAGAACCGCGTCTAGACTGCAGTTTTACTTTCAAAATAGCACTTTTTCAAAAAAGCGCCATGTGATTATGCAAATGAAGAATGGGAAATTCAAATCCCGGCTTCATTTGCAATTTCAAAGTGCCTAATTTACATCCCGCTATCGAAAGAGGGAGGTAGTCTAGACACACCCTAAAGGATAAAAGCACACAAAAGCCCAGATTTCACAGTCCATGATGTGTTTTTCATGGCCAAGAATTTGGTAAGGCCCTATTTGAGACTTTTTTTTTTTTTGCTGTTTAGGGCCTCAGTCTGGCAAATATGTATGCACATATTTCACTGTTCTCAACCAGTAAAATTAAGGATGTGCATAAATGTTTGGTGGCTTTAGAATGTTATTGTTCATAAGTCTATTAGTTTTAGCTGTAAAATTTACAAATACTCATTAAATCCTTGTTAAAATGCCCCTGTCCCCCAATTACTATAGCCAAATACAAAAGACATTAAAAGTATTCTTTCCAATGTATCTTTTGTCTGTAGTAACCTAGAAGACGTCTCAAAAGGATTAACTGCTCGAATAACATGCTATAACTACAAAGGTCTCTCATCCTCTCTTAACAATTGCTTCTCTTGTCTCATGTTGACAATGGGGTAATGCAGGGATCAGTTCTGGGACTGATTCTATTCAATTATCTTCATCAATGATTTAGCTGATGGCATAGTGTACACATGTAAAGTTTGTGGATGACACCAAGTATGGAGGGGTTGCAAGTGCTTTGGAGGACAGGATTATAATTCAAAATGATTTAGACAAGCTGGAGAAATGGTCTGAGGTAAATAGGATGAAATTCAATAAGGACAAATGCAATAAGTACACCACTTAGGAAGGAACAGTAAGTTGTACGCATACAAAATTGGAAAAGGATCAAGGGGTCATAGTGGACCACAAACTAAATTCACGTTAACAGTGTGACATTTGCCAAAAAGCAAACATCATTCTGGGATAACTTAAAAAGCAACAAATGGTTCTGTGGCACCTTAGAAACTAACAAAAAATGTAGATAGTATCATGAGCTTTCATTGGCACAATCCACTTCTTCAGATAACCGGAGTAAGGGGTCCAGGGTACAAATTAATAGCACAGAGAGAGGGGGGAAGGAGAGGGAAAGAGAGGGAAAAAATAGGAAAAAAATAATGTCAATTAGAGTATCTGTGCTAAATGAGGCTAATAGAGTGGGCTCTGAAGTACCTGGTACTTAGCTTTTTATATCATTAGGGTGTGGAATGTAGTGGCCCATCCAGAACAAGTCTTTATTCAAACCTTGATTACAGGTGTCAAATTTGTAAATGAAAACAATTTCCACAGCTTCTCTCTCCAGCTGGTTTTTTAAATTGTTTTGTAAGAGTATAGTTACTTTTAGATCCATTAGTGAGTTCCCGGGCACATTAAAATATTCCCCAACAGGTTTCTCTGTGTTACCTTTTTGAATATCTGATTGTGTCCATTAACCCTTTGTTAAAGGGACTGTCCAGTTTGTCCAATATACATGGCAGAGGGGTATTGCTGGCACTTGATGGCATAGTTCACATTAGTGGATGTGCAGTTGTATGAGCTGCTGATGTGGTAGCTTATGTGTTTAGGTCCTGTGATGATGTTGCTTGTATAGATGTGTGGACAGAGTTGGCACTGGAGTTGATTGCAGGAGTGAGTTCCTGGATAAGTATGATTGAGGTATGTTGTGTGGTTGTTGGAAAGAATTTCTTTCAGGTGAGGGGGTTGTCTGTAGGTGAGGACTGGCCTGTTCCCCAAGGCCTGTGAGAATGAGGGATCATTTTCCCAGGATAGGTTGTAGATTGTGGATGTATTTAGAGGAGTATTGTAAACAAGACACAAGAAGTAATTCTGCTCAGCTCTGCGTAGGCCTCAACTGGAATATTGTGTAAAGTTTTGGGCACCAAATTTCAGGAAGCATGTGGAAAAACTGGAGAAAGTCCAAAGAAGAGCAAACAAAATTATTAAAGGTCTAGAAAATATGACCTATGAGGGAAGACTGAAAGAATTGGCATAGTTTAGTCTGGAAATGAGAAGACTGAGAGGGGACAAAACGTATCTAAAAGGCTGTTAGGAAGAGGAGGGAGAAAAATTATTCTCCTCCACATCTGATGACAGGACAAAAAACAATGGATTTAAATTGTAGCAAGGGAGGTTTAGATTGGACATTAAGAATAGTTTCAGGGATGTTAAGCACTGGAATAAATTACCTAGGGAAGTTGTGGACTCTCCATCATTGGAGATTTTTAAGAGTGGGTTAGACAAATACCTGTCTAGATGGTGCTTGGCCCTGCCATGAGTGCAGGGGGCTGGACTTGATGACCTCCTGAGATTCCTACCAGTTCTATGATTCATTAACTGCCTCCTTCTTCCTTTTCATGGTTTTCTTTTCACTGATGTGGGATTTACTACAGTAATAAAAATGTCTTAATTTGGGACTTTAAAGAGGCAGAACATTTTCAGGAATAGAGGGTTTTTTGTTTTAATGAAGAAAAGAGTGCACAGAGAAACAGAATTTAAAAATTATACTGGTCTCTTTTTTGGCCATTATTATGGTTCCTTTATTTCTATCTTTCCCGCATAAGTACTAAAGGTTCCATACTGAAGAGTACAGTCATCACAGTCTAGATGGAACTTGAGTGAGTAGTTCACTACTGATTATAATTTATTCATTGAATTTAGTCTCTCTTTTCCAAGATTTCACTTTACAGAATATTTGTGGAAAGTGTATTTCAAACTTGTAAATGTGAGTATTGGCACCAGAAACTTGAAACTAAAAATTATGTCAGCGAAAAGAAACTCTGTGACCTACATGCCAAATAAAAACTAACCAACATGACTCACATTTTAAATACTCACACAAGATAAATAGATTCAGGATTATTTGTCAGTGTTATTCCAGCAATAATTTTGAATAATGAATTAATGAGAGGAAGTTTTATGTTGCTTGTAGACAATTCACAATCAGCATCTAAACTCCTAGCATAAGGCACTCAACATAGATTATTCGCTTAGCTCTTGCTGTTTACACAGCATACTGTACAAACCTAGAGAGTGCTGAGAACATCAGTTTCTGGGGAATTCATTTATTCTCCATTCAGCCAGAGGCAGTGTAAAAGAGTTGAGAGAAGGCTGCAAGAGAGAGAGAGAGAGGTGGTGAACCAAAAAAATTAAAATACAGAAATTTTTGGGACAGGAGACGCTTCCAAATGCCAATGAAAATATTCTTTTAAATTATGGAATATAGTTACAGTTACAATTATAGCTAGCCTAAGACCTCCTGTGGCATGTGTTTCTGTCAATGAGCTGTGATTTAAGGGATTTATTCTATTTCATTGAGGAACTTCCTGATTAAGAAAAACTGAGGAGGATGAACATGTGTGAGGCATTAAGCTTTTCAATGATATGGTAATCCCTTGTTATGTGCTCGTATATTTTCCATTACCAGATAATAAAACCTCTACAAACTGAACATATGGCATTTGATCTATATTTTTACATATTGCCAACATTCTAAACAGTTTTATGTACTACTTAGTATTAAGCATATTAATATTGCCGTTCATGTTTCCAAATCCTTTTCTGACACAGCACTTTAGCCTTTTGTTCCGTAATATGCAAAACATTATTAATATATTCTAGGAACTCAGATTTACAAAGAACTCAGTAAATCTATGTGCAACTCAAGCCCTGCTATGAAGAATATGGAACCTCCAAACCAGAGAAAGACAACATTATCCATCAAACCCTTTCAAGTCCAGCCAATGCTAATCTACATACTCAATGCTCATTATCCCTAAAATTTGGACAGCGGCTGTGCCTCTAAATTAATTCTTTCTCCAAAATGTGATTTTAAATCCCTCTTGAACAAATTACATATTTTCACTGGTTTATACCTGAAAATCCCCATAGGTGATCTACCAAGTATCTATAATGTGGGGTAATATAATATATCATAGAATCATAGAATACTAGGACTGGAAGGGACCT
>CM057846.1:176110981-176145120 GCA_030068395.1 Apalone spinifera | reverse complement strand
GGCGCAAGTTCGCGCCAGTCTAGACACAGCCCATAATCCTGAGTAGGTCATCTTTTCATGAACCCCATCTTCTATCAACCTTACACAAGTCTTCTACAGTGATGACAGCTGTTTTGTATCCAATACAGTAAAGTATAATGACTTCCAATTGAAGTCTGAATTTTGCAAACAGATGCACTAATATAGAGTTTTGTACCCAGAGTCCCAATCAGGCCCATAAGATTTGCGTGTGCACAAAGGTCTGAATTAGGAGGTAAAGACTATAATATGTATTTTGCCGTAAACAGGTCTCTCAACTTATCAGGTACCCCTTTGTGATCTCTGTTTTACATTCTCCAGTCATGATGTTTTTGCTTTTGAAGAGCAGAGTAAATAGCTCCTTATCCCATGCAAAGTGAAGTTTCTGTTATACAGGTGTCCACTCATCACAGAACCACTATCACAATAGTTGAAGAAGAGAAGTCAAGATTTGGCTGACCATAAAACTGAAATATCTTTTAGACGTCACCCCTCCATGTCAAGGCTCTTGGAGGAAGGAAGGCAGTGTTAGGGAAGACAGTACTACTCTCCATGCTGTTCTGTGCCTGTTGTGCAGACAAAGTGAGGATGTCATTGTCCACAGTTGTCAGCACAAGCACTTAGGTTCACTTTAAAACATTAGTTGGCAAAGATGTATACTTATATATTACCAAAAATACATATATCAAAATAAGAAATACTCAAACTTACGTACTGGGATGGTCCATAACAGTTAACTCATGCAATTAACACAAAAAATTAATCACAATTAAAAACTATCATAATTAATTGTACTGTTAAACAATACAATACCAATTGAAATGTATTAAATATTTGTTGTTTTTCTACATTTTCAATGTTGATTTCAATTACAACACAGAATACAAAGTATACAGTGCTCACTTTATATTATTTTTATTACAAATATATGCACTGTAAAAATTAAACAGAACAAACAGTATTTTTCAATTTACATCACACAGGTACTGAAGTGCGATCTCTTTATCATGAAAGTTGAACTTGCAAATGTGGATTTTTTTTTGTTACACTCAAAATCAAAAACAATGTAAAACTTGAGAGCCTACAAGTCTATTCAGTCCTATTTCTTGTTCTGCCAATTGCTAAAACAAACAAGTCTCATGTTTATAGATGTTTCTGCCTGCTACTCATATATGCTGACTCCAGAAAGTGAGAATAGCCATTCATATGGGACTTTTGTAATTAGCATTGTAAGGTATTTATGTGCCAGATATGTTAAACGTCCGTATGCCTCTTCAAGTTTTGGCCGCTATTCCAAAGAACATGCTTCCATGCTGATGATGCTCTTTTAAAAAATAATGCGTCAATTAAATTTGTGATTGAACTTCTCTTACTACTCTGTTCTATCTGTATTCTGCCATATATTTCATATTATAGACGTATTTGATGATGATCCAGTACATGTTTGTTTTAAGAAAGTCTTCACAGCAGATTTGACAAAGAAGGTACCAATGTGAAATTTCTAAAGATTTCTAAACTAGACCCAAGGTTTACTAATCTGAAGTACCTTCCAAAATCTAAGAGGGACAAGGTATGGAGCACGCTTTCAGAGCTTTTCAAAGGGCAATATTTTGATTCTGAAACTACAGAACTTGAACCATCAATAAAGAAAATCTACCTTCTGCTGAAGGCATCTAACTCAGATGATGAAAATCAATATGGACCAATCCACTTGCTTTGGATCATTTTCAGGAAGAATCCATCATCAACATAGACACGTTATAGAATCATAGGACTGGAAGAGACCTCAGGAGGTCATCGAGTCCAGCCCCTGCCCAACGCAGGACCAATCCCAACAAAATCATCCCAGCCCAGGCTTTGTCAAGCTGAGACTTAAAAACCTCTAGGGATGGAGTTTCCACCACCTCCCTAGGTAACCCATTCCAGTACTTCACCACCCTCCTAGTGAAATAGTTTTTCTTAATATCCAACCTAGACCTCCCCCACTTGAGACCAGTGCTTCTAGTTCTGCCATCCGTCACTACTGAAAACAGCCTCTCTATGCTCTTTGAAACTTAGAATCATAGAAGTCTAGCACTGTAAGGGGCCTCGAGAGGTCATCGAGTCCAGTCCCCTGCCCTTATGGCAGGACCAAATAGGTCCTTCAGGAAGTTGAAAGCTGCTATAAAATCTCCCCTCACTCTTCTCTTCTGCAGACTAAACAAGCCCAAATCCCTCAGCTTCTCCTCATAGGCCATGTTCTCCAGCCCTCTAATGCCCTGCAGAAAGGTAGCTGAAACATGAATATTTAGCACATCTGGCATGTAAATACCTTACAACTCAACTACAACAATGCCACTTGAAAGCCTGTTCTCACTTTCAGACACTGTGAATAATAAGTGGGCAGTATTAATTCCTTTAGTTGGTTTGTGCGATTGGCTGCAGAAGTAGGACGGCGTGGACTTTTAAGCTCTGAAGTTTTATATTTTTATTTTGGAATGCAGGCTTTTGTACATTATTCTATATTTGGAAGTTCACCTTTCATATTAGAGAGTGCATTGCAGTACTTGTATGAGATGAATTGAAAAATGCAATTTTTGTTTTGTACAGTGCAAATATTTGAAATAAAGAAATATAAAGTGAGCACTGTACACTTTGTATTCTTTGTTGTAATGGAAATCAATATATTTGAAACTGTAGAAAACATCCAAAATATTTAAAATAAAAGGTATTCTATTATTGCTTAACAGTGCAATTAACTGTGTGGTTAATTTTTTAATCATTTGACATCCCTATTATATACTAATGACCTTTGCTTCTAATATTTCCATTCTTCATCTGTGCTGATTCAGATATCACTTACATTGGAGTGAATCAGGGAGTAGTCTCATAGTACTCAAATGCTGCAAAAGTGGTGCAAGTGAAAGAAAATTCATCACTTGTATCTCAAATGCTTTTCTACCAAGTGAGCATGTACATGTTACCATAAATATGTCTCTATGCACAAATGGGTGTTTCTGTAGACAGACAGTGTCTGAAGGTCCAATTGAAAAGGTCTGTTTCATAGATCAGTCTTTTATTTGTTAGTTGGTTTGGTTAGTATAAGGTTTTGATGTGACATACACTCTTTGTTTGATGGATACATAAGTACAGCCTTGAGCTTTGCTTCATACAGCAATAAAAACCCATCAGATTAAAAATAAGATCCTGATAGAATGATCTTATTCTCAATAGTATTTTTCAACTCAGTAGCTCCATTGACTATGATTCTTAGAGCAGCTTAAATTTCACATTAGCTTAGTGAAGCAATTTTAATCCTATTTTTAGCCATATGAAAACTCAAAAGGAAGAGCAATCCCACAGGAGGACTGAATAGCTAACAAAGGTAGTTTTTCTGAATTCAGTATGGCATTTGTTACTCTGATTAGAAGTTTGCCCGTATGTTAGGAAAATCTAAGGAACCGTAACTGGAATTGCAGCCTGGCCATTGCAATGCATTGAAACAATCTGGCTTTCATTCTATTTCCTCAAAAACAGAGTTTCACTGGAGCCAAGTTTGTTGTGGGTCAGATTACTGCTTCTACTTTCAGGGGTGCAAAAGATAATTTGCAACTCAGGTTGAAGTTGAGGTGAGTCAGGGCAGGATTTATACTGATCTTTCAGTTAGTTCATCGTCTATATCCCGTAGAGTGGGGACATGCTAAAGCTATTGCAAATCATGCCTGAATAAGTGACTTCAGAATTTGGTTCTTAACACGTTATATAGATAATGCATATACTGTAATTCATAATGCCACCAATAAAAAGCACCTGGAAGTCACTAGGAGTCCTTCCCGGGACTTCAGTGGGCATTGGTTTAGGCTCAGTGTCAGTACAGTCCTGCAAACAGGGTTTGCTGCTTGCAAGATAGTAACCTGATCGTTGGCAGAGGTGGAGAAACAGAACAGTGCAACTGTTAAAGCTAGCTGCTTCTACTGTGTGTGTCTGCAACGCATAGGGAGAGCTTTTGACCTGGCATTGCTAACTCTGCTTTCATCTTTGTGAGATCTGTCAATCACCTGGGGTTGATATTTATTTATGGCAGCCTAAGGAAGAACTTGACAGATGCAAATAAAGCCAAAATTCCAAGCCACTATGTTGGAGGTATGAAAACATAATAATCAAAATTCTTTAAAAAACCAAATATTTTCACTTTAATGAGTCAATAAGTGGCATTGCAAATGATAAGCAAAACACTTGTTTCACTGATGGGCTTGATAGTTTGTAATTATTAATAGCATAGGAATGCAAGTGGACAAGAATAAAGGTCCTGTCATAGTCAGTAAAAGTAGTAATATTATCAAAATGATCAGTTAAGATGAAGGTTCTGACTTTCCTATCTTTATTCAGCTGTGACTGAATGAGTTGCCACTTGTAAATGGCCTTTATATTTCTTAAGATTAGTGTCATGCAGAATACACCATTGCTTAAGACTATGGCTATTAGTAATAAATATTGATGCTTACTCTATGAAGTATGATGTCTATACACTCCATATTCCAAGACAATATTTTTAACAGGATTGTTGATGGAATTGAAGATGGAAACCATAATGAGGAAAGCCAGACTTTTGACTTTGGCTCTGATCAACTCAGGCAGGAATCCCGGGTGTCTCCTACAATTGTTGGTAAGTGCTATATCTAACCGCATTTCATTGAGGTAGACATATTTGGTGACTTGCCTTGTGTGCATTTATATTTGTGTATCTGATTCTTAATACAATAAACATTTACAGGATATGTGAATGGGTTTAGCATGTTGCTAAACTTTGTGTCATTTGCACTGACCACAAATCATGATAGGAAGGTAAAACTGGATATCATCAGTGTCCTTGGGCCAGTTGTCCTGCTCCTTCCTATTACATGTCAAGATACATGGCTTGTCAGGAGTTTAAGTTCCACTACATCTTTACTAGTACGGGGGCGGATTCTATGAGGTGCCAAATGCCCTGAACTCCATTAATGCTGCTAAACACGTTCCAGGATCAGTTCCCATAAACCAACTGCTTAATTGGGGCATGGCAATTGTAAATTGCAGAATTGCCAGATTCAAAGCCTTGATTGATAGTTCCATATCTTCTCACAGAATAGGTCACACACAGGAAGAGACAACGCAAACTTCACATAATATCTCATTTACATCCTTCCTATACATTTATACTGATCACAGACAGTCATTAAGTACTTATTTCATCCAAACCTGGAGTCAAATTTAAAGCAGAGAGAAAGCTAGAGCCATTTTACTAAATCCCTAAACCACCTAAAAGGTATTTCTATAATTTACATATACACATGTGGGTTATTTACAGACTCTGACGTCGGTGCTGCAGTGCTAGTTATCAAAGCAGAAGAAACCAAACAGCAGATCAGCAGGCTTAACCATGAGGTACAGAGATTTATTTTATTCTGATTAACACTTTGATTAACAATAACTCAAGAAGAAATGGGCAAAATCCATGTTGTTTGGGAATTTCACATAGTTTTGAATGTATAAAATTAGGAAGAGGATCCCAACCTTCTTATCTGTAAGTTAAATACACTGTTTTTAATCCTTTCCAAGAGTAATTCAAACAAACAAATATATTTTATCTAGTCTTTGCTATGTATTAAAGTTAGCCTAGTCTTGATGTATTAGTTAGCCTAGTTCTTCTATCACACGTCAGCAGCCTCCATATTGTGTGTGTGTGTGTGTGAGAGAGATTGAGATTGAAGTTTTCCCATAGAATTTCTCTTTTCCCCATCCTCCCTTCCCATGCTTCTTTTATTTGGCTCCCTGTTTCACTCTGCCTACTCTTATCATTTTTCTTCCACGTCTTTATGCTTTTTCTTGCAGTCTCTACAGAGCAAAACATAACCCCAGCAATGTTTACAATTATATAAAATGTTAACCCATCTTATGTGTGTGAACTCAAAATTAGGTAGGGTTTGTTCAGCCCTACTCAAGCCATTGGTCCTAAGGAATATAGGAATTATATAACATTTTGCTTTTTCAGATTGGAACTAGGTACATGTAATTGAATAATCGTGTAACCGCACAAAATATTATTGGTTACATGATTATTTGATAGTCCTCAGGGGTGGGCCTGGCAGCTAGTACACTCCCAGCCCCACTCCCAGAGAGCCCCCTGGCCACCCTATGCTGCTGCTTCTGTATCAAAGGCAGCAGTGTGGCGTGGCAAGTGGAAGGCGGTTTAAAAACTGGCTCCCTGCACAGACCGGCTCCTGTCCTGCTGTCCCTGTCTGCCAGGGGCCCCATGGACAGAGGCTGCGCAGGTATTCCACAGAGCAGCATCTGTCCGTGGTGAGCCTGGGCCTTCATGGACATAGGCAGCTCCACACCAGCCTCCCCTGCCCTCCCCAGCACTGCTGCCTCTAATAGAAACAGCAGCGTGGGGTGAGCAGGCAGCTCCAGAGATATGGCACACATGGAGGGCAGCTTAAAAGCCAGCTCCCCCGTGTATCAGCTCCCTCCTGCTCTCCCACACAGAAGTGCCTCTGATAGAGAGGCAACAGCATAGGAGTTGGGGGACAAGCAGCTCTGCAGGAGCTGATGCATGCAGGCAGACAGCTTGAAAGCCAGTTTCCCACAAGTACCAGCTCCTGCCTGCCCCTCTCACCATCCACACTGCTGCCTCTCTATCATAGACAGCAGTGCAGGGATCGGGGGCGGGGGACAAGTGGCTTTGCGGGATCCATTGCTCACAGTGAGCTGGCTTACAAGCTGGGACTTCTGGCACCTGGAGCCTCTGGAGCTTAAGCCATAAAGCCAACTGGCTCTCAGCTGAGGCTGTAGGGCATATTGATACAGAGGCAGCAAGGAGGGGATGTGTTTAGTCAACAAGATTAATCAATAAGCCCAGGCTTATCAGTCAACCATGTAGCTGACTACACATTGACATCCCTAATTGTAACTTCATTTTAAAATAGTAGTTCCTTATATCTGCCTGGCTTCCACCTGTTCTGAATGCTCCACTAATGCTGACATAAGTATCACTTGGCTATAGGACAAAATGAAAAGCATTAGAAAAATTATTCCCAGAAGGTATATAACACTATTTTTTAAAAAAAAAGACCCATGTAAAAATTGTCTATTGTTTTTTCGGGGATCAGTAGCAACTCCACAGTTATTTAACTTTAATATTTTGTACTTTAAGCAGGACAGTTTTAAAATAGTTAATTAGTTTCCCATGTACAGTTGAATTTTCTCTTTTTTTTTCCCTGAAAGATGTTATTAATTTGGTAAAGGAAACAATTAAAAGTGAGCCCTTTCATAAAATTTGACCATAAACCTTGCCTTTTTTCCCTCCTCTCTCTGACTAACCAACCACTGTTACCATAAATGTTGAATTTCTCTCACCCAACCTCTCCAATCTCCCTGATCATCCACTTGTCAAATTTTTATGTTTAAACTTCATATCCTGCTGAGCTTAACGCAGTTTAGGACCAGCAAATTGGGACAAAAGGGGCTTAATGCACCTTTTTCTTTAACTCCAGAACCCATTTTGGGACTGTCTGGATGCAATTACTTGGCATGAGAATCCCATGGCTTGAGACAAGGCTGGCATGACCATCCCTGTCAGAACTTTCTAGAAAGTTTGATGCAGAGAGCTCATGTAACCCACTCACTTACTGGATGTGGTTCACTCTCCCATGAGTGGCACAGACCAATTACAGTGAGAGAAAATGAGTGTGCTCTACAGCCTTAGCTGAAAGTCAGCACCAAACCTGGGACCTCCGGCACTTAGCTGAGAGCCAGTTGACTTTATCACTTAAGCTGAAGAAGCTCGTGCACTAAGACTGTAGAACACACTCATTCTCTCCTTCTGTAAGTAGTCTAAATGCCACTTCATGGGACGGTGAACCACACGAAGTAGATGTATGGATTACATTCACACATATCCCAAGAGTGAGTAAGTCAAGGCTTTGCAAAGCTTTGGCTGAACTGATTTAGTTAAGGTTAGTGCTGCTTTGAGCAGGGTTTGGACTACATGACTTCCTGAGGTCTCTTCCAGACCTAGTTTTCTATGATTCTATAGAATGACAATACTTAAAGGAGAAATGTCACTTGTTAACACATTGGTGATGCGTTTGAAACTTTACCACAGCAGAAGTTACTAAAGTAGCAATGACTCATTGTTTAACCTTGAACGTCACAGAATTTTTTTCAGATCTGAGGCTGCAAATAAGTATTGTACGATTATCATCAACAGGCAATTGAAAATATAGTACTATGTCAGAACCTTTCAAGCAGAAACCTAGTGGAATAAACAAACACTTTATCTGCAATGGCTTTGTGCTTGTCACTGCTTTTTCCAGTGTAGTTATATAAATCTTTTAGCACTTAGAAAAAAAAATGACCATCTTTTCTATTATTGTTTGCACACTATTAATGATACATTTAACCACCCGCATCCCCACATTTTGGTGCTTATCCCTTTCTTGCGCTGCTGTCCCTTAGTCAATGGGGTTATAGAATAAGGATAGAATTGTGTAAATAAGAAATTCTTTCTGCCGAATGCCATTTCTAATTCTATTACAATACAGATTAAATAACAGTCTCCCAAATGAAGAGAAATGCCTATTGGCATCATAATCAATATGGATCCAATAAGAGGTATATCTTTGTTTAGTTCAAGTAAATAAAGGCATAACTGAATAACTCTGCTCTCAACCATAAATCCTATGCAGGGAAATATATTCTCTCCCCTGAAGAGAATGGAGCTATGGGCAAGGTTTCTCTGTATGCCTGGCAGCTCCAGCAAGTCATCTGTCATCTGTTGTCAAAGGTGCTGCAAGCAAGCATGTCTGGGGTCAGAAGAAACAAATGCTTTTGGTTTTTTCTCCCTTGAGTGAAGATGAATGCTCTTGTTTGTTGCCGCACGATAGTGTGTACCCTCTCCTTATCTTGTTAAATGTAATGGGAAAACTCTGCTTGGGTGAAGTGGGAGTGGAATGAGGCCTTTCCCAGTTATTATTGTGAATCCTGCTAGAGTCAATCTGCTTTGAAACTACAGCTTGAACCTCTCTTAATAGGGAAATTCTGGTCTGGCAACATCCCTGGTATGGAAGGACTACAGATGTTCAGGACCAGTGAGTCCCACGGAGGGCTCGAGGTTAGGAGCCCTGCAGCAAGATTGCAATCCAGGAAGGGGCAGTTGCAAGGCTGCCCTGTGGCAGCGAAACCAGGAGCCCGGCAGTAGGACTGCAACCCAGGAAGGGGGAGGAGGGGCAGAAGGAAGTGGGGTTGGAGTACAGCCGCAGGGCTGCCACCTGGTGGCAAAACTACTGCCCAGCAGCAAAAGCACCCAACAAGACCAGAGGCAGCAGAATTGTCTGGTGGTGGGGTTGGGACTCGGCAGCAGGGATGCCTGGCAGCACAATCAACAGCCTAGCAATCCCGCTACTGTCCAGCTGTGCAGCAGAACAGAAAGATGGCAGGGCTGCCCCATAGGGCTGCCCAGTGGTGCAGCAAAGAGCCTGGAAGCCCTGCTACCACTAGGCAGAGCTGCCTGGTGAGGCTGAAACCCAAGCAGAGCTACCACCTAGTTACATGATTGGACCCAGCCCGGGGGGTTGGCCCTCACAGGGCCAAAAGCCCGGCAGTGGGGCTGCCATGGTGAGGCCAGGAGCCCTGCACATGGAGGGGCTGGTGGCAAGGGGCAGCTAAGAGGCTGGCAGCCAGGCCGCTAGGCCTTGAGCAGAGAGACCAGTGTCGGGCAGAAATGACCTTCCCTGATCCAGCAAAGTCCCTCATCAGGGAGGTCCAACCTGTAGCAGATTTATTTGGTGTTGCTCTGGTCCTTTGCTCAATTAAGATTTTTTTTTTAAATAAAAGAAAAATGAAGGGATTAATTTTTTTTCATTTCTTTTTTAAATGGGAATTCTATCAAGTGTATTATTTGTCTTCAGCCCTGTAGCCTCTTAGTTTTTACATTAACACAGCATGATATGATCAATTTTGCAATAACATTTTCTTCTCATTCATTTAACTGTGCCAAAACAGAGAACTACTCAAAATTTCTCTGTTTTATCTCTTTTCTGTAGGGTTTGTTGAGAAGCAGTCCTATTCCAGGTTTATCATATTTTTCTGAATCATTTTCATTCACTCTGTTATGTCAATGTCAAGAATTGTACTTGATTTGGTGATTATCTCTTTTGTGTATGGCTTTTTGAGAAGCAGTCCCATTCTAGGCACATCCTGTTTTTCCTGGCACAACCAAACCCTGAGCTTGCTTTAAGTTAAGATAAGAGGAAGGTGCATGCCAAATTTGGTGAGCCTAGCTTTTACCATTTAGGAGGCGTTCCTGGTCAGACAAGCAAATTCTCTAAAATATGTAGAAGATGATATTGCCCACAGCAATATCCTTTGTCATGATCACGTCAAAGCTCACTGTTTCAGCATATTAATAGTTGAATGGGAGAATCTTTTAAGGTGTTCTAGTAGTGTTTTAGGTGACTCAGAGGATAGAGGAATTCTTTCCTTTCAGTTGCCACTGAGCTAATGATGTCAAGGGACAATCTATGGCTACAGGTGCCCTCTTTTGGAAGAGATGCAACACCAAATATCTGAATATATGATCATTACAAAGTGACATAGGAGGGAAAGTAACTACACTATAGCCAAATTCCAGTTTAGTTCACTGTATTCGGCCTTTCCAGTTCATTTCAACTGGATATGCACTGTTTCTGTCCTGGTGTGCAATCCTTCTACAGGTTTGTTTCTTATTGGTGAATTTCTACTGACTTTGAATGATAATTGTTTGTAATAGATATTTCTATTTCCAACAATTTGATTTTTTTAAGGATGAAAGGCATAAATGAATAAATTGAAGGTAACCTTGCATTAACTTAATTCTATTATATAGCTGCACACACACGAATTTAATATACATACACAAATAAATTTTAAGGAATCACAAGGTCATTTTCATTGGCTGCTCAGACAGCACTAGAAAGGCAGAATTAAGAGAAATCTTGAAACTGAGGGAGTAAGAGACTTATGGGGAGGAATGGTCTAAAAGCTAGTAGAGGAAAAGCTTTTCAGTAAGGAAAAGATACATCTACCCAGAAAGTGGCCAAGAAAGGCAAAAGAGTATTGATAGAAAATGGCCTGGAGCTAATAATAAGATGAGGAAACAATGGTGAATTTGGGGGAAAAGGAGACATTAAAACAGGGAAAAGTACCACAAGTTTTTAGATGAAACTTGATGGTTAAAAATAACTACAGGCAAGAGGTATGCAGAGATAGTAAGTAATCTGTGGTATTGAACAGGTTTATTATTTAATCTATATTGCAAATAAATGCCAAACTTCATATTATAATTGTACTGCAGTATTCTGAAAGTATCATTGTTTCCAGTCTCCTCTAATCCAGTTACTCTAGCTTAACATAGTAAGAACACGGGGGCAGGCTAGTATCTGTTTCTTTTCCAGTGTCCCCACCCTGCCTGCAGTGCCATACATGAGCTAAATTTTATATACAAGTCAAACCCATTGACTCAAGGTTGCAAATACGTATGCACATACTTAACTTTTGGAACCAACTGAAAAACATTTAAAAAAAACAAACTTAGTAAATAACACAGTTACGGTAGATATTAACATAAAAAATGAAGATGGGTTTCTTAATAAAGTCAAGGAAATATTACAGCAGCATCTTTCATGTATTTATGTCTAACATCATATATAGATAGTTGGGGAGGGGGGAAGGGTTCTGAGCAGCTGCCTCACTAAGAAAATATGTCCCGTGTCCTAATTAAGAAAGATTCCTGAGCACAAGACTAACTTTTTACACTGAGATCTCCTCAGCCCAGGGCTACAAGGGTGTGGGGCCACCAGGGGGCTAACAACTTCTCCAGCTCTGGGCTGCTGCCATGAGGGAGATGTTCTCCACCCAATGTAGCTACTGCTGCTTATTATGTCAGTTGGAGCACAACAGTTGGAGCATTCTCACAGTGGCACAGCTGTAGAACTGGGCCACTATAAGCTTGCAAATGAAGACATGGCCTAGCACAACTCCTTCCTGCTTGAATGGGCCATCACTGAGATGTACAATTTCATGATGACGATAAACTGTTGCTCCAAATACATAAAAGCACCCTCTCTCATTAATACATTATTCTTTAAATTACCCATATACCTACCTCTCACAATGATTATAAACCTTGGCAAGTTATGGGCTTTCATTAGGTACCTTCCATGCCAAATATCCTGTAAGACTTGTCTGGTGGTACAAGTTTGTCGGGTTTGAGGTGCAAGTAGTTTGCAAAGAATAGAGGAAATTTTATATATAAACAAACACTGCTGCTGACTACCAGTGACTCTCTAGCATCACCATAAAATACATGGTTTTGAGTCAAGATCAAAAGTCAATCAGCAACTAGGAAAATAACTGTTTTTATAGAAGGCAATTGCATTACAACCATTCACTAGTGATCTTAAAACAACTCTTCCTTTTGTATAAGCATACAAAAAAAATCCCTAATACAAACATTCACTACAGCCAGCTGTTAGTAGAAAAAAGGAAGCAGTTGTTCAGTGGCTGAGAGCAGTGATAGATGAGTTCTATTTGTTGTCTAGGTTACATGTCAAAGAGAATGGAAATATTTTAATTTAGAGCTCCACAAAATGAAACTTGCTTGCACAGAATGGATAAAACTGGAGCATAAAGAGGGTATTCCTTAATTAATTATTGCTTTTGTATGCAATTTACATGCATCCTGCTGCTCTAATATAAATTTTAAAAACTACTGGAAAGCTACATTTGATGATCTTGCCCCATTTAAAATGTAAGAGCCTGATTATTTCATTTAACACTTGGTCTTTTTATTTTCATAAAAAGTAGGGGCAAATAGTTGCAGATTAATTTTGTCATTTAGATGTCTGAGTACATGATACACAATCCAAGATACTTATGTGCCAAATGACTACAAGAAAACTGTATTAGTAACTGCAAGTGCAAATGTAACCCACTCATTTTCTGAGCGGGATGTCCTGGGGAGAACATAGACAGAGAATAAGGAATCTGCTCTATGGCCTTAGTGGAGAGTCAGATGCCTTTTAGCTCATGCAGTAAGAAGCTCATGTACTAAGCTCCAGAGGTCCCAGGTTTGGTTCCACCTGTTGGCGTTACACAATGAGTCTGTTCAAAACAGACTCCTACTGCCTACTTCAGTTTACAAGAGATGTGTCACCTCCTCTGTTCGCAGGGAGGTGGAGCAAAAGGGGCAACTGCCCTGGGCCTGGTAATACAAAAGGGCCCAAAGCTCCTGGCAGTAGTGGTGACCAGAGCCCTAGGCCTGCTAAATTGCTGCTAGAGTGTCACACTACATACTCTGTGCAGCATTCTCTGGGTGGTAGTGAGGGCTGCTGAGCCCCAGTCCTGCCCCTTCTGAGGGACAGAGAAGGACTTCCCTTCCCCTGCCTGGCCCAAGGGCCCAGTGAGGCTATTGGTCCCACTGTCTGTCTGTCTCTCATGTAGATGCAGTCCTTAAACCAATATCATTATTTCCAAGTGCACACTATTCCCACTGAACTGAACCCTTCCTCCTCTCCCCCTCCCCCTTCCCCCGACACCACAACTAACGGATACTAACTAGGATGATGTGTTGCAGCCAAAAAACTAGTTTAACGTCTCAAAATCTGGCTCTGTGTATTATGGTATACATTTTACAACAATGTATTATAATCAGTATAAAAATTATAAACTTGACTGTCCGCTTTGAAGGACAGTCACATTTAAAATGATCTTGGGGTTCATTAAATAACAAACCTGTGAAAGAGGAATAAAACTTTAATCAGAAGAAGTGGAGAGCATCTCGGGTGAAGTGCTGCACAGAGTCATGCAGTCTTCCCAACCTCTCGCCTCTAGGGCGCATCTCCACATTCCTGTGTGCATTATACTGTCATCTACATTATCTTCTACAAACATATCTCTGCAAAGTTAATATTGGTGGAAGCTTAAATGCTACAAGAAAGGTTGGGGAATTTAATCATAGACTACTAGGTTACTTTAATTGTTTTTCTGACGTAGTACATTGGTTGTTAAACAAAAAAGGAAAACCAGAAGTTCTTGTGCATACACACACAAGTTCACATCTCACTTAAGAAAATTAAGGGTTTCTACCCTTGCTGCTGTTGGTATGGTAGAAACCATCTCCAGTTTACATTTTGATAGGCACCAGAAATACATTTTCTCTTTAGCTTAGTATTTGCAGGATATTAGAAAATGCAACAAAATAGCAGAAACCATAAAATTTCAACGTGGATTTCCTTGTGAAGCCAACCAGGGGAAATGTGGCAAAACCTGGGCACAGAGGCCTGGATGCAACAAAAGAGACTAAGTTGTTTTGCATCATAGAGGAGGTTTCTTGGACCTCGTGTAGAAAGTCCACTGTCCCATGCAATCAGGAGCACATCTAGGTGTTCTAGGGGGAGTAAAGCCACATGAACGAGTGACTATAACTGGATTCCAACCAATCCCTCCATACACAATTTTCTCTTTTGAAAAAGTGGAAATACAGGAAAACAGCAACAAGGTGACTGTTTTGCAATATCAGATTTGATGCAGAAAAAGAACCCAGTACTATTCCCACCTGATTAGAAGGAAGCCCAAGAGAACTAATTGGGCTAAATGTGAATTTGGCACTTGGGGAGGGGTCCACTCAGTGGTGAGTGGAGTACATTAAACTCTTGTAAAGCAAGCAACTATTAAGTGTCAAACCTAAAACTGAAACCTAAGTAAACTGGTAGAGTAAAGACCCCAGTACCATTATACAAGGAGAAAACCAACAACTGAATAAGCAACATAAGAGCACCCAGTTTACTCTATTATTACTTACCTTGTGAACAAGTGATAGATATACGTACCTAATGCCAACAGCTTGTAGCCTTCAGAGCCCAACTACAGCATCTCATAGCCAGAGTCGCTGAACCGGAGAAGCACACCATATAAGGATAGAGTGGTTAGAACGGGCTGTGAATTGGCTGTCCCAGTTCTTTGGATGAGCACTGGTGGAGACCAAGGTAGAATAAAGGGACACTCCTCTCAGCTGGGAATCACTTTCTTGAAAGATAGAGAAAGCAGATCACTCCTCATGCAGGCAGGAGTCATAGGATGTAGTTGTGAGACAGGCAATTCATTCATTAAAACAATCATTAGCTTGGTATGTGGTGACCATATGGCAACTTACCTATCAAGTGCGAATGAGACATCTAGCCAAATTTCTAGTTAGGTAAAGGTGGAGTTCATGGTCGCAGGTCACGCAGGTAACTGACATAGGGAAGTACAGGAAAGAGGCCCTGGAAACTAAATTTAGAATAAAGGGGACAGGAAACACATCCAGAACATCTCTAGCAGCTTCCTCTTGCATAATTTGGCGCCATATGCACAACCAATGAGATGGGGAAACCTCAAGCTATTAAATTGTAGATGACAAGGTGGTGTTGTAAAGCAGTGCTGCCAACAGAATTGCCAGACCCCAGGCAAGGTGAGCAGTCATCTCTGAGCCCCCAGAAGGCACAGGGCCTCAAACTAAACTGGACTAGACTGCCTTTTTTGCACTCCCAGCCTCACGCTGTGCAGGGCAACAGCAATTTAAAGGGTGCACGGCTCCAACCACTGCTGCTCCTGCATCCCCTTCCTCTCCCCGCCGCCCAGGTGTAAAAAGAGAGCGAGTGAGTGTTACTTATGAGTTTTAAATGTTAAATGGCCAAAGTAGCGTTTCTAAGTGGTGATAATAATTGTAAGCTTCTGTTTATATGGAACTGTTCACCAAAAAGTGCATTGAAAGTTTTCCCTAAATAAATGACTTCACTTGCTGTTGAAGTGTAGGGTCAAACAAGGCTTTGTTACCCCAAAAATCAGGCTAGAAAGGCCAACGTGGAACACCTTAGGTCTAACAACTCAACAGCCAGTTTGGTCTGTTTTGGTACATTACAGGAAGTGACCCACCCTAGACTTAATTAATTGACTTTTACCAAAGAACTGATCTCTGAACTTAAGTGGACTCCCCAGAGCACTTAACCCAGATAGAGCATCTCTCTCTCCAAGGACTGACAACCTGGCAGTAATTTATTTGAAAATAAAATAAATTTTAACATAATATTCCTTAAGACAGTAAGTTTAATCATATACCAAAAGGAATAAGCCACAAACCTTTTAACATAACAAGCATACAATCAAGAACTAGAATACAATCAAGTTCTAGTAGCATGTATACATAGTCAAATACCCAATGCTGAGATATTATGCAATTAAAACAATTTTAAGTAGTTACATTCTACATGCAGTAAGCAGTCATATGCAGAATGTTGACAGCAAGACATTAAAATGCAGGTACTTACACAGACATTCATCATAATTAACTCCAGCATAAGCATCCATATATTTAATAGGAGTTTTCTGCTAAAATCTCCATACTTACTTTCTCCACTGTCTTCTTTCCATCCCTCTGATTTGGTCCTTTTGTTTTGTCAACTACTGAGATGTTCCACCTTTAACTTCCTGATTTTAGCTCTTTCTATTTATTCTGATCTTTCCTACATTACTCCTCAACTCACCTTCTGCACCCCAGCACCATCCATTCATGCCCACACATGGACTCAAGCCTATCAGCACTTCTGTCTTACATACAGATTTTGAGCTGTTCTGATTGGATTGTACACATCATGTCATACTAACCCACCAATCAGCTTCAAGCCCTTTGGAATCTGGACCTAATCGAAGACATTTGTTATAACTGACTAACTGCTCCCTGCTGCCCAGGGAGGTTGTGGAATCTCCATCTGTGGAGATATTTAAGAGTAGGTTAGATAAATGTCTATCAGGGATGGTCTAGACAGTATTTGATCCTGCCATGAGGGCAGGGGACTGGACTCGATGACCTCTCGAGGTCCCTTCCAGTCCTAGTATTCTATGCTTCTATGATTCAACAAGTGCGATCAAACCATTCTAAGGCTATGTAATGGGGCTAGGCCCTAAGGGCCATAGCATAGTCCTCAAGGTAGCTAGAGTAGTTAGGAGGAAACCAGCCAATCAGGGGCCAGGAGTGACTATATAAGAGGAGCTGCAAGACTAGAGGCAGTTCAGTTACAGCCCAGACCTGGAAGAGAGAAAGTCAGGATGGCTAGCTGGCAGAACTAGGGACAATTCAGAGTCGAGAGCTCACAGGGAGACTGATGGACTTGATGATAGAGCCCTAAGGTAAGGGCAAGGACTTATCTCCAGGAGGGAAAGTCCTGTAGGCATCACTCTTGTTCAGAGTGAGGCAACAAACTAAGGGAAGAGCATCAAATTGAGACACTAACAGAGGCCAATCCAAGTGCCCTCTGTAGAGAGGAATGCCCCAGAAGGGGCTTGTGATTGCAAAGAGCATGACTCAGCTGTACGGCTTTTAAAACTGAGGCAATGCAGGAACCTGCACTCAACCAAAACAGAAGTGCTCCTGTGAGGTGAGTGCCAACCTCATTACAGGCTGCCATTTTGGTTTGGACAGCTTTGACCACCATCTTGTTTCCCTAGCCATGACCACTTACAACAATCTTTAAGTATTAAATCTATATCATTACCAAACAAAACATGTATTTGTATGCGCCGCCTTATGTTTCACTTCCAGCACTCCAATTTCGTTAAATTTACAAAACTTAATCTTTCCTTACTTCAGGTAAGGGTGACAGATCAACACTTTTGTTGCTGGAGAGTGTCTAGTGCTAAACAGCAGTTTCAGCATTCAGAGCTGAAAAATCCTGTCAATGTTATTTAACAGTATGTGCAACTGTCTAACAGCAGCAGTATTTAAAAACGCTCTAGCTAGCTGAAATTGCAGGAACAATTTGGATAATTACACTCTAATCCATCCAAACTTAAGTCTGGACATGACACTATAATGTGTTGTGGGATTTACAATAACTACAAGTGGTAAAAGGCTCATCTGAAAGACAGGAGACTGTTATGATGAAAGATACTACTGCAGCAATGCTCTTGCATGACATAATAGTCTCAAACAGAAAGTTGCCACTCACTGACTCGCACCACTTTTGCTGCACTCTTGAGTTCCTATCAGAGATTCTCCTTTAAGAAAATACTGCAGAATTCTGCAGTAACTATTCTGCATTCTGCATTTTGTAGTGACCTTATAGCTCTGCCATGCTGGGTTATTGTTGTAGATGCTCTGTTATATTTTTATAAAGGTCCCCATCCAAACTCTAATCAGGCTAAACCCTTTGTAGTTTGCGGAATCCAATAATTGTAGGAGTCCAGTATTGTATGACTACAGGGAAGATCCAGAAAATGACAGTCCTATTGTGTAAACTTGATGTCAGCAGTGAGCAAATTACACATTCCTAAATTACAAAAGAAGCGTCTGCACTGATTTTACCAAAGGAGATTATGCCTAACAATTTATTGCAGAAGTAATACAGAAAGCTCTGAAACTACCTATGCTACAGAGACTTATTTAGAAGCACATAAAAGGCTCTATCACTGAATGTTTCTGTATAGGGAAGAGGTTACTTACCAAAAATGTATCAAGGAGTGGCTTCTACGAAGATACTTGTGCTTTGGAACTACTTATTCTGCTTGGTCAGACCTGTCACAAGGATTAATATTAGGACTTTTTTTCCCCTTTATTTCAATGAACCTTAAGGAGGTACAAGCTTGAGAATAACAAAAAAAGAGAAGGGGAAGAGGAAAAGTTAAAAGCAAGATAAAGGAATATAATTCTAGGTTTTTTGTAGAGCCTCTGAAATTCAAGCAACCTACTTTCACACAAGAAGGAATTCATCTCTTTACCCATAGCTGTGAAGAAAGTCCTAGTATTGGGCTATGAACTTGGCACTCTGCCAGGGTGCAAGGAAAAGGAAATCCACCCCAAACAGGAAAGAGAGTATGGTATGACCCCGCCGCCCCTCAATTGCTGCTACCACTAGCTACCGGCTAAAGTAGAGGACCCATGGACCCTTGGCTCACTACTCTCCAGTATTTGCTGCCACACCCACGTATTTGAAGGTGGAATGTATACTAGCTCATGGATGCAAAACAAGTACAGAAGCCATTGAATGGCTGCTTTGTTCCAGAGCCACAGAAAACCAACACCCCTTTGGAATTCTTCAGCACAAAGGGGCATTTCATGGGTGCTGCTTTCACAGGCGGCTTTGATTCATTAACCTAGTTCAATCACTTTTCCAGTTGACGTTCACCACTCTCGTCTCAGAAATTCAAGCAGATCTGCTTTATCCCTGAGCAGCCTATCAACTGTCTCTTGAAACTTGTTCAAAGCTTATGTTGTTAAAGAGCAGCCATTTGCAGAGTATGCCAAATGTTTAATTGGTTGTAAAAAACTCAAATATGCTGTGTATTCTTGAGTTTTATCTACTAGTACCTTATTAACTACATACATAGATACAATTAGATCACTCATTTAACAAATCTGAGAGCTGTCAGACTACATTCTCCTCTGCTTCTAGCCAGTATCTATTTCTTCCAATCACGCAGATTCATAAAAGCAAAGAACCGTGTGCTTAAAAGGGAAATGCGATCACTACAAAAAAATATAAAATGTAGAGGGAGGAATGAACCTAAACGGGTTTTCTTCTTTCCTTCCAAATTCCCCTTATGCACCTACTGTGAATGATTGTAATATTGCCAAACCCAGTCTGAAGTGCCCTCTTCCATGGATTTCCCATAACAGTTCTATCAATGGTGAACACTGTATTTCTGGTTATGAAAAAGTTAAGTTGCATAAGTCACTTAATTGGTGGTCTCTTTAATTGGGGGCAAAGCAAATACTGCTAGAATATCCTTTTCTATTTTTCACAGGCAGATTTATCCTTCTGAAAAGAAATGTTATCTGTCAAAAGCAAGGCATGACTGCACTTCCACCAAGTTCACTTTGATGAACTGCATGTGTTTATTTCCACATTCATAAAGACAGTAATCGGCTATATAATGCATTGATTAACAACCATTGGTAGTAAATCCAGATTCATATTCCCACCTTAATGTATTCATTTCCCATTAGTATTAAAAATAAAGAGCTAGCTTTAACTTCATAAAAATCTTTCCCTTTAAAAAATGAATAGGTCCTTTCATTGTGTACCTTAAGCTTTTGACTTTCCTAATGAACATGTTTACCTACATCATCATCATCATATTTTCCAAAAGTTTAACCTGAAGGCAGGATTCTTCTCAGAATGAGAGTTCTGGACAGATATGCACTATATGCCTATTAGATGTTATCAAGTAATATTAATTTATTATTTCTGACAGCTTTAATACAATGCATTACCTCTTATCTTCGGAAAAGAAAAACAGAAATCATAATTAACATTAGGTATGCCTCAGAATAATCTCATCACTTGCCATCTCTTACAAAGGCCCCCTTTGCAATATTGCCTAAACAAAAGCTGTGACTACTGCTGTGTAAACATTCCAGTGAATCTAGGCCTCCTATGTACAATAAGCCACTAGTGAGCATTCTTAGCAATGGGCCTAATTTTTTGGAAGTGACTGGTGGTTTTCAGTGTCCAATTTGAGCTACTTTGAAGAGGTGGCGCTCAGCATTTTCTAAAGCTCCAGAATCTTTAAGACATCTGAAATTGGAGACCAAAAAATTGCTACTTAAAATCATTAGTGACTTTAACATTTAGGTGATGGGTTTCTTTACAGTTAACATGAAGAAGGCAACACTATTTCTTATATAGATTTTTGTATACATTTTCAAAAGGATTCACTGCAGCCTCATTTATTAGTATTAATATGTCCATATCATTCATGTCTATCAGACTTTTTTTCTATTATTTTAAACATAACTAGGAAAGTTTTGATCTTTGTTGTTAGAAAGATTTTATTGCCACAGGAAATCCCCCAGGTTTGAATCTATAGACATTTTATGCATAGAACTTATTTTAAAACAATTGGGAGTTTTCAATATAATGGACTCCAGAATCTGCTTTCAGTGGGTTTATTTTAAGCTAAATCGATTTTTAGTGGGTTTATTTTAAGCTAAACCTGATTTCACTGTCATATTTGCTTTTTATGTTTCAGTATTAGTGAAGGATGTAGGCAACACACATAATAAAATGTATGTGTGTAACATGAGGAGATACAAACTTAAATGGAAGGACTGTTTGTTACATCTCTTCTCAGTTAAATTATATTACATGCTAAGCAAAGATACAATATGATACTATCAAGGTGGATACCTTGAAGAAAGTACTTTTCTTTATATAAAGCAAGAAAATGAAATGACAACATATCTTAGATGTGTTTAACAATTTATCTACATACTTTATTTCATGTAACCATTGCTTTTTTAAATCCCTCTCACCTTGGCAGGTCACTAATTTAACTCAAGAGGTCTCCCAATTAAGAAAGGACATGAAGAACGTGATGCACCTTCTGGAAAACTTATTGATGTCACAGAAGCCTCCAGGGTTCTGTGCAGTGCATGGCACATCTATGAGTCCTACAATGGAATGCTTACAGACTAGAACGACGTGGACTACACATCAACCTTGTATACATATGCAAGCTGGGAATATTACTTGCACCAAAGCACAATTTTGCCATGGTAACACCACTCCTGACATTTGGAATAGGGATCCAGCTTCTGTAGGGAGCAGTCCCCAAAGAACTGAATCCAATGTTCAAAATTCTATGGACAATGAATTTTATTATACTTCAGGCCTTGAATATTCACCTTCCTGTTTTCAGGTAAATCAGAAAGATAATCTGCCATTTTTAAGATGCACCTCTCCATATTCAGACACTACCTTGACTCCCCTTCAGTCAATTTCAGCAACTCTTTCTTCCTCAGTGTGCTCCTCCTCAGAGACTTCATTGCACCTTGTGCTACCCAGCAGATCTGAGGAGAGTAGCTTTAGCCCAGGAGCAGTCAGTTCACTAAGCTTTGAGAACTTACCAGGATCTTGGGACCTTGAAGGAACAACAGGAGCAGTTTCTGCACCAACCTCTGAAGATTTCCCACTAGCTGTTGTGACAAGCACAAAGGATAGTAAAGATAACCAAGCCATAAATGTATAATGATAGACCAAGAAGTGGTACTCAAAGCATGTTCCCCAGTTGCCAGTTTAAAACTTAAACAGTACTGCATGACTGCTTTGTTTTGCCTTTTCTCTGGTGATCATGGAGACTTGCTAACATGAATATTCAGATTTATAAAAAGCAAGTGGATATGAAAAGATATAATCAGTTCATACAATAGGAAACAAATTTCTAGATTCTAGAAGCATGTTGAAAAGCATTTTGTATGCACAGATATAACTTATGGTCTGTTTGGCAGACTTTTGTGATAGTCGAAAAGACCCTGAGGGTCAAAACAGCTGGATGTCTAGGACAAAAGAGCTGTCATAGGAGATGTTTGTTGCTTGAAGCAAAGGCTTTTCCTGAGTGCCTGAATGTTGTTCTCAGACAATATCCATGGCACTGTTTGCTTCAGGTGATCATGGCTCCTGCTGGTTTATTTGTCTGTTTCGTGAAGGCAAAGGAGCAATTATCACTGCATGTCATCTCCTAGACAATCAACCAAATAGAGTTGGTAGAGAGAGTGGTTAGTTGTTGCACGTTATTTGTCATGTAAATGAAACCTCTTTATCAGAAAATGCTATTTTTATATACTTGATATGAAATATGTACCTAAAACTATTGAAAATATTTATAAGGAGAATAAGGGTTTCTTTTCTTTTTGGTAAAAGCTTGCAATTTTAACAAAAAATGCACTATTGTGTATTAGATCAAACTATTTATTGTTAAGACTATGTAGTTAAAAACTGGATCCCCTTTTATCTGCATGCTGTTTGCAATGAATGTATCCATGCTGGAGGAATACAAATAAAAGGTAATATTTTATTTAAAAAAAATAAAAACCTGGAACATGAACTCAGATATTAGTATTTTAACCTGTGAACTGTGCTATGCTAATGATATTCAGTGCTCTAGTTTTGTGTTATAGCATTGTATTACCACCTCTATTGTTAAAGCTGGGCCAGCACTTTAATATAATCCCTGTTTTCAGGGGGGTTAATAGCTTTTGGCCAACAACATTCAATGAGAACTGAAAATTGGCAGGTAGAATTGTAAATTAAGAGCAATATTTTTAAGCACATTTAAAAATATTTAACCTATTTTAAACAACAAGAAAAGGAATAAATAATCTTGAATTGTTATATTTCTCTATTGGTTTGTATTTGTATACCTAAACATGACTTTGAGATTTAAAAAAAATTAAATTTGGCAAGTAATTTTGTCCATAAATTTGTTTAATTGCTTTTGGTATTTTCAAACAATACTTTTTAGTGCTCAATATATTGACACTTTGAATAGTGACTCCTGTGCATGCATAGCGATTACTTTTCATTAAGATTTTTATATGAAATTTTAAGATGCATAGTTTGTACCAAAAGTACATGTTCATAGCAAGTCTACATAATTACACGCCTTTTATAAACTTAGATAATTTTTAAATAAGAAAAAATACTGTGAAATTATGTTTAAATTATAGTGCACCAAATCCAGCTATCCATATCAAGATGAAACTCCCACAGACTTCACATTTAAACACAATTTTTATTTTACTGACAGTTTTATTTGAGTACGACTCTCAGGACTGAGACCAGTTTTAATGCACTCAGGAGCACGAATTCACCCTGATACTTTGCTTAATTCACATCATCCCACATTATTCTCACTGGTGTAAATTAAGAACAAAGTGTCAACTTTTAATTTTGAATGGCTTGACTTGTCAGTGTGTCGGAACTTTAACATAATTCTTTACATGTAGATTTTTTCTGTTGAAATATTGTGTTAGTTTGAACTTAAATACAGATGCAAATATCAAATGAGCTACATATGAGAGAAAGAGAATAAATTACTTGGTTATATATATCACAGTTTATGTCTGCAGTATTTTTATGGGACCAATCTTTTGACTAGGCCCATAGAAAGATAACTTACTTTAAAATTCTTTAAGGCTTTTATGGTTCCATTTACTGTGTATATTCCCATTGGAAAAGAAGGAAAGGGGAGAGACCTTAATACTGCAATCCTACAGCGGACTTAGTAGTATGGTAAGTGAACCAACCATGATATCAATGTTTCCCCCTCAGTGGGCCACGGCTATTTAGATCAGCCCTAATATCAGTAGGGCTATGTCTAGACTACAGGGGTTTTCCGGGACACCACAAGTATCCCAGAAAAACTCCGCCACATCCAGGGAACGCTTCTGCTCTTCTGCTTCTTTTTTTTTTTTTTTTTTTTTTTGCAGAAGAGAGGACGGCTGTTTCGGAAGCCCTGTCTTCCTCCTCCCACAAGGAAGAAGGGCTCTTCTGAAAGAGGGATTTTTTCTGAAATTTGGCCCAGTGTAGACAGGCCAAATTTCAGAAAATCCTCTTCAGAAAAAACTATCGGAAAAAGATGTGCAAATTGCGGTGCGCAATTTGCGTATTTTTTTCTGATAAGCCCCCATATAGTGTAGACATAGCCTAGAAATTTGCTACTACTTTAATTTGCTACTACTTTAATTTAGCTCCCTCCAGCCAACCATACATTTTGATTTATAGCAGAGTCCTATATACACAGTTCACACAGAGCAGCCATCACGGGCTTTCAAAATAGGCCATATGTGACCATTTCATTTCTACAATAGTTTATCTATTATCTGGAAAGTTCAGGTCATCCTTCCCCCAGCCACTGACTCATGGAAGAGATACATTACTTTTGTGGTTTCCTATTAGTATCACCTGAGTCCCACTACAGAATCAAGACACTCTTGCCTCTTTCATTCTATAAGCATACACACATGAACACATGACAAAAGTTGCTGGCAACCATCTTCCCTGATCGCGGGTAGTAGGATACAACTATCTATAGCTGTCTTGCTTTGCTTTGTGAATTTAAATTATGTAGAATGCAATGAGGGGGTGCCCTGCATAATGATTCATGGTTTCACTACTGTACATCAGATGCCAGCATAAGAGAATACAAATGCAACAACTGAAAGCAAATAAAACTCAGCAGATCTGTCACAGGTTACTCTGTGTTTCTGCACACGTGAAATGTATCACAAACGAAGCTGACAAACATTAGTTCCATCAGTGGTTCACAAACTGTGGTTCATGACCCAGTTTTAATGGGGTGACCAGAGCCATCAGAGACTTGCTAGGGGCTAGGACTGACACCAAAGGCCAAGTCCCACCAGCAGGGCTGAAGCTGAAATGTGAAAGCTTGAACCCTGGGTAATGGGGTTGCCCCATTCATGGCTGTGGGGCTGAGGCTTCTGCTTCACTGCCTAGAGTTGAAGCTCTTGGGTTACAGTTTCAGCCCAGCATGGATGTATGTAGAAATGTGTGTTGTAAAAGGGGGTGCGATTTAATGAAAACTGAGAACCGCGGTTTCTGTTATACTGGTAATAATAATACCAGAGAACTTGTATTTTCATGTCTTAGACTGCAAAGAGGGAGACCCCTCCAGGGTACAAGATGGATCATTTGGTACATGATCAAAACCCAGAAACAATTCTAGAGGAAGGTCACTGAAATAAAGCTTGAAATATCCTTCTGATAACATATGTTTGTCTCATACAGATATTGAAAACTGTGAAAACTTAAAAAACAATGAATAGTCTAGCAGCACCTTCAAGACTAACAAAACATGTAGATGGTGGTATAAGCTTTTGTGGGCATAACCCATTTCTTCAGATAATTGGAGTATTAAAAGTCCAGATCCAAGAATAAATACGGGAAGGTGGAGGGGAGGGGGAAGAAGAGATGAGGAGGGAGGGGGAGAGAACAGAAAAAAACAGATTGTTCAAGTTACAATAGGCTGATAAGAACAATTTGCTCCTCGATAAGTACCCATTGTTTGTTTGGTCGGTTAAGTCATTAGGATGTGAAAGGTAGCATGTGAGCCAGCCAATATCTTAACTTCATTTACAAGTTTGATTTCTATCAGAGAGGAATGAATAAAGTTCCAACCCTTCCTATGTATTTGGCTTGTGGAATTGGGCCGAAACAACACGGTGAGATCCAGTAATGAGTACCCGGTCAGGTTAAAGTGTTCTCCAACAGGTTTCTGTGTGTTGCCTTTTCAGATATCTGATTTGTGTGTCCATTAATTCTTTCCTGTAGAGACTGTCCAGTTTGGCCAATATATATGGCAGTGAGCTATTAAAACCGGTGTTATTTTAAGAAAAACATTGCATATCAAGCAAGGTGTATTTTGGAAACATCTGGAAATGGAGACATTGTCCCACCAAAGTCAAAACAAAATAGGGGTAAAATGTGAAAACACTGGTTATGGCCACACATGATGGGACAAACTTTTTGGAATGGAGCAACAGTTCCAGCTGCCAGGTGCTATGAGCTCAAATGGAGCAGGGTCACCTTGGGCATTTATTACTATTAAAAACCCTGTTAAAGCACTGCCCCTGTAATAGCCAATGGTTGTCCTAATCAGGTGCTCAAGGTTGATTTCAGTGTGAGGGTTCCTATAATTTTGCTTCCAACTTCCCAACGTAAGCAGTTTATTGTAACTTTGTTTGCACTAAAACTTTACAAAAATAAAATAATTCAGATCTGTTTTGTCTGTTTGTTCTTCATTCTCTTTCCCTCACTTCATTTCTGTTTTCCTACATTTTCTAAGTTTGTTGTTTTCAGCTCATTTAGTGACTTCCCAGATACTCTTATTTTTCTATATTGTATAATACTTGTTCCCTCACTGCTGTTCAGTTTCCTCTGTTCTGCTCTTCAATAACGCGTCTTCCCCAACAATATCACCCTTCCCCCCCTAAACAGCCCCTCAAATTCTCCTTTCATTCTTCCTCACTCACTTAAGATCAGACACCTCTTCCCCTTTTCCCCCAAGTAACAAATTCTCTCTGTGGGAGTGTCTACATAGCAGGGCTTAACTCAAAAATAAGCTATACAAATTGAGCTGTGTCAATTGTGTAGCTTATTTCGAAATATGGAGTGTCTACACAGCACTTATTTTGAAATAGGGCACTCTTCCTCCAACTTCCCTTACTCCTCATACAATGAGGGTTTCAGGAGTTGGAATAAAAAGTCCTCCAGCTTGACAGTATTTCGACATTATACAGCAACATTATTTCAAACTAACATAGTCCATGTCTACACAGCAGTTATGTCAAAATAGATATATCCCTGTAACAGTCACTGCTGGAGTTACTGAATACAGAAAGCAGTCGTGTGATAGGATTATAAACTTTGGCTTATGTCATATAGCAAGGTTCAAAAGATAAAGTGCAGGTCTCCCTTACTGCAACCTTTTTACAGGTCACCAATGCATTATATTGGGGTTCTCGCCACTTTTATTCCAAACAAATCTCCTCTTTGCCACTTGTTCACCATGGCATTCTATCGTTAAGCCATTGTATGCATTTTTAAAGAGATGCATGTATGTTGTTTCACTGGTCGTTTAATATTAATTGAGGAAACAGAGTTTTCACTAGCCCTGCAAATATCCATTTTTATTTCTGAAGCCCAAGCCCAGCTGTCACAATACCCTTGCTTTGACCTGGTTATCACTTACGGCTGCAAATAATTTGATCTTTTCTCCATTTGTTAAGTGCGCACAAGATTTAGTTTTATTGGGCAGATCTTTAACATGAGTCAATTTTCACATCTGTTTCTTGTTTTTAAAAAAGTGCCTTTCTTGAGTGACATTCTTGGCTGTATTGATGCATTGTTGATATTTTAAATGTCTTTGTCTAACATTTAAACATATGTCCCATGCACATTTTTAGTGGAATGTAGTATACATCTTTGGTACTCTAGCCCTACCACGTTACACTGTGGATGATTCACCTTCTCCCGGTTCCCTTCAGTACCATTTGCTTCCAAACAATGTGCAATTGGTTCAACCATCCTACATGAAGAAGTTCAGGTGATGGCATTGGCTCCATTTTTGCCAAGGATGGTTTTTTTATTTGTTTTGGTCTGTCACCATCTACTTTGACTTCCTGTGTACTTTGTTGCCAGCTTCTCTTCACAGTCAGTCTGTAGTCTGCCTACCAAACAGGCCTCCAATTGGCCTTGTACCCTCACAAAGATGCTGGTTTGGATGTTGGTTAGAGCTGTACCAGATGTCTCTGTTTGCTCTCCAACCATGGAGGGTTGGAATTTTGGATTGAACAAAATGTGTTGTTCCACCCAACACATGCTGTTTCATTTAGCTTAAGCTTAATGCTTTTTAAATACAATTGAAACAGATTTATAAACAGTCATTTTGAATTTAAAAAAAATCAAAACATTTCATTTGAAACTGTCAGAACACACTGTATTGGATGCTTTGGAATTTGTTTCAGCTGGATACACACCCGCATAATATTTGGCAAATTCCAGAAATTTTGGGTCACCTGAATCTGCATTTTTCAGTAAAAGAAAGATGTGTCAAAAACAATTTCACACATTGCTCATGTTGGTGGCTGTCTTCCTCTTTAGTTCTTCAGCTCAGACTAGCCCTCTGTCCTGTTTCTTGTGAGGCCCAGTAGCAATGACAGCACCACTCTGTAGTGCAAACGCCACTGACAGAGGGCAGCAGCTTTCTGCTTCACAGACACAGGGATCGCTGCTACCCCTCTTCTTCCTACACATGCTTCACCTTCTACCCCTCCCCAGTATTTGCCCTGCCTATTCCTGCCTCCACCCAAAGGATATCCTGACTCCTCTTCTCCCCCTCTTTCCTGGAGCAGGTCCTGAACATCGCAAACAGTGGGTTGGAGGGAGGGGAGAAGCTAGCCAGTGGGGCTGCCAGCAAATGAGAGATGCTGGGGGAGGAGAGAAAGAAGCTTAGTTACCAGTGGGTGCTGAGCAATGGCTAATTTTAATCCATGAGGGCTCCAGGCCCAGAGCTCCCAGAGTCGGCACCTCTGGCTACAAGGGATCTCCAAGCAGAGGGGAGAACCTGTTTGTTTCAAGGGGACCAGTTAGCAGTTTTACCTGGATGTAGTTCTGGAGATTTCCTCACAAGACATAATCTGTAATAAAAGAGTGGTCTTTAATGACGGGAGAAGTCAGGACAGTTCTAGAGAGTTGGCAGCCCTAGGCACAGACCACTCGTTAACCACAAAAGGATTTTATTTTGATAACTTTAACTTGTGCTTAGTTTGGCCAGGGATTGCCCAGGAGACCTCCCAGTATCCCCACAGGCCAGTCTCATTGTTTAAAATAGTCCGAAGACTATCAATGAGAAGTAACACCACTTGGAACGTTGGACAGGACCGCTCTGGGCTGCCCTCTTACATGGGACCCTAATCTGTTTGTGAATTCTGCATGAGTGCGTCACAGGAATTACGCAAGGTGGGTGGAAATCCTTAGCAGAGGTGGTTTAGCAAAGGAAACACACACAAATAATTTCTTTGGTACCCTCTAGCTGTACAAATTGCCCTTTTAAATGGCCAGTTGCTAATTTTAAAAGTAAACTAGCTATGGCCATTATGTGCTCAGTGCTCCTAGTAACGAGGCTGTGGGGAGCATTTGGAGGAAAGTAAGTTTTCATTTATGTTCTTTTACATTCTTTTCTTGCCATCTGTTAAATCCCAGGATGCTACCTTGATTTGATTGTGCCTGGAGTCAGTCGTGCCAACCTCATTCACGCCGAGATCACAAATCAGGCTTCCAAAAGTGCCGAGACTGGCTTAAAAAAAATCAGCAAATTTTAAAAACTACAATAGTTTCTTTTGATTTGTGTTTAGGGTTTATGTATTATGTCTCTAAGCTTTTCTCCCCATCCACAAAGGCTCTAGAAACAGAATCTCATGTAAACACCTTTGGAAGCTGAGACTACAAGACAAGACACTGAATCTTATAAGATTAATGATCAAAATCCAGGATGGGAACACTGTAGTTCAGAGACTGGAATGCTAAGATGTTGCCAACCAGAGCAGTTAGTAACAGCAGAAGAGTGCCAGAAGATTTCCCAAAGAGAAGGGCATAGAGGGAATGAGAGAACTTTCTCTGCTTGAATGGCTGTAGTTCCTGATCAGTGGGAGCATTCAGTACATATTTCCAAATATAATTATTTCAGTTTGACCTTAAACTTCTCCTGTAATCACACCAAAGGCAGCACACATTTGAACTTAAGTCCCCTCTTTCAGATATAGCCACCTGCACATTCTTTTGTTTCAGCTCTAATGAAAGGTGATAATAGAAGCTCACTGCTGCTGCAAATCCTTGAGCTGTGAAAATAGAGAAAGCCTTTACCAGCTAGCCAAGGGAGCCTGCTTGGTGTGCTAAAATCTAACAAAACACGTTTCTAGCTCTTCTGTTTACAATCGACCCTTTGCACCATTTTCCTTTTAAGTCTGTATATAAAAACTAAACAATAGCATCAATAGGCAAACTTACATCAGATTAGCCAGGTCTAAGTTTCTATGCCACTTAGGTCCACTTTTTCACTTCTGAGTGCTTTTCCAGAAAAAAATGTAGCTTAACATTTTACCTAAGTATCTTAGTCATTTGTCAGGATTTATTTCACACATCTTGATGTTCCATTTGGGCAGAGGGTTCATAGAAATCCACAATTTCTATTAGGTGCACAATTTGAATATGCAAATAGCTGAACGTTCTTTGCTGCAGTGCTTAACAATCAGAGTAAAAGCAGCAGGGGAACAAAACCACATTTTACCTGTTACATTACTTATAGGAAGCAAAAAGAGCAAAGTTTACTTCCTGTCTTAAATCCTCTTCCAAAAGCAGGTGGCATAGCTCTCATTTACAGCTTTGCTTCTTAACACTATTTGATTTCATTGCAGACAGTCAGAACAACCACCTTTTCTCCCTTTAAAACTGTGGCTGTTGGGCTGTATGCCAAATAGTTATCATAGGCCGCCAATGTCATTGCCTGCTCAGATTTTCCTAAAGGAAAACCCTGAGCTGGCACTCTACATGAGTCAACAGAATCCTAGATAACTGGAGACAGAATAAGAGCTAAGGAAATCCAGTCTGACAGTTTCATGGTGCCAGATGCTAGAACATCTGGCTTCCCATTCAACACTGTTGCACAGTGAGCTTAGGTTTATTACAAACTCCCCAATAATTCTTGAGTAAAAGAAAAATTACCAAGGCATTTATAAATAAGGAAAATGTAAGCCATTTTAGGATTAAACTAGCTTCCCTCATCCCTCAACTTGCAAAGTAGGCAGTGAGAAAAAGTCCCTGGTTAGTTTCAACTGCAGGGAAGCTGTCAGCCATGCGGCTCCCCTGGACAAGGAGCAGTGGAGCCAGGGACAGCCTTACCTCAGTGCTGCCCAGAATACACCATGCCGTCTCACCTACCCTTACAACCAGCTCAGGTGCACCTACCTGGACTCTGGTGGTGATTTAAAGAGACCAGGGGTCGGGGCGCTGCTGCTGTCATACTAGCAGTGACAGCTGGGAGCTTTGGGCCCTTTAGAATTACCAGGCCCCGGGGCAGTTCCTCCTCCCGCCCATCAGCATTCCTGCCAGGCTGCAAATAATGATCATTTATGTGAATATTCTTCTGACTGAAGGAGGTGTACAAACACAGCTTAAGAGTGCACATGCATGTATATTCTCTCTCTCTCTCTCTCTCTCTCTCTCTCTCTCTCTCTCACACACACACACACACACACACACACACACACACACACACACACACACACAGAGTCTGCAAGCATATGACCAAGGCATTTTTAATTTTCAGTACAAAATGAAATGTGAGAATTGAAAAGAAGATTGCCCTGTCTCAGGGCCATAACATACCCTCTTTGTTAAGCATAATTCTTCAGTCACAGGGAGTTCTGCTTGGAAACGAATAGCATCACATGGACCTTCATTTAGTTAGTGTTTGCATTACTTTAACGCCTGGGGGCTCCAACAGAATCCAGTGCCCCATTGTGTTAGGTGCCATACAAATACATTGTAAGAACTAGTCCCTGGCCCAAAGCACTTTCAGTCAAACTAAACAAGACACAACAGAGGAAAAAGTACAGAGAGGTGAAGTGACTTCCCCAGGGTTACACAGCAGGCCAGTGGCAGAGACAGAAATCGTGCCCTTGACTCCTCCCAGGCCAGTACCCCACCCATTAGCCCACTATCTCATGTTGGCTCCTATGCTACCCTACCCAGGCTTGCTGGTGAAAATTAAAGCCATCTGGATATGTAGCTTTTAAAATTTTGGGCCTAAGATTTGCAATTGTGGATTGACTAAACAGGCCTCTCGCCAAAGCGGAGTATAAGCACTTAGAGCTGGCAGCTTTGTTCAGTTGGGCATCTTTGTACTGATGAACAGGCGATTTCTCAACTCCGCAGGGGGACCGGCATTCCCTGCAGTTAGGGAAGTGTTTGAAAATGCAGGTGACAACTGTCTGCCATAGCCTATGGGGCAGGCAGCAGACTGATCTCCCGCTTTACATGGCGCTATGACCTACTTGCCAGGTGCAGCTGAGGCAAGGAGCAGCATTTTAAAGAAACAGAAAATAAATCTCAGCCATTAACAGTGATCTTGCCCAACTCCATTCTTTGTGCAGCACAAGGCTATTTGTAAGCAAACCATGGGAGGAAGATTATCCCTGCTCAAGGCAAGACTACCTGGACTGCCTAGCTCTGAAAACAGGGGCCGGCTGTAGACCTGGCAGTGTGTCCATTAATTAACCTTTTCAAGATATTGTCTGAAACAGGAAATCTCAGCAGGGCCTGCAAAGGCAGCACATCACAGCTGTGTGCTGATTTATGGCTGGGGAACCGCCCGAGCCTGTACCCTCTGCCATGCCCCAACCCTCTATCAGAGTCCCCTCACATACTCTGAACCTCTATACTCTGTAAAGGAGCAAGCATCACTAAGCAACCTCTACCACCGCTTTGCACATGCATGCATGCGCTACCTATATTAATCTTGGAAATAACTCATTGCTTTTTCCCCAGTTATTAAATATTTGGTTACTTTACCATAGGATCACAGACTTGCAGGACCAGAAGGGACTTCAAGATGTCTGCTAGTCCGGTCTTCTGCACTCCAGGCAGGACTGAGGACAGGTCTTCACTATTGAGGACAAGTGGATCTAAGCTATGCAATTTGAGATACTTTAATAGCCTAACTCAAACTGACGTAACTTAGATCTACTTACAGCAGTGGGTTGACAGAAGAAATTTTCCCATCGACTCCTCTTATTCAGCTTGTTATCATGGAGTACCAAAATCAACAAGAGAGTGATCGGTGGTCAATGTAGTAAGTCTTCTCTAGACCTCACTAAATTGACCCCACCGGTGGATCAATAACAACAGCAGCAATACACCCCATAGCGGACACATACCCTGAATGTTATCTACACCAACCCAACAAATGTTTGTCTAACCAGCTCTTAAAAACCTCCAGTGATGGAAATTCCACAGCCTCCCTAGGCAATTTATTCCAGTGCTTGACACCCTCATAGTTAGGAAAAACTTCCTAATGTCCAACCTAAATCCTTGCTGAAATTTTAGCCCATTGCTTCTTGTAGAATTGGCTATAGGCATTGTCTTTAGTTTGGGAGCTGGGGGTGCAACTGACTTTTGCTAAGCGACTGGCCCTCTGTGATTGGGATTAACCTGGATATTATTGTGATTTTTGGTGTAAGGGACTGCCTACCATACAGGCTGGAGAGGGAAGATGGCCCAGAGTACCCAAAGGGGCTCAAAATATCCACAGTAAGGCCACGAGGAGTCCTGTGGCACCTTATAGACTAACCGAAGTGCTGAAGCATAAACTTTCGTGGGCAAAGACCCACTTCATCAGATGCATGTAGTGGAAATTTCCAGAGGCAGGTATAAATATGCAGGCCAGAATCAGGCTGGAGATGACGAGGTGGATCCAATCAGGGAGGATGAGGCCCACTTCTAGTAGCTGATCTGGAGGTGTGAATTCCAAGAGAGGAGAAGCTGCTTTTTTAATTAGCTAGCCATTCACAGTCTTTGTTTAATCCTGAGTTGATTGTGTCAAACTTGACGATGAACTGTAGCTCAGCAGTTTCTCTTTGAAGTCTGGTCCTGAAGGTTTTTGTTGCAGGATGGCTACCTTTTGATCTGCAATTGTGTGTCCAGGGAGATCGAAGTGTTCCCCTACAGGTTTTTGTA
>CM057846.1:176084672-176108688 GCA_030068395.1 Apalone spinifera | reverse complement strand
ATGAGAAACAATCCCAATCTAGGTACATCCCTTTTTCCTGGCAAAACCAAACCCTGACCTTGCTTATGATAAGAGGAAGCTGTAGATTGAATCTGGTGGCCCTCGCTCTTACTGCTTAGAAGGAATTCTTGAACAGATGGTCTCTCTGTGCTCCTGTCTAACTCTCTCAAATATATAGAAGAAAATACAACCACTCAACATTTTCAGAGCTGAATCCTGCTCCCATTAGACAATAAAAAGCCATTGGCTTCAATATTCCAAGAGTTCCATGGGAAGTGAAGAACACAGGACTGAGTCCAACAGTAGATTTCCTAGCTGTTTGTCTTACATTTGAATTCTCCAAACAATGACACTTCTATCCCTTCCCCAGTGATTATTCCACAGCTGAATGTAGCTCATTCTCTATATTCTTTTTCCACTATGCAGCCTACATTTTCTTGATTTAATTTCAGCCAGTTCCTATTTATACCATATTGGGCCACCTTACACAAATTCTCTCTCCTCCTTATGTTTACAGCTTTGCCAATTTGCAGAATTTTGTTCCTCCCCTAACAGAATCCATCTGTAAATGTTCAATTTTTATCTCTCTTCAGAAACTTCCATCCACTGATCAGTTTTACTGTTGAAAATCCCACCTGTCATGGTCCACGCCCACTGCACACTGGTGTTTCAAATTACTTTCCCCCCCAGATGGGCTCTCTTGCATTTTTCTAAATTGAGTTTCATTTTGTTGTTTTCTACCTATCGTTTAAAACTCACTAAGTTCTTTTGGTTTTGTCCCCTGCTGTCAGTGTATTCACAGCATTTCCCACAACTCCCCTGCTCCACGAGGGAAGACTACATCAGCTGACTACTGCATATATTCCAGCATACTAGAGATCCCTACAGAAGAAAGATTTAGACCCATGATGGTTGGTGCAGGAGAGGGTGAAATCAAGAGAACTACATTCTCTATCAATGGCCCACATGGATTTCTTAAAAAAGCTAAACCAGCCTCTGGCTTATATTTGACAGACTAATCCATCCTAGTCCCTGCTTGCACCTCTATACCAATAACTCAATAAGAGACATCTACATATGGACTACGTCTACACTGCAGGCTTCTTGCGCAGAATTGTTTTGCGCAAGAGTTTTTGTGCAAAAGTCTTCCACAAGAGCATGTCCACACTACCATGTGCTTTTGCACAAGAGATGTGCTTTAGCACAAGAGCGTCCATGGCAGTGTGAACGCTCTCTTGTGCAAGAAAGCTCTGATGGCCATGTTAGCCCTAGGGGTTTCTTGCGCAAGAAAAATCACGTTGCCTGTCTTCAATGCCTTGTTGCGGAAGAGCTCTTGCGCAAGAGGGCTTATTCCTCATGGGGAGAGGAATAACTCTTCCAGAAGTCGTCCTGTTTTCTGACGCTGTACTGTAAATTTATTTGTGCAAGAATACGTGTGCAGTGTAGACACCCAGCAAGTTTTTGCGCAAGAACAGCTGTTCTTGTGCAAAAAGCCTACAGTGTAGACAGAGCCCCCAACCTTTCAGAGAATATGATTTACCATAAAAATATTGGGCAGTATCCTGAGACACTCAGCTTCTATAGAAATGTTCTCATACCACATCAGTTCCCAGGTGAAAATGCAGGGCCTTGCTTGATTTCTATTACAACATTCTTCAAATGTCTTTTGAAGTCTTCCCAGCAATGACCTTTTCAATCCACACTGGAGTAAGACAGGGAATCTTCCTTAGCAGTCATACATCAACTTGATCCCTTATGAAAAGGGAGTTCGTGTAACCCTTTTCTGCCAAAGAAGAGCTTCTGTCTGTGAATTCAGTTAATCAGATGTTCAAAGATTCAGAACATGTTCAATTTGCAAGGGACTTTGATCTGAATAAAATGCAGTTTTCTTTCCTGGTAAATTTCCTCTCCAGCATGGAGGATGCACTTGTCTCTAGGTCAAGCTACCAAGCCACAACTTTTTCAAAAAAACCTGAAAAAGAAATGCCAATCAGTAGCCATGGAGAGAACTTGACCCATCTGTCAGTTCTAACTGAACTATAAGGACTTTCTGCTTCACTCAGTCCTCCGAGTGCTACCAACAAAAGCCCTGTAATGAATCTTTTACCTCACTGTTCCATCCACCGGGTCAACATTCTAATGGCATTGCAAGATTTATCTGTGCTCCGAGAACAAGGTTTATCTGTGCTCAGAGTCTAGGCAGACTTCTAACGTTTTGGGATGCTATTAGTGGCTTCATGTTTTCTGTCTATAGGCGTGAGCAGGTTTTTATATATATCTCCTCACATTTGATTTCTGAGGTAGTATGGCCAGAGGATAGGAGGATCTATTTTAAGTTTTGCAGTTTGTTTCTTTTTGCAGTTTATACAGTACTTGTGTCAGATTAATTCCCCCATGAGGCCTGAACCATCAGAGTGTAGGGTTTTCATTTGAGATAAATGAGCCAGATTCTTCCTTAGGCAGCCCCATAGCAACAATGCAAATTATACCAGCTTTCATCCCTAAATTCCCCAATGCAATTTACACACTACTCTATAGAGAAGGGAGTTATTTTTAAAAGAAATGCAGGCACGTTCTTGGAGACTTACAATTTCTGCTGTCCTGCATGAAGTAACTAGGATGAAGCTCAATAAGGACAAATGCAAAGGACTCCACTTATGAAGGGACAATTAGTTGCACACATACAAAATGGGAAATGATGGTCTCAGAAGGAGAACTGCAAAAAGAAATCTAGGGGATTATAGTAGATAGCAAGCTAAATATGAGTCAAGAGAACAACACTGTTGGGCCCCCCCCCAAAAAAAAAACCACACATTCCAGCATATATTAGCAAGAGTGTTGCGAGCAAAACATGAGAAGTAATTCTACTGCTCTACTTCTGTGCTGATTAGGGCTCAACTGGAGTACTGTGTCCAGTTCTGGGTGGCACTTTTCAGGAAAGATGTGGACAAACTGGAGACAGTCCAGAGAAGAGCAACAAAAATGATTAAAGGTCTAAAAAACATGACCTATGAGAGAATATTGAAAAAACTGGATTTGTTTAAGTCTGGAAAAGAGAAGACTAAAAGGACACGATAACAGTTTTCAAGTACATAAAAGTTTATTATCAGGAAGAGGGGAGAAAATTGTTCTCCTTAACCTCCAAGGAATAGGATAAGAAGCAATGGACTTAAATTGCAGCAAGTGAGGTTTAGGGTAGACATTGGTGGGGGGTGGGACTTTGTCTGGCTGGTTAAGCACTGGAATAAAATTGCCTAAGAAGGTTGTAAGATTCTAAGAGCAGGTTAGACAAATGCCTACCAAGGATGACCCAGATGGTGCTTGATCCTTTCATTAGTCCAAGGGACTGAACCAGCAGATCTCTCAAAGTCCCTTGCAGTTCTGTTCCTATGATTGTACAGTAGCTGACAGTCATCCATTTGAGTTTTTCAGTTAGGAGATTCCCTGAGTTGAGGCAGTAGATGTCTGATTTGCATAATCCCTGTATTAGTTATTGATCAATAACCTGTATAGTGAACATGGAGGTACCTGTGCATTGACTGACTGCTGTGCTCAAAATTTCAAGTTGTTCATTAGAAACTAAGATTCTGCCTCAGCTTCTCTAAAATGTAATGAGGGAAGAAGAAAACCCAGAGGAAGATTCCTATCCCTAACTGCTGTATCTTTCTGACTGTAAAATGGTAACATGGTGGAGCTTCCTTAAGAATTTCTTCCTCAACGCTCCTGTCCCAAGTGGCTTTGAAATTTAGTTATGACTTTCAGAGGTGTTCCCAGTAGGGAAAACTTTGCACTCTGGGAAATCCTTCGGTACCACATTTGTGCTCCCTGACATGAGCGATTTCCATTCACATTGCCCCATAGCCCTTTTAGGCTATCCTAGAGCTGAAATTGTAATTCCCATTTTGACAGAATTCCCATTCTGTTAGATTATACAGAATACCTGCACTGGCTGTGATCCAGACAGCATACTAAACATTGACAGGTAGTCATGCTGGCATGGGTGGCAGGATGAGCCAGCCACTAGAGTATGTACCTAGGGTCTCTGATGGGATCATGCTTGGGGAAGCTAACCTCTCTCTCTGCATACACCACTCTGGCTGCACTCTGTTTTCAGCCCGCTACCATCAGAGCTAGCATGGCTCTGACAGACTGACACTATCCTGAATGGACTTTGTTGAATCTTATCGAAATAAGGCTTATCCCTTTAAACTGCACTGTATTAAAAACACTGCTCTGTATTAGAAACACAAAAGGAAATTAGAAGTATTAGAGCTTGATCGATTCATAGAGGTTAGGTCCATCAATAGCTATTAGCCAGGATGGGTGGGAATGGTGTCCCTAGCCTCTGTTTCTCTGGAGGTGGGTGACAGGGGAGGGATCACATGAGGATTACCTGTTGTGATCCCTCCCTCTGGGGCATCTGGTGTTGGCTACTATCAGCAGACAGGATACTGGGCTGGATGGACCATTGGTCTGACCCAATATGGCCGTTTTTATGTTCAAAATGTTTATGCACTCCTGTTAGATTATACAGAATCTCTTTAGCAGGAAGACAGGATTAATACAAGCTGTAGAAGTCATGAGGAAGTCCAAAGGTCTTTTGAGAACAGTACGTGTGAAGTGAGTTTCCTAGGAAGTACCTGGAGGTAAGGGGAATGCTAATTCCCTCCTGGTAAAGCCAACCTTTTGAACATTCATCCTGGGAGGAGAGGCCCATTTTACACTAATTACATACCTCTGAAGCCTCCAGATCATAGACCCCATCTCTATATAAAAGTGTGGACTGAACTTGTCATCGGTGTGCTTATTCGGTGCTGAAGCTGTGATGATCTTATACCACAGCAAACATGCTGGGTTGTGGGGCTGAAAGATTGCTCTTGCTAGAGCCCGGGTTAGAGTTAGGAAGAACTCTGGTAAACTTATTAGCATGCACGTGGGGTTTTTTATTGTTTAAAAATGTTTTCTCGGATACTTTTACCTAAAATAATAAAGTAGGGTTGCTTCGAAAACTGCAGAGTGACATATCTGCAGCAATCACTCGGTTATCCGCCTCTGAAAGGAAAGCAGTCATTTCAGGAAGACACTTTGCTGGCAAGAACACAGTGAAGGCAGAGAACAGTTTGGCTTGGAGATACACTGGTCAGAATGAAATAAGATGTGGGCCCCACTCAACAGAGGCAACAGATGCGGAGGTAAAGGCCTGAGACTCTCTCTCTTGCTGGAATGCTCAGGGGTGATGCAAGTGTAGTGGCCCAGAATTGAGAGAGTAGGCAGGTCTACCCATGCTGGAAATCACATCTTCCTGCTGCAACACAGATACGGCCTTAGACAAGCCCCACAACGTCGGCAAGCGTAAGTAGAAGTTCCCACTGAAAGGGGGAATCTGGAATCTCTTGAGGGGTTTGCCTAGGTGGCTTTGGGAGGCACAAATAGGCAGGCATTTGTCATGGAGCTGCGGGACTAGAGAGCAGACAGCCACACAGGGTGCTCCTGGGCAAGGTGGGGAGGTGGTTCCATGCTCCTCGAAGGGGCAGAGTGTTGGGAAGAAGGGGCATGGCCAGAGTAGCAAGCACACCACACCAGGGCCTTCCCCCCCCACACACACACACTGTACTGCCTGGAGTGTGGTGCACTCTCCCCCAGCCCTTAGAGCTGCCTACAGCATGCCTCATGGCATTCTGGTGGCTGTGTAAGGGGCCTGGGGCTCCAGGCCACTGCCAGAGTAGCAGCAGTAACCAGGAATCCTTTAGAATCACTAGGCAATTGCTCCCTGTGCCCTCCTGTTGATAGGTCTGTGTGTGATAGGAGGTAAGAGAGGCCCAGGGAAACTGAGGCATTTTGGGGTGACAGCTGTGAGCAGCCTGCGGATGGCAGTGGCTACAGTGAAAGAATCCCAGTGAGGAAATTTCAAAGGTTCAGTCAGAAAAATGTGTGGAATTTCAATAATTATTGTAGTGATATATTAAAATCCAATGATCTCGTCTGAGACTGAGCACCCATGGAGCTAGGCAAGAGTTTACAATCTGAACAGAGAAGATAGGCAAATGATTCAAGGAGAAACTCAGACAGAGAGAGGTCTTCTCACCCAACAAGTCAATGGCAGAAACAGAAACCAGGTCTCGTGGCCCAGTTCCCCCATCCACTAACACCCCTCCCCTTCAAGCTTTGATAAGCGTTTAAAGGCCAAGCTGAACTGTGATTCTTTCACTTAATATTTATGCAGATATAGACATATCTTACTGATCTGTAGATCACTGAGTACACAATTCCCTATTTTATTTTGTGGTGCCTGATTTTGTACTTGTGGTGAGGTGTGTGCTTGACTGGTCAGTTCATAACTTTGAGGTTATGCTGTATATTAAGGAATGAATGTGATAGCTCCTACTTCTCCCCAACCCATTTGCACATTTCCTGAAGAGATTTCAGAATGCTATTATCCCCCAAAACACTTGCTACCAACCTGCGTGCAGCAAAACAAGGAAAAAGTGAAGCAGTATCAAAATACGCTGACTAAACTGCAAACAAATCAGCAGTTTGTTTTTCTTTCAAAATACAAGAGAGCAAGCGTACAGGTAAAAATCAAACAAGATATACGGTTACACATACAATGTACAAATACAATGAATACCTGTAGAAATAAGCAATGAAATAGGCTCACCAACAAACTTCTCTTCAATACATTTCAATCTAAATAGCCCACAACTTAAAAAAAAATAAAAAATAGCTGACATTCAGAGCACCTTTCCAGGACTGGGCCCTCTACATGCAAGCTAAGCCGGGGGGATGCCTCTTTTGAGATTCCCACTATACCTTAGGTGTGACTAGGCTCAGGGCAATGTCAGATCTTTCACACATCCACTGGCAGAAACTTCGGTGCTTAGGGGATTTAGGCACCTAGAAGGCTAGCCGACTACTGAGCAAGGGGTTTGTGAATGTCAGTAACATCTCAGTGTTGGATTTAGGTGTCTAAAGAGGTATGTAAACATCAACATCTTTTAATGAATCTAACCCCGGTCTTTATACAAGCCATTGAGTGCTGACTGGAGCTAAAGAACTGCAGAGTTGCAAGCATCTGTAGGTGATGCCGAGTCGGCTATCCCAGAAAGTGTTAACTACAGAGAGCATGTAGACCTGGGCAGGAATCCCTGTGTCAGAAAGGAGGCTAAGAGAGGGGAAAGGAAAGCTACTGGGAACTGTAGCCTGTATCAGGCAGAGGAACTACTTGATTCTGGTATTCTTCTTAGTTTTTGTTTAGCCAATAAATTACGCTGAGGCAGGAGTCTGAAACAGGGTCTGGCATGGCATCAATCCTTCCCTGCACCACTGATTAGCTCACTGGATTGCCACTTCATTTGTGTCTATTTTGAAAGATAACTATGCTCCACAAGATAGATAGATCGATCTCTCTCTCTCTCTCTCTCTCTCTCTCTCACACACACACACACACACACCTGAAAATAACTCCCCTCACTTCAGTTTAATTCCCTGAAGGATGATTTATAGTCTTCAATCCAGATTTCTCCAACCAGAATCACAGGCTCAGTGGTTACTTTAAGGCAGCAGTACAAAGATGCTAGAGATGGGCCAAGAAACTAGTTCACCTGTGTTAGAACACCCCAGTAAAACCAAAGTGTCACAGGGAAATCCTAATAATCTCTGCAAGACATGGATCTGAATGGCCCAGGAACAGGACTGAGGGAAAGCTAGATCTTCATTTCAATCCCTTTTCTGACATTTTTACTTGTTACTGAGCCTCTCTGCTTCAGATGGGCCATCCTTACAAAGATGTTGCAAAGATTAATTAAAATTTAGAAGTTGCTTCTCTTGTCCTTCCTTTTGAAGTCCAGCTTTCAAGTCCCTGACTGTATCACAGATCAGGTCTCCCTTCGCCTTTCCTCTCCCAGTTATCAGTGATGCTGCCTTGATTCCCCTTCTTTGTTCTTTTCTCATAAACACGGTCACCTTCTCATGCTGGGAATGCCAAACTACCTGCCAGACCATCTCCTTCTCCACATTCAACTCTTTCCTCAAACTTTGCTTGCACCAGCTCAGCTATGGTAAATGACATCATGGAAATGTAACGAGAGAGGCATAATCCCTCTAGATGCTCATACTTCTTAACGTGTGATCCCATTATCTTATTGTGACATTTGTTGCCCTCCTGTTAGAGTACATTCCTCTAGCATATAGGCATCCCAGCAGCGGTTGAAGCCTCCCTGTGCTAGACCCGATACAAATACAGTAAAACAGTCCCTCCCCACAAAGCATATACTGTAAATACATAAAACAAAATGGAGACAGAAGGAACACAGATAAAAGCACTTCCCTGAGGTCCCACAGCAGTTCTGTGGCACTAAGAGCCCAATTCACCTTCATCCTATGATCTAGTCCAGAGCTACTCAACACTGGCCCACAGCCTGTTTGTTTGCGGTGCATGGTGCAGTTTGGGTTTACATGGGGCTCAACACAGCCCATGGGTGGGATCCTTTGAACGCTGCCTCCACTAGGAACACGCTCCACAACAGCGAGGAGTCTCCCAGCCGGGGTGAGTACTGAAAGACGCAAGCAGACGGGCTGGCTGGAACAGACGGGTACAGGATGTCGGCATTTCTTGTCCCCAGGGAGGTAGTGTCAGGAGCACTAGGGCATTGTGGGAAGTGCTGGCTGCTTAACCTTGTGGGCAGAGCCTGAGAGGTGCTGACTGGCTTATATCGGCCACACTTGGGTCCAGCACCACAGCTTAAGGTTTAATCTTTGTATTTATGCACATCAGTGTGAAAGAAGCTATTTGCATGTACATGCAACCACACTGAAATTGCGGCTCTTGGCTGTGAGTATCATTGTGGCCCCCAGGGCTTCCAAAGTTGAGTAGCCCTGCTCTAGTCATTGGTACACATTCCCTTCTGACTAACTTAGACCCTTCTTTGTTATGCCATGTCAAATCTAGAGTGTGTACCCTTCAGCACCTCTTAATTATGTTGTGCCATACCTAGCCAGGATTCCCCAAACCTCATAGAAGAGCAGAGTGTTAATCAACCACCTTTGGCAATATAATCATTTAAATGCAGAATGAAAAATCATGTGTGCTAGTCGATTAGGAAGGCTTTTCCACACGGGGCATTCAGAAAATCCCACATTTCACAGAGTGAAGAGCAGATGTCACTGGAAGGAGATTCCAATATCAAGGTACCTTACTACATTTTAGATACGTAAGACACAGCTATGTGATTTTGAACACTTCCTGTCTTCCCTGACTCAGAATCAGGTTTTGTCCAATAATCTCAGAAGCACCTGCTATTTTCTTTGCAGGGGTTTATTGTAAATTATGGCACCGGGTTACTTAAAAGGCATTAGATTTGTTCCATCTAATTACTGTTTGTGGCGGTAGTTGAATAAAGCTCCTTTTCTGTATTTACAGACTATGCAGCAAATACTCAGATCTCAATTACATCCCATGCACAGAACAAAAGGAACACCATTTATGCCAGTATTTTCCCATCTGTAATTGAGCTTAACTCCAGGAAGTTTATCAATGAAGGAGCTCTGAATAGAGTAACATGTCTTTTGTGACACTTGATAATGTTTACTGTGAAAGGATTATTTGTTGTTATGAATGATGTGTTCATTATTTACTGTCTGCGTTCTGCCTTTGTACATCTTTAGTGCTTTATTACAGAGTAAATGTTACAGAAAGTATATTTAGCATGCTTCTGAGGAGATAAGTAGGCAGATGAAATGTGATGGCAAGTTTGCAAGTAGAACAGAGTGAAAACAAATCCTCCTAGGCACCACACTAGGGGTGGGTGGGTTATTTATAACGTTAGCAGTGCGGTAAGCTCCTGCCATATGGTAGTTGCAATGCATCCCTCCACTACCCTGAAACTTTCTGATGGGAGAGAAGAACCTCACTGACTGGTACTCCCCTTAGCACAACCTGTCACACTAATCTCTGCTCAGCAGCACACCATTCAGAACAGTCAAAGACTGCAGCAGCCTTCCTTTTCCCCTCAAGCAATTGTTCTTTGTTGAGCAAAGAAATACCTCCCACTATTTAGCCCATGATTTCACATCTCTGCTTGGCTAATAATTAGTTACTAAAATAACCTCCAAATATGGGTGGCGTTGTGCTTTGTTTTGGGAAACTGAGGGCAGTAATTTAAGGGAGTTTTTTTTATTTTGATTTCCTTTTATTCTGTAAAGCATAAGCAATCAGGTAAAAGCCATTATAACATTTTAATCTTTCTGCTTAGAACTATATTTCTCTTCCAACCGCAAGTTTGGTGCCTCTTTGTCTGGCACAGAAGGACTCTACTTTCTCATGATCGGAGAACGCCCTAGCATGGGAATTCGCAGCTGGCATAGAATCAGTATCGCTAACTCTGTCTCCCTTCTGTCCCTAGGACAAGAGCGAATAACTGATTCTCCAGATCACTGGCAATTCTGGGGGGAGGAAGAGGAGGAAGAATTGATTCAAGTCAAACCAACATTTTTTCAGAATTTTTAGCATAACAAGAGTTTGACCCAAAACTAATTTTGTCCAACAAAATGTTTGAATCACTTCGAAATATTTTGCTCTGGGCATTTTTAACCTTTTTAATAACAATCAAGGAAATGAAGAATTAGGTGTTGGACTCACAAAACAAAGACAGCAGAGGGCTAGCAGCTGCTGACCCTCCAACAAGCAGCCCACTGGTTAGGGCTCTCACTAGGAACATACGAGACCAGGTTCAAATCCTGCAAGGGAGTACAGGCTTGAACTTAAGTATCCACTCTCCCAGAAGCATGTCTTCACCACTAAACTATTCTAGGGTGGGGAAGTCCCAGAAGCTCTCTTGCTGGAGGTGTCCCATTTCATATAAAGTATTTAAATAGTCCCTAGGCCAAAGAGTAAGAATAAATCTATAAGCTGGTAGTTAGGCGACTCAGCAAAGAGGGAGAATAGCCAGGTTCCAATCTGACTTCCAGTAAATACATAATTATGTGTACACGTGAAAGCTCTCCATCTGGAGAGGCTGAGGGAGCTTCACTCCAGAATATCAGCTAATTAGAGCAATCTTCTGGAATGTGACAGACCTAGTCTCTGCTTCAGAATCAGGCAGAGCAGAGATTGAAAGCTGGCTATCCCGCAATGCATGAGGACAGCACCTTTTCTTTTATGAATAGTGTCTCCAGCTCCATACGACTGTAGCTTGAAAACTCACATATTTCACTCTTGAAATGACTCATTTTGGCATTTCTGATTTTTTTTTCTTTTTTGTTTCCACATTAACAATTAATCAAAATATGCAGAAGTGTTTCAGATCATCCGATTCTGCATCTTGTGGCAAAAAGTAAAGTTTGGATAAAATATTTCACCCAGTTCTATCCAGCACATGGATGTCAGGAATTTTATAGCACAATGACTGTTCACAGCCCCTGCACACTCAATTACCAGTCACTGCCAGCTTGCACAGCTTAAAAAGCCCCAAATTGTTCTAAACTACATTAGCATTGACAGAGACCTGTACAAATAGACCAGCAAGACAGTCACCTCTAGACCTTACAATGCAAGCACATGGCAAGAGGCCACAGATGAAGACAGAGAATGTGTCTACATTGCCGTTAAAACCCCCATGGCATTGAGTTTCAGCCCTCAGGGTCAGCTGACTTGGGCTGCAGGGCTAATATTGCAGTTTCAACTTTTCATAGTTTCCTGGTGCACCCTTTCCATATACATCTACACGGCAATTTTATCATTTCACAGACTGTGCTCCAGGAGCCTGAATCACGTAACCCAGGTGCTGAGACTTAATGCCACATGGGTTTTAATCACAATATAGACAATGATCCAGAAAGAACAATGGGAGAGTACAAGGAAATAATACATTGATTGTTATGATAGTCATGTTGTGACTATATTAGCAACCTAACCAATGCCAAGTCGTTTCTGGGTATTGTAGCAAAAGAGTGCTAAGGAGGAATCTGAAGGAGGAGTTTTGCAGAGGTTTGCAGGGAGCTATTCTTCCATGTATGGGCTAGCATAGGAGAAATCACAAAGGTACTTGTTTGGGAACGTAAACAAGTGGGAAATGGAAGCTGGTATCAGCCAATCAGGAGTCAACCTTTCAGTAAGGAGCGACATGGTCAAAGCAATGGGCTAGTAAAATGATCTTTGCGGCTGCATTCTGAATAGATATGAGCGGGGAAGATCACATTTGTCAAGGCCTGAAAAAAGAACGGCGCAATAATCAAGCCACATGACCATTAAGAGCTTTAAGTGTGTTCATCCTTTACTCAACCTCTGAGAATACCACATTGCCTATTTAAAGGCAAAAAGGCTCAAAGACACAAACATTATCTAGAAGAGCAGTCTGCAAGCCTAGAGCAGTGTCACAGAACACACACACAGAAGAAACGAAAATTGATAAGGAATGATAACCGTGCTTCCCTGATACCCTGTCTCTCCCTGACAGGCCAATCACAACTCAGCAAGAGATTCACTATGGCTAAGATTATGTAATAGCTACTATATAAGAAGGTTATAAGAGATAGTATTCCTCAGCCATGAACAATTTGACCTTTAAACACAGTGAGAAAGTGACTCCAACTCTTGTGTTATTCACAGCACAGGTGCAACAAGTCTCCTTCCCCATCCCACCTAAGTGCTTTGACCCTGAACTGGACATATCTTTCAGGGCAAAGGACATATCTTTCAGGGCAAAACTCCCTCCAGTCACTCCTTCTGAGACAGCCACAAGGAGTGCCACATAATACAGTTGTTTCTACTCTTCTTGTATGCAGACATCAAAGCTCAGTGGCCAGGTTCTGTAACCCGAGGATAGGCATTGTAAACTATCCTTCAGATAGCAAGCTGGGCACTCTTTCACCATGAGTTAACACCTGCAAAACTGGCCCTTAGTCACAGCATGGAGAGGAAACCAGGCCAAACTGGTGCATAGTTGTGGCAACTCTGGATAATCCAGAGAGTAACCTGTTGACAGCTGAACTGACAGACTTGGTGGGTCCCTGGACAAGGTGTGGGGGGTGGCTCCTGGAAGGGGTGGGGCCTCAGTCAGAAGGGGCAGAGCTGGGATCAGAGCCATCTTCAGAGCCACCTGGAATATCATGCAGTGTGGTGCTCCAATGGCAATTTAAAGGGCCTGGGGCAACTGCCCATTTTTCCCCACTCCTCCCATCAGTGAGCCTGTCTGTTGAGCCTGGTCCAGCATTTACAGGCTGCAGTGATGGAGTCCTGAACTTTCCCTAGCACGTGAGACCTTTCTCATTAGTGCTTCCATTCTATAAAAATAGTGTCATTCTCCACTCCCTGGCAAGGCTGAACATCCATTTGTAGACAATTATGATTGCTGTGAGATGATCATCTAGCTACTAGGAAATGGGATGAGATCACCAATTCATTAACACAGGCCATAAGACAGCTATAAGATGGTACTGGCCTATGGCTGTTTAGGGCCTGGTGACCTACAGGTGTAACGAATAGCTCAATAAGTGGATTAAAATTACTGAATAAAAACCTCAGGCAAGCAACTTTCCATCAGCAATTCTATGCTAAAAATCAAGGGGGATGATTCATTTTTCCTATCTCCTTTTTAAAAAAAAAATCCATAATAAACACCTTTAAAGGGATTTAAAAAAATCCTCAGCATTTTTTTTTTCCTGAGGAATGATGTATGACTTGGCACCCGGAGCTGCAACAGCATGTGCCTGGATCTACCATTTGATTTATTGCATGCAGTTAAAAAAAAAAAGATGGAAGCTTATTCCAAAGTACTTTAGTACATATGTTCATAGAGTTATTTTTAGTCTAGCATAGATATAATCTAAGAAACAGGCACAGTGATATTGCGCTGTGAGTGCACTGTAAATGGCTGATCTGAACACACCTGAAGAGCCTTTAAACTATATGACTTCATTATACTATGTAAATAACATAGTAATGATTCAGTAGGGGAAAAGTCATAATTACACTATATTCCCTGATATTTGCTGTCTACCATTCAACAGCCTGAGTACCAAGATGGTCCTAAAGCTGTTAGTGTTAATTACACTTATATGGTTCTGTGCCATGTGTGGGGAAGATCATTTTTAATAACAGCATCAGATAGTTCTGTGTTTGTAATGCTAGCCAGGGTGACCATATTTCCCTATGCTGAATATAGGATACCGGGTAAAATTATTCCTGTTCAAGCAATCTGAACTAAGCAGTCAAAAAGTTCAAGTGATCAAGTTGACTGAGCCCCACTAAAAAGAAATAGAGTTCAATCTTTTTATTTGCCTTCTTAGCTTTAAGACACTGGGGTTCACACAATCAGGGTGACACACATTCCCATACACATCTCTCACATGGGGGGGGTGACCTACCAACCTGCCCTCCCTGCCAAGCTGGGCCCCTGGGATAGACCCACTTCTCCACTTCACAGCAGAATGTGGCCAGCAGCAGCCTTTCGGCTCTGTGTAGGAGGCAAGGCAGGAGAGCTGCTTCCAGTAGCAGTAAGAAGGAGTGAGAGAAGGGATGACCTGGCACATGTCTTTGCAGACCTCATCTCTTATTCTTCCCTGCTCCCCAGCCCCATGGCTGGAAGCAGGTTGTTCCTTCCTGTCCTTACTTTGTCAAAAGGCAGCTAACACCTCTAGGCTGCTGCTGGCCACTGACATAACCCAGCTGCCTCCTGTCCCCTCAACTACAGTGTGGGCAGGAAGGGGTTAAGCCAGGGTGGGCAAACCTGGCAAGAGCTGCAGATGCCTTGCCCCAAGCATCAGGGCTGGTGGTGCAGCAATCATGCTGCCCAGGTACTGGGGGAGCTGAGGCAGCGTGGGAGGGGGACAGAAGGGAAGGGCCCGGGGATCAAGACACCCCTACTCACCATGTTGCTTTGGAGTTGGTCTGGGCCCTCCCCAGCAAAGCTGTCCTGAGCCTGCTTCCCAGCACAAGCTCAGGGACTGGACTGAAGGGTGCAATGGGCTGGATGTGGCCTGAGGGGGACAGACTGCCTCCCTCTGCGTTAAGCCCTAAGGATACATTGTGTACCAGGGCTCAAGGAGCTTCCGTGAACTATAGTTTTGCCCAGAGGGGTGACTCAGCAGGAGAAGATGCTTAGGGAATTGAGCAAGCCCCTGCTCCCAGGACAGGAGTTAGGGGGTGAAGAAGTGCTAAGCCTCTGTCCCAGGAGCTTGCTGTGGAGTCTGCATATTTGGGGCATGAAAAGGTTGAAAACGGCTTCCCCACCACCTCCACTCCAGAACTCACCTGAGGGGCAGAAAGGCTCCTCCATGCCAGCTCTGTGCTGGGCTTTGGCACAGGCAAGTCTCAGCACCTCCTGACCCACAACTGAGCTAGAGGGTCTTGAGCCTTTCTGGGGTGCCTGCCTAGCCAGAGGCCATGATGTGTGGGGGGCGGAGGAGCCTGCTGGCTACACTGCTGGTGAGCTGAGTGCTCTGAGCAGGGGCTGGTTCCCCGCACACAACTGGCTGCTGCTTGGCACCTGCCCACGCTCCCCAGATACTGCCAATGGCAGAGCACAGCCAGTGCCACCTGGAAACAGGATGTGGGGAAGGGCCAAGAGACAGCCCGCAGGGTGTGCTGCACTGACAGACCAGAAGGGGGGATGGCAAGCCTCAGATTCTGCATCCTCATCCCACCAGCAGCTTTGAACACCCACCGCTATTGTCAACCACTGGACCCCCCTCCCCCCACTCAGCACTGGTGGGTGGATGGCTGGAGAGTAGGGATCTAGCTAGCAGCAAAAGCCCCAGTAGTGATTTGCCCATTTTTAAGAAAAGGTGGGGACACTTGACGGAGGGATAAATATGGCATTGTCTCTTTAAAAGTGGGCTGTCTGATCACATTAGTTCTAGCAGTAATGAAATTCTCTGGTTTTCACTACATACTGGCAATGCCAGTTAGCTCTGCATCCAGGTGTAACATCCTGACTCTCTAAATAGTTACACAAGATTTTTGTACCAGTGATTTATCTAGGGCAGTGCTACTCAACACACAACCTGCAGCCCGTTTGTTTGTGGCCCGTGTGCAGTTTGGGTTTGCGCAGGCTGAACATGTTTTTGTCATTATATTGACAAAAAAAAAGTAGTCAATATAATGGTCTTCTGTTGATCTGCATTTTAGTAGTTCAATTCCTGGACTGTCATTGCTCATTAAAACTGCTGTCATATGGGTGGAAATCGGATAAATATTGCATGGTATTAATGTCAGCAGAACTTACTTAAATGGGGCCTGTGTGTTGTATAGTCTTACCTTAATCTTTGTATTCATGCCCGTCAGTGTGAAAGAAGCTATTTGAATGTATATACAACCACACAAGTTGTGGCCCCCGGGGCATCCAAAGTTGAGTAATCCTAATCTAGGGTGTGGGAAATGGCAGGTAAGGTAGCAGCAGCAGACATTAGTGGGATTCACATAAATAAATACTAAGCATGGTTACAGAGTCTGGCACATAGTAGGCACAGTTGGTAGTGACATGCCTTGTTAAGGTTGTCTACCATATTCCATTACAAGCCCCTGTTTTCAGTTGCTTATAACTTTTTATTTATTTCCAACCACATAAACTGTATTTTTCTTTCCCAGATTTCAGCAAAAACAAGATTATACAAAAGTTTGCCCATGTTTTAAAAAAACTCTCAACTATTTCATTTAGAAAATTTCCAGTGCCTCTAGGCTCTCAGAGGGGCCATTAAAATTTGGCAGGAGCAAAGATGTGCTTTTTGCTGTCCCTGTGAAAATCTACCCAAGTCCACACACACGCAGACACAAAAATCACAAGTCATATGCAGGCAATAAAGGCTTTTTGGCAGCTAAATTCTCAAAAGAGCTCTGCTGCATTAAGTATGCTCCAGCCCAGAGCTAAAGAGGACTTAACTGTAATTGCTCCTCACAGCTGCTGGGGGTTCATCTTGAAGAGCAGGAAGACAGTGTCATATGCCTGCAACTATGAAAGCTGGTGCCCAGCAAAAGGAAGAGTGGAGGAATAGGTGCAGAAGGGTTCTGTGGAAAAAGTAATCACATGCTATATAACTACAGAGAGCACTATAAGCACAGGGGTGTCTAATTAAGGTTGATCCAGCAACTTTAATTTTTGACATTTGCCATCTTTTGAGTACAGGAGGCCCCCGACTTGCGACCACCCGAGTTCCAACCCCCCACACTTACAACCATTTTTATAAGCGTGGAAGGGGCTTAAAACCCCCAACTTATATCCTGGTCCCGCATTTATGATGGCGCACAGTGCCTATCGTAAATGGGGGTTCGAGTTACAAGATCCCTGACTTGCGACGCTTCCCCTAGAACGAATCGTGTTTCTGTCGAGGACCTCCTGTATTGGGTTTTGCAACCTTTTTTTTAAAAAAAAACCTATTTCATACAATCCTCCTGAATGTATTAAAGTGGAATTCTACTCTGAAAAGTGATCTATGTAAAAGTGGCAACATCTTAATATACACTGAGAACAGGTATAAGGAAGGTGGCTGCTTGTCAAAGTGCGGAAGGGGGAGAGGTTTTAAACTCAGAAGTACAGGCTCTCGCCACATGAGCTAAATCCAGCTAGCTTAGCTCTTACTAAAAGACCTATAACCATGGGCATGATTATCTAAATTCAGCATCCTGAAATTACACCCACATTACTTCTTTTGCTGTCACTTCCTTGTTTGCGCGCCATTGTTAGCAACAATGTGAGTGCAGTAATTGCAAGAGGACACACCATTAAATAGTGTTTCAGTTTGGGTTCCACATACAAGAAAACAGCTACTTGAAAGCCAGGTCATTTCAAGTTAAATTAAGGTATTTTAAGGGAGGATAAATTGGCTACCTAAACAATTCAAAACTGTATTAAAGTTATTCCATGCGTTATTCATAACTCGAGTTTTGTCAAAAGCTATATTTCTTCTGAAATGCGGTAGTCTATAAAGTATTTCGCTAACTGTTTTTGTCTCAATTCACTATATTTCTAATAAACTTTTTATGAGTCTTCCTGCCACTCGAATGGCAGATAAACAATTACTGTTACAAAATGTCCTTCCCTCATGAGCAATTCAGTTAAGTTCAAAAGCCCAAGCAGATTTTAACCATTTATTGAACACTGCAGTAGATTCTAATCTAAATGAATGTTCCTAGGCTAAAGAACAGTAAGCTCTTTCATTCCTTACTGGGTGGTGCTACAAAGTGTACTGGGTGGGAGCAGACAAGCCTTTCCCTCTGTTCAGAGTCAGTCACCACTCCCTACAGAGGAGCTCTTAACTCCACCCCATAGATCTTAAGTTACATGTGTACCTTGTGATGGTTCCATTCACAGCCCGCCCAGGCAGGCTCAACCATGGTTCTCCTCCTACTTCTGAAAAAGGTGGAGCTCAAACATTAAACAAAACACATGCTAAAACAGAGATGAGATCAACATTAAAACAAGAAAGGCAGAGGTGCCTCACTCCAAGGACACAGGAGCATGCTGTATTGGGACTCTCCCAAACCCAGCCCGTCTATCAAGTTACAATTTCAAAGCTTTCTAACAATTTTCAAAAACTGACGTTTCCAAAACGCGATAGTACACAGTTAACAAGAAAGCCATCCTGCCTCCCATTCATGTTTCTGGTAAGGATGTTTGCCTCCGTGAAACTGGTTAAAGGCCCACCACAAAGGTTCCACTGGGAGATGTTTTATTGTAGCACATCATGTTTCCCTTCAGGTTATTACATCCTCCTTGGGTTTCAGACTGAAAATAATGCAGATATGAGCTTAAGTTTGAATCAAACGTAGAAGTTTATTGGAGCTCCAAAAGAGCAACAGATGTGCATGCCTCCTAATGTCCCTTGACTTTCAAAGAACATTATTAGTCCTATAATTGCAACAAAATATCAACATTATGTACAATTTACAAATTTTACAATGGTTGAACATAGCCCATATTGTTTTCCCCTACTGATAAGTAATAAATGTCAGGTCAGCTTCCCAAAGGAGGAGACATGAATGATATAGATCACTTCTTTTAGGGATCTTATTACATGTATTAATGCCTACTTCCCAGGGAGGAACTCTTGCTCAAGCACTGACTAGTTAGAAAGTTTAAAGCAGACAGCAACGTCTCCTACTGCTTGCCACAGCTCCCTTGCAAGGAATTCTAAATCCAAAAGATATCACCACCTCATTTTCTTCCAAGATGAAAAAGAATAGTTTGCATGCTTAGGAAAAGAACTCATAAGACTACATGTAATGGCGACGTCAGGTGACCACTTCCATAGCAATATGTTGTCTCCCACGTCTTGTTTCTATCCATTTTGGTTCTCACCTTGCAACTATCTGAAGCACATCCACAAGTATAGACAGAAAGATACCAGGCCAGAAGAATAAATACATATTTTTTTTAAAAGCCGTTCTCATAGAATAATTAGTTTAGCTAGGCTAAAAACAGTGTGTCTCAGAAATCTTCACATCCAAACCAAGGCCTTGCCTCTGCTAGAAAAATGTACAGCCTTCACTAGACTTATTTTTAAAGCTTTTCTACTTAAAGCCAACGTGAAAACCAGTTTAATCCTTACTCAGAGTCAGCTAGCTTTCATTAATAACTTACCTACTTTAGATAAATTGATACTTAGACTTTAGATGGGCCTATATTCTACCTCTGCATATCCTGCTTGCGCTTATACATTCTGCGAGTATCCCAGTTTACACAAGGGTGTTCACTGGTTCAATCCCAATAGGAGCCAACCCCCAAAGCTGGACAGTCTTGTGGGAATGGAGCTATCAGTTGCACCCTACAAATGGGTGTAGGAGGAAGTAGCATGCCTCTGGGCACCCAGGGTGTCCAGGGAGACATTCCTCCTTGCCAAGGCATAATACCTTTCCTCATGCTTCCCCTGGGATGGAGTCGCTTTACATTGCCCCTTCCTGCAGGCTGATGATAATTAAATAGCACAGCCTAGCTCTTAGTTATTTACATTAGTGATAATGGTTGGTCTTTATGCATAATGCTAGAAGAACGCAGACACTGACTCATTTAAAAACTACACAAGACATTTTAAGCCGTTTTTAAATTAAAACATCATCAGGAGAAGTTTGACAAAACCATTATTTTCCCCACTGCAAATGATTCTGCAATTAGATCAGAGAGAGTCATCACCCTGTAAATCAGTGCCTGGCGTTCTGTTTGGCAAAACAAAGAGCAGGCTGTAGTTCCCGATTTGCCCCGATTAGCAGCATCAGCTTGATGAGTTCTTCACGAAACACAGGTTTCCCCATTGTTTTCTGCATCTATGACAATAACACTCTAGCATTGGGGAGCATGTATCGGTGATCAGCTACTGTTTTAACAACTTCCCTGCTTCTCTATTTTCATTTCACTCCCTATTGAGGAAGGCACAAAATCATAACAGTAGAGAAGGCTGTAGTTTGCCGTCAGCAGTTTGTTCAGAAATATAGAAGATCCTGGATGTTCAAATGCAGGGGCACAAGATCTAGTGCTGCAACTGATGGCTGTGCAAGTCTGTTGGGTGTGTTTAATTTCCCTTGTGCCTTCTTTGTTAAATCTGCTGTGGGTGGTTCACATTGCTAAGACTAAGCAGTAAAACTTCCATAGAAGTAGACTCGACCAGTTCACTGTTCATGTTCATTTTAAAATTAGTGGGACCTACCTTAGAGACCCTACAGTACCACCCTGAAGTGTGCACTAAAAATTCAGAAATTAAAATTTGTGAGTAAAGAATATATTGATATTGAAGCCAGTGGAATCTAAAAGAATCTCACATGGACCAGAGGAGAAAAAGCTTCAATGTAATAAAAACTGAACAAATTAATGAACTTACAGAAGAAAAACACTCAAATCAGCCACTGTTTACTCCAAAACTGACTCCCAAGATTTCAGGAGATCTATATTTATATTGAATCTATTCCTCTTACCATGAAAAAAGTGAGACTATTAAAAGGGCTTCTCAGACTTGGTCTTAAGACTGACATGTGAATCATAAGGTTAGGGAAGATTGAATCATCAATAGATTCTTTCCCCCAATGTCTGCATTAGCTATGAAAACTGTTATATATAAAGGATCAGGAGAACATCAGCCCTTTCTTTGCTGTTTTTTTCTGTGTTTCATACACCTGAGCTTCCACTTCTAGTAGGAGTACGGCAATATTAGATAGAAAGACCCAGCCAAAGGAAAAGAGAAGTTCAACTAAGCATCTTTTAGAAGATCTAAAACAAAAACTCATGTGCAAAATGCAGGCGAAAGGAACAAAAAACAAAACAAAACAAAAAAATCAATCATACAATAAACCAGAGGGATGACCTGATTGGCTTAACTGATAGCAAGAAACAAGAAAGCTACCAAATGCTGATTTGTAAAGAGGAAAAGGAAACACAAAAGAGTTTTTATATGGCTATTTCTACTCTACACTACAGATCTTATAGCTGCACCCCTGGAAGATATTCCATGCAACTACTCTATGCTGATGGGAAACAGCTCTCTCTTTTAATTTAATCACCCCAGTGAGAGGCAGTAGCTATGTTGGCAGGAGAGCACATCCCACCAATATAGCACCAACCATATGGGTGCTTTTATTGATTAAGCTTATATCCGTCAGGGATGCATTTTTTCACACCCCTGACCGACAAAAGTTTTACCAACGAAAGTGTTTCTGTAGCCATAATCTACATGTCCTCTCAGCTATGTAGAAAAAAGATGTAAATTCAAATAATTGGTAACACCTAGTGAAGTAAAGCAAATTCAGAGTATTGCACCTACGTCCTCTCCTGCAGCATAACAAGTGGAAATAACATTAGGATACTAATGAACTTTCTGATGTGTGCAGACCAATGCAGTGGAAAATTCTTCAGAGTTGAAGATGCAGGCTTCTCCACTGTACTTCACAAGCCACAAAAAAACAATTCATTTATAACACATACTGTGACTAATGCTTTGTTTCCTATGGATGAGTGTTCTATAGAAATGGTAACGAATGACTCTTCTGAATTCAGATAGATTAAAAATACACCTCTGAGCCAAGCAGAGGGCAGAGTAAATAGGGCTTCTACAGTTGGCAGACGGGGAAGGAAGAATTATGTGAATGTCGGAGGCCGACTCTAGAAAAATGATACAAGACAGTAAGTCAATCAAGATGATCAGAATGGCAAGGGTGGGAAAAAATAGAAGTAACGTAGGAACTATAAAAAGGCACCAGCACAGTCAAAGTGCTAAATCAGCACAGAAGCCATGTCAGAAATTGTATCATTATTAGAGTTGAGTGGGGGAAGTATAACCTGTTCAAAAATCACAGGAACACAACTCGTTTAGCAGGAGCACAGAAAATTGGAAGTAAAGGAGCATGAGGACTAGCAGGGCAGGAAAGCCATTAAAGCTGAAGCCAATCTCTCACAAGTATGGTTAAGATTTTGTCACAGTTATTTTTTAGTAAATGTCTTGGGCAATAAACAAAAATTCATGGGAGCCAGTGACCAGTCTGTGACTTTTACTAAAAATAACCATGCAGCAGAGAGTAGAGGAATGGCAGCTGGAGCCCCATGGGGGTGGGGATTGACAGCCCAAGACCCACTGCTGTGGGGGGCAGTGCAGCCACTAGGAAAGCAGCACACAGTCCCAGCTATTACTCCATCTACTGAGGGAATATGAAGACCGACTTACAGTCCCAGTCCCAGCTGAAATTGTGGAAGGGGGTAGCCCCAGCTCTAGGCATGGGTCAGTGGTGGAAAGCTACAGCTGCAGATGCAGAAGTCACAGGGATCAGGTAAAGTCACTGAATCCATGATCTCTGTGACTAAATCATATTCTTGCTTATGAAGCAACACCATGACGGGCTTCAAATGCTGACACTCAGAATCAAAGGTGCTGGAGCAGACTGGGACAACAGCTTGCGACAGAAGGAGCAGAGACGTGGATTGTAGCAGGTGGAGCAATACAGGATAGAGGAAGAAGAGAGAAACCTGGAAGGTCTAATCACTGAGAAAAAAAAAAAAAGGAGAAATTTCTCTTTATAAAATCTTTACCCTCATTTTCAATTAAAACCAACAAAGAATTAAAAACAGATACTAAACACACCAAATGGAAGGCTAAAATAAAATTATTTCCATTAATTTTAATGTAAGTTCATTAAACAAATAAATATGCATTACTCAGAGTATGCACAGCCTGAAAACATATGTAGTCTAAATTTAGCTGTGCACCCCTTGGGCAATATTACAACAATTTTTTTGATGAATGAGCCAAATCTATGGCCCTGGAGTGTTGTAGGGATTATACATGGATAATTTCAACAGCTATAAAGATATTTTATAAGCACATGCTGTGAACTTTGCTCATGCTAGACAAAATGCATTACTTCAAGTTATTCCAAAGTCCTACATATCCCAGAATCATACCACAGACAAATAATCTTACATGTTGCAATTTTATTTTTAGTCATACACTGCTTAGGAAACGTTGACATTTCATGGCAGGGACTATATTTTACTATCTGTTCATTTTGTTCCTTGGATCCTCACTAGGGGCTTCTGGCACTTCCATAATACATATAACCAAGTAATAGCACTGCAGTAGTGAAGTTTGTTACAACTAGCAAAAGACCTTGGGCCAAATTTTCCGCTAGTGTAAATTAACATAGCTCAATTGAATCCAATAGGACTATGAGGCTACATCTACACTGGAGCGTTCTCACACAAAAAACTCTTTTGCAGAAGAGTTCTTCTGCAAAAACTCTTCCAAAAGAGAGCGTCTACAGTGGCATGTGCTTTTGCGCAAGACCATCCATGCCAGTGTAGACGGTCTCTTGCGCAAGAAAGCTCTGATGGCCATTTTAGCCATAGGGCTTTCTTGCACAAGAAATTCATGTTGCCTGTCTACACTGGCCTCTTGCACAAAAACAGTTGCTCAAAAGGGCTTATTCCTGAGCAGGAGCATCAGAGTTCTGGTGCAAGAAGCCCTGATTTCATACAGTAGAACATCAGTTTACTTACGCAAGAACACCCGGCCAGTGTAGACAGGCAGCAAGTTTTTGTGCAAGAGCAGC
>CM057846.1:176074057-176084572 GCA_030068395.1 Apalone spinifera | reverse complement strand
TGTCTAGATGCAGTTATTTTGAAATTACCCTCTCTCCTTATAAAATGAGGTTTAAGGGTAATTTCAAAAGAAAGGTTTTCTTTCGAAATAACCACATCTAGACAGCATTTCTTTTTTCGAAATAGAGTATTTTGAAATAGCACCAGCACGCAATTATGCAAATGAAGCATGGGAAATTCAAATCCATGCTTATTTGCAATTTAGTTCATCTGCATTTGCATTCCTCTCTCGAAAGAGGAATGCAGTGTAGACATATCCCCAACAAAGGACTGTTGCAGACATTCCAGAATTTCCTACACCAATAAGCCATCCAATGGTCAATCTTATCAAAAAACTTCTGAAGGATATAGTGTGTCTTAATTAAGCAGCATAGGATGTCACAGTTCCGGACAACTTCACCATATTCCTCCCCTATAATTCAGCAAAGGCACCCTCTCATTGGCTTCCAGCTCCCCAGCGGTCACCTGTCATGGATGGAGACATACATCTCTCTTCCTCCTGACCAGGATATTTCCAGGCTGCCCACTGGGAATTCCCCAACAAAGTCAGGCTGCTTAAGTTGGCCAGCTTTGCTTTTCTCCCCAGAGAGGCTAAACAGTGGAATTGCCACATTTAAGTTACCATACTGCTCCTTCTAAGAACACATATTTAGTCTTCAGGTAAAAAACAATACAGAGAAAACATATCAAAATAATAAAACAATCTACATGCATACCGAAAAGTTTACCAGAGATCACTCCCTCACTCCAACAAGGGTTCTGGACAATGAGCGATCCTTTATATCCCACTCAAGGGTTCTTCTGTATCTACAAGCTCATAAATGCTTTTCCTCAGAACAAGAACCACCAGGAATCTGAGAGTTACTCCTTTGAGGTATTTGAGCCTTTTGACCCTGGGAATAGGTAATTCATAGTCAAAGGTTCCCTCCTCAGGGCCAAGCTTCAAAAGATGAAGATTTGCATTCCCCCTCCTCACAGTATTTCCTAGGAAACCTACTCAACTAGAAGTTTAACAGGTCTTAGCCTATTAAGAGCCCTTTAAAACTCATTACACTTCCCAAGGTTTATATTAGTCATGTCTCCTAGACAAGTTACATACAAGCCCACAATAAGACACACATTTGTATTGTTAATACAATGAGCTCCTATGGTACTTAAACTCAGTTCAGCCAGCTTTGTCCAGGATATTGCCACACCTTTGACAAGATCTTGAGCATCAACGGGGTTTATCATGTAATCCCCACTCCAAGCGAAGGCCTGAACCCAGAATGGAAACTAGGCATCTGGGGTTTAAAAAAAAAATGGAACCACAAGATTCTTAGGTACCATTTCTGACATTCTCTAGTTCTTCCTCTCCTTCCCACCTTTTTCTGTATCACCTCTTCCCATCATCTCCTTTAACTCCCACTCTTATTCCTCTTTTCCCAGAGTTCCCCCTCTTCCATTCTAACCCCAGCTTCCGCAAGTCCCTATTCCTCTCTTCCCCTTCCAACCAGAACTCCAAATAGTTGGAGTTGGTACAATACAAGGCATTGCCTCAGTTACCTTGTTCACACTAGAACTCCAAATAGACTGTGTTTTTAGGAGGCCAGACCTTACAAATGCAGAAATCCCAGAAACAAGATGCAAAAAGGAGGGAAAGTTCTGTCAAGGAAGGGCTAGGATAGGAGAAACAGCTGAAGCATTGGCTAGGTCAGGCCTGCCTGGTATGGTCTGTATTCCAGAAGTAGGCAATGGGAAAAACAAACAGCATACACAAATGATTAAGAAAAAAGGCAATTATAGTTAGTATTACTTTCTTTAGGAAGTGGGGATTCATTCTTTAGCAAAGTTCTTGTAGGTTCCCCATATACTCCCCCCCTCCCGAGTTAAACCACATAGGATTGACTATGCTATCTACCCTAGCAGAGTCATCTCTGTTGCGAAGGCATTTTCACTGTAAGCCCACATTTTCAACGGCTTATATCTTTCCAAATACCTGTGAGTTGAAATATTTCATACTTGTTCTCAGCCTACAATTGAGAGTAAGAAGAAAATCCAATCGGCTATTTCAGCGTTACCCAACTGTAAAAATACGATGTGTTCAGCTGCTAAGAAAGGCTTAGATGCCTTTTTGAACTCATGAGTTATCACCACTCTCAAATGGTTAGATTTAAGAACTTGTTCTTGGCATACATGTAGTTCCTATAAATGTACTACAAGAGCATTACGGGTCAGGACTGATGTACAAGTCCTGTTCTTGGAAGCAAATACGGCAAATTATGCCAAACTAAACAGTGATTTTGTGATATGGACAAATGTCCAATAGGGACTGGGTGAGACTCTGAAGATAGCAAATCAAAAATCCTGTTCTCAAGTTATATCCATCTTAGAGGCCAAGAAGCAGATTCAAAACACACACAGTCAAAGGCGAGAACAAAGAGCCAACTCATAACACTTGGTCCAGAGAGAAAGAGAAACTGAATATGTCCAAAAGATAAAAATAAACTTCCCACGTTGCTTTAGGGGAAGCAACAGAGCAGCAAGTGGTAACAAGGGGATGTGGTTCTCCCACCCAGTTAACCAGACACGTTTCAGCTGAGCTCCTGCGCTTAGCTCTAAAAAAACCCAGGATGTCTGGTAGACGCTATTTCCTGGCCTGTATTGCGTCCTCTTCCCCCTTGCAACAAGGCTGCCACTGGACAAGGCAGGACTTTTTGCAAAGCCTTACTAATCACATGCATTTAGGCTAGCAGGTTTGTAGACAAACTGATTAGCTTTCTGCATAAGAACAACAGGAGGCAGTGCTATCCCAGCAGCTCTTAGTCAGATGACACCCTAAACAGAAAAAGCATCTGGCAGAAACAGAAAAAGCATCTGAGGCTCAGGATCTGAGTGGAAACACATGGTCCTCTGACAGTGAAAAGCCTTCACATGGACGGTCCTGGCCTCAAGTAATGTTGAAAATCAGGCCCTACGAACTTTCAATGTTGCAACTGATGTGTTGATGGGGTTAGGAGAAAGCATTTTTTTCTTGTGTTTCTTTATATATACACACAACAAAAATTCAGGCAGAAGTGGCGCAGGAGACATTCTATGCAGCAGCCATTCAGTCAAGCTGAGCAAATGTAGCTTTAGGAACAATGCTATTTTCTTTGTTCTAAATGGAGCTCGGAGTTAGAAGAAATCAATTCTTCTTGCGACTCCTGATCACAAAACTGTGTGTTTACAACAAAAGTAGGCTACAAGCCACACATAGTCGGATGCTAGCTATTGAGGTTTTTAAAAGCTCTAGCACATTGACTGGAGGTTCAGAAGGGTACTGCAAATCTGAACAGTCTATCTGACTCTTCCTTTTATAGCTTACTGAAGGCAATAACTTGTACTGTCAGTCCTGTTTTCCTTGAGGCCTAGAGAATTTTACAGCGCAAACTAGAAACATTTCTAGTTAATAGGGCTACTGACATAATTTTGGTCTGTTGCTAGCATATATTTGTTACTGCATATGCAGTTATGTCCCTGTATGTTACTTCTCACCCTTCTGTGGTAAAATGTGCTTCCCACATGCTTGACCACTAATGCTCCATGAAGAATGCTAGGAAACAAGCCCATGAGAACAACCCTTTTCTGCTTGCACTTCTGGAATCTTTGCTGTAGACCCAGTCTTAGGGTGGGTGTTTTTGCACTTAGACTGATGATTACTACCTCTCTACATTGAATCCTATTTTTAAAAGAAACTTGCAGTTGTGACCACACAAACTGGTTACTTCCATAATTACTGAACTACCAGAACCCCTGTGGCAACTGTCCAGCTGGGACAATAGTTTACAGGCATAGTGAACCTCTCCAGGTGCACTTCCCCCCTCCATCAATAGATTACAGACAATCGGGCTCTGTGCTTGTTTATTATCTCTAGGAGATCTCCACCTACTCCTGAGTCCTGTTTTAGTGTAAGTGGATACAGCAGGGTATTTTTATAGCTTGTCATTTCTTCCATTGGCAATTTTTCATGTAGCAGTTGTGAGTCTATTGATGGCTGGATGGTGTACTTAATTGAAATTGAACAAGTGTTTACAATGAAAAGGTCAACCTCCTTGACTTAAATGGAACAATGAAGCATGTGGTGTTTATTTGACACTGATGACAGCATTGCATTCAAAAATAGTCATGGATAATTAAAACAGAGAACGCAAGGAAATAATCAGATCACAGAGAAAGGAGTGTAGTTTTTAAAATCCTAAGTACAGTCCTAGAATGCAATGGTAATGGTGAATAACCTCTATGATGCAGTTCATTACTTTGTCATATAACCAGCAATTCTGATTTTCTGTCATCATCTGCATATTTATCCAATAAACAAGTATTAGCACAGCCACATTTATTTAGCCCTAATTATGCTGTCTAACTATGGCAGGGTCTCAAACTCCTAGACCACAGGCCATCTACAGCCTGAACACTTCCCCAACTGACCCATGAAATTGTTTGAAACAGTTGTTTAATCAGGTTCCTACCCCCAAAAGGAGAATGGCTTCTTGAAATCACAGATAAAAATACACTTGGGGATCTTTTTATTTGGCATCTGGTGTTTAAGCTCTTTGGCTGAACTCAGGGCTCATTTTCTATCTTTTCTCTACAAGCCATGAGACCTAAAGTCTCCCTTTAAAAGGAAAAGGAAAAGAAAGGAAAAAGCAGGCTAGGATTCTCATCTTACACCAAGAACCAACAACACGCAGAAAAAAAAATAAAAAGCCCCATTTATCAGGAGGCTTGTGATCAAATCAGGAGAGTTGGCATCACTGATATCTAGTCAATTTCACAAACTGAGTTAATAGTTTCACAGCTTACACTACAAATGGGACAACTGTGCATGCATCTCCCCCGGGCCACAGGACGTGCCAGCAGTGGCATGGAGCTAGCAGCCAAAAGCCGTCCTAGCCCCACTGCACTGCTGATGGCGGCTGCAAGGGCCCCTGGCAGCTTTTAAATCTCCAAGGGGAGGCAGGTGGGGTTCGGGAGCATGTAGGGGAAGCATACAGGTCAGTAGGCAGGGCTGGGAGACATACATGGGAGGCAAAATACATGGAGACCCCTGCTGCCCAGAGCCCTGTCAGGAGGGTGCCCATTTGCCTGCTATGAGGATCTGAGGACTGGCACTTACCCTATAGTAAATGGAGTTTGACACCTCTGATCTATAGTAAATGGAACTGCATGGAGAGGCTGGAAAATCATGTGTTCCGCTACAGCATTGCCTTGTCTCAGTAGATACGAGTTTGCCCTGCAGCCCCTATTTCTTATCTTTTTCCAGTAGGTACTCCAAAATTCTGCAGAATGATAAAGGGTTAAGTTAGTAAGCAGGAAGTCTTCAGAAGAGGAAATGCGGTCCAGTGTAAGAAAGATCTCTCAAAATTCATTACCTCAGAGAACCATTACATTTCAGATTCTCTGGGATTTGATGTGGCATTACTTTGCCTCTTGTGTAGTTATGTTTACATGGACAATGTGGGTGTAAAATGTGACTAGCAGCATTTTACACCCATTTTATATGAATGATAATTACTACACAAGGTGCCGGCCATGGGAATCAGGCCTGAAATAAATAAGTTTAACCTTTTACAGGTCGAGTCTCCCTGCTTCAACGGGAATAAAATCCCTACTGAAGTTAGCTGCTGGAAGAGCAAATTCATTTACAGAACTTCTTCTATCATAATTCCAATGGTCTGAGAAATAGGAGAGAATATATTAAAAATTCTACGACTGTGGGGAAAAAAAAGCCTACACACAAAATCGGGACACATCAGCATTATTCACCTTTTGAATGGAACGAGATGCATTAATGCTTATGAAAAAGGTCTTACAGGGTTGATAAATGGTGTCAGTATATTATCTTTGCACTATAAGCTATGAGATTCCCTCCCACTCAGTGCAGCACAATTCTTCTTTTGACTCAGCCTTTACACTAGTGTTAGAACTCTGTACAAATACGCTGAAGTTCATTAACTCTATCCCAGATATAAGGGAAGTGAGTTTCTTTCTAGCAAGAGGCAATCAGCTCAGTGGAGCTATAGGAAGGAAACGCTAGCGGCTGCCAAGTCCAGAGATGATGCTAAAGCAGACGTTTGTGTGGAGTTACTGATTTAGTCACCAATAAAGCCAAGCCCTCTGGGTTTCTGTGATTTTTATTATATTGTTTTCAGGTCTGGTTAAGGGCTCAGGTCTTGATTCAGGCCCTACTCTACATTTCAATGAGCAGCTGGGTGCTCTGCACATTTGGAGAAAGAAAAAAAAAAACAGGCCATAGTTTTGCTCTTTAGAGCGCCTAGAACAGGGATGCTCAACCCATGGGCTGCATACAGCCTAATTAGCACAGAGCTGCAGCAAGATCCAGGATCAGGGGCTGCCATATGGTGGGGTCTGGTGTGGGACTGCCTCCCTGCCCTACACGGAAAGGGTCAGGGTTGTCTCCTGGCCCCGCATGGTAGGGGTTGCCAACTGTCTAATCACATAAGCCCAAACTCACCCCACCTCCTTCCCTAAGAGCCCTCCCCCCCAATTGCTTGCTCTCCATTCGCTTTCACCTGGCTGGGATGCAGTAGCGGCTATGGGATCTGGGGTTCAGGCTCTGGGAGGGGACTCAATGTTGAGGTAAGGGGCTGGGGTGCAGGAGGAATGTGGGCACCAATCAGATGATACTTAACTTGGGTGCGGCACAGCAAGGCTAAGGCAGGCTCCCTGCCAGCCCTGGCCCCATGCCACTCCTGGAAGCAGCTAGTGTTTTCCTATGCTCCCTGCAGGCACTGCTCCACACAGCTCCCATTGGCCAAAGTTCCCCATTCCTAGCCGATGGGAACTGAGGAGTTGGCGCTTAGGGTGAGGGCAGAGCATGGAGCCCCCTGGCAGCACCACCTAGGGGCTGCAGGGACACACAGGCTGCTTCCAGAAGCAGCATGGAGCTAGGATAGGCAGGGAGCCTACCTTAGCCCCATTGTGCTGCTGGGCTTTTAGCAGCCAAAAATTGCCCAGATTGGCTTAAGTGACCTTCAGGAGATAGAGCCTGATTCTGGGAGACTGCCACTGAAACTGGGCAACTCACAGTCTAGTCCAGGACAGGGGCTGCCATGCAGTACAACATGGACTTGAGGTTGCTGTCTGGCCCCACACACCAGGATAGAACTCAGGCTGCGGCCCAGCCCCCACACAGTAGGATCCAAGGTCAGGGCTGTTGTTCCGCCCCACACAACAGGATACAGAGTCCCTACTGCTCTGCCCCACCGCCGGGGCTCTGCTTCTGGTCCCACTCTAAGACGGGGTCTCTGGGTTGGGGCACTGGGCATAGCAGTGGGGAGGATGGGGCTGGAGATGCCATGGTTCTATCCTGCAGCCCAGGTAACCAATTGTAGGCTGCATATACAGCCCACAACGATTAATAGATGGAGTACCTCGGACCTAGAAAAGACCATGATGGGTTCTTCAGACACATACATGTTGTGTAGGGGAATTAATACAGGAGTGGATAGCGAGAAAAGTCCAAGTACCAGGACTGAGGTGTTCATTTTATGATTTTTTATTCTACAGAAGCTTTGTTATTCTAATTTTATACTGAATTTCAGCATGCTCTACATTTTATGTAGACTGATGCACGAAACCATTCATCTGCAGCTGAATGCCTTCCAGGGGACTTAGTTTTATTTTGAACACAGCTCAGAGGAAATTTTTCCAATTACAGATCAGGGGAATGAGTTAGATACCACTTTTTTATGTCATTATTTTGTAGAAAAGCAAATGATTAATAAATTATGCAGGTGTCAGTTTTACAATCTTCAGATGCGGAGAATATTTAATCCCATTTTAAATGCTTCCTATTAATTTAGTTCCAACAAGTTGATAATATTTAAATCATCCAAATGATAGATTATAAATTAAGATTTTTTTCCAGTGTCTTCCATGAAGTGTATTTACATTTACAAGCCTATTAAATGGCTTTTACAATCATGTATTTTAAAGTGAGCTCAAAAACTAATGATAAGAGGGTTTTACAGACGAAGCCACATTTAGAATGTAAGCCCTACATTTCCACAGTGCACAGAGATTTGCTAATGATTCTGAGCATCAGGTAGATTATTACTCCACAGTATTCTGCTTTGGAAATTGATGATCAGATATCAAAGAATTTGTGCTCCTATGTTATGCTGCAGCAAAACATCTTCAAAAGAATCTATGATTAATATTTCTTCTTGAAAAAAGATATTTGGTGTGGAACAATTGAGGATGAAACTAAAGATTTTTTCCAAAACACCAATATCAATCTCTTAGTTCTACAATAAAAAGCTAAAATTCCATTCTTAGTTACACATGTGCAACGTGACTCAAGCATCCTTGCTTTATTTTAGTTGAGCTGCTTATAAAAAGTTTGCTTTCAAGTTTGATGCCAAATTGGATATCCCAAGCAGAAAGACAGGGCTAGCAAGTTATCCAGTTGACAACGATAGATTTTGGATTGTCTAGAACCAAAGCCTTCCATAGACAGGATTCCTTCATTCTGATTTCAGCACAGATAAGTTGAAGGCCAGTGATGAGAAATATTATAGTGAGGTTGAGGATTTTGTCAATCAAACCTACTTCAAAGACTTCACTAACATTTAAAAGTGGAGGGACACTCAGAATTAAAAATGTGTTGACTTTCCACTGACCAGTGTTGAAAAACTTAGAATGAATTGACTTTATGCTTTGTTTTTTTAAACTGATTCCAGCAAACTACATAGAGAAACAGGAAATTAAATGGAGATAAAATTGGTCAACCATTTAAAAAGTAAAAAATAAAAAAAAAGTGAGATTTCAAAACAAGAAGGTAAAGATGTATTAGAGAAGGCATACATGTTTGTAGTGCTGTTGTAGCTGGGCTGATTCCAAGCTATTAGACAAGATAGATGAGGGAATGTCTTTCATTGGACCTACTTGTTTATTGGACCCAATAAAACTTTCAACTTCTCAAAAGCTTGTCTCTTTCACCTGCAGAAGCTGGCCTAATAAGAGAATACCTCACCTGCTGCAGCATACAGCATACTTATTCAAACACCTAATAGAGTCGTAGTCATTGAATGTAGTGCCAGAAGAAACCCGCTCCCCCAGACCATCCAGCCTGATCTCCTACATATCACAGGTCACTAGAACCCACCCAATTACCTCTGTGTGACAGACTGCACCCCTGTATTCACACCCTATAAACTAATAATCTTTGTATAAAATGTCGAGAGATCATTTGAAAATTAATATTCTACTAGTCAGTAATATCACAGTGAAAGGTTTATAAAAGTTATGTGAAAGTTACAAGCTGAAATTATGCCTGAAACGTGGTCCCCGGACCAACTGCTCAAAGACAAAGGACAAACCGATACCTTTAGCCTGGTGCCACCAAGTGGCCATTCCTTGGCAAACAAAGGGGACAGTAAATTGATTTACATTTTTCAAAACAGCATGGAACCTCTTTCACCACAAGACTCCATGACTCCAACCTCATGGTGGGAATGAATTTTATCTCAGATTAGCCCCTAGGAACATGCATTCTAAAGAGCATCTGGACTACATAAGTGAGGAGCAAAGAGCACCCTATGGTATCTTTCCCTATTTATTTCTCTCTCTTTCTTTCAGAGAGACACTAAAAAAAGAAACTTTGGAGGCAAACCATGATGTAAAAATCTGATTAGCAGTGTGCTGGGAACATGTGGTAAGAATTTTATCTTGAACCAAGTCTGGTTTGACTTAAACTACGAATAACCTAGCAGCACCTTAAAGACTAACAAAACATGTAGATGGTATCATCTTTCATGGGCACATCCCACTTCTTCAGATGAACAGAGTATTAAAGGTTCAGTTCCAAAATAAATAGGGGATGAGAAGGAAGGGAAAAGGGGGGAAGTCAATTAGAGTGTTCGTGTTCCATGAAGCTAATAGATAAGGTACAAATTGTTTTATGTACCCATTGTTTGGTTTTTTTAAGTCATTAGGATGTGGAAGGTAGTGTGCTAGCCAGGTAATGTCTTTATTCATACTTTTGTGATGGGTCCCAAATCTTCCAAGCTTCCCTGTGTATTTGGCTTGTGGAGTTGGCCTGAAACAACATGGTGATTTTGAGATCCATTAATGAGTGCCTGGGCAGGTTAAAGGGTTCTCCAATGGGTTTCTGCAGGTTGCCTTTTTGGATATCTGATTTGTGTCCATTAATTCTTTCATATAGAGACTGTCCAGTTTGGCCAATATACATGACAGAGGGGCATTGCTGGCATTTGATGGCAGAGATCACATTAGTGGATGTGCAGTTAAATGAGCTTTTAACATGGTGACTGATGTGGTTGGGTCCAGTGCTGAAATTGCTTGTGCAGATGTGTGGACAGAGTTGGCACTGGGGCTGATTGCAGGGGTGGGTTCCTGGAGGATTATGATGCAGGTGTGCTACATGGTTACTGGAAAGAATTTGTTTGAGGTGCGGGGGTTGTTTGTAGGCAAGGATTGGCCTTTCCCCCCAAGGCCTGTGAGAGTGAGG
>CM057846.1:176063866-176073957 GCA_030068395.1 Apalone spinifera | reverse complement strand
TAGCCTCAGTGTTTGTCTCTCTGTGGGATTGGAGAAAATCCGGTTGGATCTCAGGGCTTAGCTGTAAACCATAGATTGGGAAATGTGTCTTGATGGAAGCTAGAGGCATGAAGGTAAGAGTACTGGTTGGTAGATTTCTGGTGTAAGTTGATGAAAATGTGTCCATTATGTAATTGGGGTGTAGTGTCAAGGAAGTGGATCTCTCATGTGGACTAATCCAGGCTGAGGTTGATGGTAGGGTGGAAGTTGTTGAAATCCCTGTGAAATTCAAGGGTCTCTTTCCCATCGGTCCATATGATGAAGATGTCATCAATATAGCCTAAGTAGAGTAAGGGTGCTAGAGGGAATAGCTGAGGAAACATTGTTAAAGGTCAGCTATAAAGATGCTGGCATATTGTGGGGCCATGCGGGTGCCGCTGACATGAAGATACAAATTGTCTCCAAATCGGAAATAGCTGTGGTGAAGACAAAGTCACAGAGCTCTGTAACCATGTGTACAGTGGTGTCATCAGGAATAGTGTTCCTGACAGCCAGTAATCCATCTTTGTATGTAATGTTGGTGCTTGTTAAATTTTAGTTGCTAGAAAGCATCATCTTTATTTCTCTTGCAACTTTTTTTTTTAATTAATAGCTTGTACTTGTACTCACTCCAAACCTCTTTGTAGTCAAATAAACATGGTATGGTCTTTAATCAAAACCAATCCAGTGGTATCTTTAAACTGAACTGTGTGCGTAAGTCCACTGAAAATTATACATTGATCCCATATGGGGCAATGGGCCTCCAATATCTGGATGTCTAGGAAAGGGCTGGACAGTGGAGAACACATTTTGGAGAAATTCAGGATTAGGAATGCATTAGGGGGTTACCCTACAAGTGGTAATCAAGGCTGGTGGAAGCCAGAATATGGCTGGCAGGTTGCAGCTCTATCTAGACACTCAGGCTGTGTCTAGACTGGCACGATCTTGCGCTAGAGCTAGGCAAATAAGGCTCAGGGATGGAATATTGCCGAGCCTCCTTTGCATAGCTAAGGAGCCGCCATTTTTGCGGAAGAGGCCCCACAGTGTCATCTTTTTGGTAGGCTAAACAAGCCATGTTTTTAGGGTATGTGTACACACCAAAATAAAACCCATGCCTAACCTGTGTTATCCAGCATGGACTCTGGGCTCAGGCTGTTTCCTTGCTGTGTAGACTTCTGGGCTCAGACTGGAGTCCGAGCTCAGAGACCCTCACATCCCACAGCCTCCATCCCCAACAGTTTACATAGCAGTGAAACAGCCCCACAGCTCCAGCCCAAACTGGGATGCACATGGGTTTCTCCTTTGCTGCGTAGGCATGAGCTTAAACTTCACTGTGCTGACAAGTTAGGCCATGATCAAAAGTTTTGAAACAAAAATAGACAGATGTAGAGTTTTGGGTGGTATATTTAGCACCCAGAACACATTTGCAATGGCTCTAAGTAAAAAGACGGAAGCCATAATACCGGGTATTTTCTTGTTTCTTAAAGATATGTTATCTGAGCAACACGGGTACAATATAAATTGGCCTACAAAGCTAACATGCAACACATCAAAGACAAACAGATGTTCTGAAACTTGGCTTATATGTTCTAATTGTAAGATCCTCTTCTTTCATCAGCCTCATTAGTTGGAGAACCAATCATAACCAAAGCCCAGACCAAATGAAAAGTTCCATGTCATTCTTTTCAAACTAACTCAAGAATTTTCTCCCAGAACAATCAGTCTGGAACGCCTTAATAAAACAAAGGAAATACACACATTTTTGTATGTTGACACCAATCTTATGCTCTTGCTCAGATATTTAAAAGTATGGTCTTTTGCTGGGTGGATTTTGACAAAATTGTCATTTCAAGACAGCGATTCAAACAAAAGCACTACAGTTCTGCACTGAAACGAACAAGTCAGGCATCACAAAGCAGCTGTGTACCGAGTTTCATCTGTTGGATTCCTGTAATGAGTTCCTGTACTGAACCTCATCAGGCTGTGGAAGTGTAACACCAAGACTTGAGGGTAATAGCCAGGGCCTACCTTGGTGGGGAAAATTACTTTACAGTTATGTGGAGAAATTACTTTGCTGCCAGAATTCTCATAGGGACACTAGGTCACCATTCCTCTTACGAAGGCAGCAGCTTTAACAAAGCAGCAGGTCTAAATTAGAGCTAGTCAGAAGTCTTCCCAATGAAAAATGTTTTCTGCTAGAAAATACCAATTTATTAAAAGTGAAATTATCTGCGACCGCAGTTCTCAAAGTGACCTGAGGACTCCCATTTTGATTTTAAAAAATTTGAGGACTCCTCCTCCCCACAAACACCCTGCCCCCTCAATGAGGGGCCAATCCTTGTTTGCTCCATTCCCCACCCTCACGCACTTCCATCAGGTTGGAGCAGGGAATTAGGCTACAGGAGGGAGGTGAAAGCTCTGGCTGGGGGTTGGGCTCTGGAGCAATGTTCCCTCTAATCTTTCCCATCTGTGTGGGGATACTTTCCATCCATGTGCAGAATAATTTTTTATGTGCACCAAGGCATGTGTGAATCTCCCCTGATCAGCCTCACAAGTGCACAACTTACAGGACACACTGCTCTGGGGTGGGGTTGGGGATGAAGGGCTTGAGAAGGGGCTCCAGGCTGGGGAGCAGGTTGGGGTGTTAAGACATGCAGGCTCTGGGAGGGACTTTGGATGTGGGAAGAGTATGGGTTCTGTGGTGGAGTTGGGAGATGAGGGGCTTGGATTGAAGGAGGGGGCTCCGGGCTGGAGTGCAGGAGAGGTATTAGCGTGCTGGGTCCCAGCAGTGCCTACCACATTTCCTAGAAAGTGGCTGCCTGATCCCTGCAGTCCCTAGAAGCATGGAGTGCCAGGGTGTGAGGGCAATGCATCAAGTCTCCATCCATATAGCTCCCACTGATCATGATTCCTAGCCAATGAGAGCTGCAGAGCTAGCATTCAGGCAAAGGCAGCACACAAAGCTTTCCTGTCTGCCCATGTTCTTAGGGGGCACAGGGACACAGCAGCTGCTTCCTAAGGATGTTTTAGCTGAGTATAAATTATATGGGTAGACTAAAAACGTGATGGTTATCTCTTTTCTTCTTCCTCTTCTCAATAATTAGAATGTCGCCCTAGCCAATAATATTAAGGTTTTTGTATACAATTTCGTCACATTATTGGTAGCTCTCTTCCAGATTGTAATTAGCCGTACCTTAAAGTGATGACATCATCAACGTGTTAAACAATATTATAAGCCTGTGCTTTTAATTGGGTTTTAAATGGATTTTAAATGGTCCCAAATCTATGCAAGTCTATTAAAATCACGAATCACACCTGTAGGCAGATAATAAATATTGGGAAAGCTATTTTTCAGCAGCTGTTGTTTACAGAGTTTGTACTGTACTCGCTAAAGGTATATTAATCTTCTCAAAAAAGATTTCAAATTCCAGGACATGTGATTTTTCTTAAGGGTCTAGGAAGCCAAGTGTTCAAATCCCATGCAAAAGGCGGCTTTTTTAAAAAGTGAATTAACTTCCCACATGCTCATTCTAAACACCTCCAAACCTTGAAAACACACAGGTCCAAATTTTAGAGCTCAGACCCATTGCTGGTTTCAATACACAAGCTCTTCATTGGCGTTATCCACAAGGTGCTTTTGCTGAAGGTTTTTCTATGAAAAATCTTTATTTTTGAGAGGCCTGGTTTTCTTTTCAATTACAGCACATGTATTCTACACCAATGGAACTTGAATAACTCCAGTGAAGTCATTGCAAATTTATCTTTGGATAAAGGAGAGAATGGGGCTCAATTTAGCTTTTGGGGGAACTCCTTGCTTGCTCTTCACTGATATAATGACCAAATGCAACACTGCTCTTTCTTAATGTAAATATAGCATGTGCTTTACTTAACACAACTGTACTGACAGGAAGAGAAGTCCAGGAACCTTTTCTTTAGAACCTGAGGTAACTATTCCATTATGAAAAACTTGTAGTACCTATATTTCTAAGATATTGAGCTATAGTCTGACTTCAGTCATATTAGTGTAATTCCACAGTACCAAGTCCTGTCTGATTTCCAGGAATGTAACATTAAAATCTGACCCACTCTCTCCACTAACCTGGAGGCCAAAAATGAGATGGGCGAGAGAAAAAAAATAAAATCAAGCAATTGGAAAAAATACTCCTTGAATACGTTGCTTCACTGATATCACCCCCTGCAATGAAAAAAACTCAGTGTGCAATACACTTGGAAGAGAGCCTGAGTACAGGTTTGGTTGTGCTGTGTAATACAAGGTTTAAACCAAGATCATGGAATGACCATGGACACCTTTGAGGAGTATAAAGCTGGCAGATGATGCAGGTGACTATTTTTGAAACAGATTTGGCTTTAAGGCTGGTGCTACCGAGAAAGAAAAAAAAAAGCTGGCTCTTGCTCTGTCTCCCTGCTTAGATGCCAATAATCATGCTGCTTGCAAGGCTGTTTATCCAGCTCACCCACTGATGCTTCTTTGGGTGTTACCATTTCTGCAGTGCACACAACTTTTTGCTTTTTCTTTGGCATCATTTTATAATGGATTGGTGACGTGTAGGAAATTTTCCTTTCCCTGTTCCAAACCGAGTGTTCTTTAAAGTGGAGTTAAACCATTTATTTTCAGAAAAAAACCCTGATATACAGCAGTATTGAAAAGCAGGTGATTTCAAGGTGTCCTAAAATGATTCCAAATACAGTCAGCCTCAACTTTTCAGAATGGGTGTGTCTAAACTACAGGGTTTTTTAAAAAAAAAAGTAGCCTTTTTTGAAAAAACTTTCTCTGTGTCTAGACTGCCACCGCATTCTTTCAAAATTAAAATCAAAAGAATGCAGCAGTTTTTTCGACCGCAGTAAACCTCATTTTACAAGGAAGAACACCTTTTTTTGAAAGTGCCCTTTCAAAAACAGGCGGTCTTGAATGCAAACAGGGCTTTTTCGAGAGAGCATCCAGACTGCCTGGGTGCTCTTTCAAAAAAGCATCTCGCTTTTTCAAAAGAAGTGGTTGCAATCTAGATGCTCTTTCAGAAGGGGCTTGTAGTCTAGACGTACCCCATGAGTTTCTGGCCAGAGGTTGGCCCCAACTCCAGCTGCTTTGCATCATCCTGGCAGTGAAAAGCAGATTTAGACAAATTTTAAGTTACCAGCTCAGTTTCTCCTAACAAACAAATATAGAGCTGACAGGGATCTCAAAAAGTCATCAAGTCCTTCCCTCTGTGCTGAGGTAGGACCAAGAAAGCCTAGACCATCCCTCAAACTCCCTTAGAAGCCTTGGATTATTCAAACTCCCTTGGAAGCCTGTTCAAGAGCTTAACTACCGATGTAATTAGAAAGATCTCCCTTGCTGAAGAGTAAGCCCATTATTATTTATCCTATCTTCAGTGAACATGGAAAACAATTGATCACAGACTTCTTTATAACTGTCCTTAACATATTTCAAGGTTTATGAGGGCCCCCCGGGCCTCTCTTCTCAAGATTACTCAGGTCAGGTTTTCTAAACCTTTTATCACTTTGTGTTACCTCCTCTTTCCTCAAACACAGCACCCAAATCTGGACACAATCCTCACATTGAGATCTCACCGGTGCCAAGAAGAGTGGGACGATTACCTCCTAATTGGATATCGCACTCCTGTAAATGCACTCCAGAATGATGAGACTTTTTCACAACTTCATCACGTTGCTGACTCTCATTGTGTTTGTGATCCACTAGAATTCCCAGATTCTTTTTAGCTATGTCTTCCTGCAGCTCCCATTGATGGGTAAAAGCGAACCACAGCCAACGGGAGCTACGAGCGGCCTTACCTGCAGAAGCTGAGGTACATAAAGTATCTGGTGGCTCACCAGGGGCTAACCGTGGTGAACTGCAGCTGGCCTGCAGGCTGCTTATTGTTCCCCCCTGCTTTAAGGCATACTCAATTCTGTTTTTTTGGGTCAAGCTTTTCTCCACAACCATAAAAGCCTTCATCTTTTTTTCCCTACATGAGAATCTAGGTTATAAACATGGGATTCTAGGGGATGGTGCTGTAGGAGACACAATGTAATTGCAAGAGTCAGCAATGCTGCTTGTATTGGGGAGGTTATACCTATACTTGGGTAATCCCCATCTTTTACAACACCCAGTTGGGGGCTGTTGTAGACAGCTGATGAGGACTTCCCATCTGAGGCTTCTCTAACTTTCACCAAGACAGCTAAAACAGCTCCTCCACCCTAAGGATAAAGGCCTCTGGATTAGGAATTGCAAAATCTTGGTCCGTGGGGCTATCCCCAGCCAAAGCAATTGCACAATCTGGTCTGAAACTCCCAGCTAGCCACAGGGCAGGGAGCTACCAGCCCCCAAACCCTGCTTTTTCATGCCATTGTCCCCTCTCTCCCCATGGCACCCTGTCCCCAAGAATGCTGGTCCAGGGGTCACCAGGGGGAGGGAGAAGAGAGGCCAGTGTGGCAGCAGTGGTTGTACCCACCTGTACTCCCTGCAGCGGCAGGAGCCACAGAGTAGCGGAGTGCACTGGGCAAGCACACTCACTTTGCTGAGCTCCACGTCCCCTATTCTAGGTCATGCACGAGTGCACAATAAAACCCATGCAGCTTTCTACCCTAAACAATACGGCAGCTGATAAAACAAAACAGAATTCCTAATCTCCCCTCAGAGTCTGCTACAGTTTATTTTGCACTACAGCTGCAGTGAGACCAAGTTGCCCTACATACAAACTCTGGCAACAGAGCCTCTCCAGGCTTGCTTAGAAAAAGCTCACATGCTCACTGCTCTTAAATTCTTTGCTTCATCAGGGTTGAGAGGAAACAAGTCTAGAGGCTGCCAATAAATTCATGTGCCACCGATCATATCGGGGTAGAGGAGGAATACCCTCTCCCGGTCAGCTTAGCAAAGGCCCTCAGGATTTTCACCTTCTGCAGCACAGAGCATAGCATTGCAGGTTTAAACAAGTATAAATGGTGGATTCTCTGAAGCCCTTAAATCTCTGGCTGAGGGTTCCAGTAACTCAGCCAGAGGTTAGGGAGTCTCTGACAGGAGTGAGTGGCTGAAGGTCTGTGGCTTGCAATGTGCAGGAGGTCAGACCAGGTGAGCAGAATGGTCCCTTGTGACTTTTAAATCTAATGAGTCTGTCAACATGGAGATGTAGAGGTTTTATAAGAGAAGAATGCAAAGAGAAATCCCCTTTCCCAGATGGATTGTCCAAACCAATACTAGCCAGGCATAAAAAGGACTGAGTTAATCTCTCTCCTTTTTCACATTACACTGTGTTTTATGAAAGTGCATGTAGAATGTCTTGCTTTTGCTCATTCACAGACATAAGCCTTAGTTTGGGATCAACTGCCTTTGCCTATACTGCCTTCCTCTTTCTGAATAGCCCAGCTGATTATTTTTTGTTATCCTTTCATCTCCTTGTATCCACTTTACTTTGTCAGTCTCTCCTCCTAGTCTTTGTTACCTTCTGGAAATCAAAGCAATCTCCTGAATTTTGGTTTAAGATTTTACACTGCTTATGTTCAAATGCTTCAAACAGTTGTCATTCTGTGCACACTAGGATGCATGCCTGTATATTGCATTCACATACTGTTAGTGCTAGTGAGAGCATGACCACAAAGCAATACTGGTGACAGCACAGTAGCAGGGAAAGGCTTAATATCCGGAGTTAGGCTATATCAGGACTGAAAATCTTGCAGCAGCTAGAGCAGGTGTTCATCTTGGGCAGGCGGAAGAAACCCCCGCTCAGATTTCAACTGACTTTAAAAAGGAGGAAGGGGGAGTCAAGCCCCTACATTGCGCTATTACTTATATTGATGTTAAAGTTATACCAGGCTGCTCGGATAGTGATTTACTCTAGTGCAAATGACTCTACAAGATGATGTCCCACTGTCACAGCACATTGCATGCAACAGAGGCACAGCCTGCAAGTCATGCGATAGCATCCTGGGTCCAATTTCAGTCACTGCTGTAAAGAAACAATGCAGAGGGAGTGGAAAGGATCCAGAGGTGAGTGACAAAGATGATCAAAGGGACGGAATGCAAGCCCTACAAGCAAAGGCTAAAAGAACTGGGTCTGTTGAGGTTGTGGAGGCTGGAGAAGATTAAAGGGGAGACATGATAGTCGTCACATATTTGAAAAGCTGCTATAAAAAAGATGGAGGGGAAAAAATGTTCTCTCGTCACAAATGGCAAGATAAAAGGCAACAGGTTCCCACTATAGCATAGAAGGTTTAAATTAAATGTCAGGAAAAAATTCCTAACTGTAAGAACAGTGGGACAATGGAACAGACTGTCTCGGGAGCTCACGGAATCTCCTTCACCACAGGTTTTTGAAAAGAGGCCGCCTCGCCGTCTGTCTTGGATGTTTTAGACACAACAGATTCTGCATCTTGGCAGGAGGTTAGACTAGATGGCCCTTGCAGTCCCTTCTAAAGCTATGGTTCTATTAAAAAAAACATAGGGGGGAGAAGGAAAGACCTGACACTCATTCTCTTCCTGTATTTCCTTTTCATAGTTCAAGGTAGATATTTGTAGACACCTTTTAATTTTAAAATTTCCTCTGCAAGACCATCAGAGCCTGTCAGCATGTTCCCTAAAAGCCTCTGCTCTGCAACTCTTGTTTTTGTTATTAAAATATCAGCTCTAAGAGGAAACAGCATGGGACAGAGCTCATACAGAATCAGAAACAGAAAAGCCACTGCAAAAAAAGGACATGAAAATGAAATGAAAAACAAGCAAGAAACACAAATGCAAGCAATTCATAGTTCTGAGCCCTAAACGTAGTCCAATGTCTCTCAGCTACCCCATAAGATCCTTTCTCCACCAGGGAACAAAGATGAGCCGGATGGAATCAAGGTCCATCCTGGTCTCAGAGCCCAGCCGCACCAGTCGCCACTCAGTTGGTGACCCATTTCCTCCACCCCCAAAAAACTTGACAGCCACAGAAACTCAGTTAGCTACTATGATTTGGAACTGGTGTCACTGCTGAAGATGCTCTTGGCAGCGGCTCTGCCAAAGATGGTAGAACACAATGTATTGATCAGGCACAGCATGTCCCATGAGTCTTGTCCACCATATGGTGGACCCTGCTGGCAGCACCCCTGTTGCTGCTGGTGCCACCGGTGCTTTGCAGCTGGCTCACATTCATCTGGGAACAAGCCTAATGCTAGCTGTAAATAATCCTGTCTGCCCAAGTCTGGCAAATGCCATCATGTAACCAGAAGCCCTGCACGTGCTGAGTAAAACAAAAAACCAATCCACCATATCCCTTTTTCCTATCCTACATCGGACTTATCTAGTTACAGGATGAACTTTTTGGTGTCTATTATTCTATACTGTGCTTCGCAAAATGGTGGCACATTCTCAGCCAGCTTTAAGGCACCACCCCAGTGCAAATAAATAAGGCTGTAAAGAAAAATCTCAAAAAGCAGAAGTGGGCATAACTAGTCTGGCAATACTCAGAGATATTAACTGCCCCATTCATCTCAGTGATATTACAAATAACCATGCCTGGGCATTTAAGTATCACTTAACTACTTCATTAAAAAGAATCATATAAGAAAAACAGAAGGAGCGGGGAGGGAAAGAGGAAAAAATTACAGATCTGCACAATATATTATGTGACATCATAAGTAGGTGGAGTTCAGGAGGTACCACAAATTAAAATTAAAATCAGTCAACAAGGTGCCAAGCTCCAGGAAGACAAACTCTGCTGAGGTGGAGTCAAACCAAAGGATCCCAGAGTACATGCATGAGCATATTTTGAACACCTGCCCAATCTTCCCAGCTCTCCTCCAGTTTGACCCCTTGTTTTCAGTATTTCTCAAAAATACTTTTAAACAGCCAGGTAACTTCTAAATACATTTTGTACTTATATTAAAACTAAAATGAAGGGAGCTTTTGAACAGATACATGGGCCATCTTGAACCATGAAATTCATAGAAGCAGCTAACACTGGTCTACAATTTTTTAGAAGTCATCTACTTCAGAGATAAAAAGTGCTATTTATTATGTATTTTGATGTCAGAATTCAAATATGACAATTAAAACAACTGATTGGCTACTGTTTCCAAGATAT
>CM057846.1:176035732-176045748 GCA_030068395.1 Apalone spinifera | reverse complement strand
CCACCCCCACCCCCACCCCTCCACCGGTTCAGGAAGCTTGTGTACAGTTTTGTATCTTCCTTGGTCCTCTCCTCCCTCTTTTTATGTTGTTATTTTGTTTTTTTTCTTTCAGTTACTGTTCACATCTCTTTTCCTGCCAAGGTTCCATTTACAATCCCATTCCTCTACTTTTTTGTTGCTTACTTTGTTAGGTTAAATTGCCCCTTTCCTTGAACAAAGAGGTACAGAGCTGCATGTTCCCCGGGTAAACTCACACAATCTGATCTTCCTGCTCTTCAATGCACAGGACGAATGCACAAGCTGCATTCACCCTTTTGGTTTGCTCTCCCCAGTACTCCTAACAAGTGGAGCCCAAGTCCAGTTGAGGGCATAAACTCCACAAATACACTCTGAGTAGCTCCTAATGACTACATCAGAATTTCAGCTTTCCATTTACAAAAGTATGCTTCTAGTCCTCATGATTGAAAAGACAATCTTGACAATATGAACCAATACAGCAACATTTACCTGACCCTGCGCACAGCCTGAAACAATAGTTCTGCGTATGGTAATGGCACCATTACTGGAGCATTAACTCAAATTCACTGTTCTAGGGGTGCTTGCCAACACCACCCCAACAGAGGTTTTGGGAGGAAACATTCCTGATTCCATGATGGCTCCAGGGTCCTTGGCTTGGATGAAGGGAGAGGAGTCCCTCCCTCCTCCCTCAAAGCACCCAACCCATCTGAAGACAATGAGGGGTAGACTGTTGATGTGGGCAGGCAGGGCTTCCCCTAAAGGAGAATCTGGTAGATTCCTGTTGCTCGTAGAACCCTGCTATACAAGGCTATCACATGTGTTTGGTGGGTGAGGTGGAATATAGGCCTGTGGGACAGGTCCAGTCTGCTAGAGTTAGCTCCTTACGGGCCCCACCCCACCGTATTTACCATGCCTCTGCAGCTATGGGGAAATCACAGCTCCCGTTGGCCAGGAATGGCAAACCACAACCAATGGTAGCTGCGATCACAAGTACTTGCGGAGGTACAGGTAAATATAGCAGCAGCAGCCGCCCACCCAGGGCTAACTCTAGTGAACTGCCACCATGTTATTGCTCACCCCTATTATAACATATGGCCATGATGCGATACAGGGTCAAAGGATCCTCTCTTGTGAAGGAATGTCTAAAGCTTCACAGTGCTTTAGTTCAGCTTCCTGGTTGTCTCAGACCGTTTCCTAGAAGACAGCTTTTCATTAAACCAACCTATCACATTCGCACCATTAGAGACCCTGCAGAAGAAAACAGATCTAGGGCACACACACACAGCAATAAAGGGGGGCTTTTGCACTTCTGCCCTAGCCACAGAATAATTTAATTATCCAGGCTGTCAGTCTAGCATTTTTCATCAATTGAGGCCTAACCAGCGCAGAGTAGAGCAAAAGAGAAGTCATTCTTCCACTCTACTCTGCGCTGGTTAGGCCTCAATTGGAGTAGTGTGTCCAGTTCTGGGCACTGCATTTGAAGAAAGATGTAGAGAAATTAGAGAGGGTCCAGAGAAGAGCAATAATAATGATTAAAGGTCTAGAGAATATGACCAATGAGGGAAGGCTGAAGGAATTGGGTTTGTTTAGTTTAGAAAAAAGAAGACTGAGGGGGGACATGATAGCAGTTTTCAGATATCTAAAAGGGTGTCATAAGGAGGAGGGAGAAAACTTGTTCATCTTGGCCTCTGGGGATAGAGCAAGCAGCAACGGGCTTAAAGTGCAGCAAGGGAAGTTTAGGTTGGACATTAGGAAAAAGTTCCTAACTGTCAGGATAGTCAAACACTGGAATAAATTGCCCAGGGAGGTTGTGGAATCTCCATCTCTGGAGATATTTAAGAGTAGGTTAGATAAATGTCTGTCAGGGATGGTCTAGACAGTATTTGGTCCTGCCATGAGGGCAGGGGACTGGACTCGACCTCTCGAGGTCCCTTCCAGTCCTAGTATTCTATGATTACATGGTTCATCACCTCACAAATCACTTCCCTACCCATGCAGTCCAATTACCTACATGCAACAGGCTAGCTGATTGTGTTAGAGCCAATCATGCTGTTTAAAACCAAAAATTGATCCCGTAGTTTGATAGTGTGTATATTCATATAGATCTCCCCACTTGATATAAATATTTGGGGCTTATCTTGCTACAGCAATGTATTATGGGGGCCCTGAGGGTAGTTACCAGGATTCTTTTAGTGTTCCTGCCCATTGCCAAGTCCTCCTTCCAGAAGATTACTTTTGCCATGAGGCATATAAAAATATTTCAGAAGACCACTTCTCCCCCTGCTTTGAAATGCTGGGTGCTCCAAATGGCAGGTGGTGTTCCAAGAGGTCTCAGGACAGAGATCCCTTATGAGGCATTTCCCAAACAAGTCAGACACTGGAGAAAGCTGTCAGTATTAATCAAGAAGCAACATTCCTGGCAATATGCTGGCAAGTGTGGTTGTCTTGTCCCTTGGTCTCGAGTGCCTTAGCGAATTCATTCTAGAGTCTCACCCCTTCTCTGTGCTAAGATGTGAGGTTAAAGGTACAGGCTTATGGGGACTTTAATGGGACAATGCCCCTTTATATATCATTACTGACTTGAAGACACAAGTAGCTGAGTGTACAGTAGAGAATGGCTACTACTGGGGCCATGGAGAGCCAGAGCCCCAACTTATTGTAATCAAACAGACTACCATTGACTTTAATAGTCTTTAGATCAGCCGCCAGCTATAAGACACTGGGTTTGTCTACCCTGCAGCTCAGGTGCTAGAGCCGTGAGAGCCAGGAGGCCAGTCCCAGAGTAGGCCCGTCCTGTGCACTGATGGAGGAGTCCTGTGGGCAATATGCCCATGTACTTAGATTGCAGTATAAAACATATGCGCAAGACCTCCACCTTCAAGTTGCACAGCAGCCTTAATTCTGGCATTTCCTAACTTGAGAGTTTGACATGGTAACTTTAGTGTTCCATTAGGGTCATTTTGCATGTGTGGTGTGTGTGTGTGTGTGTGTGTAATATTTACATTGCTGCTCCTAACTACAGACATTGTGAATGCAATACAAAAACACACAGTATGCAAGTGCAATTTACTCCATTTTTTAACCCAACTGGTCTGATTCATTTCAAATCTAACTTTGCTTTGGCAGGTATTTGGTCAGTCCAGTCATTTCCAGTTTCAAACACCAGCCCATTAATCTCGATAAAGTGTCTTGGAGTCAGAGGGTGAGGGTACCTAAATAAAGCACAGCAGGCAGTGCTGCTCTGTGTCTTGCACTGACTCTCTCAAAGGACTCATGAATTGATTAACTTGGAACTGTGCTTTGCTCAGCCATTTCTACCTTTACCTCTACTTTCACAGAGACTGTGCGGCTCAGCGGCTTTTACAATTCTCTCATTCTTAGGCAGGCTTAGAAGACAGACAAGAGACAGAGACCGCAATAAATAATCAATTTTAAAAAAGTTTAGTCAACAGTACTTTAGTTGAATTAATGCATCTCTTTGGTTTGTTTATCATTCTGCCAGAGGCAATAGTTACCAGATAGCTGTTCTCTTATGATCACAGACTCCTTCCACTAAGTTATTGGAAAAGATGTAGTTCCTCCACATGTATTGTAGCCACTTTAAGAAGCTGGCATTGGAGTCCCCTCCAAACACATTGTAGATATAGGATCAGTCCAATCTATATTAAAAAAAACATTAAACATGCTTATCAATGTATGAATCAATGCTTGTGAAAAGAAATCGATTGACAGCCTGTAAGAAAGAAGTTCCCCTTTCCGGTACAGTGCGTGCGCATACGCATGCACACAAAACTTTCTAGCTTCACAATGCTCTGACAAAGTGCCTCCCCTGAAAGGATCCTCTTTAGAGGAAGCAGCATGATCAGATCTTGGCCTCTCCTCGGCATCTATTCAAGTAATGCTAACTGGGTTTCTTTGTGATGTAGGCTGTGTCGGCACTGCAGAGCTTTTCCGGGATACCGGTATCCCGGAAAAGCTGTGTTGCAGCCAAGGAATGCACCCGCTTTTTCAGAACAGTTTCTGAAAAAGCAGATGCGTTCTTTTGGCATCCCTGTATTTCTCACAGGATGAGGAATAAAGGATGTTCCGAAAGAGGAGGGTTTTCTGAAATTTGGCCCCATGTAGACGGGCCAAAGTTTGGAAAAGCCTCCTCCGAAAAAAAAAAAAAGCAGAAGATATGCAAATTACAAACTGCAATTCGCATCTCTCTTTCCAATATAACTCTGCAGTCTAGACAACCATAGAGCAATTGTTCAGTGGGAAGTGAACTGAAATCATAACCTTCCTTTCACTGGAGTTGGTGCACAGTCAGAGGTCTGTCAGTTACAAAACACCACTAAACATCTCCTATGAGGAACCTGAAATAGAGGACAGTGAAATAGAGATGTCACTGGTTGAACCAAAAAGCCATCCCTTCTTAATGATGTACCAGGAAGATCTATTTGCCCATTAAGAATTAACATGCCGAAGAGACATAATTGCCTTACTTCCTGTGATTCCTTCTTCCACCTTTGGATTTGTGTTCAATCAACAAGATTCAGTGCATCTTGCTCTTGTTCCAACAGAAAAGACTCTGGATGGATTGGTAGGGAGATGGAATCTGGCTCTGAATTCATATTCAGAAGCATTATTTCAAGCTAGCCAGAGTCTGGAGCTTGTCAATTGTCAACATTCTGCATTTAGTGCGCTGGACCATTTGCAATAAATGGTTCCAGTTGTTGAAACCCCTTCCCCGTCTTAGAAATTAGATGGCGTTCAGTTCGGACATTTTGATTCAGAAAAGATATCCGGAGCCATCCATCACCTATGGCTTAACATATGTTCATTTATAGTGTCCTCTTCATACTGTATTGACAGTGACAATTGGAACATAGCTCCAGTGCAGCTGAAATGGGGCTTCTCACTTTCACCATCCTCTGGATTATTGCTGTAGTATAGCAACAGCAATCCTGATCACTGCTGAATCCCAAGTAATGCGATACCCTGACCTGTTACTTGTCCTAGTTTCTCAGTATTCTCCATAATAAGAGGTCTGACTTGTAAACATAATTCACACCACCATAGTACTTAAGGAAAATGTTGCAAGCATTAACTGCCAAGTAGGAACAGCACACAGCTTACATCTCTCCAAATCTAAAACAGCATTTACAAAAGATGCAGGCACTTTAGAAAATAAAGGGTAAACTAGGGAAAGGGGGCTATTATGCAATTTAGACCAGCTGGGATCTCCCTCCAAGAGTCCCTGACAAGACTAAATTCTAGTTCTTGCAACTGAAAAAGTTAAAGCTTCTCTTCCCAAAATGTAATTCTAGAAATAATCCAGTTACTACTGAATGTGTCTGTACCACATACCCATCAAAAATTGAGATTAATGGGCACCTGTGACCCAAACCCCCCTGCCAGATGGGTACAAGGATCCCCTAGAGTCACTAAAAGAATGACATGTAAGGTCTTTAATAAAAGTGTGTCACATTAATCATAACTGCTGTTACATATGTACAGAAAGTCCATGACTTATGTATATACACACTAAAAATTATGTTCTATAGGGCTGTTGCTAAAAGAAGGTTACCCAAAGGTAATGTGTCCTGAGACAAACTTATCCAAACAGAGGGGCTAGAGACACTTCACTCCATGGAGACCAGTGTGTGTTGTATGACATACAATGCTAACAGACTCCTGTTATAAGTCAGTTGCCAGCTATGACTTGAGAAGGAAACTAACAAGATGAGGTAAATAGTGGAGGTGAAGTGAGGGAATGTGATCAGTGAAGTTGTGTCTCTAGAATGAGCTTTATGGTGTATTAAATGTAATCATTTGTTCCCATTTTTACACTTACTTTTCTTTAAGACGTTTCCTTTTTAATTTTATAATTGAAGTCAAGGGTTGGGTGTGATACAGGAGCAGAGGTCTAAGATAAACTTGTAAACTGTAGTACACTATCTTTGGGAACAGAAGTTCTGGAATTCCAGGGATCAGGGGCTGGATACTACAGGGGGACGCTTTGTAGGGACATGGGGCTATAGGGAGACTTGTCAACCTGCAAGGAAAAGACATGGCTAGGGTACCCAAAGGAGTGTGCTAGGATTTCCTGAAAGGCTGATGGTGTTAGCTTCCTAGCACAAGCTAGTACAGGCAACAAGTTCTCATGTTGCACCTTAGAGAACAAAAATATATAGTATCATGAGCTTTTGTGGGCAGCTCATCTGAGGAAGTGGCTTTTGCCCACGAAAGCTCATACTATGTGTTATTCTGTAACTTTAAAAACAGTGAGTAGTCCTGTGGTATCTTCACACCCTACTGTAGATTTAGGGCTATTTCTAAATAACTCCCTTTATTTCAAAACAAGCAGCAGAATATCCACACTGCCAAGCCCATTATTTAAAAATACTGTAATGGGCTGGTTATTTCAAAATCTGCACTCCTGCTTTCCACAAGGAGTAACAATTTCAAGCATTATTTTGCAATAGCATTAGTGTGGATGCTCAGCTGCTGCTTTTCCAAAATAATTGGCCCCCAGAGGCCTCACAACTGCACATATGGCCACACCTGCCAGCTCCACTGCTCCCCTTCTCTTGCAGAGCTTTTAAAGAGGCAGGCAGAAGGGAAAGTGCTTATAGCACAAGGACAGCCTCGCCAGCCCCGTGCCACACCACAAAAGCCCAGAAGTCACTGCCGACCCCAGTGCTCCCTTTGAGCCCCTCTATGGCTCCCAGCACTCGGCTGCAAGTGGCCAGGGACACAAGTGAACTCTGACCTGGACGGGTGTGGAGATACTGGATCTGATTGAGATTGGGGCAAGGAGACCAACCTCCAGGATCTCCACACCAGAAAGTACAATGCCAATGTCTACAGCCAGATGGCAACCAGCCTGGTTGAGAAAGGACACACAGACCCTCGCCCAGATCCACATGAAAATAAAGGCGCTCCGGCAGGTCTACAATAAGGCCAAGGATGGGGCAGCACTGCACACATGCCAGTACTACCACCCGCTTGATGCCATCCTGGAAGGGGGGGCAGTCACCTCCATCCCCTCCCCCGTCAGTGTTCTGCCAGGACACGCTTGGCATCAGCCAGCACGAGGGCGGTATTGTGAAGGACGACAAGGAGGAACAGGCCAGCCAGTCCACCACATCTGCCAGCCAGGAGCTGGTCCTCACCCTGGAGCTAGTCCTGTCCTCCCAGGCATCAGACAAACCTGGGGGAAGGCACTTCAGGTGAGTTCTATAACTTTCCTTATATGCACACAGGGGCAAGCAGTGTGCTGCAAGGGGCTGTGTGCTCCTTGATCAGCCTTCTTGGCCGGGGGGGGGTGACGCACATGACAGCATGTGCACATGGGCGCATGTGGGGCACCAGTCTGGAGCACTCAGTCAACTCTATAATACTCTTACAGAGGAACCGCTTCTCATGGGGTTCCTGGAGAGGCCTGCCTTACTCTGGCCTCTGTGGTGGGACACCTTCCCGCAACAGGCCAACACTAAGGAGGCAGAGGTCGAGTCACAGCTGTGCCACACACGGCACAGGTTCGTGACCGCACTTGGGCACCATCTGCTCCAGATCAAGTGCAGTGATGCAGAAGAGACTAATCCCCTGCATGAGAACCTACTGGCAGAGGAAGAAGAGTGGGTCCCAGTGGCAGTCTCTCCAACAAGTTTCCTCTGCCACTCATGGATACTTCCCCCAACACCCACCCTTCCAGTGGGCAGGGATAAAAGTTCTCTCCCTGTAGGACATCACCACTGCCAGACGCAGCATGTGTGGGACACAGAAGGAAGCTGAACATCCTGTCCCCCTCTGCCCTGGCCACTCACCGGCTCCTGGTCAGCACCTCCCCATGCTTGCTTATCCCCGGGACATGGGGGTAGCAATGCTCCCAGAGACATCTGTACCCCTGCTAGAAAGTACCTACCTGCAGGCAACACATGGCTTTGCTTTAAGCACATCATCTTTGTCTGAACTGAGACTCCCCTTGTCAATTTTCTTTCACAGCTGAGCCAGCTGCAAGCTGGGATGCCCCCATACATGGGGTGATGGAACATTGAGGGCAGCCAAACCCTCCAGAGCTGAATGTTGAGCCCCCTCTCCTCACTTGCAGGTTTTTCCTCCTGTCCCCCTCCCACAACTAGAGACTAACAACTTTTTTATTATTTGCTCTGCAGGGGAGGGGGAGTAGGGTGGGAAGGAAAGGGTGGGATTGGGGAGGAAAAGCACAAATAGGGGATTGTAGGGACCCCATGTGGAGAGGGCCAGAGAAAGACACTCTCAGGTGGCCTTGGCTGAAATTCTCTGTCAAGGCTTCCCAGATGAACACTGCTCCTTGTTATGCTTTCTGTATAGCACTGGTTTCTGGCTGCTCATAAGCCCTGGCCAGCTGTTCAGCCTCTGCCTCCCTCTCCCCCCAACTGTTCAACCTCTGCCCCCAACCCTGGCAGGAAAGTCTCCCCCTTGCTCTCACAAAGGTTGTGGAGCACGCAGCCAGCTACCACCGCAGAGAAAATGTTGCACTCACTGAGATCCAGGTGGGTTGGGAGACTCCTGAACCTCCCCTACAGGAGCAAGGAAAAGGCTGTGTCACCCAGGATGCTCATGGGCATATCCACGTCCCTGACCCTGATGGTGCAGTCAGTGAAAAAAGAAAAAGGGCCAGTGTGCATCCTCTGGAACAGGCATGAGTTCTGGAAGATATGGGTATCATGCGCCTTTCCCGACCAGCCAATGTTGATGCCTGAGAGGCAGCCCTTGTGGTCCACCAGGGCCTGCAGCACCATTGAGTTTATATAGTTCCTCTTCCTGTTTATACAGTTCCAGGCATAGTGGTCAGGGACCAGGATGAAATTGAGAGTGCTGCTTATGGCTTCCCGGCCGTTGGGGAAGCCCATGGCAGCAAAGCCATCCAAGATGGGGGTCAACATTGCCAGAGTGATCACCATCCATAGCAGCACATTGTTGATGGTCTTAGCTACTTGCTGAAGTTCGGCCCCCACTGTAGATTCCCCATGCTCAACTGGTTCCTGACTGAGTGGTAGCTGTCCAGCATGGCAAGCTTCCACAGGGCAATGGCAATTCACTTCTGCAGGGGGATGGTGGATCACAGTTGGGTGTCCTGGCACCAGTGGGCAGGGGTGAGCCACGCAGAGCTCAAGGAATGTGGCCTTCTGCGTGCAAAGTTCTGGAGCCATTTCTGATCATCCCATTGCTTCAGGACAATGCAGTCCCACCAGTTGGAACTGGTCTCCCTCTGCCAGAAGCAGAGTTCCAGGGTATGCAGGGGGTTTAGGGGCACTTGCAGCAGCAGGAGTGCCAGGGCCTGGTGAAGGCTGGTCATCCTGTTGGAGCAGTACGTGGGCAGTTTAGACAAACTGCGCCATGAGGCACAGCATGAGGCCCATGAGCATGGCAGTGCTTTGCAGCAGCTCCAGCTCCATGTTGAAAGTGCTGTGGCATCCACAAGGGCAACCAGAGCACAAAGCATTGGACTGGTGTCCCACGAGGGGAGAGGCAGTATAGGAGTGGTGTGAGATGTAGCCATAGAAAGGAACCCCTGAAAGCACTCATCTCCTAGCAAGGGTCTGCAAGTCTTCTAGAATCTATTCATAGGACTGACAACAGGTGAACAATCTGTTCAGGTTCACTGGAAAGATTTGAGTTAAACTTAGAACTCAACCCCCCAGAGACCAGACTAACATTTTTAAAGGTGCTCTGGTGATCTTCCACTGCTGGAGCAGTATTTCTGCAGGTAGTACATCCCCTCTGAGCCTGAGCATAAGAAGAACATAAGAATGGCCATACTGGGTCAGACCAAAGGTCCATCTAGCCCAGTATCCTGTCTGGCCAGTGCCAGGTGCCCCAGAGGGGGTGGACCGAAGACAATGATCAAGCAATGTGTCTCCTGCTGTCCTTCGAGCTTTTGACAAACAGAGACCAGGGCACCATTCTTTACCCCCCCTGGCTAATAGCCTTTTATGGACCTAACATCCATGAATTTATCTAGCTCT
>CM057846.1:175999755-176035632 GCA_030068395.1 Apalone spinifera | reverse complement strand
TTAGTTGCTCTTTTCTGAACCTTTTCTAATGCCAAAATATCTTTTTTGAGGTGATGAGACCCCCATCTATACACAGTATTCAAGATGTGGGCATACTATAGTTTTATATAGCCTACTAAAAATCTTTGGGCAAGCCACCATCCTACGCTCCCTCTCAGTAAAGTCTGTGGAGGAAAGAAAGAAGCCCAGGATCGATTCTTGGTTCCCCCAGCCGCCAAATGGTCTTTTGGGGGGCAGAAGAGCAGCACAAACAGAACAATTCTGCTCCCATACTGATCACTGTATTCCAAGTGCCAGTGGCACATGTGCCCTATAATCTCTAGTAGTTTAGCTAGGAAATGCCTGCTGCTCCAGTGAACAAATGAATGGAAAGCAGCAGCCCCATCATCCTGTCCATGTGTTACTTGGAGGGAGTTCCCTAGTTGACACTCCGGGGAATATGTGGTATCTGAATCAATTGCTCATTAGAGCTTGTGTATGGCACAGTTAAACAAGTTTTCATGCTTTGACTGCCTATTAGACCTCAATTTGTTAGAATGCAGGAAGCCAAATAGATAACAGGACCGTGTCAGTGGCCCAAGGGAGAAGGGAAGCAAGAGGAAGAGAACTGGTAGCCACATTAAAGCATAGGAGGCATCTGAACTCAGGAAAAGTTTCTCAGAATGAATACCTCTAGAGGCATCTGGCACAAACATCCCAACACTGGGGGCAAAAGGAAGCCTTGGCTCAAGCAGAGGAAGTATGAGATAGGTTCACCTCCTTCCAACATCAAGGTTGACCCACATCAAGTTCACACAGGGAAAGTTCATGGTGGTAACAAGAAATATTGTTCGCTTCAGTTAGACTTCAGCAACGTCTCTGGGGAATCTAAGCGCTGGACCTGCAAGACCAGATTCACTGAGGTGGTCTACAATGCTTTCAACAATGAGCTGGTGTACATGCTATCACTCTGACTGACAGTACTCCACAACAACAGTGATTTGAAGCCCATTGCACCTTGCTCCTCAGATGGAAGACTGACACTACACTGCCTCTTAAGAGGAGGAAATCTTAAACAAGAATCCTTCAAAGAAGATCAATATCCAGAAGAAAAATGAGTGGAAGAATGCCAAGATCAAGCAACAATCTGTAGGCGCAATTCCAGCAGGGACAACTACTTCCTTGCATTGCTTCCAAACCTGAATAAGCAAATGGCTCTATCCTGGAAGGCAAGAAACTAGAATTCTACCCAAGGAAGATCAAAGCCAAGAAAGGGAAATACATGTACTATATGCAACTAAAAGACCAAATAAAAAAACCCTAGAGTCTCGTTAAAAAACAAACTATGACTAGGGAATCTCTGAAGGCATTTGAGGTAAACAGGGTCACTGGGGCTTTAGAAAAGGTGACAGCAGGGAAAGACCCTGTGACAGAGGCCATGATTTGGGAGCTCTTTCCTGCATGAGTTTAGAGTAAGGAACCCAAATCCATCTAAATTTAGGTGGACTCTGAATTCTGAGATTTTTCAGCACTCTACCACATGGATAGTCCATTCCCAGCTGAGACTGAAGTACAATGAAAAGGAGATGGGGGAAGTTTGCTTTCCCCGATCCTATGGGGAACTATAGGACTCCTGCCTCCACAGGGGTCAAGCTACATCTTTTACAAGCAGTAGAAACACTTAAAAATGTAAAAAGGAAAGAGGAAAAAACTAGAGAGTAGAATGGCTACTATGTGCAGGGTACCTTTACAGGTTGAACCTCTCTAGTCTGGCAACATCTGTAGTCCAGCATTATTTTAGTTAGCCAGGTGTCCACTTATGGGTGTGGCCAAGTCCCCTGTTCCATAAAGATTGTTTACAGCCATCAGTTATGGCTCTGTGTTCTGTTCTCTTATTTAGCTCTAATTTGCCCCTAAATGTCTTTTAAGAGCCCCGTAAGTAGAAGTGTTGGTAATGCTGCTAGACAATATTGACCTCTCATGGTTCAGCATATTCTCTAGTTGGGCACTGGTCAGGTCCCAAGGCTGTCGGACTAGAGAGGTTCAATCTGTACAAGTATTTCCTTTGCTGTTCAGTGCGTTATGCCCTGACATACAATGTCTATAAATAGACTCTGCTCTGACATTCATTACAGTTATCTTATCAGTACTGAACCTGAATTTGAGTCATGACTGCATTTTTGCTTCCACAAAGTCATTTGGGCAACAATGGCATTTCTGTAGCATATGTCAGGTCTCAAAAGAATCTATCATGCACAATGAGAAATAGGAGGGTACCTTAAAGTGTATAGTTATTCACTCACGATTAAGCCAAAAGAGACACAATAGTACACTTTTGCAGTAGGTAAACTTGCCTTTGAGAGCATTGAAAAGTTTAAGATTCCTACCACTTAAGATGTTAGCTTATGCTCAAAAAGCCTTGAGGTGCTATATAATTCTGCCACCCTATTATAGTTATTGCTCATTTTTGCAGGAATACCATTTTTAACTTCCACCACACTGTGTATATTGAAAAATATGTAGTTAGTGATAGTTAGTAATTTGTATCTCTATAGTATCATTCTATAGGAAGATTATGCTTCAGGGCAGGATATCCTAAAAATTAAAAATGTTCATAAATATCTGCAGCTTAAGGTTAAGCCAAAAAACTAGGAGAGCCCTGATCTTGCAATGCTTTTACAACAGAATAACTACCTTAAAGTCAGTGGAGTTGTTTCAGATTTAAATAAGCGTCAGGTCAAAATCAGGTATGTAGAATGCAATATTCAAAGCCACATAAAGCATTAATACCAGAACGTCTTCTCTTCTCCCTTGAGAATCCTTTGTTAATCATTTTATTTATTGGGGTTATGAAGACATGATTGTTTTACTGATAGTACAGACTACACATTAAAATTCAACAAGAAAGGACCTCATTCAGTTTTAGGATGAATCCTTACTCCATTGTCTTTCAGTTTAACTATCCAGCTCATCTCAATGGGATAGCAATTCTGTCTTGTAAGCAAATAAACAGGATCTCTCACTTGCTACTCCAAAGCTAGATTCCCATCATTCACACCGGTTTTACACCAATAGAATGCCATGGATTTCAATGGAATTAAACCTGATTTATATTAGTGCAAAGTTAGAATCAGGGTCTCTCTACCAAAGTTGATATCCTTAAAGAGCTGTGAAGTCTCACTTTTGGAATTCCAAGTGTGATTTTATGTATTGGTCAACAACATTTTGAACAGAAAAGGTCAGTTTATATGTACAATGGTTCAAAATGATAAAACTTCAAAGGCAAACATGACCAAGTCCTTCTCTCACTGTAGGATGGCTGAACAACTTGACAGAGGATCCAGTTGTAATAAGTCTTTTCCTTCAGGATTAGAGATAAGCAAATTAAGTCTGGGGAACTGACATTTTCAGTATGAAATTCAGCCTAGCCCCATAACTGCCCTCACCCCATTGCCCTCAAACACATTCTTCTCCTGTCATCCATGCACTGGATCTCCATGAGGGATGGAAGGGCGTGTAGCAACACTGCTCATCCTGGGCTCAGTAGGTGACCAACTGTCTTAGAACTGCAGGAACAGGGTCCTTCCCCCACAGCTTCAAAGATGCAGTCCTCAGTTCATGTAGCCAGACAGGAACCCCCCTGTAACATCCATTTTTGCTTGCCTGGAGCACACAGAGCAGTAAAACAGTATGGTCTTTGAAAGCCTTGAACAGGAGGCTCAGACATGCGAGTTCACAGTGCCCTTGACTGAAACCCATATTGATAAGAACACAGCCATCCGCGGGGGGAGGGGCGGGGGGAGGAGAGGGGAATCTCCCGCCCAGCAAAGAATGTCCGGTACTCCTAATTTAGCTTTCTCTCTCACACAAGTGTAAATTATTTGAAACTCCCTTGTAAGAACTGGCGCCACAAAACGGACCAGTACAATTTGGCAGCTTAGATAAGAAAGCAGATACGGGCCCCTAGGGATATAAAGATGGGTCCAGCAGCACACTTACTCTGAGTGTCAATCTACCATCTATCTGCTGGTCGGGTTAGGTGATTGGCCTCCTGAGGTTCCATGGGGATGCCCACCTCGTATTCATCTTTCCTAGGAATTGAGGGACTGGCCCTAGCTTGACCCGCTGGAGTCGAGAGGCACAGAAGGGGGTAAACACTGTACCTGGATGTGGTCCTTTTTCTTAAGTGTACACATAGATTTAGAGCTCTTTAAAGATTAAGCTGTCACTTGGTACCATTATTTCTGTTTTCTCTATTTTCTTTGTAACCGTTTTAAGATCTATATTTGTCAATAATTAAAAGAGAGCAATAGCCATTGTAACCATATGCTTTATAAGCTTCTTTAATAAACCTGTAACTGTTTAAGCTTTAACCTGATTCCTTCAGTTGCTGTAACAGAACCAAGCACAATTTAAAAGAACTTCAGCCGGTCATAAGGAACAGGTATAGGGAAAGCTTGGGCGTTTTGGATCATGTCACTTCCAGAGGACAAATCCGTTGGGGCATCTCAGTCTTCCTAGACTGCCCACTGCAAAGGGATCCTGTATCCTAGCAGTTGAAATCTGAGATGTAATAAGCTCTTCCTGTAAACTCTGGGGTGTCTGTCAGCCTGTTGGCTGCCCGCCGCAACGGGACCCCAGTCCTAGTGGTAAAGGCACGGACGTTAAACTTCTCAGAACCTTGTGTCTCAGCAGTTAAAAACTTGGGTAACACACACACACACACACACTGCCCTGACCGTCGGCTAACAGATCAGCACAAGCAGCTGCCAAGGGTACTACGAATATGTATACTGGTGCTCTAAAATAAGACATTCAAGTCAGAACACCCTGATAAATGGTGCCAGCAAATAGTCTTACTTACTCTGACAACCTAGCACTAGCTTGTTAAAGCTATTTAATGAGAGAAAAACCATCAAGAGCACAGCCACATGCATAAGGCTCAGAAGTGAATTTGTAAACCCTCTGCCTTGTCATTAGAGAAAGATTATGATGGCTTTGATCACTTCTGATATGGACACTGAACATGTGTCAAGTTGACTGATAGGTGTCCTGCCAGAATAGAAGAGATAGAGGGGTAAAGGGTTTGTTTCTCATTCCATCCTACAGCTCAAATGCAGCAATACAAGCTGCTAATGAGCGCCAAATTAAACAGAGCTGAAGAGACATTGACAGACTGGAAGAGAGAGAATGGCCAGGTGTGAGGAAGAAAAGGGCAACGCTAAAGGAACTAAGGTGTTGATAGAAAAGAACTCTGTGTGAGAAACCAGAGACATCGCTGCTTAGCAAAGACAAGGGCCAGAGAGGGAATGTGACCACAAGTGGAAGCTAAAGGTGAAGCAGCAGCAGCAGCACCACACTAAGCAACTGGCAGCGTCAAGGCCAGTACAATTATTGGGGTTATTTGGAATACCAAATCCATAGGGTGCAAGTAGCATGTCCAGTGTACCACATCATGCCAATTAGTCTGTGTCATAACCATGAGGGATGGGCAGCAGCCTGGGGGCTAAGAGGTTAACTATGTCCCTGTACCTAGCCGGATATCTGCTCAGCCAATAGAAATGTAGATAGGGATTTCAAACTGAGAAAGGAATTTGGGGATTTTCCCTCTGTCTCTGGCCAGTTTGCTCTCTACTTACCGAGGGAGACTGAAGACATGTCTCTCCAAGGGGGGGGGGGGGGGGAAAACACACACACACACCACCTCTTCATAATGTGTAAGTAGGGTAAAGTCTAGATCAATCCATCAGGTTATTATTTTCTGGGTTGGGAATTTGGATCTGGTAGAAATGGGTTTTCCTCTCTTTTGCAACTAAGTCCTGAACCCATGGGAATGAAGAGAGGTTAAAGCGACTGGGACTTTTCAGTTTAGAAAAGAGGAGACTGAGGGGGGATATGATAGAGGTATATAAAATCATGAGTGGTGTGGAGAGGGCCAATAAAGAAAAGTTATTTATTAGTTCCCTAAATAGAAGAAGTAGAGGACACCAAATAGAATTAATGGGTAGCAGGTTTTAAACTAATAAAAGAAAGTTCTTCTTTACACAGCGTGTAGTCAGCCTGTGGAACTCCTTGCCAGCGGAGGCTGTGAAGGCTAGGACCATAATAGAGTTTAAAGAGAAGGTAGATAATTTCATGGAGGTTAGGTCCATAAAAGGCTATTAGCCAGGGGATGAAATGGTGTCCTTGGCCTCTGTTTGTCAGATGCTGGAGAAGGATGGCAGGAGACAAATCACGTGATCATGGTCTTCAGTCCACCCTCTCTGGGGCACCTGGTGCTGGCCACTGTCGACAGACAGGCTACTGGGCTAGATGGACCTTTGGTCTGACCCAGTACGACCATTCTTATGTATGTTCTCCATGAGTATATTAATTGGCTCTTACCATCTAGCCATTCCAACTATGCTTGTAACTGGGGTATTGTTTTAATAATAAAAGTTCTTCATTTTTTTAAATTAACCTGGTATTGGTTCATTTCTGTGCCTGGAAAATCTGTTTGTGGGATCTGCATGCCTCTGACGAGGGGACAGCAATCACAGACTGCAATTCGTATTCTCTCTTCTCTTTTTAAAGCTCTGTGGAGAAAAGAGCTTGGGGTGCCCTGGGGTTGGTTTCAAGTGTCCACCCCTGTTTGTGGGTTCAAAAATCACTTGATAGTGGCAGCAGATTCCCCAAAATCTAGGTATTAGGATTTGGGGAGAAGTTTTGTACCAAAGCCTGCAGAGATCAGGTTTTGGGGTTGCTTTTGTGGGCCCCCACTTCTGCATTCATCATGCCAGAGTGGCGAATTAGCCTTGGCAGTCTTGTAAGTGCTAACCCTGGTGGGTCTCAATGACCACTCAGGGTCTAGTCACACAGCCAGTGCCAGCAAGCCTCCAAGCCCAGCCTGACCAACTTGGACTTCAACTATTTGTAATGCCGTCACTCAACCCTACAAAGGGCTTTGCTGTTCCAAGCCTGAGCGCCAGCCTAAGATGCCTGTCTACAAAGTTATTTTTTTGCACTGTAGTATCTTGGCCTGGGCTCAAATCTCGCTGCTGCAGGCTGGGTAGACATACCTCAGACACGTGGCTGAGGGAAAGGTGGCAGATACTATAGGGCAGAAGTTTGAACAGTTACAGTTTAAAGCAATAGCCATGCTTGTTTGGTTCCTGGGGAAGCCTAATCGAGAGCCAGGGCTCTTCAGGCCTAGCACCTGAGATGCACTTACCAGCCTAGTCTGTTCCCAGCCAATAAGCATTTGCAGGATTCCAAGCCAGGCTCAGTTAGTGTCTCTCTTTGCACCAACTTCTTGTCCAGCCACTGCTGCTCCCCTTCAGAGAACTGCAGCCAGCTGTGATGTTCAGCCATCACAGTCTGTTGCATATGCAGCAAAGTCTGTGGTTCTTGGGATTTCTCTCCAGCTCATTGTGGCTATGTAGCACCCAATCCACAAATAGATTCTAGCCACTCTCTGGCTCAGGACCTTTCCTCTTATGTGACCATAGGAAAGGGAAGAGCAAAGGAGGGAGGTGGGAAGGAGGCTGATAAGAAATGTAGTTCCTGCTCAACTAGGAGGAAGGGGACTTGGCTGATGGGAGTTGTAGTCTGTTATGCAGCGCCATCACACCAAATTTGCCAAAGAATATGGTAGGGGATTGGGAGAAGGGCTGCAAACAGGGAGCCATCCAGGGAGGAGCAAATACCAACTTCCTAGAGAGGAAGGGGAGCCTGACAGAAAATACTGGGATGGGGGTAGGAGACAGAGTGATTTCAGTCAGTGCAAAGAGCTGGACAGATGAGAAAGGCATCATGACTAGTGAAACTTAAACAAGTGGTCCTTTAGCACCTTAGAATATAACAGGAGCTGGTATTCCAGAGAGAGCAAGAGGGGGATGAGAGAATGAAGTAGGCTGGAACGAGGTATTGGAGTTGGATATATTCTACAAAATATTATAAGCACACTTCCAGAGAGAGGTTTTGTTTAAGGAGTTCTAAAAAGGAAGTTCCTGCTGTGTGTTTTGGAGGAGCAAATGGGTGGCTGCTTCTGCAGGCTCCTCTTTGCCAGCTTCTGGGGCATGCTGGTGGGAAAGACTGAGAATTATTTCCCTCAGATGTGATCTACACTATAGAATTAGGTCAATGTAAGTCAGTTTACATAGATCTTGGCAAATTTTCTTCCACCATTGTAACTGCCCCAGTATGCCAACTTAATTACACCACCTCCCTAAGTGGAGTAGAGTTAAGGTTCATTAAGTTTGGTCAGACACGTAAGAACAGCCATTCTGGGTCAGACTAAAGGTCCATCTAGTCCAGTATCCTGTCTTCCAAAGCAAAGCACTTAGCATGGATCCTGTCAGAGGGACTGACCAGAACAAGCAGTCAAGTGATCCATCCCCTGTCTCCCATTCCCAGCTTCTGCTAGAGACACCATCCCTGTCCATCCAGATTAACAGCCATTGATGGACAGGCCTCCCATGAATTCCTTTTTTAATTCTCCTACCTCTCCCCTCCTCTCCCTCCCCCCCCATTCTTGGCCTTGTAACCTGGGAAAGAATACTGAATACCCTGGAAGCTAAAAGCAAATTTATATTGTGATTCAGGAGCTATGGGTAAAGTCCAGAAGCTGTTACTAATAGCCAACACAGTAAACCAGGCTGCCCGTGGGTCAAAGGATTTCATCATGTCTGGCATTTTTGCTACTGTTGGGGCACATGTGGGCGTGACCCGATTTAGGCATCTATAATCAATAGTCAGGTGCTATGAACCATCTGGTTTCTTTACTGGCCAAATTGGATAATTTGAAGTGGAGGTACATTGGTGGAGAACACCCTGTTTTAACAAAGACTGGGTAGTTCGAGCTATCTAGGGTACAGCTTGTTCTGGATAATGATACTGTCTCTGTACTGGGGCATCCCCTCCTTCTACCACAATGGTGACTGCCATGCACCCGCAATCATGTTTATGTTTTTCAAATACCTTGGCATGTTTTTGGATTATGGCCTGCAGCGCTGGGCGATGATGGAAAATAGGCAACCCTGGAAAATGCTGATCAGGGAAATCTGGAATTGATCTAAATCTAAAGGTTTCCTGCAATTGATCTAAAACACCTGTATATTGCTGAGTAACATCTCTGCATCTGCCCCAGGTGATCCACATGCTGGTACAGAAGATACTGCTACTACGTGAAGTTGGGTAGGTGATAACCCAGTTTCTGGTGACCCTAGGATTTCCCATGATGCATAGAGCTGGGATCTTCCTGGGTTACTAGGGACAAGTGAGAGTACTGCCAAAGTGGGTTTTGTTTCCCTTGGCTGTAATGCTGCAGGAGCGGTACTTCCCTGGATTCAGGTGATTAAAGAAGAACATTAGATGCTTGCATTACTTCTGAAACAGCTCTGGATAGAGCATCTACCAGACGAGCCTCTACTGGGCCTTCCCTACTGGTGTCGGGGATCACTGCTGGAGGCTCTGATCTCAGTGTCCGGTAGGCACGGAAGGGTCTGTTTGTAACAGTTCACACAATAAGGGATGCTGATCCTTTGGACTTCCTTTTCCTTCCATATTGCCTTCTACCACAGGCTCGTCAACTTCCTCCATCTCCTCTGGTAAGGCTTCAGTTACCTTTGTCCGGTTGCGAGTTACCGGACCTTGGCTGCTTCTCCCTCCACTGGGGTGACCATCGCTATGGGGAGTTCCATCTCTAACAGAACTATTGGGGAAGCTTTCCTACCTGGGTTTGGCACATCTTCCTTGGTTGGGACAGATTTCTCCCAACCCTCCGGTCTAGCTCCCTGCTGCACAAATTTTTTTTCCTCTACCTCATCCAACTGTTTTTCCAACTGACACCTCAAAGCATATATTTCGTTAATGCAAGCCTGTCCTTTCTCTTCCCACTTCCGGATTTCCTTCTCTAATGCTTGAAACTCTAGCTCCCTAGTTGCTACTCTGCAAAACAAGCTTATCTGTCCCTCTAAAATATCACAAATATGGATCTTTAACCTCTACTTCCTTTAGCTTCTTTTCGACATCTGCTGTAGGTTGCTTAATCACTCAATACTGGTCCCAATTCTTCCTTCTAAACAACTTACAGGCAACCAGAAGACATTGCATAGCAACTCCTTAATCTCCTGAGGGGTTCTCTCCTGTGTCTCATACTGACTCAAATGCTTCATCCACCTCTTCCCACAGGTCTGCATAGCATCTGACCTGTGTTGCACTTTCAACAAGCCTCCTCCATGATTTTGGATATACCCCTCAACAAAAATCAAGTAAATGTCCGCCAATAGGCAACTGTGACTCCTGCTCATTCATATTTACACTGTTTACTTTTAAACCACAATGCCACAAGGCTACAACTCTCTAATGTGCTAAGAGTCAGAGCTGTCGTGCTCAGAAAGCATCCTCTCTCTAAGCGAATATAAAAATACCCCAGACTGGTCTCACTAGCACTTCAAAGAAAAAAAATCCCAAAAATAGAAGGACAGGGGAATGTCCTCCTCTTCCCTCGAAAGCCACTCTGATCACAAATCGAGAGGATTAAACCGCCATCCGATGGTCTGTGAGTGTTTGGGGAAAACACTCTAGCCCATGTGGGGCCGTGGTCTGGGAAAGCTGCAGGGACTATCAATGGGGAAAATCCAAGTTAGGGCTTCCTAGGCACTAGCCGCCGTTGGTTCTGTGCCTACCAGGCAGCTCCCCTGCCGTCACACAGGATGGGTTGTCAGATCTGGACATAACCATTTATCAATAAATTACTGGCCAATTAACATAACAGAATCCCCTTTTAATAAGCGTGCATCGAAATTACCAGTGTCTCTTATCTTTAGAGGGTTAACCACAAATCAAGGTCAGATTTCCTTCGGCTCCCACAATCCAGGCATTCAGCCGAGTTAGAGAGAGCCAAAACCCGAAAACCATAGCTTGCTTTTTTACATCTAATAATTAACTCTATATATACACTAAATGAAATCTACCACTTTAGAATTTAGACTTTTAGGTTGTCTGTCAGTACCTGTTTCGACCTCCTGTCTTCCTCGCCAATTTGCAGCCTGGGAAAGAGTTGTGTGAAATTTTTGGATGGGTAAGGCTCGCCAATCTGATCAGAATAGATCTAGTTTGTCCTGTATCCCAGATTACAATTCTGTGGAACCACAAGGCTCCTCCTCTTGAGGGTCAACAGGCAACGGACAAACACCACCACCTCAGCTCAGGGAATGAAATAGAAAACAGTTTTATTGCTAACGGAATGATGATTATGATCACCACAGCAAACACTACAGTAAGAACACAAATCACTTGAATTCCTTCCCAAGATGTCATTAATACAATTAATCCCAAACTTATCTAAGTATACAAAAATTAATGATAATAGTAATACATGCACATGCACTGATCCCAAGGTTGGATGGAGAAAGGTGGCTTCCCTTCCCCCTGGAGACTGGGGAGCAAGTGTTAATAGGGCCCCTAAAAGCAGACTTAAACAAGAAAAGAAGCCATTACAAAAGAGGAATAGAAATAAGCCCTATGTTTCTCTAACCTTGTACTCACATGACCCAGGACAGACTGCTCCTTCCGCGGGGCGTCAGATTGCAGCCCCGATCTCTTTAATCCCTAGGCCTAAATACCCCTTTTGGGAACCAAAGTATACTGGATACACCACCCCTTTTCCATAACTGGGCTTAACACCCCAAGATTTCTGAGGGTACCACCTTTAATTGGAAGAAATCTCTGGGTATCTTATGAATATTCATTATGGGTGCCAGATGACTTTCTTGGACTCTATCCCTATACCGCACACAAAAGGCGGGAAGCTATACGGAAGCTGCGGTTAACAAGGTTCCATCTGTTCATATTGCACCAAGAGATGAAACTCATAACGGTCATGTTAGCAGATTTACACCATAAATTCCGGGTAAGGCTCAAAAAATAAAATTTGCCCTGACCGCAGACTCTTGCTTCACCCCTTTATGGAAATTTACAAGCACAAAGCATATTGTTCCCCACTTATATCTTACTGCCATCAGCCATCTTATAGAATCTGGATTCTGTAGGCCCCTTGCGTTACCAGCATATTTCAAATCTACACTAAAAAGTTATAAGTAATAGTTTTGTTATCCTTAACTAAAGCAAGTATATTCATAGGCCAAAATAAGGCAAGCAATGATTAATAAGCTACAGCCTTCACAACCTCAGTGTAAGTAAACAAACAATGATCTACACAAAGATTGTTTCATGCCTTCAGGAGCTGTCCCACAGTGCCCCCAGCCTGACTGCTGTGGTCACCATTGTGACCTTTACCATGCAGGATACAGGAAACTGCCCCTCCCCTTTAAAACTCAGAATTTTTTAAATTTTTCTTTTTTGGTTGCCTAGCTTGGCAAATGCACTAACTGTGGAGTGCTGCTACATGTAACAGCCCAGCTAAACATGCCAGATACATGCTGCAGACATGTTCCTGCCTGGACTAGGTGGCAGATGGCCTGGGGCTGTGGGAAGAAGGGGCTAAGCAGGCACAGCTCTGCTCCTGCTGTGGAAACATCAGCATCTACAAGCAGATTGCTCAGGGCATGGATGAGAGAGGCTACAGGAGGGCCCAGTGGTAGTGCCACATGAAAGCCAAGGAGCTGCAGCAGGCATTCCAGAAGGCCAAGGAAAATAAGAGATCTGGTGTAAAGCTGCAGACCTGCTGCTTTTACCAAATGCTGCTTTTCAGAGCCTGCACCAGCACCCTTAATATCCTTGTGGATACTTCAGAGGAGCCAGAGTCACAGGCCTCACACTGTGAATGGCAAGTGAGAGGAATATGGAAAGATAGGAGATTGAGCTAGGTCACGTTTTTGACTCTAGTACTGGAGATCCTGATGCTGGAGAAGGGCCATCTGGTAAACGTGCAGCTTGCTTTGAACTTACGGGGATGGAAGCCCCAAAATAAAGTAAATCATCATGTGCGCCCTGTTTTTATTACTTGTGCTAGAAGACTTGGTGAAAAACAAGCAAGTTGGTGTTGCTATCTGCTTTTCATTCCTCTTTTAAGGAATGTCTTCACTAAACAGCAGATTGACCTTCCAGCTATGTAATTAACATAGATAGACTTATGCATCTTGATGCAACATTGTTTTTTAGTGTAGGCCTGGCCTCAGTGAGGCAGAGTGGGACATACAGAGCAGTTTGTTTATCTGCACCATGATGTCCTGTAAATCCTCTACAGAGATTTTGATACAACTTTTCTGGCAAAAGTTCTGCCCAAAGTTTCTGGAGAGAGTTACTTTATTTCTCCCGCAGCAGTAGGACACTTGCCCATGCCACTCAGCAATTACTTCAGCAAGCAGCATTGCAGAACACAAGCTAGCTGCTTCCAGGCTGGGGTGGCATCAGGACATCAGCAGCAGCTGTGCTCTCTCACTGTTACTCTCAGGAGTAAGATATCACATAAGTTAGCCACATATAGAACAGTCCCAATATTCAATTCCATTGACCTATTGCCAGATCCAGCCCACTAAGCCTTTGAATCCAGTCTGCCCCACTGGGACCCTCAGGCAGAGAGCAGCTGCTGCTCCATGCAACTCTGTGCCATGCTCCTGGAAGGGGAGGAGATGACACGCACTGCCCTCACCCCCAGCACAGTCTTTCAGCTCCTAATGGCCAGAGCCAGCCAATGGGAGCTGAAAGATTGTGTTGAAAGCAGGGGCAGCACATGGCAAGAGAGGCACTTGGAGCAGCCAGCCAGTTGTAGCAGACAGGGAGCTTGCCTGAGCGTCCCACTGGGTTGCTGGCCAAAACCCACCTAGGCAAGTGCTTCCTGGTCACCCCAGCCCCTACCTACCCCCAATTCCCTACCCAGATCCCCATTCCCTTCTGCACCACCTAAACCCTTTGCACCCCCCATCCCCAGTCAACTCCCTTCCTGACTCTACCCCTCCCCAAGTCCAGAATCCTCTCCTGCACCCATACTTCCTCTAGAACCTTGCAATCCCTTGCCTCAGGTCACAATCCCTCCTTCACCCAAATGCCCTCTCAGACCCTACACTGGGGTGGGCAAGAGGCTGCCAGTGGGCCCACCAAGCCACTGGATCCGGCCTGCGGTTACCTCACCAAAACCCTTAAGCGGAGAACAGCTCACACTTTAAAATTCCAGCTGTTCTCCATCCCAGAGGGTTGGGGAGGGAGGAGGGAGACTTCTCATGCTGTTGCCTCCCCCCAGCAAAACCTCTTAAGTCCCATTGACCAAGCTCTCAGTTTCTGGCTAATAGGAGCTGAGAATTTTTGCCTTCTCCCTCCCTCTCATGCCCAGAGCAGAGCCCCACGGAGCAGCAAACAGCCTGCCACAGACAATTTGCCTCAGGTTTCTGCTGGTAAGAAACTTCCATCCAGAGCCTGCCTCTGGCACCTCAGCTCCTCCCTTCCCCAGCCTTCTACTCCCCCTCCTGCACCCAAACTCCCTCCCAGATCTGGCACTCCAGTCTCCTGCCCCAGATCACAATCCCCTCCTAGCATAGGTCCCAAAACCCTGCACCCCAGTCCCGTCAGCCAAACTCCCTCCTAGACCCCATTCTCCCACCCGTACCCCAGTCCCTTACCCCAAGCTCCCTTCTGCACCCAACCTCCATCCCAGATCCTGGAATTCCTCCAGTAATATCCTGGAAAAGTGCAGCCCTTGTACACGTTCCAAAATCTTGGAGTGCCCCCCCATCAAAATGATTACCTGCCATACATATACTTGTGCCTGTGAGCGCACACCTGCCTTTGAACAGAACCATACAGCAAGGCACCAGCCCTGGTTTGTATCAGTCCTAAGGAGATGTGAGAATGTAACACTTACAGGGATCAAGGGGAATGGGTTCAGTATCCTAAGTTTTGATGTCTGTTGTGAATACACTGACAGAGATACCTTTGTATCTTCATCTATTAGTATTATGGCTGCAAGGGTCTCCCCCTCCATAGCCATATAACACTTGAACAAGATGAGAGAGAAGACGACTACTTGGGATGACATATTCCAGGAGACCCTGCAAGCCTGTCCAGCATCAGAGAGCAGGCACAGGGCCTGGAGGATGGACAATGATAAAGGAGAGAAGAGAAAGGCACAGAAAAAGAAGTTGGATGTGCAGCAGCAGACGTCTGCCCTTCACACACTACAAAGGAAAAATGCTGTAGATATCATTCCATGTTGGCCCTCCTCCTTCACCATACAGATCACTATATTAAAACCACCCTCCCCCCAGCATTCCACACGGCCTCAGGGCCAGTGCACTACCCTGGCCACTCCTCCTGAAAGAACATTAAAGAAAACAGACTCCCATATACTAATCACCGTTGGTACATGTGTACCGGAAATAGAAAGGAGTGTTCCCTCCCCCTTGCAGGGCTTCTTGTCCCTTCATTTATTAAGTTGTATTAAATTCTAAGCATTTTTATTTAGCAGTTACAGAACAAAATAATGTTTTAGAACCCAATCAATTACATATTAGCTTATCCTCAGCACCAGCCAGCATGTGTGTGCCCTGCTACTTGGTTTGGTCACAGAACCCATAGCATCATTCACAGACAATAGAAAAAGGTGCCTTGGCAGTGTTATATTCCCATATACACAGCACTCACAAGTTTCATACCAGCCTGCAAAGTTGCAAGACCACGTCGAGCATACTTCTCTGGTTCACTATTAAAATGATCTTCCAAAGCCTCCCCTAACTGTACAGCTGCTTGCTGAGCTCTTCTTACAGCCCTACAAGCAGGCTATTCAAATTCAGCTGACAGCCATTCCACTTCCACGCTCTAACATCCACTTCCTTCAGAACAAGGAATGTGACCTTGTGCATTTAAAAGTTCTGCAACAACTACTCATCATCCCAAACCAGCACGGCAATGCAATCCCACCAGTCAATGCTTCCCACCCACCTCAGCACTGGTGCTCCACCATTGCCAACTGCTCCATAAACCCTGCCAACAATCTTGAATTGGCTCTTTTTACCTCCCACAGCAATCTAACCTCCAAGGAATCATCCTGTTCCCTGCAGCTCTGCAAATACAACAGGATCAGGTGCCCACACTCACAATGCTTATGATACTAGTGCAGAGCAATGCTGAACAGCAAGGAGGAATGCACAGGTTTGTGGGGATATTGAGAAGAGGCTGAAAGTATGGGATGCTGATGAAATTATATGAACTCTGCATAGCAATCCTCCCAGCTACACCTGCACAACTCTCCCCCCCTCGCACAACCGTGGCACAGAAAAAGTTCCCCCCTGTGCTAAATGGTGGCAGGCTGTACACTGGAACAGATACATACATACACTGAAATCTGCAGCAAGACAAGCCTTCCTGGAAAGGACACACACCCCATACACAAGAAGTTGGATCAGGACATGCAGGCAATATAACAACTGCAACAGCTGTATTATGACATGACTGGTGGCTAGAGCTACAATCCATAGGTGGTAGGGGAGCCTAGGATCTCTCTCTCCACCAGCTCCAACCCAAAGCCTTTTGGGGCTACTAGTCATCTGACAATCAAAGCTGCTTAAGGCTGCCTTCCTTGAGATACTTCCTTGCTCCCCATCTTCCCCACCCCTCATCCAGACCAGTCAAGGCTTTCCCCTGCTGCAGTAGTCCACACCAAAGAAGTAAAAAGGAATTACCTATATCCAGAGTCTATATGGGGATGGGAAGGGAAGGAAGAGAGGAATAATTCTCTCACTGATTGTTTCTGGAGTATGCTCTTTGGGACATTTGGAATTGTTGCAGCTGTAGGCCTGCTCTCTTCCAATCTACTCCAAACCAGCTGTTTCCCTGTTTTTTAATTCCTTCACCAGATGGAACATTTGCTGCAGGTGTGGCGGTGGGGGGGACTGGGGCTGGCTGGGCCAAAAGTAATGCCTTAACCCCTTGTTACCCAGTGTGAGTTTTGTACACTCCGTCACAGGAAAGCAGACTTGACAGACTTCTGGACAGCTTTTCTGAATGGATCAGCTTGGGAGCTCAGCATTAAGGGTTGCAGAGGGCAGGAAAAAAGTTTTTCCTATACTGGAGGAACTGAAATTCTGACATTTTCTCTCATCCAAATTAGGGACAAAGAGTTTTTAAAAACTCAGAATATTGTGAATTGATCATATGAAAACAATTCCAATCTGGGCAATCAAAAGAGTTTATTTTTGTATGTTTCAATTGTGATTTTTATATTTTCTTAACCTACATTTAGGTATAAATAAGTTCAAAACTAGAAACTTGTTTTGAAAATGGGAAATAAAATGTTTCAAATGCTTTTTTCCTCCCCCTCTCCCCGTTTTGCCCCCCAAAAAAAACCCCAACCCTGGGAGATTTGTCAAAAACAGCACTTTCTTGTAAACAGCTTGGCTTTGATGAATCTGCATTTTCTGATCAAATCATTTGATCAGAAAATTCTCAGCCATGCTATTTAGCTTCTAATACAAGCAGACAACATTGTACATGCACAAGGCAGGTATGCTTCATAGCAGAAGTGACAAACTGAAGCAATGAGACTTGTAAATATCAGTCTGCCTGAGCTGGTAGGCACAGAAACAAAGATAAGTTGTTTGCTTTTGAAATGTTTGTTCTCTTATAGATGTAAATGGATACAGATTAAATTGCTTCAGCAGAAGCGCTTTTTTTTTTCTTGGACTGAATTATCACAGAAGTAACTAATCTGTACCTCTTTTTGTGAAAACCCTAGAAGAGGCAGACTGACTTGCCTAATATTACACATGAGGGTTGGAATTAGAGCCAACATTTTGTGAGTCTCAGTTCAGGGCTCTGTTTGCTAGACCACACTCAGTGGCACAGAGGGTCTCTTTCTTACTTGTACTAAAGCCTCTTTACAGCACCCTTTGATGTTTACACCCCTAGGTTATGTCTACACTGCAGGCTTTTTTTTTTGCGCAAAAACTTCCAGAGCATCTACACTGCACGCGCATTCTTGCACAAGAAAAGTTACAGTAAGGCGTTGGAACAGAGGGCTTCTTGCGCAAGAACTCTGACATTTGGTGTGAGGAATAAGCCTTCTTGCACAAGAAGGCAGCGTGGATGGGCTGCAGGAAGTTTTTGTGCAAGAACTGGCCTCCAGGAAAAAACGCAGGTGGCCGCTTGGATGCTCCATACTGACACTCACAGCTCGCTGCTTCCTGCTTGCTGGACCCCCCCCCCCCCCCCCCCCCAAGGTGCAGGCAGCCTACTGAAGCCATGTGGCAGCAGCACCACAACCAGCAGCTCTACCAGATGGCTCTGCATGCTGCATCTCTGCCCCTGAGCCACCCCGAGAGCCTGCATCCCATCCCAGGAACTACCCCAGGCCTCCCAGCAGGCCTGGAGGGGCACAAAGCGGCATACCGCATGCTGGTCAGGGGCAGAGGTGGAGGCCCGCCTGGATCTGTGGGAGCAGGAGGAAGCCTTTCAAGACCCCCAGTCCCAGCGCTGGAATGCCATCATCTTTGGCCGCATGGCCCAGGTGCTGGCCGAGCAGGGCCACCTGTCCCGCACCCTGGAACAGGTCCAGGCCAAAGTCAAAGAGTTGTGCCTGGCCTACGTCAGGGCCAGTGAGGGGGGGGTGGGCAGGAGCCAACACCTGCCCCCACTATGAGAGCTTGCACACCCTCCTGGGGGAGATGGAGGTGGAAGGGCTCTTGCCGATGGTAAACACTGGACTGCACACCCCGGTGGTCAGGCTGCCTGACCTGGAGGACGAGGGCGACCTGACCAGTGTGTCAGAGGAGGAGGGAGAGAACCGCACCAGCACCAACACCCTCCACCTCGAGCCAGTGCCCAGCAGCCAGGACGTCTCCCAGGCCTCATCAGAGACCGGCGATGGATCTTCCGGTGAGTGTAGCGGTTGTCACTCACAAGGGTGTGGGAGGCAGGTGCCTGGGGAGGGGGGGTGAGTGTCACTTGTGCAGTTCCAGCTGCACACCGTGCAGCAGTACACAGCACGTACAACCTCATGCAGCCTGACTGTGTGGCATGTGGATGCAGCAGGCAGCTCCAGGGCACTCCTGGGACCCTGCTGCTCACACATGTCCTGCCTGGGGGCGTGGAGGGGGGATGCCAGCTGGAAGCAGTCAAGCCCCAAGGGCTCAGGCCAGATCCCACACCTCCCGAAGGGTGCCACACATAGACAGCACACAGGCATGCCTGCCCATGTGACACAGCATCTGCTCCTGGAAAAAGCACAGCCCCTCGGCAGCTCCTTGCCCCTCTGCTGCTTCCGAGGGAAGCCCCTCAATGCGGCCACACGCTTCCCTGGGCTACTTATCCGAGGGCTTGGGGGAGGGGGAGCAGGGAAGCAGGCAGCCTGGGCCTCTGGCCCACTGAGTCTTGCTGCAGGGACAGCATACTCCCCAGTAGCCCTGGCTCCGTATCTGAGGAAATCAGTGACAGTAGTCCGAGAACCCAGCCCTCGTCTGCCACACTTGCTCCCACGCAATGTGGCTGTGTACTCAAACATGACTTCAGCATCATGGTGTATGCTCACAATGAGAAGATTAGAAGCCATGTGCTCTACCTTTGGGAGTGTACACAGTGATAGACAGACACAGCATGCAAAGTGGCTAGGACACAGACAAGGGGTCTTCATTCACAGTGACATCTCCCCAGTGTTACATTCCACGGGGGATCACTTCACTCCCAAGATTTTTAACTACCGGTGTGTGTTCACATAAGGACTATCAATTGGGCCCGAGCCACAGTGTGTGGTGTAATGTTAGGGTCATGGAGGAGGGCATGGGGCTCAGGAACACTGTGCGTGCAGGGCTGACTGACCGCCTCGCCGTCTTCTGTATTCTCTGCAGCGGGACCGGCTGGGAGTGAGGGACCATCCAGCCCCACGCTGCTGGCACTGAGGACATAGGGACCAGCCAGGCGGCCAAGGCAGCGCGACTAGCTCCTCCGGCAGCACGTGCAGTCCATGGAGCAGGTGGTCACCAGCAAGATCCGGGCTGACCTGGAATGGCAGCAGCAGGCATGAGGCCCGTTCCTGCAGAGGTGCAACTACATGTGTGACATAATGTCCACAGTGATGGCGCACATCGGCCATGCTGTCCACCATGGCATGGCCTTGCCCCACCCTGCCACCTCCCCCACCACCCCTCCTGCCATGCCAATGGGGAGGAGGTATTTTCTCAAGAGCGTCCCACCAGCGTGGATGCTGTCTTGCGCAAGAGTGCATCGCTTTTGCAATGCACTTTGAGCAGTGTGGACACGCTCTTGTGCAAGAACTTTTGCGCAAGAACTCTTGTGCAAAAAATTCTTGCTCAAGAAGCCTGCAGTGTAGACATCGCCTTAGTGTAAATGCCCACTGTAAACTTTCTCCGGTACCCCCGTGAAGGGGATGGGGGAGTTTGGTCCTCGTCCCCGCCCTTGGCGTTTATGGTCTTAAGCTGTGACACTGTATTTCCTAGGACACCCTAGACGATGCGCTCAGTTAAGTACGTCGGGTGCCTTTGAGAGCTTGGCCCCCCACGGGGTTTGGCCCGCGGAGTAGGGGGGTCCGGGCCCGCCCTCTCTCCGGACCCCGGCCCAGGGCCCTAAGACAGGGACTACCAGTCCCTTGCTAGCGGGGAGGGGAAGTGCCCCTAAACCCTCCCGCTCACGGGTTCCTCGACCCTGCCCTGGGCCGCTTCCTACTCCGCCTCGTCTTGAGGTGCCGGTCGCCTCGGACCGACCCCGTACTCACCACCACCACCACGGCGTCTCTTCACCACTCTCCTTCTTCCCCCCACTCCTGGGCTGGTTTGCCCTCCTTTGTAGGCCCCGCGCCCGGCGTCGCTACCTCATCGCCGTGCGTCGCAGGGCGCCCGGGGATGACGTCATCGTCCCGCGTCGGTCGCGACTCCCCCTCCCTTTCTCGGCGCGCGCCGGGCATCTCGCTAGCCCGTTGAGTGCGGGGCCGCGGCGCCCCGTCACACCCACGATGTTTTATATGTAATTGTCACTACTCCTTCCAAAAGTTGTGCATAGGAGGCCTCACTATTTTAAACAATACAGTAGTTTTGTGGCCTTAAAATGTCACTTTCTCTACCATGCCCTTGTTAGTATGGAAAGAAAGAGTTTCCTAACACCAATACCAAAAGTATATGCAGCCTCTAAACAACTGCATCACCACTCATCTTTATTCCATAACCTTGCAGAACCTTTTTTCCTTGCAAGCACTCATTTGGGAAATTGACCCTGCAGGGTGGAAATATTGATTCTTTAAATTTCTATGAATTCTATCAGTCTATTCCTTTCCCTCCAATCTATATTGTGTAAAAATCATACTGCCCCAATCCCCAAGTATGTCTAGAACAGCCCCAAGAAAATACATAAAAAACACACCCAGACCATCTTCAACATCATTCTACTGAGTTCAATGGAATTGCATGAGGAATTAATTGGGATCACTATCTTTAACTGCATTTTGGTAAACTTTCAATTACGTTATAATGAATGTTATTATTGTGCGTGGTTTAAAAGTCATTAGAACATTCATTAGCAGCACATTGGTGCTCTTTTCTCATGGAGTGCAAGAAATTGGTTGGAGTTTATCCTTATGGAATTTCCTTGGTGCTTAATTGCCATTTAAACAAAAACAATGTTAATAATTTAATCAATAAACCAATGTGTGTTCAACCAGGAGATGCTATACAAAAGAAATGAGGCTGCAGCTGTATATCTGATAAGCTATTAAATCCAGATAAGTCATTGATGCCTAGCAGGTATGACAGAACAAATGCTTATTCGGAGAATTACAGGAATCTGGTTTTGGAAGGCATCATCTTGTTGCTGTGTTCGCTGTATTAGGAACTGTAAAGAGAATGGGTAAAAGAGGACTGGAGAGCTGAACAGATGAATCATCAGCCTTTTCTCTCCACCAGTCTGAATGATGAGTTAGGAGAATGAACAGAAAAATCAACGTTGATTGGCCTTGTGTGAACCATACAGAAGTATCACTGTCTAATGCGAGGAGCTGTCATCCACACAGAAAAAAAAAGAAAAAAGCATGCTGCACATTTAGCAAACTCAGCAGCTTTTGTTGCAGAAACCTTTGAATGGAAATAGATTGTGAAAACACACTGTTCCCAGGAGAGTCCTAGTCTTTAGTCAGGATGCAGTCTTTTCACAGTTTGACTTCTTATGGAGCCAGCTGAGACTTAAATTGTAATGATAGGAGAGATTAAATTTACATGCACACTGAGATTTACAGCATAATAACCTCAGCTACTGAATGAACTGAGAAAGAGGGCATGGGGGTGGGCACTATGGAACAGACTGGCTCCCATCACACTTGCTTTGCTTTACCATGGCAATCCAAAGCAATCAATCTAGATGCCTATTTTCAGATTCTCCTTATGCAGGAGAATCCCCAGAGTGACTCCTATGTCACCCCCATCATTATCCTTAGCACATGGAAGTGTCAGTGTGATCAGAGTGTCCCTATGCCCCAGTGTACTCCAGTTACTCAAATGGCCCACAGAAAGCTGCACACAACCTCGTATATTTAAGGCTGTAAAGCCCTCAGCCTGCAGTAGAGGTATTTTTCAGATGCTTGGCCTCCACCTTTTCCAGTCCTGGGCAGGTCAACTGCATCAGGGAACTTGGTCCTGTAGTGCACAATTTAACTCATCATGCAGTACAACCATCCTTAGATTTTCCTTTTACAATTCACTCTTCTGTCTCCCGCAGGAGCAATGTCACTGTGCTATACATTTATACTCATTGCAGGGTATCCACCATTGTCATTTATTCCACCTCAAAATTTGGCCACATATACTTCCGATTCTGTAAGACTTAGGAGCTAAAACTTTAATTTTTTACTTGAGCAAATTCTGATATTTTTCAATGGATGTTTGGCTCAGTAAGAATTGCATAAAAATACTGGCTTTAGAGATTAATGCTTATATAAATCTCCTTTTAGACAGTAGGACATTAAAACTGCTACATTATACTATCTTTAAAAATATTTACTAGGGAAACGCTGTTAAAACTCTAACTTCTTACAAAATCAAATACTTTATATAATATAGCTTGTTGCAAATTTCCTCACTCCCATATTGGTTTTCATCTACCAGGAGGAAACAGACTAGGGTCTTTGTGTATAATCAGAGAAAAAATGCTTAGAGAGATTAAGTGAATGAGGCATTATCTTTTATTGGATCAACTTCTGCTGGTGAAAGAGAAGCTTTCAGACACAAAGAAGAGCTCTGTGTAGCTTAAAAATTTCTTTGTCTCACCAACAGAAGTTGATCCAATAAAACATATTACTTCACCCATCTTGTCTTACTAATATCCTGGGACTGACACAGCTGCACAGAAAATAATGCTTATTTTAAGCGTTTAATCTTTCCTTACATAATATCCACAATCTCAAAATGCAGTGGCTGGCAAATTCAGTATATAATAAATTCTTGTGAAACCTAAATCATCACTGCTGCCTTGCTCTTTGTGGTCATTTCCACATGTGTAAATGGAGTATTGAATGTTATCGGATAAGAATGATTGCATTTTATCTCCACTGCACACAGTTAAATAACTCCATAAGGGGCAAGGCAGCCGGGAAATATCCAGGTTTTTGGCCTACACTTGTCCGGGATGAATCTCCTGGAGGTTTTTGTTTGTTCGTTTGTTTTTACAGAAACTCAGATCCCCAGGTGGTCTGCACTTACTTGTTCAGAGGACTACCAGGCCCAGACTCTGCACATTTTAAAATAGTAAGATATGACCTACTCTTTTTTGCCCGACTTTGTAGTTCAAACATTTTATGAAAAATATATAAGTTCATAGCCTACATTTTGGAAGTCCATAAAGTCATCATACCTCAGTTTCACTCTTGCTAGATAGAGTATTTTTTTGGCTTACTGAGTGAGTTGGAAACTGAGGACCTCTGATCAAAGCAAAAACTTCTCACCTCCCTAGCCAAAACAGAAGTCCAAGTACACAAACAGTGTTCCAGTGTCAGTAGTTTCTGCACAACCCTCTTTCCAGGTTCCAGCACAGCTTCTTTGCTCAAAATAACCCATACTTTTTTTTTCTTCAGGTCACTCTTTAGCAGCTTGTCTGTAGCTGCAGTGTTACCAATTCTCATGATTTTCTCACAATTCTAGTAATCTGGGGAAAGGAAAAGAGTTCACCCAAATCATGATGAAAATGTGAAAAAAGGCAACCAACTTGCCAATTTTCTCTTATTCAAAATGGACACTCTTTCCCCTTATCAATGTGGGGGGGTGAAACAAGCAAGATGGCTGCCATTTATCTGCAGCCTATCTGAGTTTGGAAGTAAGATGCCCCTATGAAATATAGCTGCCACCTCCCACTCTTTTCAGTAAGATTGAAGCTGTGCCCACCAGCAAAATGGTTACCAGTTTTGTTCGGGGGAGGGGGCATACAGGATGTTATTAGGGCATGATTTGTGAAGAGCACGAAGAACCCTGGGAAAGGAACATGGAGGGCACAGGTGGCAGAAGGGGAATGTGGGAGAGAAGAGGAAGACTGAAGTGCTACAGGAGGAGACCAAAGGCATGGGGGATGGAAGTGATAGAACAGCAGCCAGTATAGGTGTTAAGGGAGTCCTCTCTAAGAAGTCAACGAGGACATACTTTTGTGTGTGTATTTATGGCTGGATTATGAGCCTTCAAAGCTCTGGCAAGCAGTGTCCACCTACAGCTTCAAATTCTAGAAGGTACATAAAAAATCCCACACATTTCTTTTAGAAAAATCTCATGATTTTTAATTCAACCATGCGTTCTGGGTATCTGACTCATGATCATAGGGTTGGCAATAATACATAAGGATGGAAATAATGAAATAGGTGTTTCTGGGGACCTTTTTAGCAGAGCCCATCCCAGACTCTCTTCCTAGATCACTCTCTGGTAAGTTTCCCCCAAGCTGTCATTAAAATCAAATTTAACAAAACATATGGAGCATATATCTTATTTTTTAAAGTTTTGACCGTTATTTTTGTCATTGTTGGGTCATGTACCACTTCAGCACATTCCTTCTACTGGGCCAGACTCTCATTTTGATAACTAAGCCAAGGGCTTGATCTAAACAGGCAGCATTTAACTAAAATAGCTCCAAACATTATCATTTAGTCATTAAAAGGAAAAGACAACTTTAAAATCCTGGTGTATTACTTCGTGGGATGCATCGAACATGCTGAGTACCTAGTGTCAAGGAGAAGCAGGAAAGTTCTGGAAGAGGTTCTTCAGAGCTTATGTATAATTGCAATGGGAGGATAACTAGCACTTATAAATGTCTATATTTTATTTGAATAAATAGCTTTCCAGAGTTCTTTCCTTTACAGGTCCCAGAAGCTTCACCCCTCACAATCAAAGGGCTGAATAAATTGAATACATCTGGAATACTTCTGACAGATTTAAAGGTTAGCCATCACCCAAAAATGGCAAATCACATACTTTTCGTGTCCTCATTAAATAAAATAACGTCATTTTAAATCCTGGAGGGGGAAGGGGAAGTTTTAAGTCATCCTAATGAACAGAAGTTGAAATAAATGTCAGCCCACAGAAAATATCAGTGAAGTCCATTAGATAACAAAGAAGATTAAATGAAACTATAATCATAGAGGTTCTGGATAACACACTTAAAGGTAAAGTTTTGTTTTCCTGAGTCATTGGTGCTGATTGAGGAAAAGCAAGAGCCCAGAACCTACAAACCATTCAAAATATCCATGCCACATATGCATCAGCTTCAGTCTTAGAATGATACAGATATTTCATATTAGGGCAGTGGGATGGGGAGTCAACAAACTCCAAATTCTTGTGAATAAATTCACTCCTAGGCTGTGTCTAGACTGGCGCGATCTTGCGCCAGAGGTATGCAAATGAGGCTCGGCGTGGAATATCGCTGAGCCTCATTTGCATAGCTAATGAGCCACCATTTTCGCGGAAGAGGCTCTTGCATAAGACGGAGCTGGCTACACTGCCCCTTCTTGCACAAGAAAAACCCTCTTGTGCAAAGCCGTTATGCCTGAAAATAGACAGGGTGATTGGTTATTTTGTTACTGGATTTTGCATATGTGCATGTGAGATATGCCAGCTCTTGTTATGGTTTTTGTTCTGTTTTTGGCTGTTGTGACTGATGGGTTTATTTTAATGAGATCTGTTGTCAAAGACATTGTTGCCCACAGTTCCTGCCTAGTCAGGGAAAATTAGTGGGTTTTCATTCCTATTGGACCAGAGAGCTGAGGTTAGGACTCTGGTTGTTGCACGAGGATCAGGAAACACTACTCCAGGAACAGGTCTACTAAACTATTTGGACTATAACCTTAGGCTATCTCTATACTGCTTCCTTCTTGAGGAAAAACCTATGCAAATGAAGTACGGATTAGCATATTGCTGTGCTAATTTGCATAATTAATTAGGGGACATTTTTGCGCAAGAGGCTTTTGTACAAAAAGGAGCTGTGTAGATGGCTCCTTTTTGTGCAAAAACCCCCACTTGCACAAGAACTGTTCTTCCTGAAAAAATGACAGTGGCAATATGGTAATTCATGCTTCATTTGCATAGGCTTTTGCACAAGAAGGAAGCAGTATAGATGTAGCCTCAGTGAGGAGCTGAGCTAGGTCTGTCATGGAACAAGTGTGTTATTATAGAGGTTATGTCTACACTGCCCCCGTTTTGCGCAAAAAATATGCAAATGAGTCAAATGGAATATCGCCATGCCTCATTTGCATAATTAATTAGGCTCTGGTTTTGCCCAACACTTCCTCAAACTTAAAAGTCTTGTTCTGGAAATCGTGTTCCCTTATTGTTCATGAACTTATGAGAGATGTATGTAGCCCTAAATGCCATTCAAGTTTATTTTATTCTAGGTTTCTATATTTGATAGTTTTACAAAATGCACACACTTGCCAGCAGATCTTTTTGGTAGATGAACTCAAGCTTTTTCCTCTATATTTTTATGAAATATTCTACATTACTTTTGAAATTAGATTTTTTTTCAGACATTGCTTTTGCTGCCTTCAGAAAGGTTAAATAATAAACTTTCTATTTATTACTGGAAAAAATTTATGATTTGCTTTCTTGTGATAAATAGATATGAATGCCACTATGATTTCCTCCAGTTTATGGTGACCTTAGATTGTACGGTTTTATTACAAAATTGTGTTTTGTTCACATGCAGGCCAGAGTTGTGTGATCACAAGATCAAATGCCCCCAGATCTCTTCAAGAAGTACAAGGAATGCTTTCAGAAATGAATGTATAATTGGCCTAGAAGGGAACACTCAGTTCAGTAGATTTTTAATACATTCCACCCCAGGTTATAAAATCCCTCTAATGCAGGGAGTTACAAGTTACCGCCATGGGAAAGGAGTTGAAATAGAAAATTTCTTATAAAAGAATAATTCAATGTAGCCACTTTTTGGAGTTATCTATTGCTGCTGACCAAACTTTAAGGGCATTTTTGAAGCAAGAAAAGAGCTGGAGAAAGAGCACAGGGAAAGGAGAGAGAAGACCTGCTTCTTCTCTCATTGACACTGTTTTTACACTAGGGGGCTACATCTACATTGGCAGCTTCTTGCGCAAGAACTCTTTTGCAGAAGTGTTCTTGTACAAAAACTCTTCCACAAGAGAGCATCTACACTGGCATGTGGTTTTGCACAACAGCATCCATGCCAGTGTAAATGTTCTCTTGTGCAAGAAAGCTCTGATGGCCATTTTAACCATACGGCTTTTTTGCACAAGAAATTCATGTTCCCTGTCTACTCTGGCCTCTTCTGGAAGAGCTCTTGCGCAAAAGGGCTTCTTCCTGAGCGGGAGCATCAGAGTTCTGGCACAAGAAGCCCTGATTTTATACATTAGAACATCAGTTTACTTGCACAAGAACACGCGGCCAGTGTAGACAGGCAGCAAGTTTTTGCACAAGAGCAGCCGCTTTTGCTCAAGATCGCACCAGTGTAGACACAGCCTAGCATAAGTCCACTTATCGTGGTGTGGTAATTATTATTTAGATTACTGTAGTGTCTGCAGGCCCCAACCAAAATCAGGACCCCATTGTGTCAGGTACTCTTCAAACATAAGAAGAGACAGATCTTGTCCCACAAAAGCTTACAGTCTAAGGCAGGGCTGGGGAACTTTTGTGGTCAGGTACTGCTGACTCTCAGAAAAATTAGTCAGGGGCCTGTGGGAAGGTGGTGGAGGTGCTGGAGTGCCACTGAGGGCTCCCCAATACTGGGGAAGGCCCTAACCCTCAGGAGCCATCTCCAGGCAATCCAGAGGCTGCATCCCTACATTCCCTGGTCCTGAGGTTCCCCACCCCTGGTCTAAAGTGACAAAAAAAGATAAAGATTGGGAGGATAAACAGAGGCCTAGGGGGTGAAATGACGTAACCAAGATCAGATGGCAAGTCAGTAGCAGAGCTGGATTCCAGAAAAAGCAGAATTAGCCTCAAAATGCTTAATAAATGACCCCCTCAATGGAAAGTACCATATGCACACAGAATAGCATGTTCTTAAAATACTTAAGGCTGTGTGCGATTTAACGTGAATTATGATACTTTGACCAAATATTTAAAAAACTGCTTAATAACTGCTTGAGAGAACATGAGTGTGAAAAGATGCATCCAAAATGAGCCAAGAGGGTGTATTAAAAGTATTAATATCATCCTTGATTTGTCTTCTGAGCCAATTTCAGGTCTCTTTAATAGCCCTTCATAATGGCAGTGACAAAACGATATGTCACTATCAGCTCCTTTTGCACACAAACCTGAAGTACCAGTAGAACCTGAATTTTTCCTCACGATAGCCTGTTAGAGGGTCTTCCATCTATCAATTTATAACTAAGCCCTGTACATGCTGCTATCACTATAAGCTTCTCACAGGCTAGTCAGCTGCCAGAATGTAGTCACTCAACCTTGGAGTATAGTTCTAGGTTCTAGTAACCTCATGGGGTGGTGGGTAAATTCCAAACTGGGGAAGGCAACCCCCAGCCCTGCTCCTTCCACAACCACTCCCCCCCACAATGGAGCCAAGCCCGCTCCCACCACAATATCTGGCCCCTACCCACAGGATACAGCCCCCGTCTCCCTCCCCACTCCCCAGTGAGTACCAAAGCCACAGCCTAGCATGAGCAATGTTGGGAAGACAATGTGCTCCCTTGTGTATATTACCTGCCACCCATAAATACCATTACATGCATTTTCTCCCATGAGGCTTTTATTCTTGTATACCTACAGGTTATGGCAGACCTATGTAGATTAACACCACCAATGGTGATGAAAGATAGCATCTGGCTCCAGAAACAGGAGGAGCCATCCCAAAAGCTCATTTGGTAGTTAGAAGTCTCCACTGTCTAAACAGTGGTTTATAGATATTAAAGTCAAAAGTGATCCTTGTAATCATATAATTTGTCCTGCTGTGAAATATAGGCCAAAGAACCTACCCCAGGAAACCCTGCATCAACTTCCTTTTGTGCTACAGTATATTTTTTAAGAAAATATATCCAATCTTGATTGTAAAAGACCTCAGCTGATAGAAGACCTTATGTAAGTTGATCAAGTAGTTACACACACACTTAAATTGTATTTTATTTCTAGTCTGAACATGCCTGATTTCAGCTTTTACCCACTGATCTCATTATGCCTTTTTCTTCCTACCAACCCTTCCTGTTAATCCTGCCGCACCAAAAATCTGTTTCAAGTCTTGAGTCCAAAAAGGGAGACGTGCCAGATACTTCTATTGCTATTTAAGTGGAAGCTGTGGTGTACTGAAAAGCTATTACAATTGTAAGCTGATATTAAATGCTCATGGATTTGCTCCTTGCACTCTAGGAACTGTGATGGGAACCTACCAGTATGCAGAGAGGCCACCTAGTATAAGCTAGGTTGAGCTATGCCTCAGTTTTAAGAAATAACTTGTTTTGGTCTCCCTGTTTTTTGGGTTCTTGTGTATTACCAGTTCGAATTCTAAAAAGTAAAGTAGTGTTACATTGTGACCTTCCAGCAGGAGTATGCGTTCCTATCCAATTTCTGGGTGTATGCTGTGAACATAACAGGAAGCAACCAGACACTATAGTAATGGGTGGCAGTATGAAGCCTTAAGGCTGCATCGACATTCCAGCTATTGCATTTGTGGTAGAGAAGCTCTAAGGTGACTGGAAGAGCTTCCCCATTGGCTCTCTAACTCCTGCCTTGGTGAGAGGAAATCGCTAGATTAGTGGGAGAATCTCTCCTGCCGACATAAGCGCTGGTGCAAATAGTGCTTACGTAGGTATAATGTACATCACTCAGGGTTGTGAATAAGCCACAGTCCTGAACAACATAAATTACAGTAAAATAACATGCAGTGTAGACATGGTTCCAGATAGATTAAAGAGTGAACTAATATTAGAAAGCTATTCTCCATTTAGACACTTGTAGATTATCAATTCACATCTTAACCTACTCTTGGATACATTATATGGATTGAACTTCTTAAGTCTCTCATCATAGAGCAGGAGTAGGCCAACTTTTTGGTTTGAGGGCCATATCTGGTTATGGAAATTGTATGGTGGGCCAAGGAAGGGCAGAAGAACTCATGGGCTGTGGCACTAGTAGACTACAGGGGACTCCTACAGGCCCTACCAGCAGAGACACCAAGGCGGCCATACCTGGCACCACCATGCAAGTGGCCCCCGAGTGGTTCTGAGGCTCTCAAGGCTGTGGCTCTAAGAGACTTGGAGAAGAGCAGGCACACTGCCTCTTGGGTAGGGGGAAGGGGCTGCCATATAGGGGCAGGGTTCCAATCCCAGAAACAGTGCAGTGAAGTCATGCCTGCTCAGCATGGCTCTGCATGCCAGAAGATAGTGGAATTAAGAGTCAGGAGCTGGGGAATGCCAGGGGTGAGGAATGGGGAAGCCTCTGATCCTTCTCTCCAGCATGAGTGCTGGGCAGGTGAGCAGAACAAGCCCCCAGCACCATTCCCCAGTGGAAGCTTGAGGGCCAGATAAAAATGTATGCAAGGCCGTACACAACCCATGGGCTGTAGTTTGCTCAGTCCTACCATAGAGACATGTTTTCCAGATATCAAATTGTTGTAGCTCTTTTCTGACCTTTCCCAATATTTCAACAGCTGTTTGAAAGTTTGGCACCAAAACTAGATACAATATTCTAGTAACAGTCTCATTGTATACACGTGTCATTAATGACAATCTTCCTACACCTACTTGATATTCTCCAGTGTAATCTGGGGATCATGTTCATATACTTAACTATAGCATCATAATGAGAGCTTGTTTTCATCTGGTTATATCTGACCCTTACTCCTTTTCAGTGTCATTGCACCTCATCATGCATCATGTAAGTATGTACATTCTTTGTTCCTAGATGTTGGACTTTGCATTTGGCTGTATTAAAGTACTTGTTCAATTTAACCACCTCATCAAGTGATCCAGATTACCTGTATGATTCCTTTCCCTATCATTATTTATCAATATTAATGTGTATTATAAGCAGATTTTACTAAAAATTATTTTAATATCTCCATCAATGGTCCTGAAGAAAATAAGTAGTACAGGGTGAAGAACAGATTACTATTGCTCCCTACAACAAACTCCCCCATATGGGAATGATTTACAAACTTTTTTAAAAAATTGGTGATCTGTTTTTATTCCATTTAATATGCATTTCTGAATTTTAAAAAGGACTATACAAAAAAAAAAAAAAAAGATCCTGGGGTACTAAATCTAAGTCCAGTAAAACTCCAATAGTCCGGCATCCAATAGTCTGGCACTCCTGATAGTCCGGCATCAAAATGGCAAGAGTCTAGTGAGTGAGCTTCAGCAAAAAATGAATCACAAGGTAACAGTGGCAGCAGCTGAACTGAACAAAAAGGGTAAAAAAGGCTTAAAAAAACTAAAACATTACAGTATATTGTATACAGTATGTACAATAAAAAGGGTTAAGAACACTTTATGTACAGTATATAATGTATACAGTATATACATAACCTGCTTATAGTACCTCCTGATAGTCCGGCATATCTGATAATCCAGCACCACCTAAATCCCATAGGTTCCGGATTATCAGAAGTCTACTGTATATTATGTCAAACAGCTATTCTCTCAGTGAAACTTGTGATCTCATTAAAAAAAACACACACGTTTGCTTGACAAGAAGTTTCCCCAAAAAGCATCTTTTAGTTCTTTCTTAATTGCATCCCATAGCAGAAAGTTGTCAGGCCAAATTGCCTTTAATTTACTAGGCCAGTCCATTAATCCTTTTAAGCTATTTTTGCAACATTAGATTTTTCCAGTCCCTCTGGAACTTTCCCAGTGTTTCAAGATTTGTTTGAAAAAAAATAAAATAGAAAATTAATGGTTCTGATTTCTCCTCATCTAATATTTTATGCTTTGGGTGCTCTTTAACTTCCTAGTTATTCACATAATAGAAACTATTTAATTATCATGGTGAGAGATGAATATATCATACTTTTTCTTTCCAAATAATGAACATAAATACTATTTACCTTTTGGGTCTGCCTACACTGCACCGTTTTTCCAGAATAACAGCCGTTATTCTGGAAAAACAATAGTTACGCCCACACTGCAACTGTGTTCTTTCAACAAAAAGTCAAAAGAACAGAGGGTTTTTTCTGACAGCGGTAAACCTCTTTCTACGATGAAGAATGCCTTTTCTGAAAAAGCTTTTTTGGAAAAAGGTGTGTGTGTGAATGTGGAAGAGGGAGTTCTGTTGAAAAAAGAGGCCTCGGGGAAATAACACAGGTGCCCTGTTGGCCACTCCAACCAAACTTATCACAACTCTATAGTTCCTGTCTCCTGTAGCTCTTAAAGCCACAGTTACCCAGGACATATCTTGTGCCAGGAAGCCAGCCATGGGAGCTGCACCTCACCATGTGGCTGCCACTGCCACACTTCTCCTGACCCACAGCCCAGCTTCAAGCCCCTGAGAACCCACTGGCCCTCACAGGGAGCATGCCCAGGGTTCTCAGGAGCCTGCCAGGGGCATGAAAAGGCGTGTGCTGTTGTGGTCTAGGGTGGAGATGCAGGCCCTCCTGGAGGTATGGGTGAAGAGAAGACTCTCCAGGATCTCCGCTCCACCACCAGCCAGTCCCACTATTTGGAAGTGGTATCCAGCCTCCAAAAGTGTCTCTCCACCGTGGGATGCGATTGCAAGGGCCTTGCTCCCGCACACAGGCAGAGGGTCTCAATAATGAGCTTGGTGTTGAACTCCTGCAGGACCATGAAGGCAGCTTGCACAAAGTTTTGCAGAAACTGCAGCATGGCAGTGTGGGGCCATGGCCTGCCCGGAGGTACTTCTGGCTCTATGTCAAGCAGTGTGCTGTGATATGCAAAAGCTGGGCAACCAGAGCACACACTGCGAAAGCTTTGCTGTCCCTCAGAGAGGTAGGCAACCAAACAGCAGAAGCTGAGAAACAGCTGTCCGGGGAGGTCCCTTTAAGCACCTGTAACCCACACACCTAGTGTGTTACTGGGTAGTGCAAGTGGCACCTAGACCACAGCAACAGTTAATATCAAGAGACCTCTACATCATGGGCTGAGAGCCCACTGGCTTTTAGCCCAGAGGGTAGAGGCTCCTATAATCAGCTCCTGAGATCCCACGTTCAAATCTGCCTAGTGGCGGTTACACACACATCTCAGCTAGGCTTAGGCAACAGCACCCAGAAGCAACTTCTGACCTAATGCTCTGCCTGAACTGGTTCTGGGTGGCCTTATATGTGAGATAGCATCCAATCAGTACGGTCGCTTTCTTTCAAAATAAGCTTTTCCGGAATATCTCTTCCAGAAAAGCTTCTTTTGAAAGAAGCTTGCGATCTAGACGTGGCCTTTCTAACAATTAGTATGAATACCAGAATTTTTTCAGTTAAGCAATAGTTCTGAAGTTATTTGCCAATAGAGGCTAATTCAGAGATACACTAGGCTAGTTCCTCTATTCCAGTGTTTGTCAAAGTGGTCCACAGACCTACTCTGAGAAAGCTGGTACCAGGCCACTCCAGTTCGTTTACTTGCCAGCTCTGTAGCCATGGAGTTCGCGGCTCCCATTGGCTGCTGTTCACCATTTACAGCCAAAGGGAGCCATGAGAAACAGTGGCCCAGGTCACACTGCTTCCCGCAGCCCCCTTTGGCTGCAAACGGTGAACTGGAGTCAATGGGAGCCATGAGGCTCCGTGGCTCCAAAGCCAGTAAGTAAACAAACCAGGGCAGCGTGGTAGCAGCTCTCTCTGAGTGGGTCCGCGGACTTCTGTGAAAAACACTGCTCTCTTCCAATTTAGCAACATTTTACACACAGGTGGCAGAGTTGTAAATGAATAGAAAATATGTCAGACAATGAAGGACTTTTCTACACAGCCACACAGCATGGACTGCAGTGATTTGAGTTACATTGTGCATTGAAGTGTTGCGTTGTAACTCCCCCAGGTTGTCTCTATCAGCAAGAAGAAACATTTACTTACATTGTGTTAAGATGTTCTTCTAGAATATATAGCAGAACTGCTCTTCCAAATTGAGCATCTGCCCTAGATGTTGATGCTAGAGAGAAATTGTTGGTAAATGTGCATACTGAGACCATGACATTGCTCTACTAATTTCAATGACAGGAACTCTGCTGAACATGCTGCTGATGGTAAGAAGTCTTCATACCATCCACAATGCATTTGGATAATCTGAGAGGAGATTTGTAGACCAACGAACTACCCACTAATATGAAAAGTGTAGGAGATTTTCTGAATGATCTTGTCCTACTGTGACACAGTATATCTAGCCAACATAGTATAGTAGTTCACTATACTGATCTGAATGGGTGAAGAATAAACCTAACCAAAATGGTTTAAAAAAAACCTCTTGTGTGGAAAAATGTATAGGCTTGTTTAGCTCTCTCATTTATTGCTGTGACTGTAAATAATGACAGTACTGGATGGGAATAAAAATAAATTCTCGAGGAGGGACTTGATCTTTTTATTCAGCCCTTTTCAAAGTTGGTGTGATAGGGTAGCCCATAATTTTCAAAGGGTATGTCTACACAGCAACGTTATTTCAAAATAACTTTACTAGCATCTACACAGCCAAACCGCTATTTCAAAATTAAATCGAAATAGTAGAGCACTTATTTCAAAATTGGTAATCCTCATCCCATGAGGAATAATGCCAATTTTGAAATTGCTAATTCAAAATAAGTGCTGTGTAGACGCTTATTTCGATATAGGGGGCCTCCAGCCCTTCCCAGGATGCCCTGGTGGCCACTCTGGCCACAACCAGGAAAACTCCTCTCCTCCCCTCCTTCCCCGGAGCCCTTAAAGGGGTAGAGTCTGTTTGGCCACAGGGCCTGTGCCAGCTCCAGGCCTGCCAGCCTAGAGCCAGCAGGCACTGCCCCGACCCAGTTGCCACATGAGCCAGCCAGCCAGTGCCAGCCAGCCCTCCACCGCTCCCCAGGAGCAGTCTGCCAGCTCCAAGGAGCCTGCCAGGGGCCGAAAAAGGTGGGTGCTTTTCTCGTCCAGTGCAGAGATCATGGACCTCATTGAGGTTTGGGGGGATGCCTCCAGCGTCCATGATCTCCGCACTAGGTGGAGGAACGCGGCTGTCTACAGATGGTTGGCTGACAGCCTGGCCACCAAAGGCCACATGCGCACCCAGGAGCAGGTGCACATGAAAATTAAGGAGCTGCGGCAGGCCTATGCCAGGACCACAGAAGGCAGCTCTCAACCAGGGGCAGACCCAGACCCCTTCCCCTATTATGATGCCCTAGACTGCATCCTGGGGGGCCGGACGATCCATGCCCTCCAGGTGGTCATCAACCCTGAGATAGAGGGCCCTGCCTATGACACCAAGGAGGAGGACGACGGCCAGGAGCTGCAGGAGCCTGAAGGGAGCGTGCTGCGCACCAAGGACCCCTGAGCTATTCCAGCAAGCCTGTTGCCGGTGTCATCCGAGGCCGGGGAGGCAATGACATGTGAATGCCATGACTGTCC
>CM057846.1:175985680-175999655 GCA_030068395.1 Apalone spinifera | reverse complement strand
TACAGGCCAGCCAAGTGGTTGGCCTCTGCCATCCAGCCCAGCAGGAAAGCCTCCCCCTTCTTCTCGCACAAATATGCAACACACAACAAGCTGCCATCACATGCAGAATATTCTGCTCGGATAGGTCCAGGCAGGTGAGGAGGCATCTAAAACGGGCCTTCAACTGACTGAACGCCCCCTCCACCACGATGCGGGCCCTGCTGAGCTTGGCATTAAAGGCCTGTCGGGAGGCGTTGTGTCCCGTGTAGGGCTTCATCAGCCAGGGTTGTAGGGGATAGGCCACATCCCCTACCAGGCACACAGGCATGTCCACGTCCCTGACCCTGATGTGGCAGTTGGGGAAGAAAGTCCCAGCATGCAGCCTTTGGCACATGGAGGAGTTGCGGTAAACCCACACGTTGTGTGCTTTGCCGGACCAGCCCACATTAATGTCCATGAACTGGCCCCGGTGGTCAGACACAGCCTGTAGGATGAACGAGAAGTATCCCTTCCAGTTGATGTACAGGGAGACCTGGTGGTCTGGGGCACGGACGGGGATGTGCGTCCCATCGATTGCCCCCCGCAGTTGGGGAATCCCAGGCGCCAAACCCCTCAATCACTGTGTCCACATCAGTGAGGTGGATGACTCTGCGGAACAGCACCCTGTTGATGGCCTTGACCACCTGCAGAGGGACACACAAACCCCTGAGTGTCACTGGGATGCCAGGGTGGCTGAGAGTGCTACTTCCCTGCCACTCCCCCACGACCCCACTCCCAGGAGCAACCCCCCTTGCAATCCTGGTGTGGGTGGGACAGAACCATAGCGGGCAGTCCATAGTGTGGGTGGGACAGAACAAACCCTCCCGTGGAAGGGACTTGCACCCTACTCCCTTTTCCCGAGGGCAGCCCATCCCCTCCTCACACACCCCCTCCTGGCACAGTGGCTGGAGATTGCCATACCTGCATGAGCACTGCTCCGACGGTGGATCTCCCCAGGCCAAACTGGTTCCCCATGGATCGGTAGCTATCCGGCATGGAGAGTTTCCATAGGGCGATGGCCACATGATTGTGTAGGGGAATGGTGGGCCTCATGTGCATGTTCCGTCGCTGCAGAGCAGGGATGAACCACTCACAGAGCTTGAGAAAGGTATCCTTCTTCATCCTGAAGTTCTGGGTCCACTGTTGGTCTCCTCAGCACTCCAGGACAATGTCGTCCCACCAGTTGCTGCTGGTGTCCAGATGCCAGATGCAGTGTCCAGACTCCAGATGGTGCACGCTGGCATCCAGGAGCTGCAGCTGCTCCTCCCTGTCCCCCAGAAAGGTCCAGAAAACAGCGTGGGGATTGGGTTGCAGCAGATGCTGCAAGGCAGCCTGCAGAAAGCACAGCCAGGCTCACAGAAACACATCCAGGAGAAGTATCAGAGTACCTAGGGGCAGTTCTGGCTCCATGTTGCAGAGTGCTGTGGTGTCCCGAGTGAGGGCAATCAGAGCACACAGAGAAAAAAATGCTTTGCTGTCTCTCATTGAGGTAGGCAAGCAAGCAGGGAAACCTGAGAACCGGCTGTCCGGGGGGAGCCCTTTAAGCACAGGCCTCAGATAGCCTCAGGCAGCAGCCACACAAGGTAACTCCTGACCTGATGCTCTGCTGGAACTGGTTTCAGCTGTCCTTAAGTGCGATTCACCATCCAATCAGCGTGGACGTGCTATTTCAAAATAGCAGAATGCTATTTTGAAATGCATTTTGTGTGTAGACACGTTATTTCAAAATATCTTATTTCTAATTAACTATTTTAAAATAAGATATTTCAAAATAACTCTGTAATGTAGACATAGTCAAAAGGACCAAGAAGTCCTTCATTAATTGAAAAGGCTAAGCTGTTCTGAGTGGTGTGGTAGTAAGATAAATAGCTTTGTAACATTTCCTGAATTAGTGCCAAAAGAAGCTCTAGGACATCTGCCACTCTTTCTAAAAGAATTTTTAATAAACCTTACATTCATCTCCCAAAGTAGCCAGAGGTTTTATCCTGGGTAGGTGTTGAGTGGTCTAAATCAGGGGTGGGGAACCTTTTTTTGGTCAGGGGCTGCTAACCCACAGAAAAATCATTCGGGAGCCAGAGGCTGCTGGGAGGTGATAAGGGGGCTGGATTGCCAGCACAGGCTCCCCAATACTGGAGGAGGCCCTAAGCCTCAGGGACCAGATCCAGGAAACCCTGGGGCTGCATCTGGCCCCTGGGATTTTGGTTCCCTACCCCCCTGGTCTAATTAAAGAAGGGGTATCTGAAACATCTCCATCCTCTTCTTCAAAGAGTCTTGCGATTCTGTACTCAGTTGAGGTACTGATAGAGAAACAGTGTTTTGATGGATTACTCAGGGAGGTTCTTGGGTGTCTAAATAATAATGAAGTGGCCAATAAATGATAACGCCAATAAAGTCATGGATGCAGTCTTTATACACATAGGCATATGGGCCCAAAGTGGTTACCCCTGTGGAATGAAAGCTGATTCATGTGTTGGAAGTCTAAAGGTATAGGGTCCAAGATAAATTTTCTTATAACTCTTATCCTGAGTAGATGAGGAGAGTGAAACTCTGGTAAAAGGCCTCAAATAGATGCTTAAGAAGATATTTCAGATGATAAGAGATGCTTTCCAGGAGCTGCAGAGGTTGGCATTACCTCCCTAGTCTGATAACTACGTTTAAGGATGATAAATTATAGCAGTAACAAACTACTCTAACTAGCTGAACCAGCACACAATGGCAAGAAGGGAGCATGAGTCACCCGCCGTGAACATTGCTGTTTGCACTTCCAAACACTTGGACAGGGAGCACTGCTGCACTGTTAGTGGAGTGTTACTGCCACATGTAAAGGAACTCAAAGAAAAACTAAAAGGCACCAAGTTCAGCTTAATTTCATCACTTTCCATGCCCCTGTTTGAAAGAGGACTATAATAAAATGAACTAAATATCTTTTAGTTTACACTAGTAAGGACAACACTGGGTAGTTTCAGCACAGCATTAACCCTCACTGCAACTCATACCCAATGGGGCTATGTAGTCCACCCTATGGGGCTGAGTAAATAAACTCTAAATTACATATAAAAAGTTTAACTGGGGCAATTTAAGCAGATCAGAATGGTTTTTACTAGTGCTTCCCCACCCCACCCAACACACATTCCAGGTCTCCCAGAGCACTTCAAAAATTATTAGCAGCACAGTGACTTTCTAATCATCTCTCTGCTACACCTTACACAAACAAACTTGGGCTCTCCTCTCAGTAAATTATTTTAATGTTTTTCTTGAAAACTGCCATCTGTCTTTATTTTGAACCTGGATTGCTTCCAGAAGGTGCTCATATGATATGAAGAGCTCACATATTACACAGCCTAGCATTGTACTGTTAATGGTTTTGAACCAATGCCCTGGTATGAAACTGGTAACAGACTTCTGCCTCACAGATGAGTTCCACTCTGAATGCTACTGATTCAATGTAGTGTTGCATTTCCCAAAGGGTGTGTGCACAAACAAAATCTCAACACTGCCAGGTGTAAAGTAAGGAATGCAAATTAAATGTCTGGAAAATATCCCTTGTTAAAGGCTGGTGATAGTCCTCTCCCCACCCGCACCCCTAAAAGAGCAAGTGTATATGGGGTGTTTTTCTGATTCTAATACCCATTGTTCAATGACAGACAACACTGGAATTAAGGAATACAAAAAGTGTAAGCCAGAAATGGTTGCCTGTAAGCATGACATCCTGCTAAACCAGACCTTCACAAGAGACAGCAAATCTATGATCCTACTGGTGTCAGTATGCCTTCCTCTTAGCTCACAATTTCATCACATCCAGTTTCTGATTATTTGCACTAAAGCAGCAGCTCAGCTTTTCACAGAAGCTCTGTTGCAAGTAGAACATATGTTGCAGAATCAGTCTCATTTACATGTCTTCTATTTTTTGTATCTGCATTATTCATCCAAGGGGTTGGGGTGCTGGCAATGTGGAAATCAAGGATTCAGACTAATCTCTCCATATTTGTCTGATCCCCAGTCACCCATATATATAAAATATAAAAATATATTTCTCTAGACCCTCTTAATCCCAATCAACCAAAGCAGAGCACACCAATAAAAAGAACAATGAAACAAAACCACGGAACTATCAGGACATGTGCCAACCATCAGAGCTCCTCAGTCACTTGCCTTTGTTGTTCCCCATGGCTTGTCTGTTTCTTGCTGTCAAGGGACCCCATTCACTGCTGGTGATGCCTCTTCCTGGCCATCCTAGGGATTAGGTCTGGCTAGGTGCAACACCCTCTTCCACCGGTGCTTCTCCCATCATTCTCTCGCCCTGCAGACCCCTCTCACTCCAAGAATCACAGCCTCCTCTTCATGACTCAGCCCTGCAAGTGGGTCACTGTACACGTCTCCCTCCTTTCTGGGGTATCAGCGTGCCTCCTGGCACATGGGCTCAGGCAGTCCTCCTGCTCTCTGCCCTGCCAATGGCACTTTTGTCAGCAGCTGGTAGGGGGACCCTGGCCAACCCTCTACTCTGGCTCCCAGCTCAGGGGACTTTGTAATTGGTCATCAAAGTTTGACCTATCCCATTCCTCATTGCTCCTTCCCCTGAGCCTTGCCTATCTCTCTGACTTGCCTTGTTCTCTGGGCTTGCCAAACCAGCACTCTTCTTCCAAGGAGTGACTGCAGACTCCTTCCCTACAGCCCCCTTCTATTCTTAGCTGCTGGGCGGAAAAGAGACCCCTCCTGTTCCTGCCCAGCTGAGCCTGTTCTGCTTAAATCTCTGCTCCCTCTCTCCTTCTGCACGTGCAGCCCAGGCTGTTAATTGGCCAATTTAGCCATCTTAACTTTAGAGTGTCAGCTCCTCAGAGCAATGACCTTGTCGTTTTCATTGTCTATAATGTTCCTAGCTCACTTTGGATGCTACATAAAAAAGTGATATCCAAACAGCAGCCATCTTACTGCACATTCAGAGCATTTTTGAAGTGATATATTGAAAAAAAAAAAGATACAGGTTCAACATTTAATACAATATATAGAGTGGAAACTAAATAGGAACAGTCAATATCTAACTATTACATTTCAAAAATGTCAAGATCTCATGACGAATAGCACATTCACTTACAATGGACACAGCTTTACTCTATTAAGCTGTGCAAAACTAATATTTTAGACTAAGTCAACATCGAGGAACACTAATGACTAAACTAAACTGATCTGACCCCTAATGCTCATCAGATTTTGACTTCTCTTATAGACATCCACATCTGAAACCTGGGCTCCCTGACTGCACTGATTTGCAAAGCTGTAAACTACAGTTATCTAATCTATCGTTTTCTTTTCATGCTCCAGGACAATAATAGTTTGTGTGAATTTGATTATAGGATTGTAGGGTTTTTCTTTGTTGGGTTCTTGGCAACTGTAATAAACAAAAGCAATCATTTGCATCAGATTCATTCTATTCATTTTCTATTTTTCTTTTACTGCATTATCAATGCATAGACCTTCAGAATCAAAAGAGTGAAAGCAGGGGAGGGGGAGATTTCAGAGCTTTAAATGTAATTGGTTAATTACCTGTATGGTTATTTTGAAAACTCCTACATAATTGTTAAATTCTTCATTGCGTATGTCATCATCAGATAAGGAAAATATTGCAGTCCAGTGCAGAGGATCTATTCAGTATGCTTTGTTGGAAGCATTTTAATTAGTGTTGCAACAGTTCTTTTGTAGTTCCCCAGACTGCTTTGTATTCACAACCATTTCCACCATAGAACTTTTATGCAGCTTTTACAATCTCTTTCAAGAAAGAAAACAATGGCATTTTCTTTTTTGGGTCATTTCAGTTCTGTTGTCAGCCTCTAATGATATGTGGAGGAGCCAACTGGTCATTCCTTGGTGCCTGTTATCTTCTATTCCACTTCAGAAAGGGATGGATTGGGCCATATAGCTATAGCCCAGAGGTATGTTGCCCCAGAAGGATTACAGGAGACAGCCACATGGAGTTCCAAGGACTGTAGCATCTTCCAATAGAATAGAGTGTCTGCTCCTCTTTGTGCGCAGACACCTGGGGAGGAAGGTCCCACTCCATCGCCTACTTTGGAGAAGCTGGTGCTAACAGCAGCACTAATGCAACAGCACAAAGATAGCCTCGGTTCTCATCTTTGCACGTATGGGACAGGCCATAATCTTATCCAGGGACCCTGGAACACATTTTATACTGAGGATGGTGTGATCTATGGGATCAAACTGTAAATCCTATCTATAATGGGAACCACTTCAAGGCACGGAGTATTGCAGCACACCCTCCCCCTGCACCTTTAGTTTTAGCACCTATGATCATATCATAATTCTATGTTCCTATGGAACTGAAGAACATAGCAGTTGCCAAGTCAACATACATCATTGGTCCATTTACACCAGTAACATGTCTCTGGCAGTAGTTTTTACTTGATGCATCAGACAAAAAGCAACAAACAGAATTTCATGGAAGCTAGATAATGGGGAACAGGAATTCTTTCCAATCCACCCTCCCCCATGTACCTATGCCCTGAAACCTAAGGATTATTATCCTATGAAGTCCTTTATAAAACCCAAAATGCACTTTTTAGAGATTGGTTAAACGCTATTTTTGCCCAGAGTAGATTTTTGCCACTGAGGAACTTGTTTAGTTGGAGAATTTTCTGATTTAAAGAAGTCAATTTCAATAAAACTGTTTCTTCCACATGATTTCCCCCTTCCTACTATATGTGGATTTCACTCTTTAGATGGTTTGCAGTATTAGCTACATCTCTCCTGCTACTGTCAGTATAAAGAGACCAAGCAATTAGACAACATGCCAGCCAAGGTTTTGCAACCAGCCTCAACATGTCAGATAGTTTAAAAAGAAAGTGTTTGCAGAACAGTTCTCTCATCATTACTTACCAGCTGTAACTGTCTTTGACTATCTTGTGTTCCACATCCATTTATCCATGACAGGCTGATAGTTTTTCTGCCTCACATGCTGTCAAAGGTTTCCTCAAAAGCCAGTTTGATTATTCTGCTCCCATTTTCACAAAGATTACAGTTGGGTTTGTTTTGTTTTTAATTAAACTGAGTCTGAAGACCTGACCTCAAATCCGCTTTAACATGTGAGTCTAGATTCTGATCTCACATGCACCTGGCAAGTGTTGCTAGCTGTGGTGCACCTTCACCTTCAGTAACTATCATGGGGAGATGATGGTGCCCAGCACCTTGCAGAACTGAACATTATAGCTACACTAATTCCACTGAAGAAAGTGTTGCTATGGGTCAAATCTGTTCCACCTCATCCTTTTTATACTTTTGCTTTTTAAATGGCTCCAGTTCAGAATTCCAGAAGACTCATTCTAATCTCATTTCCAACTCAATTGACAAAAGCTCATTTATGAAAACTTTTAAACTTTGTCAGTGTACATGGAATCATGCTCCAGATTTACATACTGCCAGACTGTGGAGTGTTTGCAAGGCTGCAACTCAGGCTCATCTCTCTGGGTATGTCTACGCTGCAGAGTTTTTTTGGAAAAATGGCTGTTTTTCTGAGAAAACTTCACTTACGTCCACACTGCAATTGTGTTCTTTTGAAAAAAATTGAAAGAACAGCGGGGTTTTTCCAACATTGGTAAACCTCTTTCTACAAGGAAGAAGTCTTTTTCCGAAAGATCTCTTTCGGAAAAAGGCGTGTGTGGATGGGGAATAGGGAGTCCATTCACAAGAAGAGGAAAGAGGGAAAAGCGCAGGTGCCCTGGTGGCCACTCCATCCATAGTAATCACAGCTTAAATGCAAGATAATGTCCATTCAGTGTGGATGCTATCTTTCGAAAAAGCAGATTGCTTTTTTAATGCGCTTTTGCTGTGTAGCTGTTCTCTTTCAAAATAAGTTTTTTTTTGGAAGATCTCTTCCAGAAAAGCTTCTTTCAAAAGAAGCCTGCAGTCTAGATATAGCCTCTGAAAAGATCGTTTCCAGCATTGCTTGTTAACTGGAAACACATAAGTTTTCCTCTATTGGCTGTTGCTCAATCGACATTGTAGGCATAAAAGGCCCACTTTTACACTGCCCTGAACATGGTATAATTTTTCACACTGGTGAGGAGGGCCATACACATTGGGTGGAAAAGGCTACTGAATTTGAATGGTAACATTTCATGTCCAGTTTGCAGAGGCATAAATGACTATGCAAGAAGGTGTAAGGCAGTGGAGTATCAGTCTTGACCCAATGACTGCATACATGCTTTTTCTTCTGTCATTTCCCCCTTTATTTACAAAATGTGTAACAACAAATGAACAATAAATATTTAAAAGGAGAATTGGACTTTGTGTACCTTCCCCGCTTCCTTCCTATGGTTTGTCATAATCACTTGTTACAGCTTGACTAACATTAGATTAGATTGCAAACCCTTAAGGACTGAGACAATGCAATTCCATAGGCTTGTCCACAACCTAGCAAAGTCCACTGCTCTGATCCAGACAGCGCCTTTGGTTGCTATCACAACACCACAGAGGAATGCCATAATAATGCTATCAACATATTATTTACATTTATTAAAGCTGAGAACTCTCTCAGGTAACTTTTCTGCAGGGTGCAGAGCAGCTGCTATGAGCTTCTGAAGGTCTTCAACAGCCATTGATTGCAGTGTGAGTTCAAGATACTCAGGACCTTTCAGGACTGAGCAACTAACTTCAACTGAAATTGATGGCTCTCAGAAATGTTATGTATCCCATGTGTAGTAAATCATTGTGTACATAGTAGGCAGGTAGATCCATCGATTAAAGCCTGTTATTGCTGTGCATGGATTTGGTTGGTATCAAAGCATCATGTGAAATAAAAAGTACCCCAGCTTCATTTTATTGAGCTTGCAGTTTTAGAAATTATTTATACACTTATTAAATACAAAGGAAATGCTCTTGAATTCTGAACTTTTTAAAAATAGCTAATTTTATACGGTCTAGAGAAAATCAAACTTCTGTGTGCCATACGCTAGTAGTAGTTCACTAAGGGTGCGTCTAGACTACATTCCTCTTTTGAAAGAGGAATGTAAACAAAAGAAATCAAAAATGCAAATGAAGCGCAGATTTACACTCAATACACATATATCATGTAATTAACTCCCACCAGAGGATGTCCTCAGAAAGACTTAGCACCAGGTATTGATTCTCTTACATGCTTCAATGTAGGCACTTCAGATGAAGTAATGGTATTACCTCAGGAAGAATTCAGTCCATGAAGGCAAATATCTGCAGAAAAAGAATTCAGATGAAAGAGGGTGTGTAGCAGTGACAAGCCTTCATTTTCAAGGTCACTGTGAAAGGTAATGTCACCAATCCTGTACCTTTGTTTCTCCACAGAAGGTGATTCCTACAGGCTAGTTGGAGATTTGAAGAGGTTTAGCACTCCAGCTAAACCACAGAAAAGTTATTTCTTTCAGAGCAAACAAAATGTCAAAACAACACTGTTCTTTGGCCTCCTAAGGCTAACCCCCAAACAAAGACACCACCTTGGTTCTTACCTTAACCAATGTCAAACAAACAGAAGGGCCTTGTCCTTCTGGTCACTTTCAAGTCTCCAGAAAGTTTCCTGTTGTAACTATGTAGGACATTCTCCAATGGAATAAAGTACTCAAGTTGTTTCTTTCTTGCAGCCCAACAGGTTTCTAAAACAAGAACAATCAGGAAGGTCAGCCGCCTGGAGAGACCTAGTAGAATCTTCCCAATGTGCTACCAACCCCAAGTTTTCAAAAGTCACGAAAGTTTTTTACTGTAACGTACGAGAAGCTGGGGAGAGTATTTACCTGCTGATTTCTGAGCCTGTGTGCCATGATTCACTTCAGTCACATTTTTAAGCTTTTCACTGAAACCACAAGACTAGGAACCTACTTTTTTTTAAGTGAAAGATGATGTTCTCTCATAATCACATCCAGGACCTGGGGTTTTAAGGACATATCATATTACACAATAGTTAATATGCTAAATCCCATTACATACCTCCCTGAATTCTTTATATAGTGTGAGTGAAGAAAAGCCCATCTTTCTTCCCCAGATGTTCCTGCCATTTTCACAGTGCAAGCTGGTGTGGCCCTGCCAGGTGAAGGATGTTAATTCTAAAACTGCCAACACTGGGATAGGGGCTCCACGCCATACTTGCAGGGTGAAAAGACTGGCAGGGAATGTAGGGAAAAAAATTCAGCAAGAAATGGTGTAAAAAGATAAATGCTAATTGTTACAGAACAATTATTGGGCCAGATTCTGGCCTACAATAATGATGGAAGGTACTGCGGGAAAGATGCAAACCAACCTCAGAACTGCCCTACATGGTCAGTGGGGAATTCCATGAGCAAAGCAAAGAGAAATAAAACCCCTGTTGGTAGAGTTTGCTCTACAGCATTCCTGAGAACAGGAGGGGACAGAGCCACTACATGCTGTATTCCCCTGGTACATGGTTGGCATAATAGGCAGCCATTCTGCACCCTAAGACTGTTACAAGTTATGTTGGCTGCTGAATCAGTCCCAAAAATCCCAGAGACCACGGGAAAAGTCCAAAGGTAATTTGAAGCCACTTTTATCCCTCCCTCTCTCCCAGCTATACTGAATGAAGAGAGACCTCTGGTGCAGCTTTCGGTCCCACCTTTTGGTCCCACCTTTACTAGTCAACACTAATCTATTGTTGCTTCAATTCTAGGCTAAAAGTCATGTGCCAGAATAGTCCCTACCACCATGATAAATATATGTATGAACATATAATTAATGTTCCTATTTGTATCTTAAGCCATTATCATTATCAGTGTTTGACTACCCTGACAGTTAGGAACTTTTTCCTAATGTCCAACCTAAACCTCCTTTGCTGCAGTGTAAGCCCATTGCTTCTTGTTCTATCCTCAGAGGCCAAAATGAACAAGTTTTCTCGCTCCTCCTTATGACACCCTTTTAGATACCTGAAAACGGCTATCATGTCTCCCCTCAATCTTCTCTTTTCTAAACTAAACAAACCCGATTCTTTCAGCCTTCCTTCATAGGTCATGTTCTCTAGACCTTTAATCATTCTTGCTCTTCTCTGGACCCTCTCCAATTTCTCCATATCTTTCTTGAAATGTGGTGCATTGAAATCATACAATGTGTGTATTTATTATACCCCTTTTACGTATTTGAATATTACACAGGCAGTTGATCTTAACTCCATAGATAAGACTGAATTTGCACTTAAAGCAGGGATTCAGTCTGCTTATTTTATATGAAAAATACAGAGTGTCTTTTGAAAACATACAGCTGAGCACAGAACAATTCTGTGCGAATTTACTTGACCTATTAATGAAACCAAGAAGGGAAAAATATAAGGAAAAAATCTTTGACTTTAAAATCAGTTTAATCAAAGCTGGGAGCGCAAAACCTAAAATATTTTTGTCAGAAGTCTATTTTGATTGCATGGCCTCATTATATGGAAAAATTAAGTTTTCTGGATGCCTTAGCCATGGATTTCCATACCTTAGTAAATTGGGATGTCTTTGAAATTTAGCCTTTAAATTTAAAAAGGCTAAATTTCTGGATTTCCTGGGTTCATAACACTTGTATTTCAGATAATTACATCATGCTTGTAACTGACACTTAAATTATCAATATATAATATCAGCCTTAACTGTGTTTTAACAGGGTTTTTTTGTCTTGGAATAGATGAAGAAAGAGAGAGAGAGAGAGTCTGTCTGTTTAGCAATGGACTAACTAGTAGTTGTTGTCTAGTCTTAAGATCTACATAGGGCTTTATTATGATTGAAAACAGCTTTTTTATCAATGGCTATTTTTAAAAGAATTCTCCGAGCCATGCACACTCATTCCCAGCCTTTATGCCTTGGCAGTCAATACAGTGTATCAGGAGTTTCAAAAACATGTTTACATGAGTTAAAATATGTAGCTATGCAAAAGTGAGGAGATACAAAATACTGTGCAGTAACAATTCAGCTGGCAAGGCAGAGTGAACACTGAGCATTAAGTCCTTTGGAAGAGTTCTGTGAATAGACATGATGAATCTAAACACGCTTTCTTTAATGATGAATTTCCAATGGTAAATAGGGAAAAGAAAAGCTGACGAGAGAGAATAAATAAGAGAGAAAGAGAAAGATCTGTGCAATTACAAATGATTCAGGATGGCCACTAACAAGAACACATTAAAATAGTTTCCTGGAGTTGTTTGAGGAACAGTATTTGCCCTTGTGGATTAATACTAATCTTAGTGCACAGGAGCTCTCATCACCAATATCCGCTGCCTCTGTTGATGCTGCTTTGCAGTATTTATGTGGTTAAAGCCTAAAGGAAATACCACATAGGAATCCCAACAGCAGATGTTGCTTAAAAACATTTTAATGGGGATGAAGCTGAAAAAAATGTTAGTTTTTTTTCTTTTGGGAAATTAGCAACAAATCACTTTGAAAAATAATCATTTATTCCATCCATGGCTTGTGCACAGATGACTGATTTTTCAGTATTGCCTGCTAAAAGCATGCAAAATACACACTTGTGTGTCTATCAGAAAAAAACAAACTACATTCTTCCTGAGGATGGGACAAAAGAGGCATCATCTGTTCCATTATGTTCCTTAAGAAACAGGCGGCTTGTGGCAGGGTAATTTCATAATGCACCTGACTTCATGGGGAGCTGTGTTGGAGCTCCGCATATCTGAAAATCAGATCAATTATTTGGGTGTCTTAATACAGAATGAGATATTTAATTTTAGGCACCCATCTTAAAAGATTTGGCCCCAGTGACATAACTGCACCCAGCTACCCAAGGCCCAGAACCCAGGTGCACAGCTCCAATGGGTCTGGTTTATGGGGAGGACTGGGCTCATTATGATGCCCAGGTTGTGAAAAAGGCAAATGTGACTATCTAAGAAAGAAAAGGAAGAGTGAAGTTTGAGAGGGAAGATTTAATCCATCCTATTTTCACCATGAGATGGCAGCAGGACTTCCAGGAGAAGATGTAAGATAAGAGACTGAAGGGAGGGGAAGAAACTGAGAAGTTCAGATAATAAGGCAGTATTGGGAGTCATCATTCAATGGATTATTAAACCCCTGGGAATGGATGAGTTCACCAACCAAGAGAGACTGTAATGGATGAAGAGAAGCCTGTATATGCTGCTGCCTATAAAGTAACTGTCACTTAAGCTATTCGTTAGTATCTCTTAGATGGTCTGAAACATTTTTAATCTACTTAAGAGATCAGAAATGAAAAGTGAGACAACCCTAGCAGGGGATAATTCCATATTTACATATCTCCATCCATTGCAGAGAAGTAGGGAACGTATCCAGGTGGCTTTGCACAATGCTATGGCTACACAAGCCAGTGTCTCACAGACTAATGTGCAGTGTCACTCTGTTAGCATCATCTGTCACTAGCATCACTTTCTGCAGCATTGTCAATGGCAATAGTGCTTTGCTGCTCTGCAGGTTCTTTTCAGAGGTCTCAGTAGTTTGCTGTTGGAGAGGAGAGGACACATGGTTTGAGGTAGTCTGACTCCTATTCAAGCTCCAAGAGTAGACTCGGGCTATGCCAAGATATCCCAGTGGTGGCTGTTGCTCTTTAGTATGAAATTTTAGAATTTGCAGGAAACTTTTAGGTAACTGCATGCTGAGTCTTAAACAAACAAGACCATTCCTGGTAGTGAGTCTTAGGACCAGAAGTTCATGCGCTGCTATATTCACTGAAACAACTGTAAGTGGCACTTTCACAGTGAAGAGAATAGGGATGATGGACCTACTATTTCTTTGCAGTTGAGCTAATTTTAGACTAACTTCTTCCTCACTTCCGGCAGAGACAAACAACTACAGTAAAAGCTTAGGGTATGTCTACACTATAAAGTTAATTCGAACTAACGACTGTTAGTTCAAATTAACTTTAATAGGCGCTACACATGCAAACCGCTAGTCGAATTTATTTTGAACTAGCAGAGCACTTAATTTGAACTAGGTAAACCTCATTCTACGAGGAGTAA
>CM057846.1:175949139-175985580 GCA_030068395.1 Apalone spinifera | reverse complement strand
AGCAGCTCCACACTCTAAGTCCTGGTTCTGGCCAGCCTTAACTTTGGTTCAGGGGTCCACTCAATGTGGACATGCTAGTTTGAATTAGCAAAATGGTAATTCGAATTAGTTTTTAGGTCTAGATGCACTAGTTCGAATTAGCTTAGTTCGAATTAACTAATTCGAATTAAGTTAGTTTGAATTAGTGCTGTAGTGTAGACATACCCTTAGTTATCAGGCATGTTGGGAGAGTGGGGGTGTCGGTTAGTCAAATTGTCTGGTTTAACTGAAAGTTTGGAGAGTTGGAGGGAGCTCTAGGCTGAGGAAGGGGCAGCGGAGGATTTAGGGTAGGGAGAGCGGGGCGACTGCCCCGGGCCTCATGCTTCCCAAGGCCCAGCGCATGCGCCGTGGCGCCCCGGAGCATGTGCCGTGTCAAAGGGGGGCCCCGCAAAATTTCTCTGCCCTGGGCCCCGCGGCATTCTCATCCGCCCCTGGGAAGGGGGACAGGATGTGGGAAAAAGTATGGGCTCTGGGCTGGGGCCAGAAACAAGGGGCTCAGGGGGTGGGAGGAGGATCCAGGCTGGGGCTGGGTGCAGGAGGGAGTGAGGGCCCTGGGTAGGGATCTGGACACTGGGTTCGGGCTGGGGATGTGGGGCTTGGGGTGCAGGAGGGAGCTTCAGGCTGGGGCCAAGGAATTGAAAATGGAGGATTGTGGGGGTTTGGACTCAGAGAGAATATTTGGGTTCAGGAGGGGGCTCAGAGCTGGGAGTTGGGATACAGGAAAGATTTCAGGTGCCAAAAATGGGTGGTGTTCACCTTGGGCAGCTCCCCAGAAGTGGCAACATGTCCCTCAGCTTCTATGCTGAAGCATGGCCAGCTGACTCTGCCTGCATGCACAGTTCCTGCAGCTTCCACTGGCTGCGGTCACTCATGTCACTGCTTCTGGGGAGACTGGCAGAGCCAAGTAAGAAGCCTGTCAACCCTGCACTAGCTGAATTGTAAACCAGACTTTCAATGACTTTTACTGTATTTTGAAGCTCCAGCACCAATGCCAGAGCATGTAACCCTGTCTTTCTCATATGAGAGGTAGAGCTGCAACAGAATCAAAAACAGTGGCTCTCAGCTTTTCCAGACTACTACCTGTATACCCCTTTTGGGACTTTGATTTGTCTTGTGTATCCCTAAGTTTCACTTCACTTAAAAACAAGTTGCTAACAAAATCAGACATAAAAATACAAAAGTGTGGCACCACATTATCACAGAAAAATTGCTTACTTTTTCATTTTCCCCATGTAATTATAAAAAAACCCCTCAATTCGACCATAAGTATGTACTTACATTTCAGCAATTAGCGTAGACAGCAGTGTGAACAGTCATTGTCTATATAACATTTTATACGAACCTCTCCAGTGCATTTTATGTAGCCTGTTGTAAAAGAAGGCAAACGTCTAGATGTGTTGATGTACCCCCTGGCAGATCTTTGTGTACCCCCAAGGTATGAAAACCACAGTTCTGGTAAACTCACATGATGAGATCGTATTTTCAAAAATGATTCATGGGTTGCAGGGCTTCAATTTTTGGTTGTCCACTGTAATAACTTAAAGGGGTGAATTTGGGGAAATGTTGATTGCCCACTTGCTAAAATCAAGCCCCTTTATGGAATCTCAACTTGGCCACACAAAAATTGAGGCAGTTCAAATTTGAAAATGCAAATTCCATGTAACAAGACAGGGCTTCTCCCCTGAGGGCTAAATGACTCACTGCCACACTCACAGTCTTTTTTAGGCAATTTTATTGTCTACTTAGGTCAAATCAACAAAAATACAATTCCTCAACTCACCCAGGGCTACAGCTTACAGGGGTTTCCCAACTTTAGTGCTCAGGCTCCTTCCCTTCCCAGCGTCACAAACAAGCATCAGTGGGAAGAGAAAGTTGCAGTCTCCCAGCAAATGGGGAGTAGTGAAGAAATGGACACCACATGAGCTCCTGCACTGCCACCACACCTGGACCTCCTCCACCATCCTGCCTGCATGCTCCTGCAGGAAAGAAAAGTTGCACTCTCCCTGCAAATGGGGGGGTACCAAACACATGGGCATTACATGAGCCTCTGCCCTGCTTTGCCTTGCTGCCATGTCAGGACGCCTTCCCTCAACCCCAACTTGTCCCTCACCATGCCTACCACCACATTGAGACCAGCTGCTCCCCTACGATCTCTGTGCTGTAACTGCTGCATAGTGGGCACTTAAAAGCATAACCGGGGCTTTGTACATAACACATCCCAATTGTCTTTAGCAGGGCTACTCAACTTTGGAAGCCCCAGGGGCCACAATGATACCCACAGTACATGCTGAGGCCTGCAATTTAAGCACAGCTGCATATATATGCAAATATATGCAAGTATTTATGCAAATATATGCAAATATATGCAAATAGCGCCTTTCATACTGATGGGCATGAATGTAAAAATTAAGGCAAGACTACACAACACACAGTCCCCATTTAAGTCAGTCCTGCTGATATTAATAAAATTCAATATTTACCCAATTTCCACCCATATGACAGCACTTGTGGGGAGGCTCCACCAACTCTTGACACCCCTGCAGTCCCTCCCCCACCAGCCTGTAGCAATCAGGCAGGCAGGCTAGTGGCCCAGGAAGTGGCTCAAGGCACCGCGGGCTGCATGTTGAGTAGTCCTGGTCTTTAGACAGACCTTTCTTTTCTGCTAAGAGATTAGGTTTTACACTGATCAATGTATCTCCTGTAAAATCTGCCCTTTACTTTTCATTACAGCGAGTACAGCAGTGAGCCTGCTGCACACTCTCCCAGCTCTTCCAGCTCTCTGGCTGGCACACATCTGCAGACAAAAATGTACTAGGGATGACATGCTGAAGGAGCAAACGTAATCCTCTCACTCAGACAGGGAGTGAGTGAGTGAGTGGAGCAATACGCTGCTGCTGGAGATATGAGTGGAGCGTGAGGGCAGGAGATCATGCAGAGATATGAAAGTGAAGAATTAACAGAGAGTCTGGATGGCCACGGTGGAGATGATGAATTGCATGGTGGCCTTCTGGGACAGTTACATGCACTGACACCCACTTCAGCCCTTGCGGAAACGCATTCCCTCCTCACCGAGTTCAATAGCCTCTTTTCCCAGGGGCCCTAGAATGGGGGGAGGGAAAAGACATGGGCAACTTCACACTCAATCCCCTGGGATCCATCCCAGAGCAAAAGACAGCCTTCCTCACACCTCTGATAACCCCCCTGAAGTTCTTGCCCTGGATTCCTTTTCTTTCCCCACTGTGTTCCCTAAATAAAAACACATGATTTCTGAACAACAATCTCTTTATTGCTTGTGTTGAAGAGGGGGTGGGTTTACAGGCAAGCACACTTAATGCGGGGGCACCTCATTAAGAGTAACATGCATGACTCAAATCACCGTCTGGGCATTCATAAATCTGTTTTTTCAGAGCCTCTCTGATTTTCAGTACCCTCACTGTGCTTTCCTTATTGCCCTGGTATCTGGGTTCTCATAATTATTGGCTAGGCATTATGCCTCGACCGCTCCCCCTTCCCCCCCCCATATAAGTTAACTATCCCCATTATTCTACAAATATGATGTAGACACAACGGGCAGCCACAACAATAGGAATGTTGCTTTTGCTGAGGTCTAACCTAGTCAGTAGACTGCAGAACTTTCCATTTACACGCACAAAAGCATATTCTATCACCATTCTGCACTTGCTCAGCCTGTAATTGAACTGCTCCTTACTGCTCTCCAGTCTGCTTGCGTATAACTTCATGAGCCATGGGACCAAGGTGTAGGCTGGGCCTCCAAGGATAACTATTGGCATTTAAACATTTCCAGTGTCAATTTTCTGGTCTGGGAAAAACATTCCAGCTTGCAGCTTTCTGAAGAGGCAGGAGTTCCTAAAGATGTGAGTGTCATGATCCTTTCCCCACCATCCCATGTTGATATTAGTGAAACAGTCCATGTGATCCATCAGCACCTCTTGCAGTACTCTTTGGCAAGGTGGCTGGGGGTGAAAAGAGGAATATGCATTCCATCTATTGTCCCACCACAGTTAGGGAACACCATTGTGGAAAAGCACGCCACTATATCCTGCACATTTCCCAGAGTCACTACTCGGGGTAGCAAAGGGGTATTGATTAGCTTGGCTACTTGGATCCTAACTAACAGCCCTCACTATAGATTTCCCCACTTCAAATTGATTCCCAGTTGTCCAGTACCTATCTGACGTTGCAGGCTTCCACAGGGCTTTTGCCACTCACTTCTCCACTGTCAGAGTAGGTCTCATTCTGGTATTCCTGCACTTCAGGGTGGGGGAAAGCAATTCACAAACTTCCGTGAAAGTGGACATCCACACACAAAAGTTTTGCAGTCACAGCTGATCATCCCATTCCTGCCTAAATATGTGGCCCCAACAGTCTGTGCTTGTCTGGCGGCACCAGAACCAGCACTCCACTGTATCCAAATGATCAAATGTCAGCAGTATTTGCCAGTTGCTCAATTCAAGCGCTGCGCAGAAGAGCATGTTCATGGCCTCCCAAGAATCTTCTTCATTCCAGCAGACCCTGAATACGCTCTGGATAGTCTCCAGCATAAGGCTCACCATGGTTAATACGATTCCCATAACATGTTGCTGCTGAACAGGTTCCATGATAGGTTCCACGCTTACCCTGCTATGGCATCTGCACAGATAAGCAGGGGGAAAAAGGGTACAAAATGACTATTTACTATTGCTTTTAAGCAGGGGGAGGAGGGTGGAGATGAGTGCATAATAGTGTGCGGATAATATATGTACCCAGAACACCCAATGCACAGTTTTGGTCCCATAGGGCACTGGGAGCATAATCCAGCAGGGGCTGTAGGGTCGCTACCCACAGTGCATCACTCACAAAGTTGACAGCAGCCACCCTACTAGGGACATTCTACTCGGAACTATGTTGAATTCTTGTGCACAGTGGTGACATGCCCTTCGACTTTACAAAATCAGGTGCCAAAACATCAACCTTAATAAATTCAGCTTTATCTCATAGTGTACAAAAGGCCTTAAATATGTGCTTATTTTATCCACAAATAAAGGTAATACATACTGTGTCACCTGCATAAAGTTAAACATGTGCATAAGCATATGCAGGAACAGGGCCAAATGTTCATTTAATTTGACCAAAAAATTATTGCTTCCTTGACCAGTTAAGGAACCAGTATTTTTCTGTATGAATCAAAACCAAAAATATTGTAAAATATTAATGTTATTGTACAGAAGGCAAGAAAATGTGAAAATATTTTCATTCTTTTATACATTACACTAGCAGATTTACCCAGTGTTTCTTGGGTCCATTATTCTGGAATTCCATCAAGTATATTTTGTTTCTTCATACCTATAAACGCCTATCATTTGCTATGTTTTAACAAAAAAGGGCTATCATCAACTTGGTTTCCAGTAACATTTTCTTCTATTTTTCAAACCCTAAGCATTGCTTTAGCTGTGCCAAAACAGAGCACTACTCCAAATGTCTCTATTTTATCTCTTTTCTTTAATGTTTATTGAGAAGCAATCATATTCCAGGTTCATTCTATTTTTCTGGCTCAGTTAGGTTCAGTCTCTTTCAATATTCACTCAGGCCATGTCTACACTAGGAGATTAGTCTGAATTTACTCAATTCGACTTCTGGACACTGGATTTTACAAATTTGAAGGTCCGTGTCCTCACTATGGGGAAGAATTGAATGTAGTCCGAGGCAGGCTCTGTTAATGTGGTCTCACTATCTTGGACTCAGAGCCCAGGAAGCACTCTGGCAAGCTGCGGGAGGCCAATAAGTTCAAATTAGTGGTACTGGAGAATCCACACTACGTTATTTCAGTCTTAAAATTCTGGAATAGTGTTATTCCTCATGAAAAGCAGGACTACAGAATTTGAATTCCAAGGCTCCTTATTCCAGAATAATGGGCGTGGTAATGTGGACACATCACTTACAAATTCTATTTTAGCGGGTTAATTTCAGACTTAAGGTCCCAATGTAGACCAGACTTCAGTTATGCCAGTTTTGAGGACTGTACTTGATTTGGTGATTCTGTCCCTTTTCTGTTTGGTTTCATGAGAAGCAATTCCATTCCAGACATATCCCTTTTTCCTGGCACAATCAAACCCTTGCGTTGCTTTAGGTTGTGATAAGAGGAATCTGTATACCAAATTTGGTGGTCCTAGCTCTTGCCATTAGGAGGACTTCTTGATCAAACAGACAGACAAACTCTCCAAAACATATAAGTAGATAAACATATAAATATACTGAGTGTCATTGCCCCACCCCAAAAAATAACAGTATATGGTGTAAGTAGAACAACAATTTTAAGCTACCTACATTTAGAATGTATGTTTTTTCTCTTTGAAGCTATGACTCCCCCACAGAATTTTCTCCATTCTGTATTATGACTTATGTATGCATATATCACCTGATGTTCTTCATTTTGGAAAGTGCAGTGTTAAGCAAATTCCCTCCTTCAGTTAACAGCTACTATTTCTGTATTGATATCTTGCTGTGCTGAATGTTACTGCTGTGCACACTGTCGTATATGGTTTTATTGTTAATGTTTTGTATTTCTCTCCCTGTGTAGAAATGCTAGGATGCCCCCTACTGTTGAAATAAAAATAAAACTTTTAGTAGCTGCTATTAGTACTAACTTCATAAAGCAAAACACACAGCCACAATGACACCAAAAAATAACAGTATTTTAACTGAAGCTTTGTCCAAAAAGCCAAACAGTTGGAATATTAAGGCTGACATTGAAATCTGTTGTCACTGAATTATTCACATTCACTTTCTCTTCCTCCTAATGTTAGCCCTTATCTCTACCCAATAGAATAGAGACATTGTAAATAGTGATTTTCTTTATTTACCATAACACAGAGCTTGAGAAAAAATATTGCACAAACATTTATTTTGTAGATATGCTTTTACTATAAAATATCAGATTATGCAAATATAAGGATACTGAAGCAATTCCCTGTCAGATTGTCCTAACACACGTAATGAATATGCACAAGGGAGCTAGAGATGAGAGTAGATTGCTATGGAAATAGGAAAAGCCAAAAGAAGCACAATAATCCTGGGCTTTCGTGAGTTTAAATCTCTGGTGCTTACCATCTCTGGGCAGTCCCACCAGCCTTCCTCTTAACTGTTCATCATCTCACCTGCAAAACTTTGTTCCGTAAAGTAATTATAGGGCAAGTGGATAGCACCACCTATTAGAAAGGGTGCTCAGTGCTTCCACATACAAGACACAGTTTTTGGTTGCTTAAAACATTGCAAATACGAACCATTTGGGCTGCAATTTTCCATGCCAATGGAAAATTTTCCTCCCCCCTCTCCACACACACATAGTTCCTTCCTAGCCAAAACGATTAAACTATTTTTTAAAACAAAACTAGGAAAAATGTATTGTTTTGCCCATGGTAAAACATTCCAGTGCCCTTTTCCCCTTTCCTTTGAACAGCCCTAAAGCAGCCATGCTTTGGTGCAGGGACTTGACATTGGCAAGAGGTGGGCTTTACATCAAAGATGTGCCCTTTGCCATCCTCAAGAAAATCTGCACAAATTTGCTGAGTTATAAGCCTCTGAAAAGATGCATTTTCCACATGCTGAATAGGGACCTTTTTTAGAACTTTCCAGATAAAATCCCCAAGTTCATCTGTAGTGGGTATGTTTCAGTCCAGGGCTAAGGATAATTTCCCATGTAATTGCAGCATTGGACTGCTGGGGACCATGCTGCACAGGTGTGACGGGTTTAGTTCGGGGCACGAGTTCGTGCTCCCCCTTCTCGAGGTCATAGCCCAGTAAGCCCACCATCTGTCCTTTCGGACTTTAGCATTTAAGGAGCGCAAGCTCTCGCCAACCTCCTCCCCTTGGAGGGGGGTGATAAGGCGGGGCCCTGCGAGCCCTGAGTTCCAGGTCCTTCCCCGGGGTGCCTCAGTCTGACTTTCCCCGGGCCTTAGGGTGGCACTGCCTCCCGTCTCCTTTCTGCTCCTTCCATGCTAGTAGGTCTTGTATCACGGAGGGATCTGGGGAGGGTTAGGGGGACCCGGGCCCACCCTCTTCACCGCGTCCCAGCCCAGGGCCCTAAGGGTTTGGGTGTGAATCCCTCACCCGGCTGATGGGATTCCGACCCACAACACGTCAGCCCATGGGCGCCAAAAGGGCCCTGCCCCGGGCTGCTTCCTAGCCCGCCATTGGCTGCAGCCCCTGCGTCCAATCCGCCAGTCCTCACCTTCTCGTCCGGTGTCCAGATGTCTCTGTTCCGGAGTCCCTCCGATGGTCCAGCCATCCGACTCCACCGGGGGGGAGGGATCGTCTCCTGGGCATCCCTCCCTGGCTCTGGCTTGAGGCCTCCTTTTAAACCTCCCGCTGGAGGTTACGTTGGCTCCCCTGTCCCCGCCCCCGATGTCCCTGGCGTCCTTGCACCGGGGCATAGGGGGTAGAGTCACTCCCCGGCGTCCTCCGCCGGGGCCGTGCGTGTTCCCTCCAGCCAGCTGGCCAGCCCGGTCCCTCGTGGCTGCCGAGCCCTGCCCCCCGCGGCATTCAGCAGCCATGGCTTCCCGGAGGCGTGCCGGCGAAACAGCCCTCCGCCAGCCCGTCACAACAGGTTTAACATTTTTTAAAACTAACTTTCTCTAAAACTATTCTCTAAACTAACTTTTGCCATGATGTAATTCTGCATATGCGCAATGTAATTCAGTACGTAATATTACACTCTGAAAATTAAGATTGCAGGTCAAGCACAACAACTTCAAATGTCAGAATTAAGGTTGTACCTTAAAGATGAAATGTTGCCCATAAAAGCTTTTGCCCAAATAAATCCATTAGTTTTTAAGATGCCACAGGACTCCTCATTGTATTTTCAGATACAGATTTACATGGTTACCCCTCGGAGAATTAAGCTTATTTGTTCAATCTTAATTCAGGCCCCTTGTGAGTTTTCATTATGATATAGTCTTTAATTACATGATCACATTCTACTTTTTGCAAAGTGAAAATTATGCATAAACCTACAATTTTCAGTGGAACTAAACAGATTAAATTATTACTGTATTTCTACTTTCTCACTTTCACTGTCTAGCAGTGAAAGGCAGAACGGAGATTTATACGCTTATTTCCATAGCTGGTCTATTCAGCTAATCCTTTATTTTTGTCTTTTTAGAACATAATGAGAGTGATATGGAAGAAGGACTGTGGGTCCACAGGACTTCTGCCTCTTTCAGTCTACATGATGGACTTTTTCTGGGGCTGAATTAGAACAGTGTAGTGAGTGTGTAATATATAAGGCATATCACTGCAGAAAAGACAAGAGACAACCTCCTGTTTAAGAGGGTTGAATGCTGTCCTGGAAATTTTTTTCTATCCTTGTGTAAGGGGGCACCTGCCCTGCATTGGCCCCTTGCAAAGATTAGCAGCAGCCCCAGGGAAACTGTGCTGCAGACAACCAAAAGGAGGGCAGATCAGAAGACATCCAATAGAAAGGTGGATTGAATAACAGCCAATCAGAGCTGAGCAAGCACTGTATAAAAGGAGCTGAGGGAGGAGGCATTCAATTCCCTTAAGGGATCCCAGAGAGAAGGAGCTGGGTCCCAGTAGGGGAGGAAACCATTAGCACTGTTGAGAGTACAGTGCTGGGCAGCGAGGAGAGTGCTAGACCATGGCCCTGAGGCAAGGGCAGGGAAGGTGCTAGGGACTATGATGGGGAGGAAGTGGCCTTGGGAAGTAGGAAGGAGGTAAAAGGTGAAGGAAGGCAGAGAAAGACTGCAAGTAGAGGATTCCTGAGTTGGGACTGAGAACAGTGACTGGGTCTGGCTTTCCCTCCTCCCCTTGTCCCCACACTTGCTAAGAATGAGAGTGACCAAATGAGACTGCAGTTTCCCCTGGAGCAAGGGGCTAGACTGATTACTGCATTGGGCCGCTGAGGTGAAAGAAAAGATAACGGAACTGCTGAGAGAGATAATAGAACATAGCACAGCCAGAGGATGGTACCTAGAAAGGGGATGCGGTGGCCCAGGGCAAGTCATGGGCCTAGAAGTTAAGTGATAATGGTGAGACGCTACTAGCAGAGAGCACTCCACAGAAGGATGAAGCTCATTACCAGAACATCCAGTGGGAGGCCCCATGGGGGTGAGTCCACTGTGTCAGACCCTGCCTCTGCAATGCTTAGCAAGTCACTTAAAACAAACTTGTCACACATGGTCATTAATTACATATTCCTCCTTTTCTCATTGCTTGACTTGAGATTCTGGGGTCTGATTTTCAGACGTGCTGAATACTCACTGAAGTCAATGGGATCTGTGCTTTGCACATCTTGCCCTGGATATTTCAGACAGAGCAGGCAAAATTAGTGGATATTATGACCTTAATCTTTCTGTGCCTCTGTTCCTCATTTTTAAATGGTGATAGCCCCACCCCCCTCACCTCACAAGGGTGTTGTGAAAATAAATTCATATTTGTGATGTGTTCAGATGCTATAGTGGTGAGTGCCATAGAAAAGCCATAAGGAAATTAATAATTCTCTCTTCAGAGCAAGGTTTGAATGGTGTGCAGTAAATATGGCATGGGCCATACATTTCTCCACATTGTTCAACAAAACGTTGAACAGCTGCTCTTAAACAACACTATCCATTCTGTGCACTAAACGTGAAAAGGGTTGTGCATTAAAATAGTATGTCATCATGTAATTAAAGATGCTAGTATCACACATTTGCATAAAGGGGTTGAATTAAGATTGCATAGACAACCTTAAGTCTTGTTTTTCCTTAACTTCTGCTTGAGTTTGAGACCTTAATCATATTAAACTTGTGTGTGTGTAGTAATGTACAGATAATGTTGTATACATATACCAAATTGCATTATGGCAAAAATTGGTTACGTGTCCTAAAACAACAAGGGCTGCTGTATATCAGGATTTCTGTCACAAAACTTGTGAGATCATAGAATCATAGAATACTAGGACTGGAAGGGACCTTGAAAAGTCATCGAGTCCAGTCCCCTGCACTCAGTGCTGTCTAGACCATCCCTGATAGACATTTATCTAACCTACTCTTAAATATCTCCAGAGATGGAGATTCCACAACCACCCTAGGCAATTTATTCCAGTGTTTAACCACCCTGACAGTTAGGAACTTTTTCCTAATGTCCAACCTAAACCTCCCTTGCTGCAGTATAAGCCCATTGCTTCTTGTTCTGTCTTCAGAGGCCTGGAAGAACAAGTTTTCTCCCTCCTCCTTGTGACACCCTTTTTAGATACCTGAAAACCGCTATCATGTCCCCTCTCAATCTTCTCTTTTCCAAACTAAACAAGCCCAATTCTTTCAGTCTTCCTTCACAGGTTATGTTCTCTAGACCTTTAATCATTCTTGTTGCTCTTCTCTGGACCTTCTCCAATTTCTCCACATCTTTCTTGAAATGTGGTGCCCAGAACTGGACACAATATTCCAACTGAGGCCTAATCAGTGCAGAGTAGAGCGGAAGAATGTCTTCTTGTGTCTTGCTCACAACACACCTGTTAATACATCCTAGAATCATGCTGGGTTTTTTGCAACAGCGTCACACTGTTGACTCATATTTAGCCTGTGGTTCACTATAACCACCTACATCCCTTTCTGCTGTACTTCTTCCTAGACAGTTGCTTCCCATTCTGTATGTGTGAATCTGATTGTTCCTTCCTAAGTGGAGCACTTTGCATTTGTCCTTATTAAACTTCATCCTGTTTACCTCAGACCATTTCTCCAATTTGTCCAGAACATTTTGAACTATGAGGAGTTGCAACCCCTCCAAGCTTGGTATCATCTGCAAACTTAATAAGCATACTCTCTATGCTGATATCTAAATCGTTGATGAAGATATTGAACAGAACCGGTCCCAAAACAGACCCCTGCAGAACCCCACTTGTTACTCCTTTCCAGCAGGATTGTGAACCGTTAATAACTACTCTCTGGGAACTGTTATCCAACCAGTTATGCACCCACCTTATAGATGCTTTTATATTCCAAGGACTGAAAGCAATCAGAGCAGTGAGAATTTTAGACCAAATTTTTCATGTTTGGCAGCCTGAAATTAAACATCTAAATCCGTATCTAGGCCCATAAATAAATAGTCTGATTTTCAAAGGTACTGAGAGCAGCTTCAACTCCCAATGATAATAGAAAATGAATCTGAACTGATGTAATATATTCTGCCACCTGCATGTATCACTATAGAACATTTACAGAGTTATATTATATACATTACCCTACCATCAGTCACCAAAGTGAAAATTATGCATAAACTTACAATTTCCCAGTGAAACTAAAGAGATTAAATGTAATACCTTTTTTCTACTTTCTGTCCAGCAATGGGAGGCAGAACAGTGATTTATATGCATATTTTCATAGCTGGTCTATTCCATTAATTCTTTATTTTGATCTTTTTAGCTCATAATGAGAGTGATATGTAAGAAGGACATTGGATCCTGAGACATTGTGCCATCAGCCTACAGGGAAACAGTATAAGATACAGGGAAGCTGAGAAACATAGTTATTGTCTCACTTGCTCATCAGGGGAAAGGGTCACAGAGATGCTTTTATAACCAGTAGTTACTTTGGTGAATGACAGAAATCATCCCTTATGAAACAGTCTTATAGAATTTAATAGGGGAAAATAATTTATATCATATATTGAAATTAAATCAGATTTTAAAGAAATTACCTCTTTCACCTTTCTCTACCACACCCTCAAATGTTTCATTGTCCAAAGAACAGCACATTGTTGCTCCAGTAATAAACTGAAGATCTAGATATTTCTGAACCTGCTGGACTAGGAATGAGAGTTTTCTGTTTTAAAAGGAAGATTCCCAGCTGTGACAATGAGATTCAACACTGCAAGCCACAAAACAACAGAACTTAGTTATCACAATATTACATATAAGCAAGCTATTCATAATTCTTAGAAGTGCTATTCATTTTTTGTTTCACTTTAAACATGTACAATAGAATGTATTGATCTATGAATGACTTACGCCCCATTTAATGCCTATTTTGAGGACTTATGAAGTACATTGACCTTGTGCCGGCTCTTTTCCCAAGGAGAATTTCACACCAATAAGACAATAAAAGAGGTGCAGCAGTAACCTGAATACATATTAAAATAATATTTTATACTTACGTTGTTCCTTCCATTCACCAAAAATCAAAATACAACAGCCAATGCACTCATGCCAAGTGTACATCTGGAGTATCATCAATTGATTCAGTGGTCTTTCTTCAGACACAGATCAGAATCTGAGGCTTTATCTACAGCAGAGCACTCATTTGACTGTTCTTCAATAAGGTGCATTGAACTAATCGAAATACCCTGAATTGCATTCATATTAACCACCCTGAATTGATGTAATGTTTGCCCTGGACTCCACAGTAAAATGGAAAAGATTAATCTAACATACTTTACACCTATATTTATTAGCAGAATTTGGTCCTCAATTTTGTTGTATTTTCAATATCTCCCATTCTTTGCAGGAACAATTTTGTGCATTATAATTGTGAGATTTAATTAATGTTTTGTTTCCACTCTTGCAAACTCATTTATAACTGCAAAACAAAGTCACCTGGTAATCCATGTGATTTAAAAGCCTTTGCCCTCTGATTTAAACTCTTTTTTCCACCTCAAATCCAATCAGAAGCATACTCTTTCACATAACCTAGATTCTGCAGAAGATTTTGAGGCTTAAGGAAAATGTATTTTTAGAAATAAGTATGCTTCAGCAATTCAGCTGACCTGGCTTTGACTCTGACTGTATGATAAAATCTGATCTAAAAATGCATAGCACAAGAAAGATTATTCTTTCTAAAATGAAGAAAGGGCAATCTCCTGTTGCTAAAAAAAACAACAACAGAAGAAATATCTACCACAGATGTTGCCGGACCAGAGAGTCCCAGACCAGAGAAGTTCAACCTGTATTTTCAATGCCAAAAACATATACACTTTTTAACTACATAAAGTGCTCTTTTTAGTGAAAATGAAACAGATATAATGACAGAGGTTGCAGACTGGATGTGTAGAGCCAATTAAGCTATGCACCAGGCTGCTAAAATGGTATTACTCGTATTACTTCAGCAAAGATCAACAAATGTTTCCCCTGGCAAATCAAAAAAGAGTGAAGACTTTATTGTAACAATCTCACATATACATTAATCTGCACTCACAACAGCCAAATTCTATCCATTCATAGCTGTGTAATCTATTATGGCATTTGCAAAATATAGGGAGAAATAATGAAATCATTTCATTATTAAAGTTAAGCACAGAAGTCATATACCAATTGTGGTTTCACCATCTTGGGCTGGAATCCTATCCCAAAAATGACATGTATTGGACATAATGGTTCTCTGGCATGTGAAAACTCATACCCATCTGGTAGAAAAGCAATGTGCCCTCTCAGAAAAGCGATATCCATTTGAGCAGATGGAGACAACCATCAATAAAAAAAATCGTAAAAATGCAAATGGGAGCTTCCTGAAGAGAGTCCTTCTAGCAACAAACATCACCCAGTTTGGGCCATGTGATTAATTACAAGAGCCTTTTGACTATTCATGTAGCCAAAACAGACAAAATACTATTTCTGGTGCAGTGTTTTCAGATACCTTGTTTTCTACTTAGCCATTAATTTAATGTATTTCATCTCTCATCTTTCTTCAGGGGCAACTAGCATTCTGAGAATTGCACCCAAATAATTACACACAGCAGCTGACAAATGAATTGGGCTATTCCCCAGTGGTGAGAGCATTAGCCTCTGTGAAATTTACCTGACTTAGTCAGTTTCACAGCTTGACAAACGGTGGCGAAATCTACTTGCCAGCCCCGCACTGCGCATGTGCAAGATCCGCATTGCGCATGCATGCACCACCAGTGAACGGGATGACCAGCTGAAATCTACTCTCCACAGGTGAGTAGATTCACTGATTTGTCGAGTCCTATATATATATATATATATATATATACATACAGTATATATATATAGTTTGCTGAACAGCAATGAAACATGCCAATCTTAGGCCAGTGTTCCCTCTACGATTTTCCAACTATGAGTGGAGTGAGTTTTGGCTTGTGCACCAATATTGAGGTCATGTACACTGGTTTGGATGTGTGCCACCATGGCACCCAATTTATTAACACACACATGCTCCTGACCACCGGACCAGAACCATGCCCCGCCATGAATCAGGTTCCATTCCCAGCCACTGGAGTAGACCCCACCCCGTTCTCCAGCCATGCAGCATTTCCCATTCCAGGCCACTGGGACACACACATACACACACACCATCTCACCATGCACCAGGTCCTGTTCCCAGCCCCAGCTGCCAGAACAGGTCCTGGCTCTCCCTGCCACTCTGGCCTGTGGAGCAGGCCTCTTCCCCCACGCTACACAGCAGGTCCCATCCCCCTACCCAAGTAGCTCTCTCGCTGCACCATCTCAGCCGGCCCTGCCCACCGAAGCAGCCACCTGCTGTGCGAGTGCTGCTGTGTGGCTCTCCAGAGGAGGTGGACAGGAGAAGAATGTTTTGTGCACTTTAGCAGGAACTATGATCTTAGGTATTTCTCTGAAAAGCTGGAGCACAAGAGACTCAGAAGCTCTCCCCCCTCCAGTACTTTCATCAAGGAACTATGTATTGAATCCATGCCCTTGTAGAAATGCAGAGAAACTTAATGGAAGAATTTTTTTCTGTTATTCTTGCTCTCTCTTCTCTTTTTCCTTCATATTCATTGTATGGTTTTTTCTGACATCTTCACTGAGCAGTATGTGTTTTGTGAGAGTGGAAGAGCTGCTCAAGAATCAAAACAGGAAAGTTAGGGGATTGTGTGACAGGAGTTACCAGCTATAAAATAAAACTTGTTAAATGGCAAGTTTAGAACTTGTCTCTGCAAAATTTTAAGGGTGAACTCCTAAAAATAAAATTCTCCTAGGAGGGCAGGACTTGAGATTCACAATGGTATGTGCATGTGTGCACCCTGTCTTGTTTTATAATTTCAGTTAAATTAACCTTTTTGTATATGTTTGTTGAAAAAAATGTTAAGTAGAAGTATTTAAAAAAATAAAAGACATCGATGCCATTAAATAATGACACAATGCAATAGTAATACAGGGCCAAATTTTACAGATTTATAATACATGTATTCCTGTTATAAACAAAGGGGTTTGATTCTCCAGTCATACTAGTGTTTAAATTCTCATGTAGTGTTTCAACGGTCTCTAAACTGTGAATCTCTGAAATGAGCAATAACTGCTTTTTTATCCAGTTGAACTTCACCACCATAAAACTGGTGTGAGAGGAAACTCTGGTCCAATGGTTTGTCACAGGATGTAAATTACTGCCAAATTTGGCCCACAAGCTATAGGCCTACTATATAGAGGCAGGAATTTGGGAGACTGTGAAATTAACTGAGCCCGAATACATACATGAAATAATTTTGTAACAGGCCCTTTAACCTCACTATTTTTTGTTTTTCAAAATTCTCATCTTCAACACCAATTTTTCACAGTTCAGTATGCTACAGAATAAGAGGCTAATGTTCTTTACATTTTTTTAACAGAAAGATCTTGCAAGTTGTTTTACCTCCCATACTGTAAGTTCAGACCATTAAATCTGTTTTAAATTTTTAAGAGAAGAGAAAGATACTTGACAGAGCTAATTAAAATAGATGAATTATTAAATAAGCTATTCTTCAGAGTATTTTTGTAGCAAGACAGAAATAAAAATGTAATCACTACATCAATGATTTTACAGTTAAGAAAGAGACAGTGCAGCTATATGTGTGTTTTATATTTCAGCTAACATCTTCTTTCAAGAAAACACTGCAAAGTAACAATGGACCAAATGATTCCTAATGTAGTTGCAACAGAATGAATTTAGCCTGACAAGTTCTGAACCCTTCAATTTTGACAAAGTATTCACATTTCTAGATACTCTGAATACAGTAGTATGACGGCTGAATATTAATACTTCGGACTACATACCTAGCATGGATTAAGAAAGTTTGGTTACTTTTGTCATGTATTGTAACTGTGAAATGTTACTTGGAAAGGAACTAATATTTTTGTTATAGCCCACACACTCACTGGTTAAGTTTGATTGTTTACAGTGTAAGCAGCATCTGAGCACTGCTGAAAGTTTTTAGTTGATCCCTTTTGGCAACATAGGTATTGGATATATAATACATTTTACTTAAAAGCAGCCTGCTCTACAGGCTGAACCAATGCTGAAGACTGGACAAATACATTCATACTACAATAGAGAGGGGTTTTTTTCATTACTATCAGCTGGATATAAACCAAGAGAACTGTAAAGTCATTGAATACAATGTACAGTTATGAAGCCTAAAACTATATCATTGAATCCACAAATGTTGGGCTGACTACCAAATACAAAAAGAGAGATTTATGCACAAGGATTTTATATATATTCTAAAAACCTTTTCACAAAAGTAGAGTTTCTCTAAAATTCATTGGCAGCTATGTGACATAGTGATTACATTTATTATAAGTGTGTGTATTGCATATTCTGATGCAAAGCAAGTAACTGCAAGTGGAATTTACAGGCCTGTTCAATGAGGAATCCTTTAAAGCTTTGGAAGACATGAATAGGTTAGGTGAACATAGCTTCGTATTCATTTCAAATCCCTCCTCAAAAGAGAAGCTTTATTCTGTGGTTAAGAACATACTGGCAAAAGATTAAAACAGGATTTATCAGTCTTTTTTTTGTGCTTATTTAGCAGGCCGTCTAAGAAGAATGTTTCATTTCATTCCACTGGTAGTGGTGGGGGAGTGGGGGAAAGGGAGAAATGAAGATTATGTTATTGAAAGAAAAAATATGAAAATGGGTGTCTGTATTATTGCATGTAAAATTGAGAATGTTCAGTTACTACACAAACACAATATCTCCTATGAATATATGCATCCAGTAAGTTAACTTCATTTTATAGGGAAAAAAATTCACTAACCCTTTCTTTCCTCTCAAAACTTCCATAAGAAACAAACAAAAAAAATTTTTTTAAGCTTTTTATGACCCGATCTTGGCTAGCACTTGTGGAGCTACAGAGAAGCCACAAGGACTCCTCCTTCCATCCCCATCTTGTGTCAACAGCATAAGGATCAAGCATAACTTTGCTCAGTAGTGTAATCCTGACTCAGTAGGGTCAGGATTTCATGCAGGATGTTCAGGAATTGCTCCCATCCTGTTTTCCCAAGGATATCCCAAAGTGGATAGATGGGGCGAGCAGGCAGTTGACAGTGCCTCCCACTTTCCACTAACTCACAGAATGGGACTGGTTTACACAGGGGAGCGAACTATCCTCTATGAAGAGAGGTAGTAGCAGATGTGCACTTCCTACTTGCTGGGGAGTTCTACCAGGCATCCATGTGACGAAATTCTTCCTGATAGTCTCCCTGGAGTGAAGCGGTTCCACATCAGCTCCACTGAATAATTTTCTCTAACCTGAATGAATTAGCCCTCAGAATACTACAGACAAAACCCAGACAAAGAGCTGTCCTTCAGTTGGATGTAGTTACACTACAATAATAAAGATGAGTCATTGAAGATGTCCAGAATCACATCTTTTAGCCATGCTTTGAGTGCTTCCACTAGTGTGGAAAGATCCATCTCTTGCATCTCACATAAACCAGGAACCAAATTAAATACTGGTATCTAGTATCAGGATTTTGGGTGTATCATGCTGTTAGCTTTTGCCATGTGAAAATTGGCTATTTATTCCTGCTTTGTTTGCTTCCTTAGTCAATACTTTACATCTCAATCCATGATTATTTTGTTTTCTTAGTATCCTCCTGTGAGAGGCCTCATCAAAGACTTTTCCAAAGTTCAAATAAATTATGACAACTAGTTCAACATTAACCACCATTTTGTTGACACCTACAAGGAATTTTGAAAAGCAGAGGAACAATTTTCCTTTACCCAGAAACACTGGTTTAATCACTCTTAATCAGACAAGTTTATTTAATTAAATTAATTATTCTCAATATGTAAAAAACATTTCAAATATTTATGCAATGGTTTCTGTTTTTGTAAGCAAAGACAAGAGAAAAAAAGTGTTCGGGCTCAATATGTAATGTTGAACTCTTAAGTATGTTAAGTCATATGATAATATGCAGCGAAACAACATGAATTCAATTTATAAACAAATAACATATCTAGTCCTGTTCCCACTGAAATCAATGGTCCAATTCACTGACATAAATGGGGGGAAAGAACAGATTCTCATACATATGGTCTCCAATGCTCTTTATAGACTGGATTTGAATTCTGTAAATACATATTTCAACTTTTGTTCTAGTCAACACAAAAATTATGGATAATTGTATTTTAAATAAAATACCACAAAGAATAGAAATCCTCAACTGCATTTTGTGTGTGATGCTTGTATCTCATCCAGTATATTTCTGATGGATTCTACACAGACTTCTCCTCTGTGATGTTTCATGCAGGCCTGCTTCCATATCGCTTCAAAGTTTTCATCTGAAATGCTCACACCAATGTTACGGAGAATTCGTGCAATCTGTAAATTAATATGTGATTAAATTAATTTTGGTCAGCATTTACTTTAATTTAGGGCCTGGTCTTGCATTCATTATTCCAGAGAGGACTTGTCTAGGAGTGAATTTAACCATTAATGAAGACTATAGGCCAAATCCTGGAGTGCTTCACTGAGCCAACTTTCCTCAGAGTTACTGTGAATTTTATCCAGGAAGAACTAAGAACTGCAAGATTTGTCCCTAAATGCATAAATTAGGTTAGTGCAATTTAAAGATTCAGAAAGCAATTACACAGAAATCAAGAAATGCGTAAGTTCATATCAAAGTCTACATTTAACAAAGAAAACATGTCTTGAAAATACTATGGGCCAGATCCTTTAAGTGGTGTACATTACAACATTGACTTCAATGAAACTACCTCAATTTACACCAGCTTTGGATGTTGCCCTACATATGTACAACAAGACTATTTTTATATTAATGTAATGGATTAGAGGATCAAGCCCCTTAGTTTTATTTTTTTTAATTTCCTACCTCCATATTTACACTCACTAACAGATTATAACAAGCTGTGGCATTGCAGTACTCATCAAAAAGATAGAACAAAGCATATATGCCATTCCATATATACTTGTTATTCTTGCGCCTTCCCACTTCCCAGAATATCAATACGGACCAGTTGCACCAGATGCTGATGAAGTGGCCTGGGACCAGCCTCACTAGCCTCACTTCTGTCAGCTCTGGGCATCTGGGCCCAGGGCCAGCCCGAGCAGCAGCCAATGCAGCTAGCCTCGGAGACCACCTGAGCAGCAGTATTGAGGGCTGTGGGTGCAGCTGCATCTCTGAGGCTCCAGGCAGCAGTCCTGGGATGGCTAGAGCAGCAGCTACTCACCTGTCCCTGGTGCTTCCCTTCCTGGGGGCAGCAGCCAGAGTGGCAGCAGGCCCTCCCTGGGTTTCCCTTCCCCTGACTGCTTGTCTTTATTTTAATATATTTTCTTTCATGAATATTTCTTTGTTTCGTGTTATTTTTTCTGCTCTATTGTTAATTCAGTGATTTCTCCCCTAACATTTGTTCAGCCAAGATTTGGCTGCAACACTGCAGGACCTGACAGAGTTAGTCCTTTTTGGACATTGGTTTTCATTCCAATGGCTTTCTGGTATACCCTCCATTATGTTGTGACTGGTGGAGTTCCCAGTTTAGTTGCCAACCCACCCAACCTGTGGCAGGTTGTACTGGATTATGTGTTACTAATAGCAGGCCTTACATGTCTGTGCTGACTGTAACCAATTCCACTGTAGAAAGCATAGACAACTGGCATTGAAACTCAGATCTATCCTCCAGTATCATGAGCATGTAGTCTTCCAAGATTTCCAAGCCTTTGGGCTCAGTCAGAACCCTTCTACTTTCTTCTCGATGCCAGAGTCACAGGGGGTTTTGCCTGGCATCTTGCCTGAACCTCTATGAGCTGAAAGGAGTTGACAGCCATTCCCCTCCTACATCATAATTGGAAGCAAAGTCTTCATCCCCTCAGTAGATCATTTAACCTCTGTATTGTTCTCAACCTTGCCACAAGTTATCTCCGTGATCATAATCTTTTCCTAAGTATCCTCACACCCCCTACCACACAAGTCAGATGAGTAACTGTAGGGTGCGCTCTCTCTCTCTCTCTCTCTCTCTCTCTCACACACACACACACACACACACACACACACACACACACCATTATTACATCTACCTTCCCACCAGTTTGGTGCTGTGGACACCCACTCCCCTTTTAACTTTTTGCACATTTTACCACAATAGCTAACTATTTCTGGTTTATCCAATTTTGGGATCCCCTTCTGTTCTCTTGCTTCAACTTTTTCCCCTGTATGGACAGTGCCTTTTAATATCCTGCTGGCCCATAGGCACAACCTATGAACCTTGCCCTTGCTTTAACAGAAGACAGAATATCAGCCAGTACCCTACAGTATCTTTTGCATCATGTTGTGCAGAGTCATCCTTGCCATCATTGTTCCTGTTGGGACAGGTCCTTCTAATATGGCCTTCCCATGCACACACATAGCATGCCCTCAACTGGGACTTAGGCCTTCTGGCCCTTAGACATTTTTTCCTTCCTTGGTATCTGTCACTACTAAAATTTCCCTTTGCAGAATCTCTCTTGTGTACTGTTGCTGCTTTTTTACTGTCACTCATTACCTCTGCCTGTCCAGCAACATCTCCTGATGTCTCTTTTGATTTACCAAAATCTGCAGAAGGATTATTTAAGTTTGCTGCACTTGGTTGGCCACTTCCCAGCCCTGAAGCAGGAAGCCTGGAAGTCACTGGTATTCCTCTATACACCCATTAAAGAAAACATTCCATGGCTGAAGATGACTTCCCTGCCTTTTGATTCCCTGTTTTCGCCTCTTCCTTTAAAATAGACCCACTCAGGACTGGCCTCACCCTCCCCATGTATCAAGACACTTTCAAACTGCCTGCATTCTCCACTATGTGTGACCAGGCAGGGCTTTTCCCCAGGTGTAAAGGATTCAGTGCCAAGCTCATGGTCCTTTTATGTGGTTTTATATGACCAAATTTAAGTCAAATCAACAAAAACACAATTCCTCAACTCACCCTGAGATAAAACTCCCAGCAATTTCCTTTCTATAATTCCCAGGCTTCTGCCTCTCCACCCAGGAGATTGCCAGCCCTAACTCTCCAAGGATTCATATTCTCAGACCGCAGGCAGCAACAGTCTCATGCTGCTATTTTTGTCCCTTTTCAGACTGGTAGTCAGCCCATCTCACCCAGCTACTTCCTCACCAGGTCTCTCTAAGCCCAGGTGCCTTCTTTTAAAGCTCAATGAGGTAAGCTGAAGCAACTGTCACAGATGCATTGGCCCTGCTCACTCTTAAATGGCTAGTGTCACCCTGTGACATTTTCCCATGCTGAAAACCATCTCATGCACAGAATTGGCATATCTACTCTTTACTGTGATGGTCATGTTGATATTGAATAAGAGAATGTTATTTGCCAGCCAAAGTAAACTCAATGACTCTAAGCACCTGACCTGTAGCACAATGAAAAGTCTCTCAATGACTCCAAAGGGCAATGGAACGAGCTGTGATCCAGGACAACACTTAAGCACATATTTATATCCCAATGTGTTAAATAAAGATAGACATCTTTAAGAGTTTTCCTGAATAGGAATGTTTTTGTGAATTGGAACCTTAACAATAACTATTTTTCAGTATGGTCTTAACCTATACTGTTTCAATGTTTAGTAATTCTGTGTCCACTCTGATTTCTTGTAATGAAAGCTGGAATTGTGGGTGTTATTGTGTAATTGACTATTAAGCAAATTCCTCATTGATTTCAATAGGGCTCTCTGCTTTAAAAACAGATGGTCCAGTCTAGTCCAATCCCGGGTTTTTAAATTATAATTTCATTAATCATTGCATGTTTGAGAATAGTTAATACCCAATATCAAAATACATTCAACATTAAATAGAATTATTGAAATATTCAGTGCATTGCATCAGTAGAGGCTGATTTAACACTCACTGCTGTCTACTATGTTTTGTATAAACTGGAGAGTGTATAATGGAACATGACATTTCAAACTACATTGTAACTTCAGAGAACAGTGTTGTCTAATGCATGACAGGTAAAATGGGCTTATCATTGAAGCATAAATTTTATTTGCTGTTAGCTATAGTCTGTGTACATAGATTTCCTGTTTCAGAACTAGATTATAAAATTTTAATATGTTCATGAGCAAGTAATTCTGAGGAGTACTGACAAGTCATCTTTTATATCTGAGGCCTCTTATTAGTAGTATACTTCACTGTAAAATACTGTAAAAAACCAAGCTCCAAGAGAACTTTCACGCATGACTGAATACTTTATGTAATAAAATGACCAGGGAGAGAAGGACATTGTTAAGTCCCCTTTATTAACTTTAGATTTGAATTTTATGTTTTGAGTAACTATTATGAGGAACTTTATGAGACATCTGTGTAAAGTAATAAACCAGCTCTTAATTTTTTAACATTTCTGGCATTAGAAAATACAGTATTCCATAGTAAAAACAGTGAAACAATTCCATACCTAATAGAGGCTACACAAGTCACTTATTAATTAGATATACACACTGAGACGTTTATGGGTAGGTGAGGGACAGATAGTGGTCTCTGCCATGGGAATCCTACCAGAATTAATTATTTTTGTCTCATTCCTCAGTGCCAGGATAAAAATGAAAATAAAAAAAAGTTTGTGTTCCATCATAGCCTTTGCAATAAATGTGAGGAATTTATTCAAAATGCCCACACACATTAATATATTTAAAAAAATAAAACAGCTTGTTCAAATAATTTGGTTTTATAAAACACATACATACAACACAACCTATCATGATCACCTCCTGTCCCAATCCTTAACAGGAACAGGAGACCCAAAACACAGCTCAATTGTCTCAATTCTACTATAGTGCAGAAAGGGGACCTCAGAGGCTCTGTCTATGGTGCATTTAAATACCTCTGGCTGGCCAGTGTCAGCTGACTTGGGTTTGTAGGGCTCAGGCTAAGTGACTGCTTAATTGTTTTGTAGATGTTTAGGTTTGGATTGATGCTTAGGGAACCCACAAGCCTGAAACCCGGGCCAGCCAACAGGGGAGGGAAAGGGAGCAAAAGTGACTCAAAAGGGCTTGTGCTCCCAGCGGCTGCCACCACTACTGCAGCAGCAGTGGCCGTAGCCCTGAGCCCTTTAAACCACTGCTGGAACCCCGCACGGTGCACTCCGGGCTGCCTAGGGTACGCATGGTGCACTTTGAGAGGCGCTAAGGCTGCCTAGGGGAAATAAGCTCCAGCTCCACTCCTTCTACCCAAGGCCTAACCCCTTCTTAGGCACAAAGCCAAGGGCCTCCCAGTGTTGTCCAGGAGCCAAGAAAGGCTGTCAGTCTCACTGCTGAAACCCATATGTCTGCACTGCAGTTAAGCAGCTCCTTAGCCCAAGTATCATGAGTCTAAGCCAGCTGACACAGGCCAACCACAAGTGTTCAGTTGCAGTGAAGACATACCCTGAAGTGCTAGATTGGGAACTGTGAAATCACTATGCAAAATCTCTGCACCATTCTGTGTCAACTTTCTTCATAGTCGCACAGACAGGGTGATTTGGAATGAGGCCTGATTAAACCAGATTATTCACATACTCACAGTCCTATTAAACTTCCACAAGCGGGAAGTCATTCAGCAGCACAGATGTTACTGCATTCATTGAATGTAGCATCAACTATGTTGGTGATCCATACTTAGGGTAAACTATCTCCCATGGAGACTGCCTAGTAATGTGGGCTGAGCAAAAAAAAAAAAGTTTAGAATTTGGTGCTTTGTGAGTAGTGGGTGACATCCAACAAAATAGTAAAACTATCTGAAATAAATTTAGGTGGCAGCATACTCAGTCTATTTTTCACTTGACAAAAGTTTTTAGGGTGACATAAATGTGGTAAAGTTCTTATCATTTATGTAGTGGGATGCCAAGGTAACATGTACCTGCATGATGATTTTTCTTCTGTTATAACATTGACAAATCTTCAAATGAGATGTATAAAGGATAAACATTTGAAAGTATTTTATAAAGTCCTTGTGCTTCTCAGTTTGAATAATGGGAGCAGATGCATCAGTAGTTAAAGCTCACAATTTCAAGGAAGAAATCCTGTTATATTTCTATCTAAAATCAGCTAACAGACTAGTCAGAATCATCACTCCATAGTTGTACTATAAAAATGTTTTTGTATGAATAATATTCAGATGAAAAGGGCAACAAATTTAAAGGTACTCCCACGGATATAAATTGCATTTGTATTGACAGTATTGTACCTTAATTACACTACCTTGAAATGTAGCAGGAAGCTTTGAGGATCACAGTGAGGGAGGAGGAAAGAAATTAGGTAAATACTATGGAGATGTTCAGTGAAGTGAAAACACTTTCATCTGAAGAAGTGGATTGTGCCCACCAAAGCTCATGATACCATCTACATTTTTTGTTAGTCTCTTAGGAACTGCAGAACTATTCATTGTTTTTTAAGTTTTTTCAGTTATGGTGCATCTAAACTGCAGCACTAGCTCAAAACAAGCTACGTAATTTGAGCTATGCAAATTGTGTACTTTATTTCAAGCTTATTTCAAGATATTCTATTTCAAAATTTTGTGCTGTCTACACAGCACCGAATTTTGAAATGGACTGCTATTCCAACAAGTCCCTTAATCCTAGTGGAATGAGGTTTACTGGGACATCGGAATAGCATGCCCGTTATTTTGATTACATTACACGTGGAAAATGCTATTTTGGGATACCGGAAGTATCCCAAAATAGCACCACAGTATAGACATACTCTTACAGACTAACATGGCTACCCCTCTGAAACTTTTGAACATTTCAGAAGTTATGGAGGTTCATTAAAACATCTGAATATTTGGATGTCTTCCTGAATTTTACCTACCATTATTATAAAAAAATCTACTATCAGTGAAAATGAGTCTAAAACTGAAATATCACTCAAAGATAACTGTTGTATATAGTAATGTGAATAAAAACTATGTTTGGTGACAGCTAAGGATTCATCACAGCTTAGCCAGCTAATCAAAAACCAGGAAGCATGAAAATAAAAAGTTAAAAATCTCCAACATTCTTTGCTATATTCACATCTCTTACAACACTTTCAACAACACACTCCAGCATTTCATAAGGCCTCCATTCAACATATAACACACAAAAAATACAAACTATGGTTTAATCCAACTTGTGTTGGACTGACTCAGTCCTGCCCATTTTGGGGATATGCTGGCTGGCTCCAGGTTCATCATGGCCAGGCAGACTTCCCACCATAATCTGAGTCCATCTCCCTACATAGCCAGCCTGATACTGGCAGACCAGGTGCTAGCTCATGCCAAGGCTCATAGGCCTCAACTGAACATTGGTCAATACATATCCGGAAACCAGCCTGGCTCACCTGTGTGTTAGTATTGTTAAAATAGATGTTGTTTGTAAGCATCTCTTTAGACTTTTTGCAATGCTTGTATTATGCTGCATATAGTAATCTCACTTATAACATCTATGCCCCACATGTCATAAGACTATATTGAGTGTTTGCATTGTAAACCTCTATAACTGTATTTCACCAAACAGGGAAGGAGCATTAACTAATGTAAAATGCTGACTTCCTACCAAACCAGTTAGGTTCTGCCCAACAAGAAGGCCAACTGAAATCAAGGAAGCAATTGTGAAACAAGAAAGAACAAAGATATTGTCAATTGCATTTCTCCCCACTCTGCCACAAAGAGGAGGTCTGTGTGTGAACTCATCCATCAGCTTGAACTCTGGGAAAAAGGGAACATCCCTAAAAAGAAGAAACTGGGTCTTTATGCTGCTGCAGGACAAAGATTTCCAAGCATAAGCAAGGAATCCCCAGCTACTTAGCTCCTCAGGACATATAGACCTTGTGTAATGCTGACAGTCAGAACTGAACCTAAGACCTCTAGAACTTAGTGCATGAGTCTCTACAGCTTGACCTGAAAGCCAGGTCACTGCTAGTTAAGGCTATAGAATGAGCAAGCAATCAATCTCTCTCTTTCTCTCTCTGTCTACATATCTATTTTTATCTCTTTCTATATCTCTCTACATCTATATCTATAAATGATATAGATATCTCCCCACTAAGTGCCATGACATGGGACACTACATGACACCCAGAAGATGTGTGGGTTACATTAGCATATTATTGAAAGTTCTATTAACTTTTGGAGCCTTGGGCTATGTCTAGACTGCAGAGTTTTTCCGGGCTACCAGAGGTTTTCCGGGATACCAGAGGTAACTCTTCTGCGTCCAGGAAATGCTCCCACTTTTTCAGAACAGTTTCCGAAAAAGTGGGAGCACTCTTTTAGCATCTCTGTATTCCTCATAAAACGTCATAAGATGATCTTCTGGAAGAGGAGGTTTTTCCCACATTTGGCCCTGTGTAAACTGGCCAAATGTTGGAAAAACCTCTTCCGAAAAAAACAAGCAGAAAAAGGAGGGGGAAAAAACCGCAGTGTAGACATAGCCTGAGAATGTAACTCATGTGTGGGGGGGGCAGGGAGGGCTGTTTAGCTCTAACCTTGTAAATAACTATTTCTTTTTCTTAATTAATTCGTCTTTAGTTAATTTATTATAGGATTGACTACAAACATTGTCTTTAGTGTAATATCTAAAGTGTAATTGATCTGGGATATGTGACTAGTCCTTTTGGACTGAGAGTATCCAGAATATAGTGATTTTTAGGGTAAGGGACCTCTGCCACAAAAGCAAACTTACTTGGCTGGCAGGATAGATCAGAGTAGCCAAGGGCACTGTCTGTGATTCCATGTTAAGGCTGTTACAGTGCTTGATGGATTCATACTTGATAAATGGTTCGTGAAATCTAAGCATAGAACTCACAACTAATTTGGAATATTTGCTCTGCTTCTTAACAGTCTGCCCTAAGTCTGGTATTCGTGCACTTAAGCTGCTCCAGATAGCTTGACAGCTAGATCCCTGTGTAATGTGCTTCTATGTCTGTTGCTGATGCCAATGTCCCTGTCAGTAAATTTGCCACTGAAAGGTGCATTATCAAGTAGCAAGTGAGAACACATGGTAGGAGTACCATAATTGTTCTTATTTATCCTTATTACTATTTGCAGTGTAGTGCCTGTCCCCATAGCAGAATGTATGGGTAAGGGTAGACCCAACAAGCACCTTCAGGGAAACACTGCAAGAGGCATTGCAGTAATATCTCAGGAAACAAGTAATATGGGTGCCATGCTTGAAACTGTTTTTTATTTCAATAGGCACTAAGCAGCTACTTGAAAATGCCACTAGGTGCCTGAATACCTTTAAAATTCTAGCCCTGAGCTTCTCTTCAGGCCTTGACGGTGAGGAGTCCTGTGGCACCTTACAGACTAACCAAAGTGTTGGAGCATAAGCTTTCGTGGGCAAAGACCCACTTCGTCAGATGCATGACGAAGTGGGTCTTTGCCCACGAAAGCTTATGCTCCAACACTTCGGTTAGTCTATAAGGTGCCACAGGACTCCTCACCGCCTTTGCAGATTCAGACTAACACGGCTACCCCTCTGATACTTGACATCTTCAGGCCTTCTCTTCCTTATCTGGCAATCTCAAGACTAGATTGTTTTGGATACACAGGCTGTTCAGCTTTACCCTGATTAAATCAGTTTTCACTATATTTTGGCTTATTGTAAATCTGGATCATTCCAAACATCAATTGTTCAATCTTCAGCCAGAGTCAAACAAATATCATTCATTTTACTTACTGATTATTCTAGTTATCTTTTCCCCCATCTGTCTTAGGCACCCTCACTCTAATGCTTAGAGTTAAACCTGTACCAAGGTTGTGCTGCTTGAATGTTAAAAAATTTAAAAAATTATCAAGGGCCCAATCTTAATAGTGGGAAGTCAGTAGGAATTTTTCTACGGTGGACTTTATAATCACAGTTTCAAATTTATTTTAGTATTGCTATTATACATAGATCCATATTAAAAAGTCAACAGCTCTTTTTAAATAAGATGTTTTAAAGAACAATGCATAGGCACTATTTTCATTCACCTAAAAAATCCAACTGTTAAGTGACCAAAGGCATTTACAACTGAAATGTTTCTTCAAGATTTCAGAATTACAGTCAATAATCTTAACAAACAATTAAGATAAACTAAAAATAAAGGAGAGAGTACATGGGCCAGATCCTCAGCTGGTGTAAATCAGTGTAGCTTCATTGTGTTCTGCCCCAGAAGTGACTTTTTCACTGGTGGTATGATGACTTAGACAAGCTGAGGTTCTGACTCTGTATCAGTAATTTAAGGGGGAAAAAACTCAGAATTTTTTGTAAAACAAGCATTACTGACCTACAGAATTTAGAGTCAAGGTTAAATTGAAAGGTAAATAATCAAAATATATGTTTAAAGCACTCACAGCTTTAATTCTGCCTTGTAACACCACCAATCTCTTCTCTTCCTTTCTTTATACTTTTTTTTTCTTTGAATTTTATTGTATAAATGCTTCCTCATTGACTAATGTTTTCCCTTCTTCGATGTGGGTATGGATTATTTAGGATCAAGGACTTTCTTAAGGCTTTAGTTTAAGAAGTTATCAACTACATCTATGTATGTATGAAATTCTCTCCTCTCATCCTTTCTTTGTAATATTTTTATTAATATTTTTCATAATATTTCTAGAAGTTTGCATTCCATGACTGAAGAAATCAGAAATTTTTGAAGACATTATGGCACTGATTCAGCAAACCACGTAAGTATCGTGTATACTTGAACATAAGCCCTTTGGTTTGTGTCAACCCCCAAAACATACAGAAAAAAATGGTAAAAAAATCAATGACCCTTTTATAAGCTGACTTCGGTGTACAGACTTCCACTCCCAGTTCGTCAGCATCAGTGTGGGCTGAGGGATGAGGTAGCTGCTGCCATTTGCTGTTCCCAGACAATGGGAGCTGAGAAGCTCCATGCCTGCAGTCTGCACGTCCCTCACACTCTGCAAGCACATAAATCTCCCAGAATGCCAGCAGCTTACCCTAACAGGCTAGGAGCCAAAGTTTGCTGATCTCTGTTGTAGATGAAGTTCATGACTTGCTTCTTTTTAAAAAAGTGCTAAGATTTTATTTTTATTTTAATTGTCTCCATATGAGATTTGGCCCTTCTACTTCACAAAGTGCTAGACCTTACAAGACAATCAAAAATACAATGAATGACAGTACTATGGCCCTGGTGTTAGTCTGCTACTGAGGAATTTGAACTCTTCATGCATGTTGACCTACCGGACCCCCTAAGTTTCCAAGCAATCTGAAAATATAATATGCAGAATTGAAATCTTTAATAAAATGTAAATAGCTTGTTATCACCCCAGACATGCCAATATGCAGGGATTCTTTTAAATAAACATTGAACAATTACAATTTGACAGTGATAAAGCACATGACATTCCTCTATAAAGTTCTATAAAATCTAAAAATTATTTTCTAAGATTTTCATACTAGCGTTCAAGATGAACAACAGTGAAACAAAAAAAATGATATGCTAATGATGCAAAATTTAAACTTAAAGTTGTTGAATATGCAGAAGCAAACAATAATTGTGCTATTGCTTGTGAATTCTGCATCCATGAGAAACAAGAGAACAGTGAAAAAATAAAGCAACATTAAAAGACATGTCAAGAGGAAAGAACAAATGTCCAACAAGGGGCACTTCATTTTCTATGCTGGAGAAAGATCTCAGTGATTGGGTTGCTGAATGTTGACAAAATGGGTACCATTTAGAACTGGAATTTATTTGCATGGTTTGCAAATGTCAAAAGATGAGAAATACAAATCAAAAAAGCAATCAGTGTTTGTTGCATCAGCTGGTTGGTGTACTCACTTCATGAACTGTCATGGGCTCTGTATTCGGCAGTGAACAAAGATAGCGGAAAAGCTGCCGAGAGACCTTGAAGAAAAAAACTGAATCTTTCCAAAGGTTTATTATAAAACATTGAAAGGAATATGCATTTGAGTGGTCACAAATAGGAAATATGGATGAAACACCGATGATATTTGATCTCCTGAGCAACAGAATAGTAACTGGTATTGGTGAGAAAACAGTTTTAATTAAAATCACTGGCCATGAAAAAAATCCATTTACATGAAAAGGGATGGATGGATGAGAGTGGGACTGTTGAATGGCTGAAAAACGTGTGGAATGAGAGACCAGGAGCACTTCTCAAAAAAACCTTCTTTTGCTTGTTTGGGACATGTTCAGGGCACATAGGACGGATGAGGTGAAACAAGTGGCCAAAAAAATGAAAACTATTTTGTCCATAATACCTGGAGGCTTAACTTCTGTTCTACAACTGCTTGATGTCTACCTGAACAAGCCATTTAAGGAGAGTCTACACAAAATGTGGTCTAACTGCATGTGCTCAGGCTTGGCAAAATAAGCGGCAGAACGGCTCTTGCGCAAGAGGGGGTTTTTACGCAAGAAGGAGCAATGTAGATGTAGCCTATGTGTTCAAGTGGTTTGCTGATTTGGGACCTAAACAATGCTTAATCTGTAATGAAAGATGTGCTGGGGTTCAAAAAGTTATGTTCCAGGCTACAAACAATTTTTTACATTCATAAATAATGCAGCAAGCCCACAGGTGCTTGGACTATGAACTGCCAACCCTAGAGGTGCTGGGGCTCAGTCCCGACATGCCCTATCACAAATTCAGCACTAAGTCTACACTTGTACATGGCCAGATTATCCAACAGGCACAGTGCCTAGGACCTATGAAAAATTTAGGGCCTACAAAATTTAGGGCCTAAAAAAAATCATAATTGACTAAAAAATAAGAAAACTGCTAAATCACACTTAATAATTTACTATTTTTTATTAGAATCCATGTGAAAATTATATTTTACCTGTTTTTAATATGTGTATCTCTTCAGAAACAGTCCTTTCCAAGTATTATTTTTTCACTTTATTATCAGGTATAAATAAACAACCTTTCACTACCTAATTACAGTGTTTGCATTTTACAGTTGTGTTTCAGAAATCCTAGGATACTACTAAACACTATTTCTGATGGAAATGCATGGCCAGCATCAGCCATTGTATTGTTATTTTGTAAATGACACTGAATGATCTTGAAATACAATGTTGCCAGTTTATCAGCTCGGCTGTGCAAGGTATTGTTCTGTGGATTTTACAGTTGCAGAGGCGGCAACATCACCATACTTTTCTACTTATCAGCTAATTAACTATCAGGTGAATCCTAAATCTAATTGTAGTATACAACAAAATTGCTATTAATTTAAAATAAAGTGCCATGAATTTCTCACACAGTGCACCACTTTTAAGAAAGAAAATTAAAGTGAGTGATATTAGGTGTATAGCTGATAGGGCATTTCTCCCTTAGTTTATATAGTTTAATTTAAGGGCCTACAATTATGAGAGTGCCTGGGGCCTACGAAGAGCTTAATCCGGCCCTAGAATTAAGTATATCTGACATAATATATTTCATGTAATTGCTATATTGTCATTATGTGTGCCTAGGAGATTTAGTATATGTAAAGACATGGGTAAAAAAATTAAAAATCACCTAAGTGATTTAGTACCCCATGTCTTTTAGGAGGATGACTTTCAGTGGATTTTAAGAGCTTAAATTACCTAGGCATTTTTGAAAATTCTGCCATAGTTTGTTTTAACTAATACTTGTAAAATTTGTGGATCATAGAAACTTAAGCTCCAGATCAATAATCCATCCTTGTTCAACAAAGCACTAAAGCACATGTTTATGTGCTTTGTTGAATAGCAACAGATTTATGTAACTGTCTATGTGTTCTGTTAAGTTGGCCTTAATGAAGAATGTTGAATAGTTACCTTCTTTATGCTATTTATCTAACAAGAAATGTGAAATGTACATATATTTCATTGGAAATATATGACTATAAAGAAAGTTGGCACTTCTTCAAGAACCATATGATTAAGATTAAAGGATTTTAGTATGCATGGTCTCAGAATAGTTTAAACTGATCTGTAAAGATAAATTATGTCTTTCATATTTTTTCCTGATGAATCATCAAAGCACAGAATTAAGGTTATTTTGTCTCTATATTTGGTACTCATATGAACACGGCCAGAATACTGTGTCCGCTTCTGGTGTCCACAATTCAAAAAAGATGTTGATAAATTGGGGAGAGTTAAGAAAAGAGCCATGGGAATGATTAAACAATTACAAAGCCCATCTTACAGTGATAGACTCAATGAGTTTCATCTATATAGCTTAACAAACAGAAGGTTAAAGGGTGACCTGATTATAATCTACATATACCTACATGGGGAATAATGATTTAATAATGGGCTCTTCAGTCTAGCAGAGAAAGGCATAGCATGATCCAATGGTCAGAAGCTAAAGACAGACAAAGTCAGACTGGCATTAAAGTGTAATAATTTTAAGTCAGGGTAATTCATTATTGGCATGCTTTCCAAAGGATCATGGAGAATTCTCCATCACCCAAATTTCTAAAATCAAAGCTGTATGTTTTTCTAAATGATAAACTCTATGAATTATTTTCAGGAAGTTCTGTGAGCTGTGTTATACACGAGGTCAGACTAGATCATCACAATGGACTCTTCTGGTCTTGGAGTCTATGAAAGGCTGTATGGGTACCTTCACAGTCCATTTCTTTGCCTTCACATGTTTGGAGCTCTTAAGATTAACTGTAGGTTCTGAATTTCATAGGTTCAGAATGCTTGTTTTTGTGATTATTAAAATATTTTTATGATATTTTCATCTTTAAATTATTGATAGGTGCTGTTAAAACATTGATACCAATTTAACATAATTTTCTGTCTGCGACATTAATATTGAGCATTTGTAAAATGTCAGAATATTTCACCAACAGATCTCAGTGCTTTTCAAATCATTATTAACCCCATTTTAAAGATAGGTTATATGACTCATCAAATTACACTGTGAGTCAATCAAAATCAGGAAATTTCCACAGGTCTTATGACTTTCATTGTGGTGCCCTGTCTGCTTCACCACATCACCTTCTGACTCATTCTGCTGGTGTGCCCCAGGTATCTAGAAAGAATCTTCTGAAGCAAAATACAGTACCTCTGCCTTTGGTCTTGTCTTAAAAAAGTCTCTCTCATACACTCCTTTCTCGCTGAAGACAGATGGACACAATAAGGCATAAGCATTGGCTTCATCACCGTAATTAGTTCTGTCACTGATGCGGCGAATACGTGGGGCAGGAATATCTGAACGAATGGTTGGAACGCCACATAATGGGTAACCTATGGAAAATATAGATATAGATATATATAACAAAAGAAATGAAAAAACTATGTGTGTAGCACTAGCTCACACAGACATAGCAGCTGTGCCATACAGTAGTCCCCCAAACTAAAGATGGGTGAACTATTTTGCATAAAATAAGAACTAACTTGAAATTTTGCGTAAAACTCACGTCAAATCTTTTATGGGATTTTTAAAAAGAGATTATTTAATTTTCCTCCCAACAGTTTTCATGTACTTTTACATTTCATGGTTTCAGCTACAAACAGAAGCATAACTATTTAAATACTGTAAGGGAGGCTGCTGTTGCTTTATTTCCAAACAAGCCAGAAACAGGATTTTACTAGAAATATAATAAAAAAATGGGTTCTTCTGAGACTTCCAGCATAATATCTATACCAAAGTATTTTGATTAACATCCAAACTTTTGGGTGCTTATCCAAAATGAACATCCAAACACCAGTCATAAATATATGAATCATATTAATACTGTTGGATAAATTAGATTTAGATAATAAACTGTCCTATGAATCAGCACATTTGCTAATACTTTCTAAAATTGCTTCTGATTTTCTTTTCAATAACATTCACTGTACTTACAAGTTGCAGGGAGACCTCCTACAATTGCATTGTACTGAGAAGAAGTTGTGCGATAGTCAGCAAATACACGATCTGTTGGTCTTGTAAGAGTTTTTGGTGTCTTTTCTGAGGTTCCAGGTTCCTTTGGTACAAGATCTTCATCCTTCAACAGTGAGCCATTATTTGCTTTGGTTTCTGCATCTTCAGGTAGCAAAGGCTCAGAAGCATCCGGCTTTTTCCCTATATAATGTGGTTATAAAATGGCCAAAAATTACTAGATGAATACAACAGTAAACATTTTCAGTAGTAAAATGTTTTAAAACTGCATTATTATTCAGTAGAAAAAAAGATTTAATATATAGATAACACATTATCAAATGTTCTGAGAGATTTTTAATCTCTTCTGCTTTATGGAATACATTCATATAGCAAAATAACTCTTCACAAAAGAAAAAACCCCGACTGTTCTGATAGAAATTTCAACCTGATATGCTCTGATATTAACTCAAATTGATATTAACTCAATTTGATAAATCAAAATCCTTGGACTTTTATAGTCTTCAGTGGTTCACTTCAAGGAAAATAAAAACAAAAACTTTCTCCAAAGATTTATCCTGATTGCAGAGAGAGAGAACTTTGGTAAAACCCACTTTAATACTAAATTTTTGCATATATAAAAAAGGGAAAAAAAACAGTTTTTACAGACTAAAAATTGGTGATCAGAATGTACCTTAATATAGCACAATGAGGCAGTGGTGGTCATGTTTAAGGTTCTTATACTGTGTTCAGCACCATGGTATCCTCCAACAGAGCATTAAGCAACTTAACTACACATTTCTCACATATTGATTGTTCTTTCGTGCTGGTTATGGCTCCTGAGGACACATCTACACAGCAGGGCTAAAGCCAAAATAAGCTATACAACTTGAGCTACGTCAATCACATAGCTTAAGTAGAAATAACTTATTTCAGCTTTTAGTGCTGTCTACACAGCAGGAAGTCCGAGTTAGAGCACTCTGCCTCCAACTTTCCTTACTCCTCATACAATGAATGTTACAGGAGTCAGAGTCAGAAGTCCTCCGGCTCGACATTATTTCAATATTATGTCAAAATAAAATTGCTTGCAGTGTAGACATGGACTATGTTATTTCAGAACAATGTCAGGATCAAGCACCATCTAGATCATCCCTGATAAAGGTTTGTCTAACCAGTTCTTAAATATCACCAATGATGAAGATTCTACAACCTCCCTAGGCAATTTATTCCAGTGCTTAATCACCCTGACAGGAAATTTTTCCTAATGTCCAACCTAATCTTCGCTTGCCTCAATTTAAGTCCATTGATCTTGTCCTATCATCAGAAATTAAAGAGAAGAATTTTTCACCCTCTTCCTTGTAACAATTTTTTAGATACTTGAAAGGTGCTAATCATGTTCCCTTTCAGTCTTCTCTTTTCCAGACTAA
>CM057846.1:175906958-175921476 GCA_030068395.1 Apalone spinifera | reverse complement strand
GATGGAAAGGGGTAGCTCCATGATCAGAGAGGGCTAGAGGAGAAGTGGACACAGGGGTAAGAGAAGGGCTGGTACAGGGGAAAGGGGGCAAGTCCCCAAAGTGTTGAGGGGAGTGAGAAGGGCAGGAGCCAGGACAGCAGAGGAGGGTAAGGAGTGGCGGGCAGGAAGCACCAGGGGAGCAGATGGGTCAACGGGAGGATAGGAGAAATGACAGCAGAGGGGAAAGGGAGAGGTTTATAAGATATTTATTAATAATTTTTGTGCCACAGGGCACATAGCCGAACAAGCACACGTGAACTCAATACTGGTGCACAAGACAAAATACACTCCGCTCATGGGAGAAAAATCTTAGAACGAACACTTTCCCCAGCCTCTCCCCCTGAGTTAATGTCATGAAAATTGGTTAATGAAATTGCAAGATAGTTGCATGGGGGGTGTCCTGTGGGGGGTCAAACCCATCCCTATTGGTAGTATGATGGTGGGAAGAGTACTTAAAGGGCTCACACCATACCCTTTACTTCTGGTCATGTGTCCATCTTGAGCCAGGAAGTACTATCTCCAGGGGGTGGGACTTCTTCTGGCAGGGGGCGTAGCTAATGGGGGTCAGAGGCATGGCTAACATGCCCCTAATTTTGGTTCAGAAAATATGGTCACTGTAGGTATCATATCCATGTGCTTGCACTTGAAGAGCTTGGTTTCTTATGAGAGTCTCCAGTTTTAAGAGAGCTTGGTTTATTTATTATTTTGGCTAAGATCATGTGTATTGTCTGTTGGCTGGTTGACTTGAATATTGTGGTGTTTTTTTTTTAATCTCATGATTTTCAGAGCTAGGTGGAGGGCTCATTCATGATTTTGAGTGCTTGGGGTTGCAATACTATGATGTCATGACCCATAACCAAGCGGCTGTGGCTTGCAGATCATCATCAGCCTGCACCAGTCCCGAGCTCCGTAAACTCCTCAACAAGCAAAGCAGCTCCAAATGGCGCTGGCCCTTTAAGTGGCCTTGGGCGTAGTCGGGGGAGGAGTTCGCACTCCTTCGAGAGAGCCGGGCTGGAACAGGTCACGTGAGTGTCTGGCAACTGCCATGCCAGTTACCGAGGCGGAAGCGTCTGTCACAGGGGTGTCACCGGACAACGCCCCCCCCCGTCACTCTCTGTATCCCACCGTCCTTTGCGCGTTGTGCTATGAGTGGCTTCTTGCACGGTGGCCGAGCTGGGGCCGGCCCGCTGCTGTCCGTGGGTTTTGCCTCGGTGATAGCGTTGGGGCGGAACCACCCAACGCGCCACCCACGCAGCTCCCGGAACTGAATGGAACACGGGGCCGTGACGTGGCGGAGGGGGGGAGGCGGAAGTGCGTGTGTGTGTTTTGGTCCGGCAGGAGGAGGCGGAAGTTGGCGGCGGCCCGGGTGAGACACGGCAGCGCCCCCGCCCCTCACCCGCTGCACCCGGCGGAGGAGCCGCCGCCTCTCTCAGCCGCGGGAGCGCGAGAAGCCGCTGCGCCGCCCGCACTGCCCCGCGCGCGGCTGCCCAGCACCCGCCAGGTGAGGAGACAGCGGCCGAACTCCGCCAGCGGGGGGAAGGGGCGGTCACAGAGCCGCCCATGGGAACCCTCCTCCTGAACGCGCCGTCTCCTAGCGCCGCGGGGCCTCGGAACTGGACCCCGGGCAGGGGACGGGGAGTGGCTGGTCTCTCTCCCCCGCCTCAAAATGGCGCCCCCGAGTCTCCCACTTCCCCATATTCTGGCTGGGGCTGGGAGCAGCCATGGGGGGATGGAAGGAATCGGTGGGTGCGCGTCTTCCCCGCTCTGCTCCCACAGCCTGCTGTGTGACGCGGTGGCTGCGTCTCCTTCCCCCACAACTGCAGCTGGGGCAGCCAGGGCGCCCGGCGGCGGCGTGGGAACTGGGAAAGGAAACTACCAGAGCACCCAACCCCTCCTTTTGCAACTGCTCCCCGACCTCGCGTGGGGCGGGGCGGGATTCGTTACACACGTAGTAGCCTGCTCACTACACCCGGGGTTGATGCTGTAAAACAGCCCGTCTTCAAGAGGGAGCAGACTGGTAAAAAGTTACCGTAAAACTTCCGTGGAAGAAGGCAGGGCGTAGGAGAGTGTGTGGAAAACTAAGCCAGGTTCTGCCATGGTCGTCTTGTGCTCGTCCTCCCCTAGATGAAAGCTTCTGGGTTGAGGAGAAACTGAACGATTCACTCGATTAAAATCTATATCTTCCCCAGTGGCATTTAAAGCAACTCAAAAACATATCATAACTGGGGGTTGTTTCATTTTTTTATGGATGGGGATAGGTGAACATGTAAGTGAGCAAACGTTTAAACTGCTGATGTTTTAGACCTCTTTCAGATTTGTTGTTGATAACTTACATTAGGTGATTGGAGAGTTTGGTCATAGATGACCCTTTCCTTATATTTCCTTATATAGTCACAACAGGAAATTGATACAAAAACAATCAGTAACTCACATACAGCGTGCACACAAGGCTTCTCTCTCCGTATAAAAGTTTTTTCTAAATAATGACAATGTTCCTGCTGGGTGATGGAATGGTGTTGTCATGTCATCAGTGTCAACAGGCTCTCTGGATAAAGTGAAACGGCCAGCGGAGGGGAGGAGTAGGCGAGCATAGCAAGCAGAGGGTGCAGCCCCCTGATTATCTTTAATTGGAAGGATGTACATTTCATAGTCTACCTGTGTGATGGTTTACTTGTTTGGTATGTTATCTCATTGCTTTTTTTTATATAAATTGGTTGGCATACAGTAAACCTTGGTATAGATGGAAAACTAACACACATACTGTAGTAAGAAAATACCATGATAAACTATACTAATTCTGTTAAGTTGCTAAGATTTTTATTTAAAGTCAATAGGAACAAGAAAATAAAGCTAGCAACAGTACAGTGTTGGCTATCTAAAGAAAGGCCTTTACTGTTTAAAATGTTAGTATCACCATGTATAATAGGTTTGTAAACCAGAATTATCTCAGGGGGTTGTATTAGAAGCAGCTCTTTCTTTTAGTAAATCCCAATGTTGTTCTTTGTGACATCTGGCTAATCAGTACTGACCGTAGTTACTTTAACAATGTAATTTATATAATGCAAAAATTGCATAATATGAAATATGAGAATATTGTGTAGGTAAAATTAGAACTGTTTTCCATTGTACTATCCATTCTGCATCTACCCCAATTTATATGAATGTGTCCCACTACTATAGTAAAGGTGGGAGTGTTAGTTTTGTTAATCTCCTTACTACTTTTTAAAAATCATCAGTCTTACTGTGATAAATGCTCTTTTGTATTGATTGTACTTTTTAAAATAGGCCCTAAACTTGCCAACGTTTCAGCTGTGCTATCAGTAATCTTGGAGAATTTGGATTACTGGTGAAATTAAGGATAGTTGTGTTGGCAAGCGTGAAATTAAGGATAGTTGTGTTGGCAAGACAAGCTATAAACAGTATTACTTCAAATACAAGAGAGTGTATTTGAACTGTAACATTCTGAAAAATATAATTTATGTAATGAACTGACTCAGTATTTTGTAATACTGTAATATTTTGTAATACAAACTACATGTGTGTTATAGAGTGTTTTGGTATTTAAGGAGAATCACAGGGGAAAAATAAAACCAGCAGTTATAAATCCCATTGGGTAATTTGCCAATGTATTTTCCTAATATATATCTGATCTTTGTTCCTCTACTGGCATGCTGACCTGGAGCTGCGATGGTTTAGTGTATCCTGAAAAAAATCAGACACTAATGATGGAAAAGATCTATTAAAACATCATGAATGCCTACTGTAATTCAGAATGGATCTTTTGCAGTATATTCCCACTGCGTATTTCTTAAACTATTGGAGAGAGAAAATGCAAGTGGATTTTCTTGTAACCCTTCTCAGATGGATAACTTATTTTGGGTTGATATGGAGAAACTAAAAATGTTTAGGAAACAGTTACTTTCCTAAACTAACTCATCCGGTTCTTATATAGCCCATATATTTCTTTAACATGTCTGGTTTTATTTGAAAGCTTGAGTTCAGATCAAGATCTTCATCTTTGTTGACCATAGACCAAATTTTACATATTGTTTATGATCATCCTTAAAATTCAGGTTTCTAATGGTAAAGTTAAAACAAGGTTTATGAATTTTCAGTTCTCCAGCTAGCTTTACTTCATGTATTTGCTATCCTAAAATATCCCTGTGAAACAAATAGCTTACTCAGAGCATAAATAGCTGATTTTGCATTGCTCTAGTGCCTAGGAGCTGTACCTCATGTTAACCAATGTGGGACATCATTATCAAGACTGCATCCTATAAAAACTGCATTTTTTAGGAATGGCAACCGCTGCTAAAATGAGTGTCTGGAGTTGATGGGAAAAGCGTCCTGTAAAAACTGCATTTATTCTTTGTGTGCTTAGTATACCTACACAAGGATCTTTGCCTCTTCATGGTTATCTTATACCATGCTTTCTCTGGCCTCAAAAACTAGTATTGTACATAGGGATGTAAGCAACTAGTCGACTATCTGATAAGCAAAAGCATATTGGATAGTCGATTAGTCCCTCAACTAGCCGCTTCCCCTTCAGGGTGGAGCAGGAGCCAGTGTGTGTGTGTGGGGGGGGGGAGAGCTGCTTTAAAAGCCGATTTCCCCCCAGCACAGTCTCCGCGGGAGACGGGGAGGTGGCGGGGACTTGGCGCTGATTCCCAGCTCACACCCAATCCCAGACACTGTGCCTTTGCTTTTTAATTGTGTTAAGAGCCTGCATCTCTGAATACATTTAGAAATCAAAAGCGCAGCAGGGGGCACAGCTGATTCTCAGCTTGCACCAGGTCTCCCTCACTGTGCTCCCGGTTTTTTTACACTTAAGGCTGCTGCGCAGTGGGGGGGACGCAGCGCAAGCCGGGAATCAGTTAGTACTGGGTCCCACCCACACCACCGCTGCACTTCAGCCTTTTAAATGTAGTAAGAGCCTATTGGCTCTCAATACATTTAAAAGGTGGAGATGGGAGCTAACCCTGCTGCAGCTCCCCTGCTTATCAACTAATTGACTAGTTGATGGAAAATCCATCGACTTAGTCGATTAGTTGATTAAATTTAACATCTCTGATTGTACATATGATTTAAGAAAGTGGTGAACAAGTGTGGTCTGAATCTAAGGAGAGATCTTGGGTTACAGGATAATTGAAGATCTTTTTTTAAAAAAATCCCTTTTAGATACTCATATGAATATATAGCTGTTTAAAGAAATTTGATATTTTTCATTGAGCATATCAAGTAGTCTGGTTTTTTTACCAGTCTGAAAAATATTAATACTTCATATTTCATTTTGAAAGTGGGTTTATGAAAGGAATACTAAGTTTTGGAACCACCTACTAAGAGTAATTGAGGAAATACAAAAACTTAAGGCCTTACCTTCTTGTGAGGGTTTCTACCTATGCTTAAGGGAATGTTGACTCTCTTGCTCTGCAACTTGGACAACCAAATATGCATTAAAATGTCTAGCTTTTTAAGCTGAAAGATTATTTGCAGTCCCCGTGGGGTCATAATAATTGAGTGGCCTTAGTGTAGTGGATTTTCTTGTACAATATTGAATATGTTGGCATAAGCTGGCAGCTTGGAGAAGCTCTCTGTCTTCTGGAAACTAATTTTTAAATGCTAGAAACATGCCAAATGTAACAGCTGTAACTCAATCTGCAATATTTAGAAAACATCTTTATTACAGAGATAATTAGGACAAGCCTCAAAAACTATACCACCTCACGTTGCCAGAGGTTTTCTTTCATGCTATCAGCAGACTTGTTTTGAAGTTGCTGGAATTTCACATGACTTTAGTTGGGTTTGAGTCCCCTTCAGAGAGAGAGCTAATAAAACATTTTGCTCTTTGTATAGTGCCTTTCATCCATAGTATCTAAGCACATAGATCACCCAGTCATGAATGAGGACCACCAAAATATATAGAATCATGAACTTTCATGTTTAAAATCCACTTCATTAGATGAGTGGAGTGGAAATAACAGAAAATGTTCTGTATATAATGTATGTATATATGTGTAAACAGCCTCCCATAATGGATTTATCTCCTCCTCCCCTCTCTGCTTGAAAGCAATGGCAATCTTTTTCCACTGTCTTGTTCTTCTCTTCTCTCCCTCTCCTCCCCCACCCCCAAATCTATGCAAGTGCCATAGAACAGCACGCATGGACCCTGCTCAGCTTCAACTGTTGTGGCAAGCATTGCAAACACTTCACCCATTATGTTGTAGTTTGTCCAGAGCCTAGTCAGGAGCTGTAGGCATGAGGAAGAATGTGAGGCCATGAACAACACACATGCAGGAAACCATTGAATGGAGCAGTTTGCATATGCTGGCAGCAGCCAGGCCTGTTGTAAGAGTGCAATGTTGATTCTGGTCCCATGAGACAAGTAGAGACTGATGGAACCACATAGTTATGCAGCTATGGGCCAATGACCAGTGGCTGCAAAACTTTCTCATGAGTAAAGACTGCTTTCATGGAACTTTGTGAATTGTTCTCCCCTGCCTTGAAATGTAGTAATGCTAGAATTAGACCCTCTCTGACACTGAAGAAGTGAGTGGCAATAGTCCTGTGGAAGCTTGCAATGCCAGACTGCTACCAGTCAGTTGGGAATCAATTCAGAGTAGGTAAATCTACTGTGGGAGCTGCTGTGATTCAAGTAGCCAAGGCAATCAATACCCTTCTGCTAAGGAGAGTAGTGACTCTGGGGAACGTTCAGGATCTAGTGGAGGGCTTTGCTGCAACAGGGTTCTCTATCTGTGCTGGGGCAATGGATGGAATGCATATCCCTTTCTAGGCACCTTGCCAAAGAGTACATAAATAGAAGTATTTCTCAATGGTGTCACAGGTGTTGATGGATCATACGGACTATTTCACCAACATCAATGTGGGGATGGTTGGGCGAGGAACATGAGGGGTGCCTCTTTAGGAACTTCCTTCCAAGACCAGAAAATTTCTACTGGAGATGTTGAAATGCCGAAAGTTATCCTTGAAGACTGAGCCTACCCCTTGTTTCATGCCTCATGAAGCTGTACAAAGGCAGCCTGGACAACAATAAGGAGCAGTTCATTTACAGGCTGAACAAGTGCAGAGTGGTGTTAAAAGGTTCCTTTGGCCATTTAAAGGGATATTTTTGCAGTTTATTGACTACAGCCGCTCCCCGAGTTGTGAACGGTCGAGTTACGACCGTTCACACTTACGACCAAAGTTCCCATAGAGCGGTCGTAAAGGCGGTCCCCGAGTTACGAACGTGAACAGCGCGGTCACATGTAACTCAATGACGTCCGAGTTACGAACGGATCGAGTTACAGCCAAGTGTTTGGTCCGTAACTCGTTCGTAACTCGGGGAGAGGCTGTAGTTTAGACCTCAGCAAAAGCAATATTCCCATTGTTGTTGCTGCTTGCTGTGTGCTCCATCATAATATATGTGAAAGTAAGGGGGAAAAGTTGGGGGGTAAGGGTTCAAGGCAGATCACTTAGCGGCTAATTATGAGCAGCCAAACACCAGGGCACTAGAGAGCACATTGAAGGGCACTGCAAATCATAGAGGCATTGAAAATCAGTTTCATGAATGACCAGACAGTGATGTGACAGTGATGTATGTTGCTCTTAATAAGCTGTCCCTTTTTGTAAGTGTACAGGCTTATAGATCACTCTCAATCCCACCCCTAGACATGCCACAGTTGATGCAATAAAGATCCTGTTCTTAAATCATGTATTTCTATTTAGGAAACACGGGGAACAGAGATAAAAAAGGAGTTCATGACATGAGGTCTGATGGGGGCAGGGGAGCACAAGGGCAAGTAACTTATCACAGTCCTCCTGTGTAGCAATCAAAGCTGTGGGATTTAAAGCCTTCTGTTCAGGAGTCATCCCTGTGAGTTGAGTGAAAGGTTGCCTGTGACTGTTCTCCCCCCTTTCCCCTGGCATTCAGGGGCACCTAGCAGAGGAAGCTATGGAAGTTGGTGAGGAGGGCAGGTGGTTTATCAGAAGGTGCAGGGGGACACTGCTGTAGGTGCTTTTTCTGCATCTCTAATACATGCCCCTCACCATGAGCCTCAACATCTCATCCTGTGTCTTAGGCTCCTGTTCCCTGCATGCTCTCTTGTTCGGTGCAGATGATCAGTAACAGCATTCTCCATGCATTCTAGTTGAGCAGGTGGATTGCATTTGCTCATTTAATATTTCATCCTATATGGGTTTTTTTCTGCCTTCTGATGTGTGTTAGCTGAAGTGCTAAAGGATCTGGGGGAGTTGATAAGTCATTGTTTCAGCTGCATTGGGGAAAAAAATCAAGGGTAGACTTTAGAGAAGACACATTGTAAAACACAGAAGGTTAACTCTTTTACAACAAATGAAGCAATGTGCTGTACAAAAGGCACGTGTTATGATAAACTTGGCTTCAAACATGCATGTAGAAGACACAGCACAGCATGGGATAGCTGAACTGTGTTTGGAGGCATGGTAAGCAACAGGTTGGATTTCTTGTGCTTTTGCTTTTGCTTTGAAAACCTGACACAGAGTGTTTGCAAAGTGCAGTACTCATGGTTATCTAGGCATCTGCATTTGCAAAGGGGCCAGTGTTTGCAGAGGGCCCTGTAAGGAGGAGGGAAACTGGTGGGTTTGTGGGGATGTATCCCCTTTGCCCCCCAACCCTGCAGACTGCAATTCTCCCTTGCCACAGTGACCTGTGAGGTAGGTGGGGACCTGTGTTTTTGGGATAAGCCCTTTACAAATAGGGCAGCAAACTTGGGGTGGTCATCTGTGGGGGATGAGCAAATGGAGGTGGATTGCTTCAGTCTGTCAATTACAGAGCTTCCCCTATTTCATGTACAGCCTCTCTCCGACTTACGAACCGGTTACGGACCAAGCAATTGGTTGTAACTCGGTTTGTTCATAAGTCGGACCCCATTGAGTTACACGCGACCGCGCTGTTCGTAAGCGTGGATCGTGTTCGTAACTCAGGATCCGCCATTTACAACAGCTGTGGTCGTAACTGCGAACGGTCGTAAGTCGACCATTCGCAACTCGGGGACCGGCTGTACTATATCTGTATTCTTCGAATCAGAGAGCATGATAGACAGTGGATACTGACTGAATATGACCAGAGACCTGGGATCTTATGCTGCTATGCTTTGTGCTTCAGTGATGCCAGATCACTAACTGCTGGCTTGGCGCAGAAGGGTTTTCTACTGTGGAGGCTAGAATAAGGCAAGCTTCCCCAGAAACCTAAGAAGGATGAAAGAGTTGAAAGAGATGTGCAGGGAGGATTTTCACTCCATCTCCAGACACATTAACAAACTTCTGGGAAGTGCCTACCCCTTCCCCCTCATAGGAAGACTTGGCAGCCAGTGTATCCCTCAGGGAAGATCAAACAGATAAAACCCAATTATGTTTACCTATTGTAGCATAATTGCAAATATGAACTCATCATATTTGTGCCTTCCTCAACATCAGGGTCCAGCAACAATAAGACCTGGGGGAGATTGGCGCCAAAGTTAGAAAAAGGTCCTGGCTGTCAGTGAGATTGGATCCTTCCCTTGCCTGCTGAGAATTCTCCTCCTCATGATCTACAGTTTCCTCCTTTTGGCCCTGGCTGCTGGAAGAATCACTTGGGAGGTATCCACAGACAGTTTCGGGATAGTGGTTTCCCCCTTCACCCTCCCATTCCCGAATCCTATACAGTTGCTCATAAAAGCTGCATGTTGGAGGCTCTGACCTGGACTGACCATTTGCCTCCTTTGTCTTCTGGTACATGTCCCTGAGCTCGTCCATTTTCACGCAGCACCGCTGGGTGCTATATCCTTTTACCACCACCATGCCCTGTGCTATTCTGGCATAGATATCAGTTTTTCTTCTGCTGTTTTGGAGTTCTTCCTGCACAGATTCCTCTCCCCACACAGCAGTCAGTTACAGGATCTTATGCATGCTCCATGCTAAAGCTGGCTTATGACCCTGGCATTCATGGTCAGGTGTGCTACTGAGGTGAGCTGCTGGGCTTGCCATACTGGACAATCAGGTAATGAAATTCAAAATTTCCCAGGACTTAATTCTGTGTACCTGGAAGTGCAGCAGAGTTGAAAGTGCTGGCCAAAGAGGTCACATTGGGGCATTATGGGACACCACCTGGAGTACAAGAATGTCAACTTCTGTAGTGCTGCATCTACACTATTCCAAGGATGACCCTGCAAGGTCAAATTCCTCCTCTCATACAGGAGGAGTACAGAAATCGACTTTAGACGCCCTTAAAGTTGATAGAAGGGGCTTGGTGGTGTAGACTCTTTGGTTATAAAATCAACTCAACATGGCTAACTTTTACCTAACCTGGTAGTATAGACAAGGCCTAAGGCCATATCTACACTAAAGATGATATAATCTTCACGTCAAAATCCTAGGTAGACATGGCAAGCTGTAATTTTGCTATTAACACTAGACACAGAAGTACTCTTTTCTACCTGATAAGAGTGGAGTAGCCAGCATAGATGTATCTCCCATATGTGGTCTTCTGACATTCACTTTTAGAATGGAATTGGGATGGTCTAGATAAAGTATTGAACCTCACTCTTTCTGAAGGCACTATCTTCTTGGAAAACGCAACTTATTCTAAGCTGTGAAAGTAGTTAAGAAAAACAGATTAGACTTTCCTACATTTTTAGTAATTTTGAAAGTGAAACTTATTAAAAGAAGCTCTGGAGACTAAAGAGCTCCAGAAGATCACATAAAGCACAGGCAGGGACAGTGCAAGCTACTCTACATTGCTGAACGAGTGTGCATTTCTGTCTGAAAAGACTGCTTACAAGTTGATTGCTGCTTGTCTAGTCCCTAAGCATTGACCTATCTGTAGATAATACTAACAAAGGGTTCCAGTTGTGAGTTGTGCTATGTGAACAGCTGTATGCTACATCCCAAATTGAGACTAACAAGTCCCTTTATGTAAGACACCAGGCAGTTATCAAATGGTGGTGATTTGATGTTCCTATTGACCTAAGGTGAAAGGTTCCATATCAGATTACCAGTCCCTTAGCTTCTCCAGGCATGTATATTAAATCAGAAAAGCTATTCAAATCAGAGGTCAGATTCAGCTGTTCAAGTCTATGTGGATTGTATTTCACATACATCATAGCAGTGTTTCCCAGTTGGTGCTCTGTGAAACCCTGGGGTTCCATGAAGTGAAAGTAAGGGTTCCATGAGAACCTGGCACTCCCCCTCCCCCTCTTAAAAAGACAGAGACAAATCGGCAGGGTTTTTTTGTTTTGTTTTGTTTTGCTTTGCTCGACAAACTGCCGCGGGCCAAGGAACCCTAAGGGTTCCTTGAAATTCTTTCAAGCTGAAAAGGGTTCCATGGCCAAATAAAATTGGGGGAAACTGCATCATAGGGATAAACTGTCAAAACTGTTGTAAAGTGATTACATTTAAAAAGTACTAGAGATTTGGATGTACATCTGAGTAACTTTTTTTCCCAGTAGTTATTCTAATTAAGCCCTTCCATTTGGTTTTACTAATTTTGACTTGAGTTGCCAAGAATTGCTTGGCATCAGCAAAATCATAAGAGGAAGTTCTCATCATTAAGTTCTTAACATTACAGAAAATGGAATTTGAATATGCAGGTCTGGATCTGTTACACTCTTAAATCTTAACCTGAGATACACAACAGAAACTGAAATCTTACAGGGAACACAGAAAATACTAGGTAATGGGTTAGGTTTTAAAATTAGCTACCATTTCTGGTATCCTGTTTGAAATTTTACACAGAAGAGGCCTGATTTCAGAAAACTGAATATTCCTCTGCCAAAAATTGGCCTTTTAAGTTATTCAGATGTACATCCAGAATCTCTAGTACTTTTTAATATCAGTGGCAAATACTTTCTCATTACTATATAATAAAAATATCTTGGAGATGTGCAGGTAGAATTCACTGTCTTATTTTACCTAAAACAATGAAAATAACTGTTCTGAGAGCTCTGGGCCCTAAACTTGGATGATTACTGGAATTCGTTTCATATAATTATGTTGCATTTGTAAGCTGTAATAGGTTTGTTTTACTCTAGTAGTGTATATATAGTTCTGACACTAATAGCATATACTATCTTTTTGATAAACAGGTTGCTACAAGTAGTAAGAACATTGAGGTTCACATCCTGGAATTCTTTCCTCTCAAGAATTTGAAACAAGGGACTTCTTTCTAACTTGGACATGGCTAATCGAGGTGCAACAAGACCCAATGGGCCAAATGCTGGGAATAAAATATGCCAGTTCAAATTAGTACTTCTGGGGGAGTCCGCAGTTGGCAAATCAAGTTTGGTGCTTCGTTTTGTAAAAGGCCAGTTTCACGAGTTTCAAGAGAGCACCATTGGAGGTGAGAAATCATGTTACTTTTTCTCTTATTTGTATTGAGTGTAAACTCTCTTTGCCAATGACTATCTTCAGAAGTGTAATGTGATGATCAGTGGTGAGCGATCTGCAGTACTGATCAAGTCCTGGCCCTCTGATCTTAAAGCTTAAGCCTCTGCTGCCTGAGCTAAACAATTATGCTGTTATTTCAAGGCTATTACAGACTTATAAACCAAGTGTGCTACTTAGTGGGGACAGAGTGGCACAAAGTAAATATGGGTAATCAGTTTACACATGTCCAATAATTCTGGAATGTGATATAGCTATTCAAAAATTGACGTGTTTAATATACAGGCAGTCCTCACTATAAATCCAATATACGTTCGAAAAAACTTGGACTTATAGTGAAACAACTTAAAATAGGGGAATTTTTTCCCCATAGCTGACTTCCATTTGCACAGATTGTGGGTTTTTTTGGTTTTGTTTTGTTTTTTGTGCAACTTAAGAGCAGGGAATGGGAGGACTTATAAAACATCAGTTCCTACAAGCATCAACGACTTTATTGCAGAATGGATGTATACCAGGGTGACTTATAGCGGGTACCCCCTATATACAGTTATATATCCTGTGAAGCAGCTTAACCATGGCTTGCTATTCAGCAAAACATATGCAACTTTTTGCAAAATTCCTGTGATCTCTCAAATCGCCTGACTTTCTTTATGAATAACGAGCAAGATGCCACAAGAGTAGAGACTAACCAAAATACATAGAATCATGAGCTTTCATGTTTGAAATCCCCTTCATCTGATGAATTGGTCTGGAAGTAACAGAAATATGTTATGTATATAATGTATGTATATATGTATAAACAGCAGAAGAAATACCTATCAGTTGTAGGACCATGTTAATGAGGCTAAGTGGACTAGATGTGTCCCATGCATAGCTTTTGATATGTAAATGCAGATACTAAAGGCAAGAGAAATTGGCTTTGTAATGCAACAACCTGTTAATGTCTTTGTTCAAGCCCAGGGTAATGATGTCAAATCTGTAGATGAATTCCAGTTCTGCAGACTCTCTCCCTGTAATTGATTAGTGAAATTCCTTCATAGAGGAATGGCTACTTTTAAATCCACGATTGAGTGACCAGACAGGTTAAAATGTTCCCTTACAAAGGTGGTACTTCCATTATTTCCCGTCCATTTCATCTGATGAAGTGGATTTTTACCCATGAAAGTTCATGATTCTATATATTTTGGTTAGTCTCTAAGATGAAGAAATACAGTTGCTGCATGTGCACTTTTCTTTAGGATTGTAAGACTAAGATTTGTATTGTCTTATAGTAGGCCCTGCTGCTCTATTGTGTGAATCTAATCTGCAGTTCAATGCTTCTATAGATGGAGTTTCACATATATGAAAAAGGAATCTTTTTCTAAATGTAGAGACTGACACAGTTGACAAAAGCAAGAAAATTCCAAATTGAATCATATTACACCAGTTTATTGGTTTGTCTAGTCATTGTAGGTTCTGCATGTCTGAGTGTGCTTACTTTTAATCTCTTTAACACTGACATAAGTGGGTGAGTTGTTTCCTATTTCAGAAGTTTGGTATGTTTTCATTGATGTGTATGTCTGGCACGGGGTTCATCTAGAATTGCTGATGTGAAAGACTTTGCATATTAAACAATTAACTTAGAGTACCAAAAAGCAAACAGCTAATAAAAGCTCCCAAGGACAGTTACAGAGAAACAAACTTCTACTTCGTGCACACACCTCCTCTCACCTCCTGTTGCAAATGAAGAATTCAGTGGTCTCTGAATCTTATAGTTGCACTTTCACATTTACCCAGGTTGGTTTCAGTTTTACACACCTAACCAGTGGGAAAAAATACTTGAAAACAGCATTGTGGACAAACATTATGAACAAGAAGCTACCAAAGTGCAAATTGAGACTAAAATATATTAAATACTGGATATTAACATATGCCTCTTCTAGGGATGTTAGTATATAGTTGTTTTAAAAATTAACCAATAAGCCTGGGCTTATCAATTAATCAGAGGCAGCAGCGGCGGGGGGGAATGCAGGACCTGATACTTGCCTCTATATGAGAGGCAGCAGTGTGGAGGGGAGGCTGTTCGTGGGGAGTTCTTCTCTTCTCC
>CM057846.1:175885046-175897828 GCA_030068395.1 Apalone spinifera | reverse complement strand
CTTGCTTCTTTGTTAACCAACAGTAGTACAGTACCCATGTTCAGAGTCTGGACATGCAGAGAAAACTTAGTATTTGAGAGTATGGTTAGGACAGGGGCTCCCTACAGCAAGTACCAGGTAGCCTTTTGAAAGTCCTTGCCACTCCTCCTCTGTAGCAACAACTGACCTTATTCTAGCAGCAAATTGGTAGGAGCTACTGCATATTTTGAAATAATGTCATAAAGTTCTGACTGGCTGCAGTTTTTTCCTGCTTTAGTCTAGGGTTACAGAGGGGTGGGTGGTCTAAATAAAGGCAAAGGAACCATTAGTGGTTATTTAAATCAGCCCTACAGGGAACATGCAGTTCAGGGACAGATGAATAACTAGGATAAGAGCAGATGACCATTGCATACATACAAAACAAATACATATCTATACCTGTCTGTCTATATATTAGAGATTTGTGCTTCTGCCTCCAAATCTGTCTTCAAGTCCATTTATTCAGGAGCTCCACCTAAATGCTAAGAGCTAGGACCTCCAAATTGGGCCTGCAGCTTCCTCTTCCCCCCTAACTTAAAGCAAGGTCAGGATTTGGTTGTGCTGGGAAAAGAGGATGATCCTGAAATTTGTATTCTAATACATGGAAAGGGAGGGGGCAGAGAGAGAAAGGGGCATGATATTCACAATCACAACTGAAGGCAGCAAGCATTGGGAACAGCTATATTGCAAAGTGACCACTAGGGCAATGTAGCCCATTGGGGGGGGGCTCGCAGAGGGGTTCCTCCCCCTCCGGGTCAGTGGGCAGTCACTCTGCCAATGTCCGTGGAGCCCCTTTTTAGTCCTGGGTCTCAGGCCAATAATCAGTTCAGTTCAATATCGTGGCCCAAACCCTAATTCAGGGTGGGGCAGCAGGCAAGCAAACCGTTTTAAGGCCTGTTTGATGGACCCTGTCGGATCCCTTTTCTCAGGCGGGGATCTGGCAAATGCAGGCTGCTGCTTGAGGACAGCAAAGGGAGGAGACTGCCCCCTGCCATTCCATGCTTAGGTGGGCTGCAGGCCTGTCTGCCTACCCACTCCACTGTGTCCCAGCCCAGAGCCCTAACAGCAGAGCAGTCTACTGCTGAGTCAGCGAGGATTCGCACCGCTACACACTGACCACTGTTGTGCCCCACTAAACTGGGGCCAGCTCTCCCTGGGCCACTTTCATCTCCCCCTCTGTGGGTACCTGGATCTCCGAAAGGTCCGACAGGTGGTTGAGATCCATCAGCCCTGGAAATCTGCTGATCCTGGCCATTCTTCAGTTCCTAGCAGGCGCGAGGATCCAGGCCAGTCCACAGCCTCTGGTAGGTGTGGAAACACCGGGCAGCAGTCTGTCTCTGCTGCTGGCTGGGCCCTCACTGCCCTCCTGGGAAGGCCTTTTCTAGTCCTGGCTCTGCTGCCTGACTTCTAGTCAGGTGAGGGGCCAGGTTCCACCCAAAGGGGCTTGCAGAGGAGTTCCTCCCCCTCCAGGTCAGTGGGCAGCTATTCCGCCCCACTACAGACAGCCACACCACAAAGGGAGTGGCCAGTTGGGGACAAGGCTCTCCATGTTGCCTGTCACTGGCCCACATAAGTGGCTCCCTGCGCCAAACTAGGGATGGAAGTGACATATGCTTATTGGACAGTCGACTAGTGACTCGACTAATCACTTCCACCTCCTTGCTGCCTCTATCAGAAAGACAGCATTGGGGTGGGGGGCAGGAGCTGGTACTGGGGGGAGCCGGCTTAAAAGCCGGTTTTCCCCCAGCACCGTCTCGGGGGCAGGGGGAAACGTATGGGGCGCAACAGGGAACTGACAGCACTTCCACCTTTGAAAAGTAGCAAGAGCGGGACTCAAGCAGGGCCAGCGGGGGACTCTAGCAGTCCCACACTGGCCCTGTGCTCCACACCACGCATCTGCATTGAAAAGTAGCAAGAGCCCTGCTGGCTCTTGCTACATTTCAAAGGCAGAGGCACCCTTATCAACTAATCAAGCAGTTGATGGAAATTCCATCAACTGTTTGATTAGTTGATTAATCTAAGTTTAACATCCCTACCCCAAGCCCCACTACTGACCTAGGAGGGGGAAGCCCCGCTAGCTCCACTGTCGTTCCCCTTTCCCTCCCCTCCCCTCCCCCTCCGGAACACCGCTGGGGCCAGGCAGTGCAGCCCTGTTCACCCAAGACCCACCGGTGGCAGGAGGCCTGCACTAAACCCGCTCCCCCTCCCCTGGGCCCAGGGAGCGCAGGCGGGAGGCTTGCATGACCCCCGTCCCCAGGTCCAACCCAGAAAATGCTGGGTAAGTCTTCTAGTTGTAGATAAATAGACGATCGAGTTTATGAAGGGGGGGAGAAAGGACATGGTAATTCTATGACCATGCTCTGCATGTATGTTGTTTTCCTTTCCTTTTTCTGCAGTTTTTTGGGATTTTTCCTCAACTATTCACTTGCCAGAGCAATATACATGGTTTAGAAACACCTAGCACTAACTTAAGGCTGTGATCTTACAATTTGTTCCTTATAGATGGACCCATATTGAAGACATTCATTGAGGTGGTCTTCCAAGGAATAAGTTGCAAGATTAGAGCCCAACTTCTGTTGCTAGGCAATCCTGACTATATTTTTATCTACTTTCAAAGATGGAGAGGGGTTTGTCATAGCTATTCAGGAAGCTGTGGATTCTAAGATGATGATAACAAATGGTCTTATTCAAACATTTTCTGAATGACGTTCTCTGATTGTGGAGCTTCAGGGAGTGGCCGAGTTAGTCTGTTACAAAAAAAAACAACAAAAAATGGTCTGGTAGCACTTCATAGACTAACAAAACATGTAGATGGTATCATGAGCTTTCGTGGGCACAGCCCACTTCTTCAGATGACCGGAGTTGAGTTGGGGATATGAAAGCTCGAAATAAATAGGAGAGGGGAAGGGGAGGGGGAAGAGAAACTGTTTTATTGCTACATATCTTAAAAGGAAATATTCAGATAACTTTCTTGGACTCAAAAGATATTTAAGACTTAGTACAGTCTTGATTCTTATCTTTGCTCATTTTTCTTGTTAATCTTCTAGCTAAAAAGCTGCCAAAGAGTGAACCACAGAATGCAGGAGCTAACTCTGCCAGAGGAAGAGGAGTAGACCTAACTGAACCCACACAACCACCCAAGGGTCAATGTTGTAGTAACTAAACCTTCAGTTGCTTTAAACTGTCTTGAATATTCTGCTTCCTAACTGTTAATAATAATGGAATTGGAGTGTTTAATCTGGTCCAGTGCAGCTTCCAAAACAGAGACTAATGACATAGTCAGGTTTCTAATACAGAATTATTTTGTTTTTAAATCTTAATTTTTAACATGCATGTATCACTGGCTGTAATTATATCAGCAATAGAAGGGAAGTGGAAGCTGAATAAACTTGCTTCAGTTGAAAGTTTTTAAAAATCACTTGCCATTAGGGATATAGAAGAATTACATGTATTGATCTAACTAGCTAGTTCCTCTATATCCAGATATTGGTTACTGTTGTAATTGATAGAACTGGGACTCTTCAAACTCTTCAATTTGTGCTTTAAAAAAAATCTTTCTAGAAACAGGGTCTAACGATACTTTAAGCTTATTTGCAGTATTCATGCAACCAATTGTTTCTGCAAGTACCTACCATTTAAATATGCATTCCACATTTTAATAATTTAACTGCAAACAGTACTTGCAGCATTAACGATTTTAAAACCCCCATGCTTTGCAGAAAAATGGATTTTAGTTGTTACACTGTATGTAAATTATAGTGGTTTAAAGAAAATAGTAATTAAAAATCAAGTTTAACTCCATATTTATCTGTTTATAAAGGCACAAACCAATGAATTCAACTTTACAGGATTTTTGTTCACAAACCATAAGAGCTCTCCAAGTAAAACAAAGACAAACTAGGTGTCTGTGATTTTTTTTGTTTTTGATCATTGCTGGCCATTAGACAGTTTCTTATGTTTTTCCCCAAAGGAAATAAGTCAGTGCACTAATAATTATGTACATTCAACTTGATTTTAAATTTGGATATTAATGTACTGTAAATAGGGTACTGCATTGTCGTCTACATTTGTTTAATACTTTCTGTAATATTTAAGAGTTGCTTAAAAGTATCCAAAATGTACAGTTACTTAAAGCTAACTTTTCTTTTTCCCTGCTCTGAAGGGGTTCTAAGTTCTTCCTTTATGGTTAGAACAGTAATAACTGATGCTCCTGTACCTGTAACATAAGTACTGCTGTCTGTCAGTAATGAACTCTGCAACCTTGTTTTCCAAAGTCCATTTTATTTTGATCTGTCCAGTATATTGCACTAATTCTTTGTTATTTTCATTATATGAAATTTACCAAGTGTGTCAGAAGAGACAATTTAATCTATTTAAATGTTGAACTGCTAGCAAAAACTTGTGCAGATTGTAAATTTGCAGTAATTTGGGCTTAGCAAGGAAAATGACAGTTCACCAGTGTTTAGTTTTATATTGAGGTGCTCAGGTTTGAATAAAGTGGTTATAAAACAGGACAGCATTGTGATTGTCTGTTCTTGCCATGAATTCAACAAGAAACCTTTATTCCATTTTAGCAGTTAGTGTTTTAACACAAGTTACAAACAAGTAGGTTGATAAGGCGAAGATGGTACTCTAGGATGTGTAACTTGTCTAAATCTCGGTGATATTATACACACTCTGGTAAGTACATTGCACATTTTGAACATAATTAGGTATCTTGTCACATCCATTTAGAAGTGCAACCAAAATAGTAATATTATCTCGAGAACCTGCTGCTAAGGCAGTCTTTACAAGTTGTTCACTAATGTAATTTGCTGCACTATCATAAAATGTCTCAGAATTTATTTCTCCTTTGCTGGTAATTTTTGACTGTGATCCACAGTTATTAGACAGATATGCTTTTGCATTATTGTCAAACTGTTTCACTTCTTTAGAACTTTGACTGCCAGAGACTGACTGGATTATTTCTGTGTGTTGTGAACAGGTTCTATGATTATTAGACAAACAAGCTTTGATATCAGCTTGTTCTACATGATCATCTAACTGCTGCACTTCTTCAGAACTCTCTCTGTTAGAGCCTGGCTCCATCCTGTTTTCATTTAGTGAATCTCTTCTCTTACATGAGCATTCCTTTGTATTATTTTGTTTCAAACTGCCTTCATATTGATTCTGAAGGAAAGCATCTTTATTGATATACCATAATTGGATTCTGCCTTTTAAGTCATTGATATCCATTGAACTACATAAATAATCTTCATAGGGAACTATTGAATACTGATGTTTGTGCATAGCAATCTCTTCTAGTTGGGTATGCATTTTCAAATAAGAAGTGAACATTCTTAATGTTAATATTACCACTTCATTTTTATCCAGAACTTCCCAAAGCCCATTTGAAGCTAAAATAAGGAATTGACATGAATCATCTATAGGGACAGATACAGTATGAGGTACAGGAATAACAATTTTTTTCAGTTTCGGATCTCCATGATGTCCGAGGCCCCGGGTAGTTCTGATGAGTCCTTTGACTAGTCCTTTTGGTTCATTTGGGCTGATGTTTCCACCAGTCTGAAGTATACGGTCTGCTTCCTTTGAATTAGAAGTGCTGTGTTCTTTAGTAAGGCAGTAGCTTTTTCCATTTTTGCATAAGACTGCATGTATATTACCTAAAATAAAATAAGTAAATTTTGTATTTCATAGTGTAACTAGATGTTTTAATCACAATAGATTCTGATAGTTGCATACTGACACCCACCCTTATGCCATTTTGCTAGTTAATGATCTTATACAAGTCTTTGCAAGTCACTATAGCATTGTATTTCACAATTTTCAATGGTTGTAATTGAAATTCAAAATATCAGGCTAAGAATGCAATCTTGTCAGGTCCAGCAGCTGATGATAAATTTCAAACGTATTTCAGTGCTTGCAGACAAAGTGGTGACCCAAAGGCTTGACCTCTTTCTTGAGTAGTGAGTTAGTCGTGTATACATTTTAAAATCTTGTGCAGTCCCCAAAAGAAACAATGTACAGGAAAGAAAATAAACAGCTTAGCATTTCTCATAGTTCCAGTCAGAATGTGCTTGTTAGTCTTTCACCTGGTAGTCTGTAGTCTTTCACTAATATAAGGTCTAAATATTAAATAATTATGTCTCTTGTAAAAAAGACATACATTTAATTTGTAATTTATGCCATCAGATACTGCAGTGATGGGTGTGTTCTAAGCAATAGGATACCTATAACTGAAGATGTACGTTATGTACTGCCACTTAAATTAAAATATTCTTAGTTTTCCTTTCACCATGCTGTGTAGACATAGAGTAGCTCCTCAGTTACAGTAAGTTGCATATTAAAAAGTAAATGCTTTTGAAAGATACAAAAAATATGCTGACAAGATCTTTGAAATGGAAAATGCTTAACTTGTCCACCTGGTATTCAGACTTGCCTTAAAATGAAAATTAGGACATATCAGCTATAACCAGGGTTGTTCTCAGCAGTCAGGTGGTCTTAATTTTTTCTAAAGTTGCATGATGAGCTGTTGTAACCTCATATGAAAGGCCATTAAACTGACTCATTTCACAGTACATCAACTAATTTGACAATAGCATTAATCTGTTCTTAGAATTAAAAGTACAATGCCTCACTGCAGCTGGAGGTGGGAAACCTTTGAACAAGCAGGAAAAGAAAATGTGGGCCCTTCTAAGAATGGCATTTCACCTCTTAGCCCTGTCCTACACTGGGGAGTTAATTCAAAAGAACTCCCCTTATTTAAAAATAACAAGCAGTCCACGCTACCAAGCCCATTATTTTGATATAATGGGTTGGTTATTTTTAAATAATTCCAGCTTTTCATGAGGAGTAACGCTTATTTTGAAATAGTGTGAGTGTGGATGTTCAGCTGCTGCTATTTTGAAATAATTGGCCTCCAGAAGCCTCTCTCAGCTGCACTTGTGGTCGCTCTGGCCACACCTGACAATTCGAATGCTCCCCTTCTCCAGCAGGGCTTACAGCATCAGGCAGAAGGGAAGGGGCTTGTGGCATGGGGAGAGCAGTCAGCTCCATGCCACACAGCACCCATCGCTAGAGCCATGAGTGACCCCAGTATTCCCTCTATGCCCCCCATGGCTGCCAGCACTCCCGCAGCACCCTCAGATGCCCCTGGCTAGGACTGGTGCAGAGATCCTGGACCTCATTGATGACTGGGGGGGAGAGGAGGGAGGAGACCAACCTCCAGGATCTCCATACCAGGAGGAAGAATAAGGATGTCTACGGCTATATAGCCGCTAGTCTAGCTGGAAAAAGGACATGTGAACCCTTGACCAGGTCTATATAAAAATCAAAGAGCTCTGGCAAGTCTACAAGACTGAGGGAGCAAAGTGCACAAGCTGGGGCAGATTCCTCTCACTTGCTACTATTACAAGCAACTGGATGCCATCCTGGGGGGGGCCAGTCATCTAGTCAAGCCAGGATATGCCCGGCATCTGCCTCTATGAGGGTGGAGTTGTGGAGGAGAAAGACGAGATGGAGGAGGAGCAGGACACCATGCCTGCCAGCCAGAAGCTGCTCCTCACCCTGCAGCCAGTCCCAAACTCCCAGGATGTCTCCCAGGCCTCGGACAATCCCGGTGAAGCCGTTTCAGGTGAGTTACATAACTTTCCCTATACACACGTGGGGGCAGGCGGTGGGCTGCAAGGGGCTGTTCGCTCCTCACTCAGCCTTCTTGGCCTGGGGGTCACACAACAGCCTATGCACTTGGAGCACCAGTTCAGAGAACTCAGCTCCATGATGCTTTCAGACAGGAACCCTTTGATCCTTCTCACAAGGTTCCTGGAGAGGCCTGACTTATTCCCAACTCCATGGTGGGACACCTCCCCATGACAAGCCACCACTCTGAAGGCTGGGGTTATGGGGAAACACAGCAGTGCTGCATATGGCACAGGATCATTCCTGCACTTGGGCAGCATCCACTCCCAGTCAAGTGCAACAATGCAGAGGGGACTGATCCGCTACATTGGAACCTCGTGGGGGAAGAAAGAGCAGGGGACCCCAGTAGCATTCTTTACAGCAAGTGGCCTCTGCCAATCACACACACCTCCCACAACACACGCACGCACGCACACCCCCTCTCAGGTAGCGAGCAGGGATAGAGGTTGTGGGACACTGCCAGAGCCAGACCTGGCATGTGGGGCATACAGAAGGAAGCCAAGCCTCCCCATCCTCCCTCCCACAGGCTCCTGGCCTGGCTAGCACATTCCCATGTTTGCTTGTCCCTGGGACATGGGTATAGCAATGATCTCCTGGGATGTCTGTGCTCCTGCTGGAAAGTGCCTGCTGTCTAGGCAACAAGTGGCCTTGCTTGAAGCACATCGCTATCATCTGAACCGAGACCTTCAGTGTCGGCTCAGAGATGAGGGCTGGGCTTCATGCACAGTCTCCTGGGATGACTGCCCTTCTCACTTTTCATAGCTGGGCCAGCTGTGAGTGTGGCACTTCCATCAACTCCCACGCCATCTTCCCGACTCCGCAGGATCTGCCACCGGAAGAGAACCCGTGAGGGCCTGTTGCAGGACCAGCTGGCTTGCTTTCAGCCCCATATCCACAGGTTCAATGAGGAGCGCCAGGAGTGGGCCACTGACCAGGAGCAGTGGAAGATCTTGTGGGACCAGCTGGCATGCCAGAACAGTGGTATGTCCTTCTCCATAGCCTCTGTGATGGAGTGCATGACTGAATGCATGGAGCGGGCCACCAGCCACCTCCCCTATCTCTGCGCCCACCCCATGGCTTCTCCTCCTAACCCCACCTTCAGGGGCCGCCAGGGCCCCCAAACGTGGTGGTGTGGGATCTCTCGGGCAGCCCAAGCCTCCCAAGCTACCCGAGCCAGGCGCCAGTCCCAGCTCCATCCCTGAGACTCCCTCCGTCCCACCTTCCCCCATTCCAGGTTCTTTCCCCAGTCCCTTTATATCCCTCATATGAAGAGTTGTGTTTTCCAAACAAAAAAGCTTTTTTATTTGCCCTCCAGGGGAGGGAGGAAGATGAGCTTGTTCTCAGATGGTACAACATATGGAAAGTACGGTGAACTTGGATTGTCTGTTTTACTGCTGGATAGTTTTCCAGATGTAAAAAATTAACACAGCTGCAGTCCTATTACACCACATTTTTGGTGTCCTGTCTGTCCTCTGGGAGTGCCTGGGACCATTCTACTCTGAAAAGTGTAAAAAGGAATCCTCTTATATAACAGTGGTCCCTTTTGTGTATTTGGAGACCAAAGTCATTGCTTTTGTGTGTGTGGTTTTTTTTTTTTAACTATTTACTTTTATTGTTAGCATTGTACAGCCAGCCGTGAGCTGGAATCTATTTTTTCTGTATCAACAGATTTGTTTGCTAAGTTCAAATCAGTAAAACCTACGTATATCCAATGAAGGCGGGTGAAAGTTCCACTCTTCTGAACAAAGGAAGCTTGCTAAACCAGGCACTGAGACATGGAGTTTACAAATGTCCCCAAGAAATGGGTAAGTGATTATTGTGGGGGAAACAAAAATGTTTTAGCCTCCTGACATCTCCAATATTATCTCTCTCTACTCCACAAATCTGTAGGTATCCCTTTTCAATTACTCACCATATGCTTCAGAAACTGGTGCACTTTCCATTTAGCAAGAGACTACATATCTGAGAGAGCCTCTTTGTTAACTTCAGCAGCTACTGTGTGACTGCAAATGTGTTCATGGATCAAATATATGATAATGGGGAAAGAATGAGCTTGATAGTTTTTGCACGTGCACACTAGAACAGCGGTGGCCAACCCATTTAACAAAGAGAGCCAAAACAGCAGCAGAAAAAATACGAAGAGCCGCACCAGAATCATCAAGCGCAAAAAAAAAGCCCCCAATAGAATTGTCGCACAAAAACAAAACAAAAAAAATTAAAGCAATTTTTTTAAAAAAAGGAGGCTGCCCCTTTAAGATGGTCGCCATCTTGGGCACCATTTTTAAAACTCTGCAGCTCCAACCCAGTAAGCACAGAGAAGCTGGGGGGAGCCAGCAGGGGCCGTTTTGAGGGGGGCACAGGAGTGGCTTCGTGAGCCATATTTTGGGGGGGGACAAGAGCTGCATGCGGCTTGCAAGCCACAGCTGCACTAGAACATGATTTGGAATCAGACTATTAGGCCATGTCTGTACTTACCATGCTGGAGATCAATCTTCTGGCATTTGATTTAGTGGGTCTAGTAAGGACCTGCTAAATTGAACTCTGAGGATGCTGGTACTCATCAGTTTGCAAGGAGTAAGAAGTCAGTGGGCGTGTTTGCTCCCATTGACCTCCTGCTGTGGAGACTGCACGTAGATTGGTTTAAGGTACGTTGACTCCAGCTACGTTATTTATGTATCTGGAGTTGTGTACCTTAAGCCGACCTTCTGGTCTAGTATAGATATGGCCTTACCATAATTTGTTAATTATAATGTCTAGATGTGCTATGTTAAATGAGGTTCCCTTAATTCAGTGGTTCTCAAGCTTTCTGGCCCATGGGCCACCTTTCCGTGGATCACTAGTTGCTAATGGAAACACACCATTAATTACATAATTATGCCCAAGCCATTTTGCTAGTGCTGCATCCAGGGAGACTGGTTTAATTTAAATTATTAAACAGATTAAGCACTTTAGCTTTCTTGTGTGTGTTTATCAAATTTCATTTTAAATAAAATATTAATTTATGTCCAACACAAAAGGTTTCAATGTTTTCTTTATTTATGGCAGGGGTGGGGAACCTTTTTTGTGATGGCCACTCACCTATGGAAAAATCAATTGGGGACCACAAAAGTGAGAAGCAAAAAACTCCTCCAAAAATCCCCAACCCTCATTGATGTAGCCCCCAACCAACACCCCACTCCTCCGGTGCTCCAGCCCCATGGGAAGAGGTGAAGGGTAGGAACAGGGAAGACTGAGGTTCAGGGCTTCCCACAGGCCAGATTTACTTTTCTGGGGTTCTGGATTTAGTGGATTTTATGGACCCCTGTAGGCTCTGGGGTAGGGACAAAAATGAGGGGTTCAGTCTGAGGGACAGGGCTGTCAGTTAGTGGCATAGGGATGGGGCACAGGATCTAGGAGGGAAGTGGGGTGCAGAAGGGGGTGAGGGTGCAAGGTCTGGGTGGGAGGTAGGGTGCAGAAGCAGGCTGGAAATAGGTTGTCTGGCCAAGGGGGAGGGTGCAAGAGCAGATTGGGGGATAGGGTGTCTGGCCAGGAGGGATGGTGAAGCAGCGGACTGGGGATAGGTGTCTGGCCAGGGAAGGGCAGAAGAGGACAGGGAATGCTTGGGGCTAAAGCTGGGGGCAGAGTGGCTGAGGGGGTTCATGGAGATGGGGGGCAGTGTGCCCTTGGCAATAGGGCTGGGGTCAAAGTGGCTCAGGGGAGGAGTTCAGTGAACTGGACCAGCAGGACTGGCCGGGTAGGTGACCCCCATCTCCACACAGCCCAACTAGCTACCTGCCCTGTGGGACCAACTGAGGGACACGCCAGTCTTACCATGGCAGTGGCACTCCTCCATGTGTAGCTTGTGGCCCTCGTGGACAGGGAGGAGTGAGTTTGCTTTCTTCACCTCCCCACCTGCTGGCTGGAGCTGCTGCTGTTGCAGCCTTGTGGCTGTGTGCCAACCACAAGGTTGCAGTGGCAGTGCAGGTTCCTTGCTGCATGTGGGGAAGGGGAGCTCCTGTTGGGGACCACCTGGGAGGTGGCAATGGACCACTAGTGATCCACGGACCACACTTTGAGAACCACTGCCTTAATTGGAAACTTCCCCACCTTCTACCCCTGGTGGTTTGCATGGGTGAGTTTTATACTAAATCCATGGTGTCCAACACATGCTAGCTACTAGCCACGTGGCTTTTTGGCCAGCTGAGTGTGGCTAGTTGGCTTGAACAATATGGCTATTTGTTAGTGACTACTCTTTCAGGATTGGTTGGACACCACCGCACTAAATGAACTTTCCTGTAACCAGCGGAGTTCTTGGTGATTATATTAGGTTGCCCCATAAGTATCGGGCATAATAAACTTCTGGTGGGAGATCATTATATAATGCGAAGATGCTGTTTATTTTAAAATGTAGTGAGATTGAGTCAGTTCTAGCATAATTTTTGCTAATGTATCACAGTTCAGACCCGTAACTCTCCACTCCAGTAACTTTGTGACCCCCTCCTCTAATCCCACAATTTCTTTTTGGGTCAGGAGCCCTACAATTACAACATCATGAAATTTCAGATTTAAATGGCTAAAATCATGAAATTTAGGATTTTTAAAAATCCTATTACTATGAAATTCACCCAAAATCGATGGTGAATTTGGTAGGGTCCTGAAAATAATACAGTGATTTGGTGCAGTAGACAAAGTTATTTGTTTTTTTAGATGTTCTTAATCATAAGACACTAGTGCTACAAAGTTTCAAAACTTAACAATACATTATTTCTATGAAAAAATTAAACTTTTGTTTTTATTTAACCTGGGTCATTTTATGCAGCTGTAGAATCTGGATTAGTCTGATCTTCCCTTGGTTCTCTTTTGAGACCTGTGACACATCTGCAAAGCAGCTGAATGCTTTGTTTCAAATCTGACAATGTTGTGTGCATTAGTTCATTTTACCCCAAAATTCCCCAGAGATTTAATGAACAGAGATAACTAGTGAAAGTATAACCCACACACTGGTGCTACATCTATACTGTAGTCTTCTTGTGGAAAAGCATATGCAAATGAAGCATGGCATGGAATATCGCCGTGCTTCATTTGCA
>CM057846.1:175857115-175868444 GCA_030068395.1 Apalone spinifera | reverse complement strand
GCGTTGACGATCAGACGGAGAGAACCCCTCCCGCCCTCCTGAACAGCAGGAAGAGGGAACTTGGCCGCAGGAGAGTAGGGGCGGGACATTGGAGAATATCACCCGTTTCTGAAGAAATCGGGGCGGGTGGGGTTGGGGCTGTCTAAAGGTATGTGCGCGGAAAATGGAGCACGTGTCTGACGGGAAGGCGATTTAGGCCAGCAGCACACACTAGCCCCTGTCATTACTCTATTATTTGTTTGGTGAAATGCTGCTGCAGCTGCTTGCCTTGTAAACACAGGCTTTGGCAGCGGGACAAGCTCCAGTTTTGAACGCTGTTGCCTTGTTAGTTTAAGTCCCCACCCCGCCAATCGCCCCATGTTTGCAAGATGTGCTGCTCGGGCAGATCCCGCTGCTTGCAGTGGCCCCTGCACGGGGAAGACGGGTGCAGCAGGGCCAGGGTGGGTGTTGGGATCTGCAGCTGCACTCCTGGCCGCCGGGGCCCAGAGCTTGGCAGCAGCGCCTTTGTTTTGACAGGATGACAGCTGAAGGAGGCGGGGACTTGCCTTGTTGCTTCTGCGGCCTCTGGCTGACAAAAACATTGTATTACTGGATTATCAGTAATATGAGGAGGTCAGAGCCCAAGCAGCCAGTGTCGAGGAGATTTCCCAGGGCTCACCCTAAAGTTTCTTTTCTATCCTCTCCTTCTGTTCTGGAGAAAAGTGGCCAGGCTATGCACATTCACTCAATTAGGGGTTAAGGCTGGGTCTTGATTGTATTAATCTTTTAAAAACACTTGTTACCCAGGAAGCAGAAATGGCTGTTTAGTAGTTTTAGCAGGGCTTCCAGTGGGGAGCTGTTGACATCACAAAAGGCCCTGCTAGAATTGGCACTCTTCACCACAGTCTTGGCAGAGAAGCAAAAGTGTGAGTGCAGCCTCTTAACTTTCAAAAGCTTATCTCTACTGGTTATGATTTAGGCATATTGAAGAAGTTGACACTGCCATTGCCTTTGCTTCTATGGAGAAATAGGCTGCTTTAGTTTCTGGGGTCATTAATACAGTACCTCGGATGAGCACTTTACTCAAGTACATTATTTTCAATACAGAAAAGCATTACTAGAAGTATTGAGGTAAACATGAAAAAGAAAACTGAGAAAACACAGAGCAGTTATAAAGTAGACTGCCTTATTACAAGGGTCAAGTTAAATGCTCATGTTTGTGTGTACATTGAGGCAGGATTATGGAGGAATCCTGGTGTGGTGGGAGCCTTCAATAGCAGGATGAATATTTGTTTAGTGTCATGTGGGAGCATGTTAAAGAAGCCATATTTATTTTAATTTCTTGACTGTTTCTGAAGTGCCAGGCATCCTCTCTTAGCCTTCTGGGTGCATATGGGATGTCCTAACAGTCTACCAATCTCAGTAGAATTTACAAGAGCAGTCAGATTGGCTCTAGTTACCTGAGAGATTTCTTCTTCCATAGATGGATGTGTTGACTGATAGGTAGAGTCAGAGGCTTCTGGATGCAGGAGAGGGAACCTTCATGGGAGCTGAAATTGATGATGGAACTCACTCCTACAAAAATGAACACAGAATGACCATTTTCAGAATTAAATGTGAAATTAATTTCTTTGGTTTAGTTCTCCCTGGATATTTTGTTGACACTACACTTCTCCAACCCTACTTTGAAGGAACATAAGCAAGCAAAAGAAAATAGGTTTTCTGTGAACTTATCAAGTTTTTTTCTCCTTTAGACTGGAAAGGAAGAGAAAAGGGGAGAGAGTACTATTTCTAAATACTTGGCTGATGTTCAGGTACCGTAGTGCTGGGGCTATAAAAAAAATATTTGCAAGAGGTTGCAACAGTGAAAAGGTTAACTTTGAATTTCCTTGCTTTATGTCTCAACTTTTGATTCATTTTTGTGTTTGATTTCACAAGCTCTCAGATCACTGAAGTATGTAATTAGTGTTCCCATTCATGCAGTAAGCATATGTGAATCCTGTAACAAAAGTGTGAATCTATATATAGTTGTTCACCTTAGAGTGTGCAGGGAATGTGCCTGCCACTCAGCATGTTTGGCATTCTCTAGTCCTTGTATTTTTCACCTTTCCCACTCCAGCATGAATGATAGCAGTCAGCAAGATGGAATTCATTAGACTCTTAACCTTTGAGGCGCTGTAAGTAGCAAAGGAAGAGAACATTGAGTAGGTCTGAAGTGACATGACAATTCAGGAAGGATCAGAGATAGCGAGAACACTGAATGGAGGATGACTAGAGCGTGGGCCTATCTAGTAACAAGAGTTGCTTTGCTACAGATCAGACTTCCACAGTGCTCTACTTCCACCCTCTGCTCCTCTGGAAGTAGACTGTTCATACTGATATTGCTCTCTAATGATGCCCTCTGGCTCATCTTTGAGAGACACTGGCAAACTCTGCAGGGAGCGAGCGGGGTCTTTGGTGGAGAGAAAAAAGGAAAGATCTTAAAGGACTATCCCTTCAGGAGCATTCAAAGGAGAGACAGGGCATAGGACACACAAAGCATTTTTATAAGAAAACAAGATGATAAAAATAGCCATAATTTCTGCACTATAGATGTTTTTACAAAAACTTTTCATTAATTTTAATATACTTTTCTATGCAAAGTGCTTTTTTAAAAAAATAACCTTTTAAACCTCAAGTTAAAGTGCATAATTTGCTTTACAAAGGCAAAATAGTGCACAATTAACATGAATTAAAAAGCCCTTTACATTGGTATGTTTTGTAGTACATTGTAATGGACACTATTATAAATATGAATGAGTTCATAAATATTTATTTAGCCCAGCATGAGATTGAACATTTGAATGCAAGCTTGGCAATCACTGATATGAAAATAGCACTGTGTGACTTACTCATATGCATTTAGTGAAGGCAGTAGGAGGAAAAATCATTGGCTTTTTTATACATGTTCGTTCGGCATGATGCAAACCAAGTCTTATTGGGAGCTCTAAAAAGTGTACTATGTTTCTACATGTACATTGTTTAAATATTAAACCAGGATTTTTTAAATTCTTATTCATATATATATAGTGATAATGTGCAGGGGGTTCTCAAACTGGGGATCCTGATTCCTCCAGAGGCCATGAAATTGTTACTGGGTGTTGTGAACTATCAGCTTCTTCCCCAAAGCCCTGCTTTTCCTCCAGCATTTATAATAGTGTTAAATATAAAAATTTGGGGTTTTAAAAATTTATAAGGGGAGGGTGAGCTGCACTCAGATGCTTGCTGTGCGAAAGGGGTCTCTAATACAAAAGTTTGAGAATCTCTGCTAAAGGTAACAATTCCAACTGGAGCCCCGCGGAGTATGGTTCTGTATAAACACTTAGACCATGTATGTGCTGTGCGGTTTATAGCAACATGTCAGTGTAAATACAGCCTATTGTGGCAGAAAGGGTTTTTCCATTGATGTAAGAACACCACCTTCCAAAGTGAGAGTAGCTAAGTCTATGCTGAGGATTGAATTGCCTTAGCTGTGAAGCTCGGGTGTGATTTTTCAGATCCCTGAGTGTTAGAGGTATGTCAAATTTTAAGCATGGTCAGGCCATGGTAGGAAACAGTGCCTGTACTGAAGAACTTAAGTCTACATGAATGTACTTGTTGCCATTAAATGGACTCATCTAGCAGATACTGTAAAAATGATAGCAAAAGTGGAATAAATCAGAATTACAATTTGTCCTCAGAAATCTAAGGGCTCCTTAGAATGCTTTGGTCAAATAGATCTATTTCCTTTTCAGGTCAGGTCCATGCTACAGCTGAAGGTCGGCTCAAGGTACACAATTTCAGATATATAAAAAATGTAGCTGGAGTCGATATATCTTAAGCCAAACTTTGGCACTGTCCTCCACAGTGGGAGGTAGATGGGAGAAACACTCCGGTTGATTTCTCTTACTCCTCACTAGGAGTAGGAGTTCTGGCATCTATTGGGGCTCCTTCAGTGTTCAGTTTAATGGGTATTTACTAGACACGTTAAATCAAACTCTGGAAGATCGACTGCTGCAGTCAGTATCTGTGTGATTCTTCTCAGTGTGATATGTTTTATGGAGGATATTCTGAATTTGAGCAGAAACAATTGTTAATAACTTTGCAAAAGTTATTCCTATTTTATTTTTAGCCACATGAAGCTTCTCGTGTAAGCTTTATTATTGATTTGAGATTAATGCTTGTTGGGAAGAGCTGTCTTTACTAATTTGAACCCTCTAAACAGGCTTTTATGGGAGGAAATATAACTTTTTTCTCTAAATCTAAAAAAAACCCCCATGTTGTGTAAGGTTCCTCCCCCCCCCCTTGAATTTAGCATTTAGCTTATTACATCCTGATTCACCCTTTAATTACTAAATAGATCTGTCCTCTGGGTATCAAAGCCAAGTACAATGCCTAGCGCAAAGAGCTAATTCTACATGTCCTAGGGTCTTTTTACTTTACAGGTCATCTGTCTCAGGATTTGCACCTTTCTGTGCTCACTTCACTACCTGTAAAATGTACTATTTCTTAGCATGTGAAGTATTGTGAAATATCACTCATTAATCTTGTGTAAGAATTTTTAGAACCTTAGATGAAAAGTAGCATGTACAGCCTTAAGTTTGAAATTTCCTGATCTTTCTATAATTAAAACAAAAAACAAACACAGTGTTATTAATATAGAGTACCTGAAGCATGCTATTTTCAGTGTCATTTTGGACATTGTTTCAGTGTACGAGGTTTGAAAGTGCAGATTAGCCATTTGTCTGTTGGCCACAAATAATATTAAATGTCTAAAGTTGTTTTTGGTTATTCTTGGTTCCTAGTCTTAATACATAATTATACATAATGTAGCAATACCATGAGGATTCACATGTTCATATTGTTTACTTTGCTTTTAATAAGTAAAGTGCCTTTTAACTGCTGTTTTGACTAATCCAAATCTTTCCAGGCCAGCATGAGTTGGGGATGCTTGTGAGGTAAATGGCCGCAATAGGTAACTGTACATTAAGGAACAATGTTAATGTACCCTGGGTCTGAAGGATGAGTGTCACAACCAACGTTCTTGAAGGCTGTGGTAAGGCAGGAGAAATTATAAATGTTTGAGATGTCCTTTATTTTAAGTGTTTGAAATGCCCTGCAGATGGCCTAGAAAAATCAATACAAGGACTGCATGTACTAGGTCAGATACTCCCGACACATGTACCCCAGACTGTTTTTGAAGCTAAATTAAGTTTTCGAGGAGGTAATTTAATACAAAAAACAGATGAGTGACCTGTAAAAAGAAAAACTGGCATTAGAGGGTCAGAGAAAGAAATGAGTGAACAAAACACAGTAGAAAACTCAAAATAACTCAACGGGATGTAATTTAAGCTGCTAAGGAATGCACATTGTGCATTCAATGCAAAATATTTGCACTGTCAGGGTCTATAATGAAGGCTTAGTTATCAAGAGGACCTTGTTCAAGTTGTGCTGCTATGTTGCTGACTGAGCTTTTATGTTGTATCTGTGCTTTATGCTGAGTTTTTAAATGTTGATGTTTGTTTGGGAAAGATCTCTGCAATGTGGTAACAAAAGAATTGAACATCTGCTTCAAAAGATCTAGCTAGGTTAGGAAGTACAACCGAGGGCAGAAAAAAATCTGCCACTGAACACATTGTATGTTCTGTGGGAGGGTTGATATTTATTTCTGGCAGTTAGGCGAAGCTGTTATCACTGTTCATGCATCTGTTTGTTTGCATTTTGGTGTTAATTATTGTGTGATGCTAAAGTTTGTGTAGTTACTCACTGTTTATGGATTTAAGGATTTGGAGTAAACATTATATTGTGTGCCTTTGTGAAAGGTTCACTTATGCTAATAGAAAATTGTCTTAGAATTATTTTGCCCAGCTTTTCTTACTATTTTTATTAGAGATGATATTAAACTACACGCTTAATATGTGAGTGGCTTGTTTATAGCATTAAATATTGCCTTTTATTAGAGACATGCTTGGGTCTGAGAGGGGAAAAACAGTTCTGATAGCCATGTAGGGAGAAAATGGATAGATTAAATCCTTTTAAAATATTATTTAATAATAAAAATATTATTTAAAAGTCCCCTTTACAAATATTCTGGTTTCTATTTTTGAACATTCCTTTATTAATATCTTTTGTATTTTCCTTAATAATGATTTGTTCCATTCCAGGCTGTTTTTTCTTCCTCTTACAGAATAATTAGCATTAGTGCAACACCAAGGTTCTAGATTTACAGTTACATATTAGGAATTGCAAAAAATAAACAATTTGATGGAGAAGCTGACTTTCCCACAAAGCATGGCTGGGCTATTTGGATGGCATCAGATTTTTGTCTTGCTCTGCATCCTAAGAAAATATATGGTATCTAAGAGTCTCAAAGAGTATGTCTACACTGTAATAAAAGATCTGCAGCCCAGTTTTGGCTGGCCAGGGTAAGCTGACTTTTGGGCTCTGGTTTGGACTCGGCTGCTGAGGGGGCAGGATCTCAGAGTCCGAGGTCCACCCTGAATTCGAATGTCTACATTACAGTTTTATAGTTCCACAGCCCAAGCCCAGAGAGCCGGAGTCACCTAGTCCGGTCTCTGTGACTTGCTGTTTCAGTGTAGACCTTCCCAAAGAGATGTTCAGGGCCCCAGGAAGGTTTACAACACACAGTATCCTTGCTTCACAGGCATCATTCGAACCTGTGCTTTTTCTTCCTAGTCGCTAAAGATAAATAGGTTCCACAATTTTTGGGTGACTCAAATAAAAGTAGGGCCCATGCTTGTTAGTGTGAAAAGCATGAGTGTTTCTCCATATAAGTATCTGGAAGACCACATATATTCAGCTTAGGTATATTCAGGTATTTTTCTTTGAATGCTAGAGGAAACAGCACAGACGAATAGCCTAAAATTCACTAGAATTTTCATAATTCCTTCCAGACTTCCACTTACTTGGAAAAAAAAAAAGGTCCTAATCCCTCCCACAGCTCTCTGCCTCCAAAGCTGTCTCCCCCTTTTGCCACATATAGACTCATCATTTGAGAGTAGAGTTGCCAATTTTCTAATGGTTGAAAACCAGACACTTCTGCCCTACTCCCTGCTTTGCCTTTCCCCCAAGATCCCACCACTGGCCCATCCTCTTCCTCAGACCCAACCCCCACTCACTTTTCTGGCTCTCTTGCTCTCTTTCTAGGGATTCACCTGCCGAGCCAGGCTGGGAGGAGTTCACTTGAAGCTTGCCTGCCTGCCCAATCGGGGCACTGTGATCAGCTTCTAGCTCAGAAAAGAAGCAATGGCTGGGGGCAATTAGGGCACCGCAGGGCGGAGGAGTCATTGTCCCTGGAGTGAGGGGCCAGGGTGGGGGCAATCAGGGGACAAGCTGAGGTGGAGGGGTGTGGATAGGATCTCCCCCGCAGTAGCTCCGGTAGCTACCTTTCTGCCAAAAGTTGGAACTCTGAGTCTGGGAGCCACATCTCTCCAGCAACAGCTGCTGCTCTTCCTGCCCTTTCAGCAGCGAGGCTAATTGCAGTTACTCCAGACACTAAAAATCCAATTACTGGTCAGCAGTACTGATCAAACACTGCCTTGTCTTAGGAGCATCGGAAGCTCCCTGTACAAGTGTGTGCACGCATGGGGTGGAGGGGTGTTCTCAAACTATGGCCCCTCCCCTGCATTGCCCCTTTGCCTGAGGCTGCACCCTCACGCTGCGTATTCTCCTGAGATCCTGCTCCTGTTCGCTCCTCTCCACCCTTCCCCCCACTCTTATGGTCAGAAAAAAGTGGGAGGACATAGCCCCCTCCTACTTTTAAGTGTCATGGCAAAGGGCCCCGGATCCCCCCATTCTAGCACCCCTGCCAGGCCCCCTTTTCTACTACACTTTCTAGTAAAAAAAAATGGACTTCAGGCAATCCTATCTGGGGGCTTAGTGGCTCCCTCCCCCACTAGGATATATCTCTCAGCGGTAGATAGCTGCTCACATTTCTGCCTGCCATTTCATGCCCCAACAGTAGCATGTGTCTGTGGACAGAGAGGAAGAAGCACATTTATTTTTTCCAAGGGTGGTGAGCTGGTATGTGCTTCCTGGGAACCTCTAGGGACAAATCTGCCTAAGTCAGCCTGTTGATTTCAGTTCATGCATAGACCTTCTACATCTCTTCTGATGTGCCTGACTGCATAGGGTGCCGTCAGACTCTCATTTGGCATGCACACACAGACTGTATCACAGGGATAAATGGGTGGTGCCACCAGCCCTTCCAAATATATCCAGGAAAATGTAATTGCTCAAATGTTATGGAGAGAAAACAAGTCATGTGTTGTGTTGTCCAGCAAAGAGGCAGCCTCCAGCATTGCAGTTCTCAGAGCCCAGGGTGTAAGACTTGAAATGATGGAGTTGAAGAACTACTTCAACAAAATTGACTAATATTTCAGTTGTGGCATCTGAAAAGCTGCAGTCTCTAATGCCTCCTTTGGGCACTAGTGCCATAAGGCAATTCAAAACAAAGATAATGAACTTTTGTGGAAATAGGTTACGTTATTTATTTTTCAAACCTTTTCTGAATATGACACACACAAGATAAACATTGGCACTAGAAATTGTGGTGCTACACTTACTTTTAATTTTTATGCAGCATTTTGCAGTCATTTCATTACTGAGAACCCAGAACAGCAAATTATTGTGTATCTTGTTACAGTGCAGTACATAAATATTTCTAAATATAAAGCAGAGAGAAGATGCTCTTCTTGTAGACAGGTCTTCAGATTGGAATATGAGTTCTGTTAGGAAAATCCAAAAGGTCTTTAGTTGCTTTGTTGCTGGTAGTCAGAAGAAAAAAAAATACCCTCAGTGCTGCTCTTGTACCAAGTAATTTGCTTCTGAAGTGTTAACATTCCAGTGGAAGAGTGCCACTTCAACCTGTGAATGTCTGGAATCTGCCTACTTGCTGGCCCACTTCTACCTTATAACTAGTCATACTAGTTAACTTTTGCCATCAATACTTCTGAAATATAAGCTGCAGCATTTCCTTGGTAGAGACTATTGCCTCTGGAATTCCCTTGTTTTGGTAATTTGTCCAAACCTGTGGTTTTGACACTTGTACTGCATGGTGTGTTGTTTATTTAATTTTGCTTTGGGGTCTTCATGTGTCTGTATGGTTCCTAGTCAGCAATATAGAAGACAGGGTTGTGACGTGAATGCTACCTGATGGATGACCTGTTCATTGTTTTAATTTATAAAAGTGTCTAGATGATATAGTAATAGAAGCCAGTACATCAAATAGACGAAAGCTGCTTTTGCACAAAAGTTGGAGTCAGGATCTGCTGTAGAGGAGTTATCCTGTGGTTTGGAGTACTAGTCTGTTTTCTCAGCTGTTATCTTCTGACCAGTTGAAGGCAGCGATGGGTGTAGTAGTCAGGCATCACTAGTGGTGTCCTGACCTGTCTCCTGCTCCTTCAGTGATGATAGCTGTTTGGCTATGTGTGTTCATGCGTTTGCTCCCCCGTTTACTGTGTTGACCATGCATGAGTAGTCAACGCAGCAATTTTTGAGAGAACCCCCAAAGACAACAATATCAGATAAGGATCGAAGGCATCAGGCGAGGTTTATTGTAGATGAGGCACAGCCCTAGCTTCCCTGGACCAAGGAGTCTACAGTTAGGCTAACACATGTATGCCCATTACATTGTCCCAACTCAAGTCAGTGCCGTGGAATTTGACATTGCTCCCTATGTCAGACAAAGACAACTCTTTGGGGTTCACTGTTATACACATGTACAAACAAGAAGGCCAGCCTGATTCTGGCCTGCATATTTATACCTGCCTCTGGAAATTTCCACTACATGCATCTGACGAAGTGGGTCTTTGCCCACGAAAGCTTATGCTCCAAACACTTCGGTTAGTCTATAAGGTGCCACAGGACCCCTCGCCGCTTCTCCAGATTCAGACTAACACGGCTACCCCTCTGATACTATGTACAAACAAGTTACACATCACTCCTGATGAATCAGGTTGCCACCTACTGTTGCTTAGTTACTACCCCTTACCTCATACAAGGGGGATTAAATTACTATCGATCATGTTGTCCGTTTAAACCCAGTTCTGAGCCTGGGTATGCCTGTTATTTGTGGGGAGGAGGTTGGTACTAGGGATGTTAAATATTGGTTAATTGAATAGTTGAGTAACTTCATGAATTCTTATCAGTTAGTCAACTATTCTGTAGTCCCCGGGGTTGGGGCTGGTAGCCACTGTATCAGAGGCAGTGTGGGGTGCCGGGTGAGAGCTGGTCCATGAGGGGAGACAGTTTAAAAACCAGCTCCCCTTGTGGACTGTCCGCCTGTTGCCCAGTGCTGCTGCCTCTGATAAAGAGGCAACAGCGCGGGCTGGCAGCAGCCCCTATCTAAGGCGGGGCGGGGTGGAGTTCTGAGCTCCTGGACCCGGTGCAAGCCATAACTGAGCCGGACTGTCTGCCCACCTGGCTCCTAATACACTTTAAATGCAGAGCCGCAGCAGGGGTAGGTTCTGAACCTGGCATGAGCCAGAACTGAGCTGGGCTGCTGGCCAGCCTGCTAACAAAATTACTGACAAGGGTTGGGGGAAGGAAATGTGTGTAGTCTATAGTATTAACCTATAAGCTTTTGCTTATCGGTTAATCAACTACACGATTACATCCCTAGTCGGCACTAAGATATTTCTTCATGAGATGTTCTGTTACGATCCTTTTGGAATGTGTTTACAGCCTGTGCCTAGTGTCTCTTAGGCATGAGTGTGTCCGAAATATCAGCCCTGTTCTTGCCAACTTCTGTGAGCAGGGGCCTTTGCTCGCAGCTTAACTCTTCTTTATATCAGCAAAGTCTTGACCATTGCTGTCTGGGCTTCAGATCTCATACCAGACCTGGGCTTAAGTTTCAGACCCTCATCTTACTACAATGGGCTGCCACAGATCATTGTGAAACCCTCTGCTTTTAAGTAATGAGTGCTACTTTATTTTCTATGCATTTTTAGAAAACATGAAATACATGAGTTGAGTGGTAGATAAATTTATTGTCTATTTTTATTTCAGGCTGAGGAATCTTGCAAATGTAATGGCTGGAAAAACCCTAACCCACCTCCTACTCCTCCCAGGGCAGATTTGCAGCAGACAATTGTCAGTCTTGCCGACCCATGTCGCAGCTGTAGTCATGCACTAGGTAAGTATATAGCTTCTCCTGGATTTCAAGTCCATAATCTTATATCCTAGGTAACAATATGACATGATCTGTTATTCCCAGGAAAACTAAGAGGGAGTCATGGTTGGGTGTATGCAGCAGGAATTTAGGGTATGTCTACACTGCATTCCTCTTTCGAGAGAGGAATGCAAATGCAGC
>CM057846.1:175789448-175857015 GCA_030068395.1 Apalone spinifera | reverse complement strand
ATTTGCAATTTCGCTCAGCTGCATTTGCATTCTTCTCTCGAAAGAGGAATGCAGAGTAGACATACCCTTAGAGAAAAACATGGTAGAGATATTGAAGTAACCTTAAAAACAAGTTCTGTAAACCAGGAAATCCAGAATTAGTGCACCAAACAGCTTTAACTCTGTCCTGTGGTCAGACTATGCAATAATCATATGACTAAGATTAAGGCATTTTAGTGTTTTTAGTCCTTTAAAAATTAATCAAGATAAATTCAGCTCCCTCCTCCTCCAGCCCCCCTGTTGTCAATATTGTGGCCAATCTCTGTGTTGTGGTTCTTCTAAAACTGCATTCTCATTGGAGGTTAGTCTGTGCTACAATTTAATTTATATCAGGTGACCTAGCTACAGCATGGTTATCTCACAACATAGTTATTTTTGTAGTACCTGTATACATGAAACCTTGACTTTCTCTGGACAGTGTGAAAACGTCCATGTGCACTACAAAATGGAACCATACTTTTACCACGTCCTGGGAAATTGTGTTAGAACTAGTCTCCCTGTATGACTAGACTTATCATATAAACAACCTCTGTGCTTCAGAAATTACAGTCCATTGTAAGACATGGTTGTGTGTATCCCAGCTAGGTTACAACATAATGATTCCTTGTGGTCAAAAAAAGAGTATATGTCAGGACCGTTTTAAACTTTGTAGCTCCCTAAAATGAAACATGATTACTTAATAGGTTATAGCAATATTTTTCTGTTCATGAAGTCAAGAAGAAAGTGTGTTAATAACAGTTGGGCCACAATAAATTTCAGAACTGTTTAAAAAGGAATTGTTGTTTTGGTTACGTGAATATGGCCTGAAATTACAAATCAGTAAAATCAATAATTTTGCTCAGTTGTTTAAAATCATCACAATTGGTGATTTTTAAAATAGTAAACAGTGTACCTTTTTAAGGGATTATTTGCTGCAGCATATTTGTAGAGGATTTATTTAGCTCTTCTTTTCACGTGTTCTCTCTAGTTTTGGTCTTTTCTTTATTCGTTGTTTTCCCTAATCTTCAAAATCTCTTCTTTCATGCACAAGGAATGACAAATGTACACCAGCACGTGAGTTCAGTAGTTTTAGCGAGACAGTTCATTTAACTTCTCAACATGTAGCATACTTTTGCTGCTTCTGGGATATGCATTTAATATAGATGAATCTATGATAAGTTTCACACTGTGCCCATGGATACTGAAGACATTTCTTCACTGATGCTTAATCCTGTCAGGTGCTGAGCCCTTAACAGTGCATCTTCAGTAGGAATTGAAGGTACTCGCCTTCCTTCAGAAGAGCTCAGAACATCTGAGGATCTGACTTCTGGTGAAAATCTTTGGTTACTCATTAACTTGGGAATCAGAAAATGCAGTACAGTGTTACTCTGAATAAACATTACGGACCAGATCTGGTTCAGTGTTTTCTATTTTGTTGCTGCCACAGTGAAGAAGAATGAAGCCTGTCATCTTCTCAGCTGCAACTAATGAGAATTATGCTTGTTTGGAATAACTGAAATAAAGAAACAAGTGCCACCTACCACTAAATTGTACCTAATGTAGAAAAGTGAACATTGTTCAGAAATATTTCTGAAGACATTTTTCCTATTATTCTCACCCAGATCAGCATATTTTCCCCCACTGAATTATTTTAAAACATGAAAGATCATGAGCTATCTCTATTCCAGCTGCATCACCAGCACTATATTCTCTCCTTTTAAGTGAGTTCTGAAACATAACTGCAGAAATTTCTCTACTATTCTAGGAAATGTGGTGGCTTTTTGTCCTTACAGTTTTTCAGCAATGGAGTCCTGGCATCAATAAACAATAGGCTCTTCCCTACTCGGGTCTTGTCTATATTCAGTTTCACTGGTTTAAAGTAAGGTTTAGTTAATGAGATGCAAAAGACAATGGCTGCTTTTATCTGCTTTTATTTCTCTTTATTATAAGGGCTTCTCTACATGCAGACTTTCACAGAAAGAACTAAAGTGACATAAATTCACACTTTTTATTATTTAAGTGAAAGTCTATGTGTGGCTCTTTTTATTTTAGATTGTGCTAAATCTGTTTAAGGAACAATCTGAACTAAGAGTGCTCAAAAGCTGAGAAATATCCCCCTTTGGCCAACACCTTGAAAGCTAGGGACTAGGAGGTTCAAACTCATGTGCTGATCATTGAAGCCCTGGGTGCATGGGACCCCAGGAACGAGCGAGTGCTGGGAGAATATGGAATTGGTCAATGCTATAATCCACTGATGGGGCAACTAATGATTCAGATGCCATCAGGTGGTCAAAGGACATCTATCTAGAACACATTACTGGACATCAGCAGTGCCAGGAAGGATGAGATGGAGTGCTGATGAGAAGTGTGGTTGGAAATGTAACTCAAATACTTTCCTAATGTACTGTGTTTTCTAACAGACAACCTACCCTAAATTTGTAATTACTGAGGATCAGTCTTCACTCACTGATATATCTATTTTCTGCAACCAACTCTGCATATTACTTCTCATGAATAATGTACCTGAATAATTGGATGCTAATATCTAAATTGTTAAATGTATTCACCTAAATGTGGGCTATTGCTGAGTATATACTACATGTATCTTATGACTTTTAAAATGAACTTTGTACAGGTTGTCAAGTATCAGAGGGGTAGCCGTGTTAGTCTGAATCTGCAAAAGCAGCGAGGAGTCCTGTGGCACCTTATAGACTAACCGAAGTGTTGGAGCATAAGCTTACGTGGGCAAAGACCCACTTCGTCAGATGCATGTCAGACATGCATCTGACGAAGTGGGTCTTTGCCCACAAAAGCTTGTGCTCCAACACTTCGGTTAGTCTGTAAGGTGCCACAGGACTCCTCGCTGCTTTTGTACAGGTTGTACCTCGCTTAACTGGGATGCCCTGGTCTGGCAATATTCATGGTCCAGCATGGACCATAGATGTTCCTGGACCATAGAGTCCAGGAACAGGGAGGTCTGGTGGCGGGGCAGGAGTGCAGTAGGGGGCATCAGCAACCCAGTGTGTGTGGGCAGAACGGGTGGCACAGTTGGGAGCTCCAGCCCCAGGAGCAGTTGTAGAGCTCCAGCCCCAGCAGTGGCCAGGGAGCTCTGTCCGTGGCCGCGGAGCTCCGGCCCTGACCTTCCGCTCCAGCCCTGGCTGCGCTGCTCCAGTCCCTGCCATGGAGCCAGGGAACTGATGAACTCTGCCCCAGCTGCGCAGCTCTGGCCACAGCACCAGATGGCTGTGCAGCTCCGGCCTCAGCTACGCAACTCCAGCCCTGGTTCTAGGGCCAGGTGGCTGCTGAGCTCTGCCCCGGCTGCAGAGCTTTGACCGTGGTGCTCTGCCCAGCAGCAGCAGCGTTGGCAGCATCTAGAGAGCCCTAGGGGGTTGGGGCAGCAGCAGGATCAGTCTGGCTCCCTAACTCGGTGGTAGCATGGGCCAGGAGTGAGGGACCAACTCTGGTCTGGCAAATCTCCTCTTTCGGGAACAGTCAGGTCCCCAGGGTGCTGGACCAGCAAGGTCCAGCCTGTATGTGTGGATATCTAAGCACTATACCCAGATGTTTCTTTACTTGTGTATTATGTACATTTTTAACATTAACTTTGACACTTTAAATCTGAATAAAGAGTCTCGTGTTATGATAATTGGGCTTATAAATGTCCCCCAATTAAACACCCAACTGTAAAAAGTATATGAAAGTTCTTAATGAAAAGTAGGTAAAATCACTTTTATGGTGAATGTTATAAATAGATGCAGTAGAAAAAAACTAGGTTAATCTGAACTAAGGGAGCTACTGAAATGGTTCAAGGGCTGTATTAAAATCATGCTGGGGGAAAAAAGATGTAGGACTGGAGAAGAGTGGTGCACCAGATATTTGGCCTAATTGGTGCACAAAATAAAGGGGACATGCTGTTTCACCCACCTCTCTTGGTGGATCATTGAAGAAAGAGACTTTGGGGGGAAATGGAAGAGCACACAGAGGCTACTGGAATGAGCTTCGCTACCGTGGTGGCCACACCCTGCCTTTTCCTAGATTCTTTGTCCTAATCCTGAGTGATGACTTGACCAGATCAGGCCAGAGAGAGGGATCCAGATGCCATCATTATACCTACCAGCTCCAGCTGAATCATAAATGCTACCTGAAATGAAACAGGATTAGATTTTAACACCAGCAGGAATGGCTCCAACTCATCTGAATTAACTAATTCTCTTTTTTCTTTGAAGAACTGTTATTGCCCTCTTTAATATCATCTAAAAGAGACTGCCAAATATATCTTTTTTTCCTTTTTAAAACTCTCTCCAGCCAAAGGGAAAGGAGTCAATGGATGTTGTTCAAAACAAAAGCTACATTTAATACTTCACATTTTAAATGCTTTAATTGTTTTTCTTCTTTATCGATAGCACATTTATCTAGTGTTCTTTGGGTTCTTAAGGAGGGGGTTAGGGGAAAGGAATGTGGGGAGTGAAGGAGTCAGGACAAGAAATAGGGTGCTCTGGACAGAAATGTGGGAGGTGCAGGAGTCAGAGCAGGAGGTAGGATGTGAGGGGAGCTCAGGGTAGGGGATTGAAGTAGAGAGGCCCAGGGCTGGGAGTGTGGCCACCAAGCTACCTGACAGCTGGATCCCCACACCTGTCCCCCTGCACCCTCCCCAGCCCTGCTCCTGTGCATCTCCTGGACCTGCCTGTTGACCCCCTGAGCTATTTAATCCCAACTTCCTTGGGGCCCTGGTTCCACCACTGGCAGTGCAGTGAGTGGCTTCCAGTTGCTAGCTATGTGCCGCTCCTGGTACATCCCTGTGACCCAGAGGAGGTGCATGCATCAGGTAAGATCAAGTTTTGAGACCATGTTTCAATGGATTTCCTTCTTTGCACCTACAGAATTGCAGCCTCAAAAAAAAAAAAGACAACAACATTTGCTTGTGATTTACAGGTGCTAAAATGGAAGGCTGACTTTTAAAAATCTGGCCTTGTATATTAAATATTCTCCCCTTAAGCTTCTGCTTGAAAGGGCACGTATAGTGCGCAGCAGGAGGAGCATTGTAAATGTGACCCGTACTGTGCATTCTTGACTTGACATTTTATAAATAGTCATGAAACATACCTACCAGTGCCTAGTTTAAAGCAAGAAATTCTCATTTGTGAGCAGGAAATGTTCTCTCATTGCTAGTTAAATTACCACTTGTAATAATATGATGGCTAGGTCATCTGGAATGCCTGTTAAAAATCATGAGCCACTACTCCTTGGCTATAGGACCAGATCCATTAACTTGGAGTCAGTAGCATACTCATAATTTCTATACATAGCCTAGACACCAAATAGAGAAAGAACACTAACCTGGATTTGTGTGGGTTACCTAAATAGTAGAAGTACAATTTGCTGTTAAGGCAATGGTAGACAGGATTTGTGGATTCTGTTCTCAACGTGTACAGACTTGCATGAGTTTGTAAAAGTCACTTACCTCTGGCTGTTGTGTATCATCTGTAAACCATGATAAAAATTGGCCTTGTGGACTTTATGCTTTAAGGTTCTTCTGTTGAAAGGTGTTGTTTAAGTGGTGGTTTACAGGGTTTGTCCTTTGTGTTGTCTTAGAAATTACATCCTGTTGGCCACAGAATGTCTTCCTTGCAGCTAGGTTTTTTCACAATTTTTGGATTTTTATTTTGTTTAGCTGCTCATGTCTCTCACCTGGAGAATGTTTCTGAAGAAGAAATGAATAGGCTACTGGGGATAGTGTTGGATGTGGAATATCTCTTCGCCTGTATCCACAAAGAAGAAGATGCAGATACAAAGCAAGTTTACTTCTCCCTGTTCAAGGTAAGAAGACTTTTCTCAAAAGGTAACCTCATACAGTTGTTTTTCTAGAACCTTAGATTCACATGTAGTATCTTGTCATATTTTTCATTCTTTGGTACTTACATTCATTTCATTGTCCTTATTGACCATTTTATTTGTATTGACTTGGACAATTTGTAGGATAAGATCTCCTATTTCCTACCTAGTAATAAGATTGTAAATTTTGGACTAGATTTTGCTGCTCTTATATTGCATGGTACTTCACTTTTGACATTTTTCCAGTGATTTCAGAATCTGGTCCAATGTCAGCACTCATTTTGATATGTATTTTCTTTCCAACCATCAGTGGCATTTTTCTTAATTACAGGTCAGAAGATGAGCCAGTTGACAATGTAGTATACTTTAGCTGTATACACATGCTCAAAACAGCTTTTCTCAGTGCATTTTAGAGAGCGAGGCAATTAACTCAATTTAGCTGAAACTTAGTTTATTGCATGTATTAACAAATATTTGAATAATAATGATTAATATGTTGTACTAGACAGTTTTCACTGACTGCCAGAAGTTTATATAAAGATGTTAACCATTTAAAAATAAAATTGTTTTTGATAGCTTTTGAGGAAATGCATCTTACAGATGGGGAAACCTGTGGTAGAGGGGTCTTTGGAAAGCCCCCCATTCGAGAAGCCCAGTATTGAACAGGTAAATCAGAACATGCTGATTTCTGTGAACAATGACCCTGCTGATGTCCATATGTGTGGATTTCGGCAGGGTGTGAATATTAACTCTCTATATCATTTGGACAAATGTAAATCTGAGGTTTGCATGAAGATGATTTCCTCTTCATCTTCTGGGAAGGGCATTGTGGTTCAATTATTGAATTATTTTTACCATTCAGCTTGCATTTAATGTAATATAGAATGGTTTCCCTCAGTTTAAATCATAGAGGCTGATTCTTCAAGTATTATGAGGCTGGAGCATCCATGGTGAAAATTTAGCACCCACTTGCCACACGCCCATCAGCTGTTTGGCTGGCCCTGCAGATCAGCTGTTTGATGACAGGCAGAAGGCACTTCGGGATTGGGTTGGAGCAGGGGTGGGAAGAGATGGAGTGAGGGTCAGGCCTTGAGGGAAGGGGCAAAATGTTGGCAGAGCATTGGGGTGGAGCACCCACTCAGAAAAACTATGTGCAGTGCCTGTAGTTTAAATAGTAAATTTTTTAAAAGTACCTTTTTCTTTATATCAGCTCTAATTTTTGTTCTTTATTTTGGTGCACTTGACAAAGCCACATTTAAAATTAAGGAATCTAGCCCTAGGATGAAATATTGTTGCTGTTGAGCTCAGTGGCAATTTTGCCATTGGCTTCAGTGGGGCCAGCATATCATCTCAGGACTACAAAGCAGAAATAACGGAGAGAAAACCACTAATATACCATAGTAGTTCATGCCTCTATGAATATATACATGTAGATAACATACACAGAAGGTGAGATTTTGATTTAGCAAAATACATAATCATTTGCTTATCTTTAAACACACAAGCAGTTCTGCTAACTTCAGTGAGACTGCTCACATGCTTAAATATTGTGCTGCGTCAGGCCTGGATATCTTTCAAGAAATCTGTGGATTAATGGGATCTATATTATTTTATCAAATAGCCTATTTTAAACTCGCACACTGATTAAATGTTTCTTTGAGTTTAGCTTATCATAATTCCATACAATAACATTCTTCATTGCTTTAGTCTCTTTGCTGACACTAATGCAGAACTGAAATGGAGAGAAAGATATCTTTTCAATCATAAGGAATAGAAACTTTTTTTCTTAAGTGAAAACTTAAGGTTTGCAGAAATAGGAAAGTGTTGGTATGACTCACCATGGAACCACAACTATGTGGCACACATATAGTATGGGGGGATACAACCCAGAGACTTTGTTTTTGAAATGCACACTTACACATTGGTGTATATAGTATTTGCATGCTAATGCCACAAGATGGTGACAAAGCACAAATATTTAATCAGCTTTGAATTCCTTCCAGCAAAAAACAATGTTACACATACATGTTACTATTATTTTACATTTATATTGTGATAACTCCTAGAGACCTGAGCCAGGGCAAGGCTCCATTTTGCTAGGTGCTGTACAAATATATTGTTAATGACAGCCTTTGCCATGGATAATTTAGAATCTAAAGAACAAGCCATAACATGTCAGTGAGGTAAAACAAACAATAAGTGGGCTGAAAGTGGACAACTCAGTGACAAACAGACTGTGTGAAAACATTCTGCTAAGACTGCAGGAAGTTATAGCTAGTCAGTAACAGTAATTGCAATTTGTCATTTGCCTAGTCTTTCTTAGATAATAACAGTCTAACTAGTTTTTACATACTTTTCTCAGTCCTGTGCCTAAATCTTAGAGTAGTTCATTTCTAACAAGAAAATGTCAGTTTACAAAGATACCAACATAGTCATCAGCAAAAACCTCACATTGTGTATCCAAGAAAAATCACATGACCTTTTCCCAGTAAAAGTTCTATATCATGTGAAGTGAGAGAATGTCATGGTTTATACCCTTTATTATAGGCCAGTCACTGTAGGGAAATGGAAAAGTCATTCTTGATTTAGTGCATTTGATTCTGTTTAGCAGAACCAATAATACATGTGGCAGAAAACAATATTTCAAACCACTCACTGTGTGTTTTCTCTGTGTTGTAATACAAGTTTAATAGAACAAAATGCTAGTAGTATTCACATGAAAAAAGGTTATGCTTAAATTGTTAAATAAACATCACTTTCACCTTTGGATTTCAGGGAGTGAATAATTTTGTACAATACAAATTTAGTCATCTACCATCAAAGGAAAGGCAAACAATAGTTGAACTAGCTAAAATGTTTTTAAACCGCATCAACTACTGGCATTTGGAGACACCTTTGCAGCGAAGATTGAGATCACCTAATGATGACTTTGCGGGCTATAAAGTGAACTATACAAGGTAACTATGCTTTGCTTTAGTTTTCCCTTTTCAGAATATAGGCACTGATTCTGTAGATACAGATACATCATCAAAAATTCTCACAACCATTGTTTTTATCTGTGGACTTGCTGGCTTCAGTGAAGTTCCATAGTGTCATAAGAGGCCCATGCTATCAGTCCTTTTCACAGACTTGGTGCTGTATTTAATAATTACTCATAATCTGATTGGATGCTTGGTGGAATGTCAGGCTTCATTTCATGCATGATAAATTTCTGAAGCTTGTTATTTAAAAACAAAAATATCAGGGAGATAACTATGGTATTTTAGGGTACATCTACACAGCAACATTATTTCACAATAACTAGCGTTATTTTGAAATAACTCAGTGCTGTGTAGATATTCCCAATTTCGAAATAAGCTATTTTGAAATAAGCTACGCAGTTGGGTGCGTCTACACAGCAGGGCTTATTTTGAAATTGGGAGTGTCTACACAGCACTTATTTCGAGATAGAGCACTCTTCCTCCAACTTCCCTTATTTCTTGTACAATGAGGGTTACAGGAGTTGGAGTAAGAAGTCCTCCAGCTTGACAGTATTTTGACATTATTTCAAAATAACTGCCTGCTGTGTAGATGTGGACTAAGTTATTTTGGAATATCGCTAGTTATTGCAAAATAATGATGCTGTGTACATTTACTCTAACAGTTATTTTGGCATAAGCTTTCATGGGCAAAGACCCATTTGTCAGATTATTGGAGTGCATTAATATAAGCTTTAAAGATTTTTAGAGACAACTGTTTACCTGGCCTTATTAGAGTCCTTAAAAACCACTTCTATCAGAATTCTAAGGAATGATTTATTAATTGGAAAAAACCTAACATTTTAATTTTTAAAAATATTTTTCTTAAAGTAGTATGGTGGTTCTTAGATTAACATAAGAAGTGCTAGTTTGTCTTCTATAATAACAAATGGTCCAGGGAAGGGGTTAAAAATTACGGCAGTTCAAGCTCCTCAGAGCTCTCCATCTTTATTACTTTTACAGAACTTTAATTCCATCAGCAGTATAGAAGAGGAAAGGCAAAAAGTTTTCAGATAAAAAATGAATACTCTTAGCAAATAAGAATAATTGATACCAGAATAGATTCCTGTAGCATCACCATATCAGTAATCCTTATTCCCACATCTGTTAGTGATAGCAACCACATATTAGTGTGTAAATGAGTGAATATGATATTACATTAGGCTTAAATCTTGATTATAAAATTAACTCTGACTCTACTGTCTGTAGTCAGCTATATTATTGCTTAGCCCTTTCAGTGCCATGATCCAGCCCCAGGAGAGATGTCCGCTAATAGAATACAACAAAACCCTTTATGGAATGAATCACTTGTAAGTTAATTAGGGATGTGAAATCTCATTTAATTAGTTAACTGGTTAAACAGTATGTTTAACTGGTTAACCTATTCAACAGAGTGGGAGGGGCACTCCAGCCAGACTGCTCTGGAGTGCCACCCCCCGCTATAGACAGGAGCTGCTTGGGCTGGATGGAGCACCCTGTGCTTGGCGGGCCCAGTGAGATTGGAGCAGCCCCTTGCCTGTGGTGGGCAGGGCTGCTCTAGCCTCTGCTGGTTAACCGTAACCAGTAAGCATCACTTGGTAAGGGGTTACCCAAATTTCAGAGAAAATGGCAGACTTTTGGTACATGTGCAAGGGACTTGAAATGGATTTGTATAGTCATTTGTCTTTCTTTGTTGCTAGTGGAATTGTCACCTCAGGGTATTCACAGATTGAGGTGGTTATCTGGCTTTTTTATTTTGCTGCAGGTGGCTGTGTTACTGCAATGTCCCCCAGTTCTGTGATAGTCTACCTCGGTACGAAACCACACAGGTTTTTGGGAGAACTCTGCTACGATCTGTCTTTACCGTTATGAGACGGCAACTCCTGGAGCAGGCTAGACAGGAAAAAGACAAGCTTCCTCAAGAGAAACGAACACTAATCCTCACCCATTTTCCAAAGTAAGGAATAACTGCATATCTTCCTTTAAGATTGTTAACTAGAAATATGTAATTTTTCCTGAGATGCAAAAATGCTTGTGAAAACAAGTAACTGGCTACATCTGCAACAGAAAGACTATTCCAATGTTCAGTGACAAATAGATGTTACACCAGCTCTCTACCATCACTTACACTACATGTAGTAATTTAATACATGCATACCTTCTAATTATATTTAATATAGTGACTGTATCTCTTTTGAGATGGAGCTATACCATCTCATAGAACTGGAAGGGACCTTGAGAGATCATCGAGTCCAGTCCCCTGCCCTCGCAGCAGGACCAAGCACCATCCCTTGATGGAGTTATGTTTATTTAGTGGGCTGTTTCTGTTGCCAGAGGAGTTGTTCTCTCTTTATATTGGAATTTGAGTGGACACTGTTTTTGTTTCCTTATCCTTATCCTTAAATGACCTAAATAAGTTAGGGCAAGTGTACACTGCTATGCTATGTCCTTGCTTAGTAAGGGCCAGATGGTGATACCACTTACATTGAATATTACCTTTCATTACATTGAAGTCAGTGGAGTTGCTTGTGGAGTTAAGAAGGAAGGGAAAAGCAATCTCAATCTGATCCCTAAAGTAGCATACTAAATAGGGAGCTGATTTCCAGATCGAGAGGGTGCCATGTTTTCATAGTTCTGGTTCTAACCCAAACTCTACTAAGCTGGGTGGAAATTTTAATTTGAAAAGCACTTTTATCCCTGTAATTTCTTCAGTTTTTCTAAGAAAAGCTTATACAAAAGATGTGTGAGAAGTATGAATGGAATAGGAAGCCTTTTACAGCCTCTCCCCAACTTACGAACCGGTTACGGACCAAGCAATTGGTCATAACTCGGTTTGTTCGTAAGTCGGACCCCATAGAGTTACACACGACTGCGCTGTTTGTAAGTGCGGATCACGTTCGTAACTTGGGGTCCGCCATTTATGACAACTTCGGTCATAAATGCGAATGGTCGTAAGTCGACCGTTCGCAACTTGAGGACCGGCTGTATACAGTTTACATCCACTCAGAATTATTTTTCCACTCTCTCCCTCTGCTATTTAGACTTCATTCATTCTACAAGCTACAGTTTAGAATACTGAGCTAATTCTTATTTTCAAAGCAAAGTTCTCAGCAGTCAGACTGTGTATGGTCACTTGTACTTGGTTCAATAATGTCTCTGCATGAGGTGAGTAAGCTGGTATGCCTAAAAAATGACCTTTGAGGGACTTGTGAGGTGACTTATAACATCAGTGTGATATGGCCCCGCTCAGCTGACTCAGGCTTGCAGGGATTAGGCTCTGAGCTCCAAGACCTTGTGAGGGGGTGGGTCTCAGAGCCTTGGGCTCCAATCCACACCCCAACGTCTATATTCTACTGCTATTTTTAGCTCTGCAGCCTAAGCCCCAAGAGCAGGAGTCTGCTGACTTGGGTACTGAGATTTTTATTGCAGTGTAGACATAACTAATGTTACTGTTTCCTTAAGCAAGATAATATTTAAAAGAAAATGTGGGAGGGTTAATTCAGAAGTATTTTCTAAGGTACAAGTTTAAAATCCTTTTGACACAATGACATGATGTAAGTATAACCATGCTATCAGAACTGTTTCTATGGGTGTATGGGATCTGGGGCAACCCCTCCACTGCAGGCCCCAACTGGCCCTTTTGTTCCACTCCAAACCCGCCCCTGCCCCACTCCTTCTTCCCAGCTCCACCCATGCCATGCCTCTTTCTCCCCCTGCTCTGCCCCTTGCCTGCTCCCCCATGTGAAACAAGCCAGGGGATTACTGGGGCCTTGGCACAGGGCAGCAGCAGTGCCCTCCCTCACACTCACCATGGCGACGATAGCTAGAGTGGGCCAGCAGTCTGCTCCGTTCCACCCTGCCACCCTCATCTGGCCCACTGCACTTAGCTTTTTTGCAGTAGCAGAAAACATAGTGCCTGAGCACGGGGAAGGGACTCACACCAAGCCCCCAGGTAATATCCTGGGTCCCGTCCATATGGATAGGACAGCTCTGTTATATCTGGGCATCTAGGAAATGAGAGAAGTACAAGTGTATCAGGCATGTACATAAAATGTTTCTGACATCTGTAAACGGTTTTGGCTAGATTTTAATATTTGTTATATACTCACTGCCAGTATGATTGAAAATGGTGGTGGGGGTGTGTATCTTAACCGCTTAAAACTTTATATAGCCATATATAGTGGATAACTGTTGACTCCCCATGTGCTGTATATGTGTATAAATATACTATGTATCAAATATAACCCTGGGACTCACTCCTGCAAACCCTTATACAATTGTCCTTATTTATAGATTTATATTTGTATTTTTTCATTGTTTGTTTTTTAAGGCCAGAAGCACCCATAAAGTCATCTACCCTGTCCTCCTGTATATCACAGGCCATTACATTTCTTCCAGTTGTCCTTAAAATTGAGCCCCATCACTGTGATTAGGGTTGCCAGGTGTCTAGTTTTGAACTGGACAGTCCAGTATTTGAGCTTTCTGTTCGGGAAACAAATTGAGAAAATTTAAATGAGAAAATATAAATGTCTGGTATTTTCTAAATAAAATGTAATGTAGATTGTGATGTAATATCAAGTGTGTCTGGTATTTTTGTTGAAACCATCTGGCAACCCTATTTGTGATTGATCAAAGCACATTGCCCGAAAAGGCATTGAGTCTGGATTTGAAGACATCAAGAGATGGAGAATCCATCACAGTTCTTGGGGCTTTGTTCCAATGGTTATTAACCCACAGAGTTAAAATATGTGTCTAATATCTAATGGGGATTTGTCTGGCTTCAATGGCCAACCATTGGTTGTTGTGCTTTTTCCCCCATAGGTTAAAGAGTCCTATGTACCTGCTATTTAAACCCAGTCCAGGAATTTAAAAACACCATGATCAAGTCACTTTATATCTTCTTCTCTGGAATCCTGGGTTCTGTTTCTGGCTCTGAATTGTCTTGCTGTGTGGTCTTGGGCCAGTTACTTCCCCTCTCTGAGTCACTGTTTCCTCCCTATTCCCTTTTGTTTCTCTTCTCAATTTAGCTTATGAACTCTTGGGAACAGGGGCTGTCTCTTACTGTGTGCATGTGTAGCACTTGGTGCTGTGGGGCATGATATCATTTGGAGCCTAGATGATAATGTAATATAAATAAGAATTAGAAATTATAATTCTTAATAATGTTTGTTATTAGTACTGAAAAAAGAAGGAACACATTAAGGATTAAAACTGGATCAAGGTCTCCAGAGGGATGGGTAGCTTTTGATACTCAGTGTTTTTATAGCACCTATTCTTCTGGAACTTGAAAAGTACTTTGCAAAGGTACTTAGTCTTGTTATCCACATATTTAAGTGTGGAAACTGAGTCACTGATAAGGGAAAGCAAAGCTGGGAACTGATCCTAGGTCATATGATCCAACAAAGAATGGCCCTGATGATCAGTGAGATATCATTTGGGAACTGAGTGGTTGTTTGTGTCTACTGCCTAGTGTCTGGGATTGTGTACATGTGCATATCTGTCTGATGTCTGTCTCTGTGGGGAAAGTGGTTTTCCAGCATTACACATCTTTTAACAGTCCTTCTGACATCTCGTACTTGCTGTGGTTACAGGGGACAGTGGAGATGAGAGTAGTTGAAATTGAAGAAGGAAAGATATGTGTTAACAATTGCATCTTCCGCCTGTTTTTTTAGGCTATGTCTACACTAGGAAACTATTTCAAAATTACTAAATTGGATGTAAGAACTCTCAATTTAATAAATTCGAACTAGCGGGGCCTCACTTTGGGGAAACATCTAAATTAGTCCGAGGCAGGCTCGTTAATGTGGACGTGCTACCTCGGAATTAGAGCCCCAGGAGGCCATAAGTTTGAATTAGTGGCACCAAAGCATCCACACTACCTGAAAATTACTGTTTCAGAATAAGTGTTGCTCCTCATGAAAAGCAGGACTACAGAGTTCAAATTCCATAGCCCTTTATTTTGAAATATCAGGCTTAGTAGTGTGGATGTACTGCTTATAAATTCAATCTTGTGGAGAGTTATTTCAGAATAAGGTCCTACTATAGACCAGGACTTAGTGCCTTTGGCAGTGCTTTACATAGTATGTGTCATTGAATCCCCTGCAAAGTCAGCTTACCTGTCATTTTGTGAGGTGTCTCATCCCAGGATATGGCAGAGAAAAACATTTACATGCAGCAGAGGAGATGGTTAAAATGTAGCAAGGGGCAGCACTTGCAACTACTTTAAATCCTCTTTTGAAACTGCCTAGGTTACTGGTTTAACCTTTAAAGCCTCACTGAGGGGAATCACCCTTAGGTCCCAAGTCAGTTCAGATGATTTCTTACTCAAATGATCACATTTCATTTCAGCTGGACAATCACATTAGTGAGGACTGCTGTGGAGAGTAAAAATGTGTGGTGTCAGGCATCTGGCCTTTAAAAACCCTTCTCTGTGCCATAGCTTATGTCTGCCCTGCAGGGGACATTGTTGTTCCCAGCTCGGGCCAAGAGACGCGCGCGCGCGCACGCACGCGCACGCACACACACACACACACACACACACACACACACACACACACACACACACACACACACACACACACACACACACACACACACACACACACACACACATCAAGTTAGCACATTAAAAGTTGCAATGTGGCCATGGATGCATAAGGCAAAGCTCAAGTTAGCCACCTGAGTGCAGTGCTTGAGATCCTTGCTGTGTACTCAGAAGTCTAGCCTGTGCCATTGTGGTCTCGTTGCCATTTGTGGACAAAGCTTGTGCATGTATGTTTAACCGAGCTAAGAATTATACAGCCCAGCCTCAATGTAAAGCTACCCACAGGATGTGCAGCTGTCTGAACTATGAAATGGAATTGATGTAGTGGCCCTATGAAAGCATGCTGGATATTCTGATGTCTACACTTAAGGTGTGTCTAGACTACAGGATTTTGTCGACAAAAGTTGGTTTTTGTCAACAAAACTATACCTAAGTCTACACTACTGCCGCGTTCTGTCAACAGAACGCAGCAATTTTGTCAACAGCGGTAAACCTCATTTTATGAGGAATAATGCCTTTTTTCGAAAGTACTCTTTCGAAAAAAGGCGCTATTGCATGCAAACTGTGCTTTTTCGAAAGAGAGCGTCTAGACTCTCTTTCAAAAAAGCGGCTTGCTTTGTTGACAATCCCGATCGTAGTCTAGATGCTCTTTTTCAACAGAGGCTTTGTCGACAGTATCTGTCAAAAAAGGCATGCAGTCTAGACGTAGCCTTAGTGTTGATGTCTACACCTAGGGTACGTTTAGACTACAAGCCTCTTTTGAAAGAGAGGGTCTAGACTGCAACCACTTCTTTCGAAAAAGCAAGCTGCTTTTGAAAAAAGATGTTATTCCTCGTAAAATGAGGTTTTCCACGGTCGAAAAAAGATGTTATTCCTCGTAAAATGAGGTTTTCCACGATCGAAAAAACTGCCGTATTCTTTCGATTTAATTTTGAAAAAATGTGGCAGCAGTCTAGACACAGATGAAGTTTTTTTGAAAAAAGGCCACTTTTTAAAAAAAAAAACCCTGTAGTCTAGACGCACCCCTAATGTTATTCTTGTGAGACATTCCATAAAAGAGTTAATTTTTTTTTCTAAACATACACGGCTCATTTTAAAAATGTCATACAAGCACTAGGTACAGTAACACACTTAAATAAATGGAATAGTTCCATAAGATCAATGTAAATGACTAGTGCTACTGGAATTTTTGGATATGAACATGAAAGTAAAAATGCAAATTCATCAGCTCAAAACTTCAGATTTTCCAAAAATAATAGGAAAAAATGTCTTGCAGTTGCATAAGATCAACCAACACATGCTTGTGTGTCTCCTATTAATGCTCTCATTTTTGTTATGTAAATGTGGAATGTGATCAAAAAAAGTGTTAGTAGAGGAAACATTTACATCTAGTTAAGTATATAACCTTGAGTTTTACATGTTCAGTTTGGGTATTTTATTAATTGTAAAAAACTGTCAGCACTGTTCACTTGCACAATCACCAGCTTCTCCAGTTTTTTGTTTGTTTGTTTTTATTCAAAAGATGTGGTTTAAAGATTTTAAATGATGATTCTTCCTTTGGGTCGTAGTAATTCTATGTGTTGCCTCTACATTTCTGCTTCTAGGTTTCTCTCCATGCTAGAGGAAGAGGTGTATAGTCAGAATTCTCCTATTTGGGATCAGGATTTCATGGTGTCCTCTTCTCGAACTGGCCAACTAGGAATCCAAACAGGTAATCTGCATTTAGGGCAGGATATGGGCGGGACTATGTAAAGAACACAATACATCTGCAAAAGCTTCAGCAGAGAGAAAAAGGTGAAATTGTAAGCAGGTAGTACTGGAAATGCAGAATTATATGGCAGTGCCTGCAGAAACAGTAACTTGAATATTAGTCCATGTACACAGAGAGCAGTCTGCCTGGTTCCTCATGGAATGACGAAATACTCTTCTCCACAAAAGGCATATAACTTGTGTCTTACCTCAGAACATTTAATATCTTCTTTCTGTAATACATACTCTAGCTGTCTTTCTTTTTTTTAGAGCTCCCTCAAGGATTGCCTGTGTCCAATGATACATCCTCTCCCATATCAACTGTTCATCATCTCAGTTCAGAGGAATGCTTTTTCTGTTCAGGGCTCCCCAGAACTCTGTTCATGGCTGTATCATGGAAGCAGCACTTAGAAATTTCCAGGAGAATCTGGAAAAGATGCATCTCCTAGTAGAATATTTAAAATCCATTCATACTGCTCATACATCCATATCTCTACTAAACTACTGAAGTCAGGATTAGGGATATTGAAGCATCTGATCTAGCTTTTTCTGACTGCCAGCTGGGAAAGCATTGTGTCTCTCTGATAATGGGGTTCTTACTACATGTTAGAGACCTCCATCTGTTGGGACAGGCACGTAACTTTGTGAATAATTCCTACTTTCTAACTATTATCTGATCAAATATGGGCATTGTGAAGCTGGGGTAGAAGACATATAGTATTGAAAAATAGATCTATACAAAAAAGTAAATACTTAAAGGGCTAAGTGAAGTTATACTGATATCCCCTGTCCCTGCCTAATCCAGACTCTTTGTTTATGAATGGCATATGAGAGAGGCCCAATATAGCACTAAATGTATCTTGCTAATCCAGGACATTTCATCAGGTAATTTTCAGTACTCTTCAGATTTTGATCTGTACTCCTCTGGTGTCAAAATAGCCAGGTTATTTTCATGCAGATGTTTCAGAAAACAATTGAAAGGGGACCTGTTGCTTTTGAGGACATAACAGTAGGAATTTCCAAAGAAAGAGATGTGTCCTATTTCCAAGGAACCGCCTTGTCATAAAATGATTAGAGGCACTAAACAAATCTGAGCAGGTGGAATTAAACTTATTTTACAAATGGTCGAAAAGTGTGGGTTTTTTGGGTTTAATAAATAATTGCATAGCTTTAAGTGGTGTTACTTTCTTTGGAGTTAGTTTTGGTAGCATGTTCATAGAATCATATTGATGTAGAGTTGGCAAAAATCATCAAGTGCAGCCCCCCTGCTCTGAGGCCGGATCAAGTAGTCTAAGTGTAATATGTTACAGTGAAATCAGTTTCACCTTTTCCTAGAAGACCCTTTTCAGTTAGCTGCAACTCATTTCTTGACGTGGCAGAATGCCAACTAGCTAGATAAGTATGTTGGAGAAGCCCATTTTTCCTAGCTTTTGCACAATATTGCAGAGAAATAAAGCCTGATAGTGGCAATAGAGTAAAATTAGTCCTGTAATACAATGGAAAGTGTTAGAACTGATTTTTTTTTTAGCTGGATGCTTTTAGAAAATATAGTTAATAAATTCCCACGTACACACCAAGGAATTTGGCTTTGTGTGCAATATCAAATTTTAAAATACAATAAAAGAAATCAGAATAAAAAACCCTTCTAAAATGTACACAAATCACATTATTTACTCTACTTTTTGATTGACAGTACGTTAGATACTCACTACCAGCGTAACTCTTTGAAGTTGTTTGTTTTTTAAAGTTAGTATTGGGGTGAATTCTCATGCCTTGAACATTCTTTCTCTTTTATGTTGTTACAGTTATCAGTCCTCCCCCTGTGACAAGGTCTGTTTCATACAGTGCAAGTCCTTCAACTCTAGAACAACCCAACAGCGGAAATATGAGTCCTGCTTGCAAAGTTTCTTCTTGCCATGACCCAACTCTAGGTAACTTGAAAGGAAGTTGATCTTCTGTTCAGGCTAATTATCAGAAATATGGTTTTATGTTGTGTCAAACTTGTAGTTTTCTTTGTTTTTAGTAGTTGTGGCATAGCTGAAATCCACTGATCTTGTTCCTTGGGGCAAAGGAGAAAACAAGTCAGCTTTAAAGAATTGAGTATTTTCTAATGTAGACAAATTACAGCATAGCATTCATCACATTTTGAAGTTTGGAGCACATGTCCACTGTAATGAAAGCAAAATGATGCCCAGTTCAGTTATTTACTGGACCATGATTTTGCTTACAGATCTGATTTAAAACTATCTTATTAATCCAGAAAAAAAATCATAGGTGACCCCAAAAATCTTTTTTTGAAAAAGAGACTGTTTTAGGCTCAAATGCCTAGTAGGAATCAAAGAGACAGCTACACATAGCCGTTTATGAATTTGTTTTTTTGTTTTTGTTTTTTTGTAGTTTAAAGTTATATTACCAGCTTCCATTCCACTGTCATGCTCCAGTATGTATCAACATAAACTATTTGGTTACTGCACATAAACCCTCTACCCCCCTCCTGCACTCATATCCCCTCCCAGATCTTGCACCCCAACCTCCTGCCCCAGGTCACAACCCTCACCCTCACACCCCAGTTCCCTGCCCATGGTTATAACCCAAACTTCTTCAGCCTCATCCTCTGCCCTAGATCACAACCCCCTCCTCTCCAAGGTCACAACCCAAACCCCGTTACCCCTCCAGTACCCCAGTCCCCTACCTCAGGCTACAACCCCCTCCCAGACCCCACATTCTGTTCTGCAACCCAGTTCTTTGCTGAAAGCTCTCTTCTGCATCCAACCTCCATCCCAGACCCTGCACCTTATCCACTGATATCATGGAAGAGTGCGGCCCTTGACCACTTTCCAGTTTCTTGGAGTGGCCCCCCCATCAAAAATTATTGCCCACCTCTGTTCTAAGGCATCACAGCATGTAAGACATCATTAATAGGGTTGTTAGATAGCGATTAATTGAATAGTCATGTAACCACACAAAATATTATTGGTTACACGACTATTCAGTAGTCTCCAGAAGTGGGGCTGGCAGCCAGTGTGTTCCCAGCCCCACTCCCGGGGAGCCCCCTGCCACCTCACACTGTTGCCGCTGTATCAGAAGCAGCAGAATAGGGCAGCAGGTGGGAGCCAGTTTAAAAATGAGTTCCCCGTGCACACCAGCTCCTGCCTGCCGCCCCGTGCCACTGCTTCTGATACAGAGGCAGCAGCACAGAGCGACAGCAGCCCTTATCCATGGGGAGGCCAACCTTCCCATGGACAGAGGCTGCACTGGCATCCCATGGAGCAGCCTCTATTTGCAGTGAGTCTGGGCCTGTTGCGGACAGAGTCTGCTCTTCCTTTGATAGAGGCAGCAGTGTGGAAGAGGCAGTCAGCACCGTGGATCTGGTGCTCGTGCGGAACCAGCTTAAAAGCTGGCTCCCCAAGGCACCAACTCCCCCCTCCTTGCTGCTTCTGATACAGAGGCAGCAAGCAGGGAGAGTGCATGTAGGCTTATCAATTAATCTCATCAGTTAATCATGGACTTGACTGCACTTTGACATCCCTAATAACTACCTTCAGTTTTCAGGAAGTTTTGAATAAAATTACTCGAGTTAATTTTTTAAAGGGAAGTAGATTTAATAAGTTCTTCTAATATTTTGAAGAAAATGGTAAAAATACATACTATTGGCTTCTGAATATGGGCAACTTTTCCGAACTTTTCTGTGATTGTACGAATTCACATCATTCACATTATTAGGTCTTTTTGTCCTCCCCAAATGCTCATAACAGTGTTAGTGAAAGTCTGTGAGGTTGATATGATTGCAAGATTATAATAGTAGAAATCTTTGAAGAGGACATTGTTTTGAAGAGAGGAAAAAAGGTTTTAATGTGAGTTTATGGCAATAAAGTGGTGCAAGAAAATGCAAATGTATGTTTGTCTTTAAGCCAGTGCTGACGTTCCAACACAAAGGCAGTGTTGCATTGATGATGCTTACATATGATAATTTTGATGTAAACAAATATACCAGTGACATTTCTTTCAATTTCTAGATTAAAAAAAAATAAAATTACATAGAAGCCCTAAAATCTAGCACTAATGTTAGAATGCAAACCTACTAAACCAAGAACATGGTCTGAGTTGGTGATTCATAACCTACTCTCATTGTGCTTAGACACACAGCATTCTGCCAATCACAACAGGATTAAAGCACAAAGAAAGGGAAACAAGCAATTATTAAATTAACATTTTTGGGGTATATACTCAAGGATTTTCATAGAAAAGCAGTTAATACTTCACATCATAATATGTTTTTAATGCCAGCATTGCAAACTCAGCATGGGGTCTGAAAACTAAGCTCTTTTCTTCCTGTCTTTTAAATAACAGCTGGAATTTAGCTGCCAGTTTTGTGGATGGTACACGAGTCAGAACAAAATTCAGTTCTGTCTTCCACAGCTACATTGTCTCTTTAGTGCAGACTAGAGTCAAAATTTGTTTTGGTTAGTAAAACCATGCAGTGCGGAGCTATGTTGAGTCAGAGAAAGTGCCATTTTTAGTCACTGCTCATGCCATAGCTACACTTTAAATAGAGGTGGAAAGATATTGTATCATTATGGGGCAGGTTTGTGGAGAAAGAGAATTGTTTTCAATTCAATGTGTGGCAGATTTATGCTTATTTGTAAAAGTGACTTCCTAAAGTGAGTAGTATTCAGAGCTGTAACAAGGCATTGTAGTGCCTGAGGTGAGCAAGCAGTGATGCGTGATGGGGCATGCAGGGTCATATTCCTGCCTCCCTCCACTCCCTGATTTCTGCCATCCATTTAGCATAGAGTTTTTTAAACTGTGTGGCATGCCCAGTTTGTAAACCATTGGCTCCTGCCAGGAATCAGTGGACTGGATGCTGGTGAAAGCTGCCTGGCCTGTTTGCTCAGGCCCGGGCTCTCTGTGGTGTGGGTGCTGAGGTGCTGGTTAGCTGCCCAGCAGTTTGCTCTGCCCTACTCTCTGGTTGCCAACAGTGGAGCTAGAAGCACCAGTAGTATTTGTAGTGTGCCCCCTTCACACTGAACAAGGAATAGTCGGAGACTTAAACTGTGACTGTACCTTATCAGTACATTGCTATGCTGTTTCTCTGTTTATAGGACTTTCTTTCATCATAAACTTTTCAGCTTTTAATAAAGGAATGCTTCTTTGCTTATTATTTCCCCTCCCCAAGTTGTTTGTCTTTTTTTTTTTAATTAGGTGGCTCTTGATAACATGAGATTCCTGCATTAGTTCAGTGGTAGCTCAATTGCAACTTAAGCCAATAGTGTGGTTTCTTAGCAAGGCTTGTAGTCATTTCCTAGGGCTCTGAGAAATGGATTCATGCTTAGTACAGACTTTTTCACAAAAAGATTGATCACACATCAGCAAGGGCCCCATATGTGGGTAGCTGGGGGGGGGGAGGAGGAGAGGAGGGGCAGTATCACATCCTCCTGAATTTGAACCTGTGGATTTCATACTTGAGGTCTTCTTAAAGCCATGTCCTGACTCCAGAGGCAGTTCTTAATTGCAACAGAGTTTGAGCTGCTTGCAGCTTTGCCTTTGGGGCAGGGAGTTTGTTATAAAAAGAGGGAGGCAAGGTGATTAAGAATAACAAAAGGATGAGCATTCAAGCAATTGAAGGATAGTTAGATCATCATGAAAACATTGCCGGGTCATCCACCTAAAAGATAGGAGGGGAGGGGGAAGGAGTAGGAATGAGTGTTGTGCTGTAGGAATTTGCATTTGGACCACTGCTGTTAAACTTCTCATAAATGTTCTTGACAAAGAGGTAAACAGTGACTAATCCAAAGCTGACTACAAAGAGTTACAAAGGGATCTCACAAAAATGGGTGATAGGCAACAAAATACCATATTGCCTCTATATAAAGTCATTGTATGCCCACATCTTGAATACTGTATGTAGATCTGGTCACCTCATCTAAAAAAAGATATACTATATTTAGAACAGGTATAGAAAGGGCAACAGAAAAGGGCAACCCTTATGGGGGTAAGGAACAGATTCCATATGAGATAAGATTAACAAGAGTGGGACTTTTTAGCATGGAAAAGAAATGACAGAAGGGAGGGGGTTATCTTAGAGGTCTAGAAAATCATGAATGGTTTGAGAAAATAGAATAAGGAAATGTTATTCATTCCGTCACTAAAATAACACAAAAAGTGACCGAATTACATTTATAGGCAACAGATTTAAAACAAACAAAATAGGTGACAGGGGATGGATGATTATGATTGCTTCCTCAGTTTAATCCTTCTGAAGCAGCTGGCATTGGCCACTGTTGGAGGAAAGGACCATTGGACTGACCCAGTCTGGCCATTCTAATGTTCTTATATAGAGCTGAAATGTATCTGCCCCCTGCTGTAATCTGTAACCCACTAGATCTCACTTATCTTCCAAGCTGAGTTAGAGTCCAGGAGTCCTGATGGGGTCTCTGTCTCACTCCACAGAGTTAGTAACAAAGTAAGAATATACATTAAAATGTTAAGGCTAACCAGTGTCCCTTAAGTGACTTGCCATAAGATGTCAGACTATGCTAGTGTTAGAGCTGAGTGGGTCTAATATTTATTTAATTGTCTTTGTTTTATATAGGAATTAGATACAGTGCTCATGTCAGCTAACTGCTAAGTTGTCTGCCAAAAAAGTAGAGTTTTCCAGTGCCACAGAGATGATATGTGTGTCAGGGGAGGGCGGATGGGGTTGTGCCCCCATTTGGTGCTTGGCTTGTTTGGAGCATGCTCAGTAACACTGCTGAAGCCTCTGTCCTCAGTCTGCCTCCCTCATGTTCTCACTCTCTTCCACCCCATCTTCATGGCATGCACATGTTTCCCCCCCCCCATCTGAAATAGCGCCCCTGCACATCAGTATCATGAATTGTAAAATTGACAGCTTGCATTGCTGAAAAAACACCTCAAATCTTAGTTCATTTATAGAAATCAGTTACATCAGGAAAGTGATAAACTTCCAGCTTGTATTTGATCTGATCCACTACACAGCATTCATTAGGTGAATTTCTTGCTACTTTTGTCTTATAAATGGAATATGTTCTGTGCCTGTTTGGCCTTTTAATTATCCTTCCTTTTTATTCTGATTTGATTGTGTAGGAGAAAAGAGAAAGAACACTGAACCTTATTCTCAGGAAGATTCAAAAAAGCCCAGAATTGTAGGAGATATTCCTATTGAATTGATCAATGAAGTGATGTCTACAATTACAGATCCAGCTGCAATGCTAGGGCCAGAGGTGAGAAATGTAGACCTGGAAATAAAGGGTTCACTTTTGGAACAATTACAACACAAATGGGATAATATAAACTATTAGAATTTAAGAATCCATTAAAGTTATCATGTTTTGTTTCCCTTGACTTAAAAAGAAGAAAATATTTGGTCTGTTTCTCATACAAAGTGCATTGTTTGATAGAACAATAAACAATCAAAACTCTTTTGTTATATAATACTAGTAGATTTACCTAGCATTGCTTGGGTCCTTGACTCAATTTTAGTTTTTCTTCATTTAAATCATTGCTCTGGGTGAGGCTGAGGATGACGGATTCAGTATGTAGGCTTCCCTGGAGAGAAGCCTCCATGGCTGCTGCAGCTCAAATGGGCAGAGCTGAGGGAGGGGTGCATGTCCCCTGGCTGGGGCAGGTTTACGTTCATTTCATGCTATGCCGTCCAGCCAGATTAAGGAATGGAGCAAACTGTGCACTTTCCCTCGCTCACTAACAAAGGCGAGTAGCCAGCAATGTTCCTATACTAATGTGTGTGTGGGAGATGAGAGAAAGGGAGGGGAGGAGTGCAGGATTCCCTGGGCTCCCTTAAAGGGTGCCTGAGGGCTGGGGGGACTTGGGGCTGGGGCAGTGCTGGACAGAAGAGGGTGCCCCTGCCAGCTACTTTCACCTGCCTGGTAATTTTTTCTCTTTTCTGTATGGTTTTATGCATCACCATATGTAGGGGAGGGAGGAAGCTTCAGAGCCTACCCACAACCAAACCCTGGCCTTGCTTTCATTTATGATAAGAGGAAGCTGTATACCAGATTTGGTGGTCCTAGCTCTGTTCAGAAGGAGTTCTTGAACCAATGGACAGACACACACACAGACTTGCTCATTCACCAATTCTCTCAAATATACAATGGATTTATCACTTACAAAGATACTTCCATAGCAGCAGTAGCAAAGAAATGCTTCATTAACTTAGATTGTTCACAGCTTGTTTTATAAGGTACTTTTACTACAGGGCAGTTCTATAATATTTAATTGTTAATTACAGATGTTTTGTATTTTTTCTTGTTACTTTAAGACATGAGTGAAGTTGGTACAAATCTTGTAGCAGAATATTATATCCAGATTTGAGAATTCTGGCAATCACAGCAGGGACATTTTTTCTTTAGTGAATATATAGATGTACTGAGGTTCAAAAATGAAATAGCTTCCTTGCTTTTTCTCCTATAGCTCTTTTCTTAACTGAGGAGAGACATGGGAGACTGAATTGTATTCTCCCCATTTTCTACACTAGCATACATTTTTGGTTTGAATTTCTGGCTCTTCTCTTCACTTCCCTCCTGATGATGTTTTTTGCCAGTCTTTCACATTTGCCAAGTCTCAGCCAGAGGCTGCAGAAAATTTGGAGTGTTAACAAGATTCTTACCCATTAATCAGATTACGCAATTTGGGTAGGCTCATTTTGAATGTTGGGACAATCAGGATGCCCAGCAGCAGTGGGGACTGGATGGCCAGCAGCTAAACTTACTTCTATAAAGCAAACAATGCACAGAAGTATGGTCAAGTGCAAAATAAATGTTGCTGTAGGAATCCTTTTAACTGGTAACAGTCCTGTTTCTGTAATATGTTCCAAGGAGAACTAGTTATGCATTTTCCCAGACAGCAATTAGAAATGTTTTAATATCCAACAACTATCTGTTTTCTTTTAATCACATTGTAAAGGATAGTTGATTGAGAGTACCTCAGCTTGCTTAACAGACAAGCTTTCATTACCTATTCATTTAATTCACCATAATGAACTTAAAAATTTTAAAATAAAATACAGCCACAATTTTAATAGGACCCACAAAAATATTTTTCCAGTATTGCTAGAGAAGCAGTTAACAGATACTGTTTTCAGACTCGTGTGGTCTTCCACAATAGTTGCCAATATAAAAGCAAAAATGTTTTTGCCCGGTAAGTTGCTGTACAAGTAGAAGTTGCTAAACAAATTGGCTATATTAATTTCTACTCCATTCAGAAATAGATGCACAGTTGCCAAATATTAGATGCAAAATTAGAAAGAAATTAAATTATATTTGCAAATTCTTAAGGTAATTGTGTAATCATGGAAAGTAAAAATAAAATCAAAACTCAGGCTTGTTTGGCAGAGACAGCTCTGATTGTAAAAGGAAGAATGGAAGGCTTAGAACTTTTTGGGGTTGTCCTATTGATAGATGGGAAATTAAGAAAATATCTCCTCAAACTTGCTCTAATGTATTTTTGTTCCCCTTTTGCATGACACAGACTAACTTTTTGTCAGCACATTCAGCTCGGGATGAAGCAGCAAGATTAGAGGAGCGCCGGGGAGTGATTGAATTTCATGTAGTTGGAAATTCCCTGAACCAGAAACCAAACAAAAAGATTATGATGTGGCTGGTTGGCTTACAGAATGTATTCTCCCATCAGCTACCCAGAATGCCAAAGGAGTACATTACACGCCTGGTCTTTGATCCGTAAGTATCTTCTTTCTGATGTTTGAGAATCTGCACACTCTGTAATGTGCAGTAGATAAACAGAAAAGGATAAATGTAAGGACAGAAAGGACAGAAAGCATGTCTGTTTTATGCTTGCTTTACTATTTTCAGAGAGAAATTAATCCTGGAAAACATATCAGGTTGCTACTTTCCAAATATACTAAATACAAATATCATCAGAAGGTGTAAGAAATCTGGACATAATCTTTATCATTGCTGTCATGAAAGTTAAAGATTAATAGCACTGGTTATTGGCTAAGGCAGGAAATGGATGCAGTGTAAATTTTCACAGACCTTGAACTTTGCCATAAACAGTTATGAAGGGTTTACTGAGGGCAGTGTTGAACTTTTAACTGCTAGCACATTGTGTAAGTGCTGCTGAAATTGATATTTCTTCTAATTTTTGCAAGTTTTTGGGAATAGGTGCTGAGAAATACCTATAATAATTGAATGCCTGAATTAAGCTGTGCAGAATACATATTTAAGCTATGCAGAATGCACACAGGGAATCAAGCATTTGGTAGTAAAGGATGGATGTCCTGAAGCTCAGTTAATCTCTAATTTAGCTAAGGTAAAGTTGTGATAAGAAATAGAATGTAACTGTAACTTATAATGACAAAGGCAAGAAAACTTTTATGATGCATTTTACAGTAGATACAGAATATGTTAGTTAAAACAGCAACTGTTCTATAGATACGAGAAAGTGGTTTAAACCAAGACATTCATAATTGTTTTTGGAAAGCAAAGAATAAAAAGGGAAAGATGGCACCTGTGCAGTGCCAATGTACTAAGGCTGTTGTTGTTTTATGCGTTCAGAAAACACAAGACCCTTGCATTAATAAAAGATGGTCGTGTGATTGGTGGTATCTGTTTCCGGATGTTCCCATCTCAAGGATTTACGGAGATTGTTTTCTGTGCTGTGACTTCTAATGAACAAGTCAAGGTAAAGACAGTATTAGAAGTTGATTTATTGTATAGTTGATTGTCTATTTGAATTATTTGGGGCCAGAACTCAATAATGTATTATAGTCCACTTGGCGATATATTTAACACACAAAGAAATTAAACTGCTTTAAAATGCTCTAGATCTGAGGACCACCCCTTTCATAATAATTAAACATCTTTCATCACCACACCAATCTGTTGTCTCCTTTTATTGCATTCGTCACTCTGCAATCTTCCCTGACTGCACTTGTATCCACTTGTTGTAACTTTTGTAGCTAAATGAAAATGAGCATTCTGCTTGTGAAGCAGCAATTTTATGGACCACAGCCTTAAATCACTTGAATTAAAAATACAATCTTTAATAAGTGGACATAATCTCGCATCTAAAAATGAGATGGCGTACTACATAACTCTCCTAGGGCACAGCTCACAGCAGGGCTAAAGTCGAATTAAGCTACGTAACTTCAGCTTAATTGTGTAGTTTAAGTCTAAATAGCTTAATTTGGGTTTTGGTGCTGTCTACACAGCAGGAAGTTGAAGGAAGAGCACCCTTCCTTTAACTTCCCATACTCCTTGTAAAATGAGGGTTATTGGTGTCAGCGTAAGAAATCCTCCGTCTTGACATTATTTTGAAATAACGGCTTGCAGTGTAGATATGCTGTTTGTTATTTCGGAATAAAGAGTTATTCTGGACTAACACTGCTGTGTAAACATAGCCCTAATTTAAATGTTAAGCCATGTCTACACTAGAGGCATTACAGTGGCACAGCTAGGATACTGTGCTCCCATGGTGTAGAGAGGCTTGTGGAAACCATTTCATATTTAGCTAGAAGCCATTCTGTATAACAAAAGCCATTTAAGTTTCTTGTGTTTGCACATATACTAGAGGGAGTGAACTGACCTTCACCGAGGTGGGGAGAGGCCAGAAGGATGCGCTGTTGGAATGTGTTAATGAACTATTTTGAGCTGAAACTCTCTCTCCCTAAAACTTGTTTCTTTCTTTGCTGATAATAATTCCTCTTTGAAGTTCGCTTTGATTTCTTGCCCTGACGTCAGACTTGTTTGGTTAAGGGTATAAAATACTAGGATTGATTGTGTTGAACAGCCTTACTGGGCCCGGCTCTGCTGGGATCACGTTTGGCTCACTTTGTGCTTTATTGATCAATAAAGCTGTTTGTTAGCTGCCAAAACAGAGGGAAGCCTTTGCTTCAACCGGCTTAATAGCAGTGTTGTGAGCAAGACACGAGAAGTCATTCTTCTGCTCTACTCTGTGCTGATTAGGCCTCAATTGTAGATTGTGTCCAGTTCTGGGCACCACATTTCAAGAAAGATGTGGAGAAATTGAAGAAGAGCAACAAAAATGATTGAAGGTCTAGAAAATGTGAGCTATGAGGGAAGACTGAAAGAACTGGGCTTGTTAAATTAGAAAAAAGAAGACTAAGAGGGGACATGATAGCAGTTTTCAAGTATCTAAAAGAGTATTATAAGGAGGAGGGAGAAAAATTGTTCTCCTTGGCCTCTGAGGATAGGACAAGAAGCAATGGTCTTAAATTGCAGCAGGGTAGGTTGGACATTAGAAAAACGTCCTGCCTGTAAGGGTGGTTAAACATTGGATTAAATTGCCAAGGGGGATTGTGGAATCTCCATCTCCAGAGATATTTAAGAGCAGGTTAGACAGACACCTGTCAGGGATGATCTAAATTGTGCTTGGTCCTGCTGTGAGGGCAGGGGACTGGATTCAATGACCTCTTGAGGTCCCTTTCAGATCTAGTGTTCTATGATTCCTAAAGCAACAGAAGGGGAGTTTCCATTGCTATAGAAACTCCACCTCCCCAAGTGAGGGTAACTAGATCTATGGAAGCATTTTTCTGCCGATGTAGCTGTGTTTACTCTACGGATGTAAGCAGCTAGTCGACTACTTGATAAGCATTTGCTTATGGGGTAGTTGAGTAATGACTTGACTAGTCACTCCCCCACTCCTTGCTGCCTCTGTCAGAGGGAAGCGGGGGTGGGGAGAGAGCCAGCTTAAAAGCCAGTTCCCCCAGCCCTGTCTCAGGGGTGGGAGGCAGGAAAAGTAGAGGTGAAGCAAGGAAATGGCACGAGTGGGGATTGAATCAGTCCCCATTCGTGCCGGTCCAACTGCTGTGCCTCTCCCTTTGAAATGTTGCAAGAACCCTCTAAAGCTCTTGCTATGTTTTAAAGGGAGAGGCTCAAGCCAGGCAAGTGGGGATTGCTTGAGTCCCTGCCCATGGCTCTACTACATTTAAAAGGCAGAAAAGGGGATAGTGAGTTCCCCATCGCACCCCTTATCGACTAATCAAGGAGCTGATGGACATTCCATCAACTACTCAGTTAGTTGATTAATTGAAATTTAACATCCCTAGTCTGCACTAGGGTTTAGGGCAGCACTGCTATAGTGCTCATGAAAGTGGTTTTTTGATGCCCCTGAGTGCTGTATTGACCAGACCTGAAGAATGAACTGCTCTTCTTAAAGAATAAAGTTCAGGTGAATCAAAATTATGGCTATTTAATTTAATCTTCTTGCGTTTAGTTTCAGTCTCATCTATGAACATGGTTGACTGAATATACGGCTACAGCACCATCTAATTTAGAATTCAACATCATAGAGTTGGCAGAAAACGTGCTCCATTCAGGCTCTTGGAAACAGAGCCAGGGTGGAGGAATAGCAGAGTAAGAGTTGAATGCTTTTACTGCCTTAAATATTTTCCTTTAATCTTGCATTCACTAAACTTCAGTTTTATTGAGATTCACTCATCTCTTAGCCAACAATTTGTCACAAAGGCTTTCATTCAGCATTTCAGCAGATTTACATAATAAAATATAACAGTCCAGACATATATATTTCTAACTCTGAATAATGGTGTAACGGCTTTTGCAGTTTTTGTCAAAAGTATCTGCTATACTGAATACATGCATGAGCACTTTAATGCACAATTATCAGTTTACACTCCTGGGTGCCTGCTGACATACATATATATTTAAGATAACTACCTGTGAAAACTGGGATTCCTATGTTCCTTTCTGTGGAAAGTGGTCATCACTAGCAGCTAAGTCAGAAAATATTTACAAATGGATCTTAGCCTCTTCTTGCTGAAAAGCACTTCCTATCTGTATGAACTTTCACATAGCTGGACTAAGTAATAGAGGATTTATTTAAAAAAGATTGGCTTTTGAAAGTTGAAACAGTTTTGAAGTAGCTGCATGTGATCTATATGTACAATATGCATTATAACTTGTATGGTCTTATCTTCTCTATATGAATATTCAGCTGTAGAAGTGTTTGTGCAAATGAATAACATTTGAATAAATGAATTTACATAAGATAGATAAATTTAAAAATCGCCCGTAGGACAAAATATTCTGTGCATATGTAATACTGGATTGTCTGTCAGACAAAATAGTTTAGAACTCTTGCAATCAGTCACTAAACTTGTGACAACAGAACGACGGGCTCCAAAAATGTTATAGTGTGTGTCTAGGCTGCCTTAAAAGCTTGTGGTTGGCCCATCCCAGCTGGCTTGGCTGAAGTGACATTTTAGATATTGGGACTCAGGTTTCAACCTAAGCTCTAGGACCCAGCAAGGTGGGAGGGTCCCACAGTTTGGTGTACAGACAGAGGCTGAATATGTACACTGCAGTTAAACAAACCTTTAGCCCGAGTCCTGCAAGCCAGAGTCAGCTAGTTTAAGTGGGCTGTCTGTGTTCAGTTTCAGTGTAGACATACGCCATAGAGTGAGTCTCTAATTTACTCTCTGGATTGTTCTGCTACAGAGAAATAAGCTTGACTAGTACTCGCATCTCTAGTTTTTAAGATGTTTCATTACATTTTGATCATGGTTTCTCCTATTTAAATTAAACCTTTGTGAATTTAGTGTTTGAACACTGAAAATCCCTTTATTTCTTGAGCACTACTGAGTATTCTAAAGAACTTTTTGGCTCTCTCAACAGTCCATCAGTTGCCATCTCATGTATTTGTTGCCTGATGTACTCTTTGAAAGGTGAAACAGGCATCTTACTACTTATTTAGGTTTCAGAAATCTGCAGTTTAGGACATAATCTGGGACTGTAATATTAAATGTGAAGTCTGCAAAAGGGCCTCACTGCGAATAAATTGATGCACAGGTATTATGCCCACAGTGACAGGGTTTTCATGCAAGTGTCATTATTAAGTATTCTGTGTTAAATTTCTAGTATTAATTTATCTCTGATATATCTGTTGCCATTTTTCAGAGGCCATTAAAGATTGTTAATTATAAATGTTGAACTTGCCATTTTGTAATTTATTGTTGTATCTCATGTCAAAGCATAAGAAGTCTCCTAACCTTCCAAGGAAATAAGAAGTTTAAGAAACATAAGTTTCCTACACATTTTTAAAATGCTCAATTTTTTGTATATTTCCTCAGTAATTACAACTTAAGCAGGAATGATTAATTCAGTTACATTAGTGAAGGATCCTTGTCTATATCAGTTATTTTTCATGGCAAGAGAAAAATTATAGGATTGTTTGGAAATGTAAATGGCATATTTTCTGTAGGATTATTTATTTTCGCTACATTACTGCATAATTCTCTTCTGTTTCTGAATGAGACTAGGAATTATTTTTGTTTGGAGTCAGAGGACATCTCTATTAATTATTTATTAATTTATATATTGTGTGTAGAGACCCCAATCAGAGATCAGGCCTCCACTGGACATGTGTATATTGCACATGTAATAAAAAAGATACCTGCCCCAAAGAGCCTAAAGTCTTAGCGTGAGATGAAAAGAACAGGTGGGTAAGAGGATAAGGTAACAATGAAACAATCATGGTTACCGTAATAAACAGCATTCTTCTTACATCAGTTGCCTACTCATTACAAAGTGACATGGCTAAGGGAAGTCTTATGGAAGAATCTATTTCTCAAATACAGTACAGTATTGTAGCATCTGAGCATCTTTAGCTTTGTTAGTCCTTTAGGTTTTGATGCTAAATGCTTGATATTTTACTTAAAATACAATAGATATATTCACCTGGAATTACAGCTACCTGAAAAAAGTACCTCTAGGGCAACACTCTCCTCCCCAAGGGCATGTCTACACTAGGAAATTATTTCAAAATAACTAAATTTGAAATAACTACTCCTGAAATAACTATTTCACAATAAGCTTATTCCCCCAGGAGAGCAGGAGTACAGCTTTTGAAATAACCAGCCTGTTATTTTGAAATAACAGGCTTGGTAGTATGGATGTTCTGCTTATTATTTCGAAATAAGTGGGGTAATTTCAAAATAACTCCCTAGATTAGACCAGAGCCACAAGAGCTGAGGCTGTTTCCTTTAGATCAAAAGTGAATCAATAATTAGAAGTTATGACATAGTGTCCTCCATTGGATCACATTGACCTTCCAATTGTTGTAAGTAGTTCAGTCTTTGCTAATCCTCTCTAAATTATGAGCCTGAAGTACTTGCGTACTGCTCTAGAAAATACTCCCTTTAGAGAACAGTTGAAGGTAAGGTCTGTCTCTTGCCCCACAGCTTGTAATATATGTAACAACAAAAAGGTTTTCAACATGAGCTGAATTCCCTTAACTCTTTCCACATAGGGTTATGGAACTCACCTGATGAATCATCTGAAAGAGTATCACATCAAACACAACATTCTCAACTTCCTCACATACGCAGATGAATATGCAATTGGCTACTTCAAGAAACAAGTAAGTAAGCCTAAGAAAAGTCTTCAACCAGTGCAAGATACTAAAATGTAGAAATCTGTGTCTATAAGTTTGTGTCTCTACTTGCAAACTTACAGTGGCACAGCTGAACGAGCTCTTGTGTAGCCACATTGTACTGATGGCTGAGATCTCTCCTATTGACATAATGAAACCAGTTCAACAAGGGCTAGTATCTGTGTTGGTGAAAGAGCATCTTATGCTGACACAGTGCTGTGCACACACACAGTTATGCTAGCAAACCTTGTATCTCTCGTGTATGTGTTTTTTTTCACACCCTTGAGTGACAAAATTTTGCCAACATAAGTGCTAGTATACACATGGCCTAAGCACGATATATTAGCAACTTGTGGTATGTAAGCAGCTATGTTAAATGTGCAGTATCTTTTATTGTAATATGCAAAATACGTTCTGTATTAGCCAAAGTTAAGGTATTGTTTTTCTAGAACAGTATTTTTGAAGGAAAAATCTGAATACATTTGCAGATTGCATAATACTCTCAATGAAGTGTTTTTAAAATTACAGATGAATGTGGTTAAAATACATTCACTTTCTGAATTTCTAATTGAATGTTAAAAAGCTCTCTGCACTTAAAAAAATCACTGTTTTTGGAGGGAGTTTGAAGTGAGACAGATGTATGTGGTAATACAGTGTTCTTACCACACTGAACAGAAATAGATTTAGATGGTTATGTTGATTCTCTTTTGTGATCACAAATCATATGGAAATCAATGAGTTATACCATCATAAAATTTTAGTTTAGTATATGGTAACTGTGTGTTTTATTTTTATTTGATCTTTCTTTAAAATATATACTAAATAAGTCAGTTGAGCATTGAAGCACCAGTCCTCTTTTTAGTTCTGCTACCATGGACCCATACATAGTTCTGTAAATAAAGTGTGAATCCATGTGAGTGTGGGGGTCTGTGATAACAGACCCAAATGCAGAATTGGGGCCTATATTGACAAATTTAAACAAAAACAAAATAAGCGAGATTCTGCTAGTTTAAGAAAAGCCCTAAGGAAGTGGCCAAAAGAAAGGAAAACTTCCTCATTTTTTTCATCAGGGAATTGTGAGGGTTACCCTTCTATATTATGCATGGGGTTCTGTAGTGTGGATTTCTGACCCCTGTATGCTGTAATCTCTGGAACTTTCTTTGGTTTTATATTTTGGTTTTTATTTTTTTATTTGATTTTTTATGCGGGTGGGTGAGTGGGTTTGGCTAGTTGGTTGTCTGTCTTGTTCTTTTGAGGCACATTGTGGCAGCTGTACTTAGGCAAAACTTTAATTGACTTCAGTAGAAGCCTAGCCTGACTACTGACTGCAAGATTGAGACCTGTTCGCATAATATTGAATGTTTTATGTAAACATCTTTCTTTGAATAAAAACCTGTGTATTGCCTACCTCCCCCACACCAACATAACTAGTTACATTTTGGAGTTTGTTTCTATTCTTGCTATGGGCCATTATCTTGCATGTGAGTAACTGACTATTTGTGTGTAAAACTGCACGCTCTAAAGTATTGATGTAACTGGAGCCATGGGCAGTAGATTTTTTAAAATATATTTGGCATTTTGACAGGGTAATGAATCTGACTATAATTCATAATTGCAATAATGCATTGTATTAATTTGAGTTATCTTTGCTTAGGGTTTCTCCAAAGATATTAAAGTACCAAAAGCAAAATATGTTGGTTATATCAAGGATTATGAAGGAGCCACTTTAATGGGATGTGAATTAAATCCAAGGATTCCCTACACTGAGTTTTCTGTCATCATTAAAAAGCAAAAAGAGGTAAATAAAATGAAATAAGATATTATTTATTAATATTAACTTTTAAAAAAACTTACACATTTAAAATGGCTTAGAAAAATATTTCTAAAAACTTCAGTCAGTATTCAAATCTCTATCCCCTTTCATGACCATAGCTGGTATTCAAAATACCACACAAACCATTTTAATTAATTAAACTTATGTTTTATTATGGCCTTAAAATTATCATAAATTTTCCGTATTTCAGGCATAACTTCTCCTTTTTTACAGCTAACAAAGCATAATCATTTAAAGAAGTATACTGTATTGATATTATGACATCACAAAATAAAATTACTCATTCTGGGTTAGCAGGTGTGTGAAATTTTGCAAGGTTGCTCTAATTTACTTTTCAACTTTTTTAGTATTTGATTTACATAATTGTTACTGCAGCACTGACTCCCGGTAACTTTGAATGGAAAGTTCATATTTATATCCTTTAACTAGTTCACCATTTCGTCCACACAAAGATCGTGGTCCATGACAACATTTTGGCATTAATGTAATAGTTAAGCATATGCTTAAGTGCTTTTTCTGAAATGTGGTCCACCAGAGTCACAAAGAAGTTTCTCTAAAAAGCACAATGCTCTTGGGCTCTTTTGTGATGTGATCAGATATTATTATTTCAATTTTATATTGTAAAATTGCTTCTGTGTCAAGCAGCCGTTTCCTTTTAATAGAGAGAGCACCCTGAGGGAACAACAGCCTTCTCTGTTTGACAGAATCTGTTTTCTATATTATCCTTCCAAGGTCCAGTTGCTATTAATTGCAAAGGCAGAAATATTTTAAAAGATAAATGGAAGATGCAGTCTGTTCGTCGACACGAAAATAACTGATTCTGACAGTTTTTAATATTTTTAAAATAATATTTTTTTAAAAAAATATTATTTTAAAAAATATTTAATATTTTTTAAAAAAAATTCTCCTGATACTTATGTATGTTAAATCACATACACATGCTCTTTCTCACTTCTTTTTACTTTCTACAGCTGATGCCAAGTAAAACAACTTTTTGTAATAAACAGTTTTACTGAACATGTTGGTTTCTAAACGATGACAGAGAACCTAAAATTGACCAAAATTGCGTGTGCACTTAATAGCTAATTTGGGGTTTAAGACCTTCAAGTCCTAAAACTTGTAGTATATCTATAATAGATCAAAAGGAATGGAAATTTAAGATCTACATCACAAAAACATTGTAGTTATGTCTTAAGGTTGTTTTTTACTTTGTGTGTACGTTTATATAAGTAAAGATAATGTAGATAACTATAATCATCCTATCTGATTGTGATACACTTCAACCTCTTTTTTCTCCGGCAACCCTGTGAAACAGGATTTGCCGGATTAAAGATTTTGCCAGACCAGAGAGGGAGTGGGGGGATGAGAGTAAAGTGCTTATCTGGTGTTCCACGTCCTCTTTCCCTTGCTTCCAGGTAGCGTCCCCCCACTGCTATAGGAGAAGCAGGAAAAGCAGGAAAAGCCTCCAGTAGCGTGTGTTGCTGTGGTGCTATTCCCCCAGCTCGGTGGGAGGGGGAGAAGTAGTGCACAAGCTGCTTCTGCTTCTGCCTACCAGGGTCTGTACCATGAGTGTTCCCAAATTAGGGACACCTGGAGTAAAGAGGTTGTAGGGTAGTATTTTTATGTGACACTGAATTACCTGTTTATATTTAGATTTCTCTCACATTTTTACTCTTCTAAACAAAACCTTCTTCTGCACAGTAGCAACTTTCAGGACCTCAGGACAGCTTGCATTTGAATGTGGTTATCAAATATATCCCATTTGATATATATACTGTGTATTCCAAAACACATTTTTGAGCTAATCAGGAAGCCAGGTAAAATTTCAGATTTTGTCTCTGTTTCGGCATTTGCTTCCCGCCCTCTCACACATTTTCAAAAGTTCCTAACTAGCATTTTGAAAATTGATATGATTTGCGCATTTCTGTTGTATTGGTTTCTGTTAGAGGTGTGATCATCTTTTTCTCCAGGATAATTGTGCTTGAACAACCTCTGGTGTAGATGCAGTTGTAAAAAGATGCTTTATGCACCACAATGAAACACCCTTCCTACGTGGGAATAAGCTATTTCATTATAAGCACCTTCGTGCTGGTACAATTGCAGCCATGCTACAGGGGTTGTACAACTTTAATTGTACCAGTACAGTTAAAATACACAACTTTTGTGTGTAGACAAGCCCTTGATCACCCTTATCTATATTCAAATATGACTTAGACACTTAAGTCATGTAGGTGTTTTTAGAAATTTTACTTCAGGTCTGGTTGCTTAGTTGTTTTATGTGTTTTCCACAACACACCTTTGATTAAAATATTTCAAAGGAAGTTGAAGCATCTCAGTTTGAAATAGCATGTCCTTTCGGAATCTTGGGTCTACAGTTAGCAGGAAAAATCATATTATTTAATGACTTGTTTTTATGTCTCATACGAACATAGGTATAGCTTTCTTCTGAAGCATTTTAAGATTCCCCATCTGATATACAAAGAATAAATCACAGATTTTGCTCTTAGTTTTCTAAGAAACCAACACTTACATATTCCTCGTCGTCTGCAACTTTATAAAGAGTGCCTCAGTGTCTTGTCAATACAAACAGACATATTAAGATTTATGGATGTAAATAGAATTTTATAGTTTTCTTCTGTTAAATTTATCTTCACACTATGGAGTGTTGTCAACTTCCTGAATACTAGTTAATGTCGATCAAAGACATTTGCAGAGTATCTTACTGAATACTATCACTGAATTCATGTAGATTTAGTATGGGGAAGTCAGGTACATTAGTGGGTAATGTTTGTTTTACAGATTTATTCTCAAATATTTGCTTTTTTAAAGATAGAAATTCAAATGTATTGTTCATTATGTTTCATAGTTATGTGTTTCTCTTCCCTTCTCAAGGAGCTGGTTTCTGAGACTTTAAGTATCTTTTTCTTAATTTTTCTTTCCTCTGTATGACCCATTTTTTGGTAACCCATGCTTTAGTAGAGGAGGACTGATGGAAGTAGCTATGCCCTTTGTGTTCATAAATGCTGCTTCATTTATCTCCCTGAGGATAAAACTGGGGCCCTACCAAATTCACAGCCATGAAAACATGTCCTGGACTGTGAATTCTAGTCTTTTGTGAGCAGATTTCTTATACTATAGAGATTTCCCAGGGGAGACAATGTTTCTGCAATGAGAAGTCTGATTCAAAAGGGAGTCATGGGGTAGTCACAAGATTATTTTAGGAGGATCTTGATAGCGCCTCCCTCACTTCTGCACTGTCTTCAGAGCTGGGTGGCTACAGAGTGGGAGTTGTTAGCTGACTGCCCAGAACCAAAGACAGCACCGCCACTGCCATCAGCAGCAGCATAGAAATAAGTGCTGTAACTCTCTTCCCTCCCCATAGCCTTGTGACCTCACCATCCCAATTCCTTTTTTGGGTCAGGACTTCTACAATTACAATGCCGACAATTCAAGTTTAAATAGCTGAAATAATGAAATTTACATTTTAAAAAATTCTATGTCTGTGAAAATGACCAGAATGAACCATGAATTTGGTAGGGCCCTATAACTAAGCAATGCAAGTCACTTCTCTAGCCTTGTACACTGTGACTGCATGTCACTTCCATAGCATTACCCAGCCCCAGTTATTCTGAGTGTAATTAAGCTGGCACTGACCAGTATTGCATATCCAGTTTTTTCTAGTTCTGTCAGCTTGTACAGAATTTAAGCTGCCATTTAAAGATTTGGGTTGTATCGTAGTGACTGCATAGAGAAGGTTCTGAGTGTGAACCAACACACTGCTGGCTGGCATAGTCTGTAAAAAAAACAAAAACAAAAAACAATAGTTCCGGGAGAGATGAAAAATCCCAAATCACACTGATGGCTTCTTGTCTTTGAGTATAGTGAACATAATTTAAGTGTTAACATTAATTATCCCAAACTCATTTCTTCCATAACATCTGGTAATTCTGGGATTGTAGGTAGAGTTTGAGAATATCACCATTTCCTTCTACTTGGCTTCTACAACATGCTGGAGGACTAAGCCTCTGATCTGGCCCATGCCAGAGTTCTTTGACGTTTTGTCAGATATGTCAGTAATCAGAATATTGTTAAAAGAAAAATAGTAAAAATGAGTCTTTAGAAATCCAGGGGGTGGTGGTTTTGTTTTTGAAGAAAATTCTCTGTCCTCATTATTAAAGGAAAGTATTATAAGATCAAGGATATTATGATTGCTAACTAATTAAAAAAAACCCAGCAAATAACTAGTACTAAGTGTCCAAAATGTAAAAGAACAATTAAACAGGAGGCAGTCGTCTTGACCACGACATATTTGAGTGACAAAGCATAGATATGCATTTTAATTTACATGAAGAGCAGAAAACGAAATTACTTAGAATTGAAGTAACCAAAGGAGAAAATATAGAGTTTATCTTCAAGTTGGGGCAATCTTCTGACTTGTGATGCATTCAGATTTTGAAGTTAATTTGTATCTTAGTCTGTATAATCAATCTGGACTTCCTTAAGGGCAAACATTAGTAATATGGCAGCTCTTATTAACACAAAAACACTTTCTAAAGTTTGAGATTTTGAAATGGAACAGGTGTTTCTAAAATCTGGAGTATGAACAGTATTCACATTTAGTAAAATATGTGTGGACAGTTAAATCCTGCATTCTTTATGCATCCAAAATGCTCACTGATTTCAACAGGCTTCATGGCTGCACAAGGACACATCAAGGTTCTATTATGTTTCTCATTGCCACAGTTTTCTTTAATGTCTTATCACTTTGCCTTTGAGCCAGTCAGCTACTTTCTTTGACTTTCAAAACTAAAACTGTCTTTCTCTTTCCCATCCCTTTCTCATCTATATTTTTACAGATCATTAAAAAGCTAATTGAAAGAAAACAAGCGCAGATCCGAAAAGTCTATCCTGGCCTTTCCTGCTTCAAAGATGGAGTACGACAGATTCCTATAGAAAGTATTCCTGGAATTAGTATGTACCAACCTCCCTTTTATTAATGCAGAGCTATACCAAAACAGCCAAGGTCCAAGATTAGAGGCATTTGAATTTGCCAAGTGTTGTCTTTTTAATAGGCTTCAATTATCTAGGTTTGTTAATCGGATATAAAACACACTGGATTATTTTTCTTCTGGTTGAGAGACTTCCCTAAGGCTTTCTAGTGTAGTGCTTCTCTATGTACATTTATCTAATTTTACCCTCTTTGTTTTGCTTCACAGTGCAATTTTCCCTCTGAGTCCATCTTACGTCTGTAACCCTATACTGTAATACAATCCTATGCTAAATAGATCCTTATTTGAACCAGGACACCACAAAGCTACAGCCAATTATTTTTTCATTGTCTGTGTAGTATAGTCTATGTCCATAGAAAATGATGACATTGAATCATTTTAATATTTATTTTTCTTTACATAGAAGAGGCTAATTATGATAAAAAATGGCAAAGAATTTTTTTAAAAAGCTGTGGATTCCTTGTTGAGCATGTTACAGTGTACTTGAATGTGTCCTATAGGAAAATAAATGAGCTAGGAGCTACAGCGTTCTAGTTTTACTAGGATTAGCATTTAGAAAGCTTTTTATTCAGGGAGCACAGTAATTTTATTAACTTTAACCTGAAGAAGTTCTCGTGTAATATTCAGTTTTGTTGGTGTGCAGGAGAAACTGGCTGGAAACCAAGTGGAAAAGAGAGAGGGTAAGTACAGTTTGGACAAAGGATAATGATGAAGCAGTTTGGGAATCCTTTGAGAACAAATGTCTCTAAACTGAGTGACTTTGAAATATTTCTTTACTCGTATCACAAAATAGAGTTAAGGAATCTGCTGTAGAATAGCTCTCGTAGAATAGCTCTTGAGCAGTACTTTTCCATTAATGATAAAATGTTTTAAATTTGTGAGTTGCTTATACGTAAGGTGTAGCATTGTAGAAATGAATATGAGATAAAGCTTATCTTCTTTATTAATATTTTCTTTCAAGTAAAGAACCCAAAGATCCAGATCAGCTTTACAGCACATTAAAAACCATCCTGCAGCAGGTGAAGGTGGGTATTCATTTTAGTTTACCTATGTTAAAGACTTTGAAATTCTTTCCAATATGGAGTTTCTATATTAGATACCTTACTTTTTTCTTTACCAAAGAGCCATCAAAGCGCTTGGCCCTTCATGGAACCTGTGAAGAGAACAGAAGCTCCCGGATATTATGAAGTTATAAGGTTTCCCATGGGTAATGCCATTAACATTTTTAAAGTATAAACTTAAAGATATCTCTAGCTGGAGACATGAGATAAGTATAGCCATCAGGGTTTATTGTTACATTTTCTCATATATTGTTTGCAGTAAAATAGCTTGCAATTCAGAGGTGCTTGCAATTCAAAGCATCTATATTATGTTCTCCTGTAAGAAAATACAAAATAGTATGGTGCCCAAGAAGATTCCAATGAAGTCTTAAGCCAGGTCTATTCCAGCCCTTTTAGCTTACTGTGAGGGTTGAGAGACCCGTGAAGACATGATCTCACATGCTGGGTAATTTGCCATTGCATATTTTGTTGTGAATTTTTATCTAAGTTGTTTAAAAACAAAAACAGAGAAAAAGCTTCCAGACTCGCCTATGTGACTAAAAGTCCAGGTCCTATTGCCTGACTGTGTTAGAAAAAAGATAGGAGACAATGGTTGTGGTTTCATTAGGCCGAAACTTTGTTCATTTAAAATGTCTGGGAGAACCTGGTTATAAATTGAATAGTGCAAGTCCTCATTCTTTCCTTTATCATTTCCACTTAACACCTAGCCTAATCCCAGCCATCATACTCCCCCTTCTCCCCTCATGTGCGATGAAGGGGATTTATGAAAGGAGGGAGGTCAAATCCCTGCTATGCAAGACAAAGGAGCCTTGAATCCCCTTCGTCAACTCCCTTAAGGGATGTTTTCCTTCAAATCCCTTTCTAGTCCATTTCTCCAGTAATCATATCCCTTCCATAATGATTATGTGCACTGAACATCTGTTTCAAGTTTTATGTAAGCTGCAACATTATAATCTACCCCATGTGCTCTACCGGGTCCCAGATCTGGTGTGGGAAAGGGGGGGAGGCATTATAAAAGAAGGCCTCTCTGCAACTGGCTGGGATTTAAATATCTACTTTCACCCCTATGCACAGTTTTCTGGTCAGCAGAAAGGGCAACTGAGTGGTGGTCTCTTGACTTGGCCCCAGCTATGTCTTGTAAACTTCCCCTTCTACCCCATTTATTTAACTTGTAATTCAAATCAAATGTTTGTTTCAGTTTAAGCTCAGCCCACATGCTATATGGTCACTATCATAACTAGTCTTACAACTTTTTTATTTTGAGAGCTTGAAAATCAGTGTATGCATTTTTTATGACTCGGCTGCTGTTCATGATTCTGTTGCCACACAATTATTACTGAGAAAAACATGATTTTTTCCTTTTCCTTTGGCTGCTATGCTGTATAATCCTAGATAATTATTTCATTCTGTTCTAAACAGATACCTTATTTGCTTTGTGGCACCATAGAACTAAAACTGAATCAAACTATGCATTCATGTTTTCTTGTGATGGGAGAACAGAACACAACTTCATTGAGCCACCTTTGTGCCTCAGTCTGAAGGGCAAAGAAAGCCCTCTGCTGCATGGCTATTCTGAAAGGACAGGAAACTCTGGATCTGCTTTTATTTAGGCTGCAACTGTATTATGAACTGTCTAGGAGTACCTGGCAGATAAAAGTGTACAGTGCAGATAACTCTATAACCATTTCTATTAGCTCCCCCACCCTTTTTCATCCTGATCCCAGGCAACATGATGCTGGGACCTTATCTTCCCACCCTGAATAAGGGTTAAAGTGGACTAAAGGATGGGGGATTGGCTCCCTGTTATGCCAGTCAGAGGGTGTAAGTTGGGGTGGGCAGTAATTTTTTGACTGGAGCTAATTCAAAAATTTTTGAAGTGGCCCCGGGCTGCACAGGAAGGGGTGGGGAATCGAGTGGAAGGGACAGGGCCAAGATATTTCCTGGTTCCCTACCCGCAGACAATAATTGGTCGGGGTGAGGGAGCTCCTTTGCTCCTACCCTACATTTCCCCCAAGGTGCACATGCCCCTGGCGTGGGAGGAGACTTCCCTTGCTCCCCTGCCCCTAGGCCAATTAGGGCCTACGGCTGGGGGAGCATGTGAATCCTCCTCTGCTCTCCCCCGCCTGTGAACAGCGTGCGGTGCTTCAAACTTACCAACTCTTTCTGTATAGGGAAATATGTGTATGTATAAAATGAAAATCACCTTCCAGAATCACTTTAAAGCAAAGATGTTTCAATTTATATTCTCGATCAGTGAAGATGAATGCTATATTGCTCAATATTATGAATCTGCTTTGTGCACAGAGTTTAGGCCACCATTATTATAAAGAACACTTACTGCCTGGATTGGCAAGCCCAAAATATAAATTCATTTTTTTTAAATATCCCATGCTGTGGATAAAATAAATGAACAAACTCTGTCACCTTAAATCATTCAGCACTAAACAATCAAAAGCTCAGAGTTTGTGAACACTGCGTTAAGGTCTCAAGAACTGGCTCCCTAAATGAGCACCGGCATAAGTAAGACAGAAAGCCCACAGCTGTTAGGTGCTAGATAAATGAAAAGTGTTGCAGGTACAAAATGACAGGAAATTCATAAGCCTTTGCCTTTTCGGTAGCTGTTACTGAGTTTTTTGCCCCCTTGCCATTCATAGGTGGAAGCATGTGTGTCTGTTAGCTGTTTCTTTTGTAGAATACCATGCAACAAGATTAATGAATGGCAGCATTTTGCAGCTAAAATTTTCAGGCTGTTTGTGGGTAACTCAACACACATAGTCTTCTCTTTGAAAGAATTTCATGCTAACAATTTATGTAGGGCTTGTCTCTTGATTGGAGAGGCATCTTTTTTGCAGCTCAATGGCAGAAGGATGGATGAAAAAAGTTCATAGTATCGTTATTTCTTCAGGGTCTGATACTAACAGTCCACCATAACTGGGACATGAGTGTCATTTTTGGAGTTGTACATTCTTTAGGGATCCAATGGTCCTTGGCAATAAGTAAGATATTTTTTCTGGTACACTGAGTAAATATTTTATTAAAGTTTTAATAATTTTCTTTCGTGTGTCTAGAGCTTGCAGTCCAGGCCACTATGATATATCTGTGAACTGGGAAAGCATTCTCGCCATATTTATGGCAATGCACACAGCAAGCATGTCATTACCTTAGAATTTTTATATTCAGTACAAGCACCTCCAAAATAGAACCAAGATTTTAATAAGACCTAGTATAGAACTATAAACTGTAAGGACTTAGATGTGTGTTAAGTTCACTGATGTGTTTTGTGAGCAAAAATAATGGAAGACTTTCATCACTACAGCAGACTACTTGTTTGGGTTGCTGAAAAATAGATTTTTTTTTTAAACCATGTATATTTGACTTGGTTTTTCTCTTCATGAAAATATAAAATAGTGTTAGCATTTAACTCTGTACATTGTACATTACTTCTATGAACTTTTACTTACCATATGTAATAGAAAGAGATGTGCATTCTTTGCTGTATTCAAACTGAATAGCATATGACGATTAAGCTGATGCTGTTTTTATTAACACAGATACCTAGAGATTACATGATCATTTTAACTTTTTAGTCACATACTGAAGGGCCTTATCCTTCAAGGTGGTGAGCTCACATTCTAAGGTTGAGGAGATTCAATGCCTTTATAGGATGCGGGGTCTTACAGAGGCAAATGAGTATCAGGGGAACAGCATGTAGGCTTTAACCTTTAAATTGAGATATTTTAGGTGCTGCAGAATTGCATTCATTGTTAGTGGAAAAGCTACTTACATAACCTATGGTTTGATCTGCCCTACAGTTCACTTTTGCTGTGGACTTCAGTGAGAGCAGGCTCAAGCCCTAAGCAAATAAAAGTAACTAAGCATTAGTAATTTTTTATTTAAACAATGAGTTGATGGCAAAGACTGTGTATCTCAAGCACTGTATGTGTCTTTATTATAGGAATCAGATTGCTAATTTTTTTTCCTGTACAGATTTAAAAACCATGAGTGAACGACTCAAGAATAGATACTACATATCTAAGAAACTATTCATGGCAGACTTGCAGCGGGTCTTTACAAATTGCAGAGAGTACAATCCCCCTGAGAGTGAATACTACAAATGTGCCAATATATTGGAGAAATTCTTCTACACGAAAATTAAAGAAGCTGGATTAATTGACAAGTGACAGTTGTTTCTTTCAACCACTGTGCCTAACTTATAGGCTCAGTATGCTATTCACGTTCATGTAGCTTTGGGACTTCATATATGTGTGTTGAAAAAACCTCTGTGTATTTTAACTAGCACTTTTAAAAGCCCTTTTAGTTTTGCAAACATGTATTATACTGAAGTTATAGAAAATGTTTATTTTATTAAAATGAAGCTTTATAATGTATTTAACATTACTGTAAACTTCTTTAGCATACATATTTGCAGTATGGTCAAGAATAGGCTTTTTATTGGATATCTCAAAAAATTTCATATGGGAATTTGCACATGTTTGGGGATTTGGAAATTCCCATCCAATGAATGTTTTAACTTATCTAATGCAGTATCTATTTGAAGTTTTATTTTTTTCCAGTAAAAACAAAACATTATGGGAAAATTACAATTTAAGAGGCACTGAAACGTTTTGTCTCTACATTTCATTGTAGAGTCCTTTTATATATATTATTTTTTAAAAGAAATGGCTAGTTGAGATGCTATGGGAGAAGAGCAACTTATTCTGCAAAGAAATTGCTTTGACTCTTAAGGAAAAAATCCTATATAGATGCGAACTTTTGTATGGATTTTTGGCTTTGATAAATTATTTACCTGCAAAAAACTTGTGATTTCATAACCACTATTTAAAAAATAATCATATTGACTTTGCTTATGCAGGACATAAGTTCCCCCAAATAATTAAAAAACTATGGTAGGCATATGCTATAGTCACATATTAAATTATTTTAGTAGGGATATGTTATTGATGTATTTCAGTGAACCATCCCATTTCCTGGACTTTTAATTGATACATTCTGTAGAGTTCCCAACACAGATCACGAAGACTGTTGCTTAAATACATACGAAAATGTTACCATATCACAACCCCTAGTTTTATGTATTTGCCTATATGGTAAACTGGATTTTCTACCAAGTTCTACTGTAAATATTTTATTATAATATGTAAACCGAGGAGTATATTTAAAGTGTTACATAGCCATGTTAATATATCACTAGGTATCAAATCAAGCACTTGTGTATTACTGCTTACACTACATATAGGAAAGGTGCTCTTAGATCCCTAATAGAGATTAATACAGGCCAAAAAATAAATTGTCATTTGACATTCATTTTATAATTGAAATTTATAAACTGGTTTTCTGAAGCCTGAACTTTAATGTAGTGTTTTTATATGTACAGATGTTACACTGGCAAAGTGCAGGAAGTAGTTACCAGATTGAAAATAACTGAGTTGTGACAAAACATATTCTTGCAAATTACCTGATCAGCGTTAAATCGCAATGCTATTCAACAACAGATGCCAGAAGTTAATTGAAGTAGTTATTGTGGTACTAAAAGTATTGAAAATATTAACATTAGATTGTCTCAATGCTTAATATTGAAACCAGTCTGAATTACATTTAGATTTGTAACTATAAAGGTACAAATACTACAATTGTATTGAAGCATCTAGTACTGTCTGTAAACTGGGCGAACAGCTGCACCTGTTGAGCTTGGTATCCTGTGAAAGTTTATTTTCTGAGTAGATTTTTCTTACTGTCTTTAAAATCAGATTGTCTCTTCTATATTGAAAGCTTTTCTTTTCTAATTTAAAAATTAATATTTTCATAGATATTGTGCAATAAAGCTAAAGTAGGATGTGTGGTTTTGCAAATGCTTTAACAGCTGAAATTTTACATTTGTAAAATTAATATATTGTACTGGTACAGAATAGTTTTAAATTATATATATAAAAACATGTTTGGTCTCTTATTTCAATAGCTAACTGCTCTAAGACTATTTTATTAGTTCTCACGTTTAAAAAATACATTGAAGCAGTTTATAGTTTCTTGTACTGAACAGACTTGCAAGACCCAGCTATGCATTTCACTTATCTATCAGTTAAAGTGTGCGTAGCTGCTCTCAATTTAATATTGCAGGCCAATGAATTCATTCGGAGTGTAAAGTCTGCAGTCAGGCACTTCTTCATGAAGAGTAATGAAACCAAATATAGTTATATTCACTAGTGAGGCTGAAACATTCATGCTACAGTGCTTGGAATAGTTTGAATAAATCTTTATTGGCTTTAGTGGTTTAGTAAAGTTGACAGTCTATATTGTTTTTATTTGGGTATCTGCTCTAGTGTGATTCATATTTTTTTGGCCTGCCAGGAGCCATTTGTTTTCTTCTTTAGCTCCTGAGTTTTGACTAGTGTGCAGTTCATTCCCTTGTCCAGATATCAGACTATCAGTTTAGATTTTACTCATCCACTCAAACATCACTTCTGATGCAACAGATGGTGAGGCACGATCCTGCCGATGTACTCTGTACAAGCTGAAAATACTGAATAACCTTCTTAGGCAGTCCTTGATAAAGTGCAGCATTACACTGGTCTGATCTCAAACACAGGCATAACTTCTAAGTGTGTGGGAGGGAAAGGATCACACTGTTGAGAGTTGGAAGTAATTAGTCTTGCTCCCGTGTGACACTTGGCCTGGCACTGTATATAAGTTGTAGCTTGGTCAGCCCTTTTTAGTTATGTATATACTGCAATTAAAAACCCACAGGCCAGATGACTTACTCATAGAGCTTGGTTAAAGGACTGTTTAATTGTGATGTAGACATTCAAGCTGGCATCCCAAAGTTCATGCTCCAGCCCAAGCCCAAACATCTACAAGACACTTAGTAGCTTAGCCAGTGAGCAAGCAGGTGCCTTTTAGATCAGCCTAGTCAATTGTATGGTTAATTTTGGAAATGATGTGACAGAGCCAGGTTCGGACTCCTGCATGCAGTGAATCTTGCTCCATGCATAGGAATGGAAAACTTCTTATACATAATTTCCTTTCTGCTAGCAGCATCTTGCTCATTTCTGGACATCTGGGTTGCTTTCCCCTGTGTGCAGTTCAGAGACAGATCAGTGTTTTGGCATGACGTGGTCTGGCCACACCTCCTTTGCTCCTACTCAGATGAATTATTTCCAAGGGCTACGTCTAGACTGGCATGATTTTCCGAAAATGCTTTTAACGGAAAAGTTTGCCGTTAAAAGCATTTTCGGAAAAGAGCGTCTAGATTGGCATGGACACTTTTCCGCAAAAGCACTTTTTGCGGAAAAGCGTCCGTGGCCAATCTAGACGCGCTTTTGCGCAAAAAAGAAAAGGCTTTTTTGCGGAAAAGAAATGTCAGCTGTCTACACTGGCCCTTTTGCGCAAAACTTTTGCCTGAACGGGAGCAGCATAGTTTTTCCGCAAAAGCACTGACAATCTTACAACAGATCGTCAGTGCTTTTGCGGAAATTCAAGCGGCCAGTGTAGACAGCTGGCCAGTTTTTGCGGAAAAGCAGATGATTTTCCGCAAAAACTGGCCAGTCTAGACGCAGCCAAGCTGTAAAACTGGTATAACAACATTAACAAGTAGGGCTCTAGAGGTCAGAGTGGATCACAAACTAAATATGATTTAAGTGTGACGCTGTTGCCCAAAAATGCAAGCATCATTTTAGGATGTACTACTAGGAGTGTTGTAAGCAAGATATGAGAAGTAATTTTTCTGCACTACTCCATGCTGATTAGGCTTCAACTGGAATATTATGTCCAGCTCTGAGTGCCACATTTCAGGAAAGAAGTGGACATATGGGAGAAGGTCCAGAGAAGAGCAATACAAATAAATGATTAAAGGTCTAGAAAGAGAGAGTTACTTTGTGCAGTAATGAGAGTTCTTCAAGATGAGTATCCCTGTGGGTGCTCTACTCTAGGTGCTGGTGTGTCCTCACATCGGCAAGTGGATATCTTTTCTAGTAGTGCCCTGCCACGCCACACAGGCACATTAGTGTCCCCTTGCACCGTTAGCGTCCATTGATTGCACATACAGTGCCTCCAGCCCTTCTCTACTTTTGTTATAGCCCCAAAGAGGCTCCAAAATATGGGAGCAGGGCTGGCAGTGGAGCACCCAGAAGGACACACATCTCAAAGAACCCTTGTTACTGCACAAGGTGAGTAACTCTCCATTCGAATGCTGGCCCAGTGAATGCTCCACTATAAGGCTACGTCTACACTGCAGGCTTTTTGCACAAGAGCAGCTGTTCTTGTGCAAAAGCTTTCAGAGCGTCTACACTGCACGTGCGTTTTTGCGCAAGTAAATTTACAGTACAGCATTGGAAAACGGCTTCTTCCAGAAAAATTATTCCTCTCCCCACAAGGAATAAGCACGCTTGTGCAAGCGCTCTTCCAAAAGTAGGCAATGTAGACAGGCAACATGAATTTTTTACTCAAGAAACCCCTATGGCTAAAATGGTCATCAGAACTTTCTTGCGCAAGAAAGCGTCCACACTGTCATGGACGCTCTTGCACAAAAGCACATCTCTTCCACAAAAGCACATGGCAGTGTGGACACACTCTTGTGGAAGACCTTTTGCACAAGAACTCTTGCACAAAACAGTTCTTGTGCAAGAAGCCTGCAGTGTAGCCGTAGCCTAAGTGTTTGAAGAGCAGTATCCGTTTTGTGGAGACGGGTTGTGGAGCTGTCCCCTAAAGACAGCGGAGAGGACAACGCGTCCTACTGATGTTGTTGGGATTAGAGCAGATGTCAAAGCGTAGTGTCTGGCAAATGTGTGTTTGGAGGACCAGATTGCTGCTCTGCAGGGCTAGGGCTACACTGGCCCCCTTTTCCGGAAAAGCCATGCAAATGAGCCAAGTCGGAATTACAAATGCAGCGGGGATTTACATTTTCCCTGCTCCATTTGCATGAACATGGCTGCCGCTTTTTTCCGTTTCGGAGCTTTGCCGGAAAAAAGCACCAGTCTAGACGCAGCTCTTTTTGGCGGAAAAGGGGGCCAGTGTAGACACAGCCCAGATGTTCCCAAGTGGTACATTGTTGAGGACGGCTATGGTTGACACCACCAACCTGTTGCTGATGGCTTTTGCTTGTTATGGATGGTATAGCGGGTATGGATGCAAGAGGAGATCCATTTTGATATCCATTGTGAGGAGACAGCTTGTCCTTTTGAGTGTGTCACGAAGGAGCTGAAGAGCCTCATGGACTTCCTTCAGGACTTGGTCCTGTCAAGGTAGAAAGTGATTGCTTGTCGGACATTGAGGATGTGTAATGCTGCTTGGATCACATTTTTGTGCGGCTTCAGACAGAATGCAGGTAAGTGAATTGGTTCATTAATATGGAAGGGTGTGAGGACTTTTGGGAGGAATTTTGAGTGAAGTCTGAGTGTGACCTTGTCCTTACTGAAAATTGTGTAAGGGGAATCTGCCATCAAAGCTTCTATTTCGCCAGCCTGTCTGCTGGAAGTGATAGCTACGAGGAAGGCTACTTTCATCGACAGAGGTAGCCACAAATATGTGGCAAGTGGTTCAGAGGGAGGCTTTGTGAGGCTCTTAAGGACATGGGTAAGGCCTACAAAGGGGTGGGTGGTCTTACTGCAGGAAACATGTTTTGTAAAATCGCTAAGAAACTTTTGGTCATGCGGTGCAAAAAGAGGGAGACCCCATCCAGTGGTTCATGAAATGTTGCAATTGCTGCTGTGTGGACTTCTTTTGAGTTGAGAGAGAAACCTGTCTCCCTTAGTTCAAGGAGATAGTCTAGTATGATAGGTAGGGAATGGTGGAGGGTGGGATGTTATGTTTTCCCCGTATCCAGGTGGAGAATCTCTTCCACGTATACGTATAGGTTTTCCTGGTAGAAGCTTGTCAACTGTTAATTAGTATTTGTTTTACCCGCTCAGAGCAGGAAGTTTCGGCATTATGGGGCCATGAAGGAGCGAGGCCTTGAAGTAGAGTATTACTGGGTCTGGATGGAGAGTCTTCCCATGATGCAACATTGTGGGAATGCATGGGGAATGGAGATCGCCAGTCGTTGCAGGTACAGAAATCAGGTCTGCCTAGACCACGATGGTGCTACTAGTATAGCCCATGCATGGTCCTATTGGATTTTCATGATCACCTGATGGATTAGGGATAGCGGTGGGAATGTGTACAGAAGTGGGGCTTCCCAATTCAGAAGAAATGCATCACCTAGGGATCCCTTCCCCAGGCCTGCCCTGGAGCACAACTGATGGCATTTGTGGTTGTACCAGTCACAAAGAGATTGATGTTGGGTTGACTACACTTGCAGAACATTTCTTGGAGGGCTGTTGTGTCCAGTTGCCACTTGTGTTAGTCTGAAAATAGATGGCTGAGATTGTCTGCCGTAACAGAGAGCTCCCATTAGGTAGGTTGCTGTAGGAGTAATCTGGTGCCGTATACACTAGGAAAGTAAGCAAACTGCCACTCCCCTTCCCCCATGGGGGCTGCTGCCACTAAGGAGTCCCTGTTCATGGTAGCCCAGGCTGGCCGCAGGCCAAGGCTCTCTGGCAGCAGTCCTGTCCATGGCCAGCCCCAACTGCCGTGAACTGGGGCTGCTGGACCCAGTGCAGGCCGGGACTGAGCAGTCCTGGCTCTCGCTGGGCCGGGACTGCTGCGCCTCTGCATTTTAAATGTAGTAAGAGCTACCCAGGTCCTCATGCAGGGTCTGTGAGCTACCTCTGTTGCAGCTCTGCATTTTAAACTAGTGAAGCCTGGCTGCTACTACATTTAAACTGCAGAACAGCAGCAGTCTCAGCTCACGCAGGTCCGGGACCTACCCCCACAGTGGCTCTGCAGTTTAAATCTAATAGAAACCGGGCTGCCTGCACATGCGGCTCTTACTACATTTAAACTGCAGAGCCACAGTGGGGATAGCTGCCGGAATGGCACAAGTCAGGACAGAGTACCTTCCCTTATCAACTCATCGTGTAGTCGAATTGTATCAACTACATGATTAGTCAGTTATCCCCCCCCCCAAATCCCTAGTATGCACCAGTTTGATTGCCTCTATACAAAGGAGTTACGTCTAGACTTGCATGATTTTCCACAAATGCTTTTAACGGAAAAGTTTTTCGGTTAAAAGCATTTGCGGAAAAGAGCGTCTAGATTGGCACAGATGCTTTTGCGCAAAAGCATCCGTGGCCAGTCTAGACGCGATTTTGCGCAAGAAAGCCCCGATCGCCATTTTAGCCATCAGGGCTTTTTTTGGCAAAACGGTTCTGGGTTGTCTACACTGGCCCTCTTGCGCAAAAGCATTTGCGCAAGAGGGCTTTTGCCTGAGCGGGAGCGTCATTGTATTTGCGCAAGAAGCACTGATTTTGTACATTACAAAGTCAGTGCTCTTGCGCAAATTCAAGCAGTTTCTCTGCTTTGACATTTTCTGATTGTTCCATATACATCCTTGTGGAATGCACCTTCTAAATTGCTGACTGTACCAGCTATACCCTAAAATGGCATTCATTTTTTAGAACTTGTTCAATCTTTCACACTGCATTGTTATATTTGCCTTTTTCTGTTCAGAATTATATGCAAACAAATTTTACTATTCTCAGTTTTTTTGTTCACTATTTGTCATGTATTTTATAAACAAGTATTTCTATATCATCAGATCATTGACAAATCCATATTGTTTTTGAGAACTTACTGTAGAAGGACAAACTACAGAAATCATGTTTTTCTTGAGTTTGTAAATGATCTAGAAGTCAGTTTGCTGTTTGGGGAAGTATGCAAAATATCTCTTGGATCTGAAAGGTTTTGAAGGGAATCATTAGAGGAACTCTCGAAAAAGAACACCAGCTTCTGAAGGACAGAGTAGGTCCACTGGTCAGTGAGGAGGGAGAAACAGTAACAGGAATCTTGGAAATGGCAGAGATGCTTAATGACTTCTGTTACGGTCTTCACCGAGAAGTCTGAAGGAATGCCTAACATAGTGAATGCTAATGAGAAGGGGGTAGGTTTAGAAGATAAAATAAAAAAAGAACAAGTTAAAAATCACCTAGAAAAGTTAGATGCCTGCAAGTCACCAGGGCCTGATGAAATGCATCCTAGAATACTCAAGGAGCTGAGAGAGGAGGTATCTGAGCCTCTAGCTATCATCTTTGGAAAATCATGGGAGACAGGAGAGATTCCAGAAGACTGGAAAAGGGCAAATATAGTACCCATTTATAAAAAGGGAAACAAGAACAACCCAGGGAACTACAGACCAGTTAGTTTAATTTCTGTGCTAGGGAAGATAATGGAGCAAGTAATTAAGGAAATCATCTGTAAACACTTGGAAGATGGCAAGATGATAGGGAACAGCCAGCATGGATTTCTAAAGAACAAATCATGTCAAACCAATCTGATAGCTTTCTTTGATAGGATAACGAGTCTTGTGGATAAGGGAGAAGCGGTGGATGTGGTATACCTAGACTTTAGTAAGGCATTTGATACGGTGGCGCATGATATTCTTACCAATAAACTAGGCAAATACAACTTAGATGGGGCTACTATAAGGTGGGTGCATAACTGGCTGGATAACCGTACTCAGAGTAGTTATTAATGGTTCACAATCCTGCTGGAAAGGTATAACAAGTGGGATTCCGCAGGGGGTCTGTTTTGGGACTGGCTCTGTTCAATATCTTCATCTATTATTTAGATATTGGCATAGAAAGTACGCTTATTAAGTTTGCAGATGATACCAAGCTGGGAGGGGTTGCGACTGCTCTGGAGGATAGGGTCATAATTCAAAATGATCTGAACAAATTGGAGAAATGGTCTGAGGTAAACAGGATGAAATTTGCTCCACTTAGGAAGGAACAATCAGTTTCACACATACAGAATGGGAAGCGACTGTCTAGAAAGGAGTACGTCAGAAAGGGATCTAGGAGTTATAGTGAACCACAAGCTGAATATGAGTCAGTAGTGTGATGCTGTTGCAAAAAAAAAATCAAACATGATTCTGGGATGCATTAACAGGTGTTGTGAGCAAGACATAAGAAGACATTCTTCTGCTTTACTCTGCAGTAGTTAGGCCTCAGTTGGAGTACTGTGTCCAGTTCTGGGCACTGCATTTCAAGAAAGATGTGGAGAAATTGGAGAGGGTCCAGAGAAGAGCAACAAGAATGACTGAAGGTCTAGAGAACATGACCTATGAAGGAAGGCTGAAAGAATTGGGTTTGTTTAGTTTAGAAAGGAGAAGATTGAGGGAGGACATGATAGCAGTTTTCAGGTATCTAAAAGGGTGTCATAGGGAGGAGGGAGAGAACTTGTACATCTTGGCCTCTGAGGATAGAACAAGAAGCAATGGGCTTAAACTGCAGCAAGGGAGGTTTAGGTTGGACATTAGAAAAAGTTCCTAACTGTCAGGGTAGTCAAACACTGGAATAAATTGCCCAAGGAGGTTGTGGAATCTCCATCTCTGGAGATATTTAAGAGTAGGTTAGATAAATGTCTATCAGGGATGGTCTAGACAGTATTTGGTCCTGCCATGAGGGCAGGGGTCTGGACTCGATGACCTCTCAAGGTCTCTTCCAGTCCTAGTATTCTATGATTCTTCAACAGATCTTGACATCTCATGAAAATGACAGACCACTGATACAATCAAAATAACCCCTATTTTTAATAAACTGGTTTCAAAAGTTATTCATTACTATGGGTCCAACAGGATACAATGTTTTCAAAGACTGTATAATATAGGGGAGATTCAGATTTCAAATTACATGTATAGATCAGCAAAACCATTATCTCTAAAAATACAGGGATTAATCTACATTAAAGACTAACAGCTTGGAATTTGAAAAAATGTTTTTTTAATTACAGAACTAAATAAAAGGATATTAAAGTATCAAGATGAAGTTCATTTATGTTCTTCTCTCCAATACCTAGATGGGATATATTTTTTCCCAAAATCTGTACTATAATTTGTTCTTTCCCAAGTTCCAGCTAAAGTATTTCTGTAATTCAGCTCTATACATTCTAAAACACCTCCCTTTCTTCCCTTCAAATCATCTTTTTTTTTAAAGGACATGTTATATATCCTCTGTTTCACCTTTGCTGACATATTACAAAGCTATTTTGTTCTAAATTGATTATTGAAAGCAATTTTGTTTTTATATTTATGGGGGGGTTAATAAAAATTGTTCTGTTAAGAAGTTTTGTGTTGAGGGTTATTTTTTAAACTGACTTCTCACATCCTGCTGATTTTGGATGAAGGAAGTTCCCTCTTGAGAACTGTGGAAGGAGAAATGTATCTTAGGAAAAAATGGTTACTTACCTGTAACTGTTGTTCTTTGAGATGTGTTGCTCATGTCCATTCAAATTTGATATGTGCTCGCTGCGTGCACGGATTCTGGAGCCTTTTTTGCCCAGCAGTATCCGTTGGGCCAGCAGGGAGCTCTCTTAGAGTGGCGCCAACATAATGGTGAATAGGGAGAATGTGGCCAACAGCTCAAATGGAGAGCCGATAAGCCTGGTGAGTACAAGGTTGAGATCCCACAGCTGCACTGGTTGCCTGACATGAGGGAAGAGCCTGTCCACTCCCTTAAGAAATCTCTTGATCATGGGTTTGAGAACATGGATCTCTCCCCTTTCCCCAGGTGAAAGGCTGCTATAGCTGCGAAGTGTACTCTAAGGGAGAACGTAGAGAGACCCAACTGCCGCAAGTGCAGGAGATAGTCTAAAACCAGTGGGATGGGTGTCCACAAGGGTTGGCACCATGGGGAGGGCTATGGATCCCCCCTGCGTAATGTCGAGGATAGGGTACTAGTATTGTCTGGGCCACTCCGGTGCTATGAGGATTACCTCGGCTTTGAACTTTTTTGCCTTGATGAGGACCTTGTGTATCGGGGTAAATGAATAGAGAAGGACAGGGGAGCCTATGCATCCCCTCTGGACTCTGCCCCAGGTACAAACAGTAAAGCATTTCCTGTTCTGGTTCCTGAGAGAGGCAAATTGATCCCATTGGGGACGACCCCACTTTTGGAAGACCTCCTCTAGTCGCTCGACCTTTAGGAACCACTCATGAGTTGTGAAAGTATGGGTGAGAGTGTCCGCTAAGACATTCTTGTTCCCTGGTAAGTATGCAGCCTCCACATGAATGTTGTGGGCTATACAGAACTCCCAGAGGAGTAGGGCTTCTAGACACAGGGGAGAAGAGCGAGCTCACCCTGTTGGTTGATAATAAAGCATTGCTGCCGTGTTGTCCGTCAGGACTGAGACCACCTTGTGCCTTAGGTCAGGAAAAAATACACAACAGACCAATTTGACTGCCTTGAGCTCCCTAACATTTATGTGAAGATCCTGCTCCCTGGGGGACCACATACCTTGGGTCCATTGCTTCTCCAGATGCGCTCCCCATCACATGTTCGATGCATCAGTGACAAGTTGCACCAACAGATTCTGGCTCACAAAAGGCACTCCCGCACACACCACGTCCTCGCATCCACCACGGGGGACTGGATGACAGCTTGAGGAAGTGTGAGGAGCAAGTCCCAAGGTGCCTGTGCCTGGTTGAACACTTGGGCTAACCACATCTGTAGTGGTCTGAGCCTCAACCTGGCGTGTCTGACCACATAGGTTCAAGCTGTCATGTGACCGAGCAGCTTCATGCAATTTCTTGCTGTCATGTTTGGAGAGGCTATGAGACTGCGTATGATGAAACCTGGTCTTGGGAAGAGAAACTGTGGCCGCAGTCGAGTCCAAGCAAATTCTATAACGTGAGTGGGTACTAGCGTGGAATTCTCTTTATTTATTAGGCGATCCAGCCTGCTGAACAGATCTCTGATAAGGTCTATGTGATGTAACACCCGTTCCTTGGAGTGGCCTCTGATGAGCCAGTCATCTACATAGGGGAACACCTGCACTCTATGCTACCTCAGAAAGGTGGCTACAGCAGTCATGCACTTCATGAATACCCTTGGTGCCACTGACAGTCCGAAAGGGAGGACTGAAAACTGGAAATGTTCCTGCCCCACAGTAAACCTGAGAAACCTCCTGTGGGTGGGCCTTATAGAAATATGAAAATACGCATCTTTCAAGTCAAGGGCAGCATACCTGTCCCCCATTTCCAGGTAGGGAATAATAGATTCCAATGTGATCATCTTGAACTTTGCTTTTGGTATGAGGGCATTGGGATCCCTTAGGTCCAAAATAGGTCTGATGCCTCCCTTTGCTTTGGGGATGAGGAAGTACCGGGAGTAGAATCCCCTTCCCTCGCATTCTTGAGGAACCCTTTCCACTGCCCCTCGCTGGAGGAGCAACACCACCTTGATTCAAAAGATGCTTATGAGCGGGGTCCCTGAAAAGGACAGGTATGGGAGGCGGGGAGGGTGGCAAAGAACCGAAGGGGATGGAATATCCCACTGCCACTAGGCTAAGGGGGTCTAACACAGGAACTGGTACTCTGTCCTTGGGCATACCTTTAAAATGAGGACTTGGGCTGCTGAGGAGGGGGTGGTCCTCCTCGCATTTCTGAGCCCGAATGAGAACTATGCCTCCTGCTACATCCATTGGAATTATCGTTGCCGGTGTTTCGAGGCCTGTGCCTTGTTTGATAGGCCTATAGCCCTAAAAGGGGGGGCATGTCCTGTGATCTGGGGTTGAGAGAGCACCTGTGTGTGGCTGGTGTGTGGATTCTCAGGGACCTAAGCCTAGCCCTGGAATCCTTTAGACTATGCAGCCTGGCATCTGTCTGTTGGGAGAAGAGATCCTTTCCCTCAAATGGCAAGTCCTGCAGTGTGTTCAAGAGGTATGCTGGAAACTTGCAGCCAAGCCCCACGGCACATCGTGACCCCAGTGGCCATCGTGCATGCCACCGAGTCTGCCGTGTCCAGCAGGGCTATCATCCTACCCTCCTGGTGGGAGTCTTGTGGCAGGTGTTCCTTAAATTTATCCACCGCCATCCAGGTTTTATATGCTGTCACGTTATTGGATTGTGAGGGCAGCAGCCGGGTCACTGCTGCACCCATCGGGGGGGGTATTCGCCCCAAAAGTGGTACAAAGGGGGCCATGTGAGGGGTCAAACAAAAGCTTACTTTCTTCTGATTCTGTATCTGCTCTTCATATGTCTGTGTGTGGAGTTAAGAATCTGTATGGAGACCGGAAGTCTCTCTGAATGTGCTTGAACATTGGGCAAAGCCCGGCCTATGGACATGCTAATTAGCGAGGCTCTGTAGGACAATAGCACTCAATGGGCCATTGAGGGAGCCCGGGAGAGGTGGCAAGGCTGGTGCCAAGCGATTGATTCAGGTTTGCCTCGATGCACCGGAGCAGGAGGCCTTATTGCAGCAGGTGGGCAAGCCCTAAGCGCACCCTGATGCAGTGCCACTGCCATGTGCCGGTCCATACCATCTCCCGGTAATGATTGGCCCAGAGCCAAAGGTGGCAGACCTTCCCGAACTGATGGCACTACCGGTGCTGCCAAAGCCGCCAGGATTGTCAGCGCCAACAAGACCACCGGTGCCGCCAGATACCGGTGCCAGAGAGCTCCCCAGTGCCAACAAGGTCACCAAAGCTGAAGGCAGAAGACTCATCTGCGCTGAGTGTCTGCCTTGTCTCGGTGCCAACACTGGTGCCAGGGAAGAGACAGGCGAGGTGAGCTCGATTAGCTCCCTCGTGGCATTGAAAGTCTCAGGGGTTGACTGCCTGACTACATGATGGGCCCTCTCCTCTATCGGACTTCTAGATCACATCGAACTCAGCCAGTGCACAGAAGGGCCAGGAGTACGTGTCATGCAAGGTCTGAATCCCTGCAGACCTGGCTTCCCTCTCCCCCGGAGGGGATAGTTAACGACAAGAACCATAAGACCTAATTGCTAACTATTTACACTTCAAACAACTAACTACAAAGATAACTATTAACATGCTGGGTGCAAAGTCAGAGAGACGAAATGCTCCAGCTACCATCCCAGACGGTAAGAAGGAACTGAGGGGGCAGGGGTACTTATTCACCATTATGTCGGCGCCACTCTAGGGGGCTCCCTGTTGGCCCAATGGATAGCGCTGGGGAAAAATGGCTCCAGAATCCATCCATGCAGTGCACGCACACCTAATTTGAATGCACATGAGCAAGCACTAGAAGAAGAAAGGACTCTGCTAAGTTGAGCACTCCCCTGTCTGTCAGGGATCACAGTAAGGCACCTATCTAGATAAGGCTGCCAGCTCAGACACTTGCTTGGTGGATATAATACCTACTAAGAAACAAGCCTTAATGAATAAATAGGCCAACAAGAAGTTCAGAGGCTCAAAGAGATGACTTGTCAGAGCTTTAAAAACTAGTGCAAGGCCCCATTTTGGGAAGAGTAGCCTGACCAGTATTGTAGCTAATTGGACTGCTTGAACAATCTGGCTCGCTATGGATTGTCTACTAGGGAGCCAGTGGATCTTGCAATTCCATGCTACTAATAAATGCCTGGTACTAGACTGAAGGCATTTGTCTATGCCTTCTTGGACCAAGTTCAGAATGGTTGGAATTATTGGGTTTCTGGGAAGTGCACTGTGCTTTTGGTAGGAGTTGTTTGAATCTGGACCAGATAGGAGGGCACTGCTTTTTTTCCAGGAAAATACACTAAAAATGTCTTAATGATTATGAAGGACAGACTGAGACCTTCTAGTCACTCATGGTTCCTTCTCAATACTCAGGCATAGCTGAAGTCACTTTGGGTCCACATAAATAGGACCTTGCAAGAGGCTGTGCTGTTTCCAGCAGGGGTCCAATATCAGTTCTAGCCATTCTATAAGCCAGTCCCCTTGGTCAATGAGGAGTTAGTTATCAGTATCCCTGTCACCTGTCCACATTTTGTTTTCTGTGCAATCGCCATGTAGCCCTTGTGAAGTATTTTGGTTTCTTAGTTTTCATACAATTCCCAAATAGGTCAGTTAAAGGGAGATCATATAGCTGAATAATGAGATTGAAAACCTCATTCAAGCACCATTCCAAATTGTTGATTCTGTACCTGCTGAAACAGTCTGCTTTTGGCTCAGTTCTGTTTTGATGGGATTGTTCAATGGGGAAGGGAGCAACTGTTCTGCCCACCTCATTATCTTCATTGCTTCTGCACGTGCTGTCAGACTTCTTGTTACCCTTGGTTGTGTAAATATGACTGCAGGTATCTTGTCAGCTTGAACCAGCAGGTGGTGTTCCTCCTTAAGGTGGGCATAGACATTTTCAAAAACTGAGTACCTGTATGGTGAAGGGCCCTTCCAAATTCAGGACCATGAAAAACACTTCACAGATCATGAATGCTGGCCTTTTGTGTGCCTTTACCCTATCCTATACAGATTTCACAGAGACCAGTGTTTCTCAGATTGAGCGTCCTGACCCAAAAGGGAGTTGCAGAGGGATCACAAGGTTATTTTAGGTAGATCCACATATTGCCACCCTTACTTCTGCATTGCTGCCTTCAGAGCAGTGCAACTGGAGAGCAGTGGATGTAATGTTGGCTGGATGGCCAGATCTGAAGGCAGAACCCCACCAGCAGCACCCAGAAGTAAGGGTGGTAATACCATGCCCATGTTGCCCTTACTTCTATACTGCTACTTTCAGAGTGACAGCTGCTTACTAAGGGCCCAGCTCTGCAGGCAACAGCACAGAAATAAGGGTGGCAATACCTACCAGGCCATCCTTTCTTCAGTGCAGCTAGGGTTGCCAGGTGTCCAGAATTCTACCGGACAGTCCGGTATTTGCGCTCTTTGTCCGGTGTTTAAAAAAAAATCAGAGAATACAGGATATATGCAATGTCCAGTATTCTCTGATTTTTCCGGCTGCGTACCGGATGGAAGCCTGGTGTGGGCGGGGGGTGCAGCCGGAAGGTGGGGCCACGATCAGCACTAGGAGCCTGTGATTGCGCAGAAGCCTGGCAGGGGCAGGGGGAGTGGCTGGGACTCCCAACCACTCCCCCTGCCCCCGCCAGGCTTCTGCGCAATCACAGGCTCCCAGTACCAATGGTGGCCCTGCCTCCCATCCTGGGAGTCCCAGCTGGGAGGCGGCCATGATCGCCGCTCTGGGCACTTCAGAAGCCTAATCAGGGTGGGAGGAGAGGCTTCTGCACAATCACAGGCTCCCAGCGCCTATCGTGGCCCTGCCTCCCAGGCTGGGAGGCGGGGTTGCGATCGCTGCTCTGGGCACCCCAGAACGGGGGGGCTTATTATCCCGTGTTCCTTTCCCCCTCCCCCCCAACCAAAAAATACCATGGGAGACCAGCTGGCAACCCTAAGTGCAGCTGGTCGTGGTAGTGCCGCCTCCAGTAGCTAGTCACTGGGTTTCAGCTGCTCAGCTCTGAAGGTAATGGTGCTGCCAGCAGCTGTGCAAACAGGGCAGCAGTAGCACAACCCCATACAATAACCTGATGACCCCCGCACAACTTTTTGGAGTAAGGACCCTTAAAATTACAACACTGAAATTTCAGATTTAAATACCTGAAATGATGTAATTTACCATATTTAAAATCATATGACCATGATATTGAACAAAATAGATTGTGAATTTGATAGGGCTCCACCTATGGTATCAGAATTCCATGAGGAGGAAGCCCATCCTGTCTGGCTAGCAGTAGATTTGTAACTACATCTGTATCAGGGGAAAAATGGCAATCACCTGCCATCTGTAAATTTTTAATAAAGTGAAATGAGCAGAGGGAAAAGAGTTTGGCTAGATTTTTTTTGTAAAGCCTTGTTAATAGGAAAACAGCAACTTTTGCAGAAAAAAAACTAATAAGTAATCTAGGAGTTACATTGTGAGAAAAGCTTTGCAGATTCTACAGCCTGAGCAAAGAGCCTTCTTTTAGCTCCCATCAATCCATCCAAGTCAGAATTAACCAACAGTAGCTGCCAAAGTGGACTGCTGCAGTTCAACCCCACCTGTTTAAGCTGCACCGTGCTACAGCTTGGTTAACAATCATGTTACCAATCAACTTTAATACAGTAATTCCTCATTTAACACTATAGATGTTTCAGAAAATGATCATGTTACGTGAAAACATGTTATGTGGGGTCAATTTTCCTACTGAAAATAACGGAAAAAATGGGGGTTGCGTTTCAAGCGGTGGTGTCTGTTGGGACCAAGACATAAGGTTGGGGGAGAAAGGGGATTGGGTTACAGCAGGGAGGAGAGGTGTTTGGCTCTGGGGAAGGGAAGGGGAGGAGATGGGAGGGGGATTGGGTTGCGAGTATGCCCCTGTGACAGGTCTGCTGGGATCTGCACTGTGTCCGGCGAGGGGGGGGTCACCGGGGAACGGCACGGCGAGCAGCGAACCCTCCACCGCTTTGCAGGGAGGTGGGGGAAGCCCCGTGCAGCTGCCAGTGATGGGCCGACTGGGGAAACCCAGCCACCGGCCTGCAAGCGGGGGCGGAGGAGAAGGGGCAAGGCATCTGGCAAGGGGTAGTCAGTGGGGAACGGCGCGGCAAGCAGTGAACCCTCCGCCGCTTTGCAGGGAGGCGGGGAAGCCCCACACAGCCATCGGCAACACTGGGGAAATCGTGTTATTCCGGGGATGGTCGTGTAATTCAAAAAACGTTTCCTAAAAAAAAAAATAAAAAAAAATCGTACTATTGCGAAAAGGTGTTAAGCGGGCAAGTGTTAAATGAGGAATTACTGTATACAATTGTAGGAATGATAAAATGGGTGTAATTAAGTGAAAGTTTCAGTGTGTAATCACTGAAAGTTTCCCTGGGAGCTGGTGTCACCCCAGGACCCAGTCCGCATGGCAGGCTCATTGGTTTACACAGTTGCACTTTCACATCTCTAATTCACTGTCTGATTTATTTTGACTACGTAGATGTAGTTTAATATTGGGGAAAACTGCATCTGAAGACTGCTTCGTGATACTCATACCTTATCCAATATTTTTGGTTTGGACTTGCACAGTTTCACTACATACCAACTACTTCACATGGAACTTAAAATGCCAACAGCTAGATCTATGGCAAGAAGCTTTTAACCAGCTTTTTACATATTTTATCACTTCTGAGTTAGGACATGACTATAGTAGAGAGTATACAACAGTGCAGCCACACCTCTAAGCTTTCTAATATCTGTTCTAAGCCAATGGGAAAACTTTCACTTAATTACACCCATTTTATCATCCCTACAATTGTATACAGTAATTCCTCATTTAACACTTGCCCGCTTACCTATTCCAGGCCCTGCCTGTGAATGGCAGAAGCTATGTAGACGCTCTCCCATGGACCTTATTACACTGACAGAGCTGTCCAGTGTAAGTAACATAGATCAGGGAAGTGATGTATTCACTCCTCTGAACAACCTAAGTAACTCTAATGTAAGTTGTGATGGAAACAGTCTTACTTAGACTGAAACCACCATAGTAAGAATGTAAGTTCTCTAGAAGACTAAAAGTTTTATTATAAATTTCAACAGTAGTAGATTACAGCTTTGGCTGAGTAACAAGACATCTGTACAAACTTGCTGACTTACAATTGTGATCTGATTCCAAGCTTTACTATAAATTAATCTATATCAACTGAGGGGTTACAGTAAGCAGGGACTGACAAACCTAATCAGTCAAATAATTCACATGGTGCTTGCCTTTTTATATCAGAGATTCTCAACAGCCCTTCACATAATGGACTTCACAGTGAAGTTCAGGAATGTATTCTCCCCCAAAGAGTTTCTATTTAAACTATTGCTGGGTAGCAAGACTGCTTTTAAAATTAACAAGCACTACAGCAGTTACTCTTTACACTGTTATATTCATGATCTTAGTGACATAGATGTATTATTGGAGCCCTACAGAAATTCCAATGCAATCAAAATTTAAAATAGCCTATAATATCACTACCGAAGCAAATATACAGTGAGATTTTCCTGGTACACAGGACAGTGTCTAGGAAAGACATTACCATTGTGCCGTAAAAGTCAAATTACATAGCAAATTTGTTAGCCAAATGTTCTTTGCTTCATAACACCACAAGAGGGTGCAAAATAGCTTCTTAACGATATCCAACAAATACCTCATTGTATCTGGACAGAGATTTCTTTTTAACAGAACTGTGTTTAAGGTCTTTTTTCTGCTTGAAAATTGGAGAATTCAGAAAACATACATCTGTAAATGGATCTCCTCTTCTGAGCTTCCTGTCAAAATAGTTTAGAAAAAAAATTATTCTTGCACAGCTTTAGATATAATAAAATATAGTTTTCAGCTAACGTCATATTTAACAATATTCACTTGAGCAATTCCTTATTAAAATCAGACTTTCGCATTATTAAACTTCTTATTTCTAATTAAATTAAATCCCAATCTAAAGGTACCTTCTACCAAAATATTATAGTATATTAAACTGGACAATAAATTAAGATACTGACCCACTGATATTTGGTTCTTTATAATTCACATTAATAGTACACCTGCGTCTCTGGTTGGGAGTTCCTGGTTTTTCATTAATATTAAAAAATGGATGTGAGGTTCTACTTTTTGTACCAGAAGATGAAATGTTGGTGACATCATACAGGTGAAGACGAGATGTCTGAGAAGTCTTCGGTTTCTCTGCTGAAAGAATTTAATAGACACTTAGATTACCTTATTTTCTCATTTTTACCATATAATTATAAAATAAATCGGTTAGTCTATAAGGTGCCACAGGACCCCTCGCCGCTTTTGTAAAATTAAGACGTGTCTGAAGTTTACTAGCTCCATAGGCTTTTCCAACCCCAAGCAAATATATGCAGGTACATTGTCCTCTCTAATAATGCAAGCTCCATAGCCTTTTATTTTTAAAACCTCACTTTGTTGCCTTTAGATTGGTTAAAGTAGAATTTTAGCTTTGTAAATAAAAGTGTACTGTAGCAGCTGGTATGCTTACCATCTCTACAGAGAAATGCAATAAAATCTTTGAAACCATGAAACAACTCTCATGGTTTAAGGCCATTAGTAATCTAATTTGAATGTCTGCATAACAAGGATCACAAGCCATTCAGTATTTCCTTCATCCAGTCCCTATCTTTTGCTCGAAGTATGACGTATCTGTTACAAAAGTAGCCTGTCTTGCTTTAAAGCCCAGACATCAGAAAGCATCCACCATTAACACTAGACCTCTACCAAATTCATGGTCTAAATTTTACCCATTTCATGGCCTGCGGGTTTTAAAATTGGTCAATTTCACATTTCAAAAGTTTACATTTGAAATTTCAGTGTTGTAACTGTGGGATTCCTGACCCAGAAGAGGGGGCAGGGGGCCACAAAGGTAATGTAGGAGAATTATGGAATTACTACCCTCATTTCTGTGCTGCCGGGCACTGACAGCAGCAGCCATGGAGTTTCTTGTACTCAGAAGAGGACATGACATCCCCCACCCCAAGAGTGGCAGTGCAGGGGAAGAGGATGTCCTGTCTCTCTGTCCCTCTTCAGCCTGGCTGACTAGCAGTGAAAGCCCAGTAAACAGCAGGCACTTCTGGTTGGGGCACCCCTAGTCCTACCCCTCCAATAGTTAGATTTTATGGAGGAAGTCTGATTTCATGTTCTGAGATGTGTTTCCTACAGCCATTAATTTAATGAACCTATCCACACCCTAATTATCACCATGCTCCTTGTTAAATTGTTCCAAATCAGTTATCACCCCTTATTTCTAGTCTAAATTTTTCTAGCGTCAGTTTCCAATCATAGGTTCTAGTTATACCACCTTCTTCTAGATTAAAGAACCATGTATCTGAAGCTTATTCCCCAAGTAGGTACTTGTAGACTGTGAACAAGTCACTTTAAGCTTTATTTAATATATCCAATAAAAGGTTGAAGTATTTCAGTGAAAGTCATGTTTTCTAGACCTCTAATCATACTTTTAAACTCTTTTCTCAGACCTTTCCAGTTTTTCAACATCATTTTGGAAATGTTGTCACCAGAACTTAACCCAACATTCCAGTGCTGGTCTCATTAATAACACATTCAGAAATACTCTTTCCCTAATTCTATTTGATAAGTCCCTGCTTGTAAATAAAAAGACACACAGTAACTTCCTAACTACAGCATTGCACTGGAAGCTCATGTTCTTCTGGCTATTCACATTGCCCCTAAATGCTTATCAGAATCTCTGCATTCCAGAATATAGTTTCTCAAAAGAAGCATGACCTACACTCTTCATTCCTAGATAGGTAACCTTGCATTTTGTGGTATTAACACAGGTTCAAAGACGAAGCAATCCAGATCACTCCATATAATTAACATTTTCCCCCATTATTTGCCACTCCAATAACTTGTTTATTATCTGCAAATTATCACCAATTATCTTATTCTTTCAGATCATCTATAGAGATTAGATGACAACAGACTATAAAGGGTGCAACAACACAGCCCCCTAAACTCAAAATAAGATACACTATTTGCAGTATGCAAATAGTGTATCTTATTTCGATTGTATTTCGAAATAATGTGCTATTTTGACACATCCCTTAACCCTCCTGGAAGGAGGGTTACAGGAATGCTGAAATAGCACTCCCATTATTTCAAAAATATTTTGAAACAACAGGCATGTTTAAAAGATGCAGAGTATCCTGAAATAGCCCTGTTTTCTAGACGTACCCTAACACATTACTGTGGAAACCTATTAGCAACATTCACTTTAAATGAGGATTCACCTGTTACAATTACATTGAGTTCTAGCAGTTAACCCATTTTTAATTCATTTAGTATAGACTGATTTCGTATAGTGTAATTTTTAATCAGAATGTTATGAAGGACTACATCGGGATGGCCAACCCGTTAGAGACGAAGAGCCAAAATAGCAGTGGATAGAGTACAAAGAGCCACGTACCGTGGTGGGGGCGAAGGAGTTGTTGAGCAAAAAAACAAAAAACAAACCACGCCAGGGGAAAATAGGTGCCAGTACACTGTCCCAGGGCATACCATCACAAAAAGCACTGTGATGGGGTGAGAGGTGCAAGCTCCAGGAGGGAATCTGGGTGCAGGAGCAAGTAGAGAAAAGGATGCTGGCTCAGGGAGGGGGCTCCAGGCTGGAGAATGTTGGGATCAGGTAGAGGATTAGGGTGCTGAGCAAGCCTCAGACTTGTGCCTGTGAAGGTGCAGGAGTTTGAGCTGGGATGCATGAGGGGCTCAAGGCAGGGAGGCTGGGAGTATGATGGGCTCAGGACACAGATTTGC
>CM057846.1:175773190-175789348 GCA_030068395.1 Apalone spinifera | reverse complement strand
GCCCCCCCCCTCCCCGACTAAACCCAGGCACCCCGCCCCCGCTTTAACCCAATCCCCCTCCCCCCCAACCTAATTCTTGGGTCCCGGAGCCACTGCTATAGCCGCACATCTCCCTCCAGGCACTGGGGCTCATGCACCGAGTGGCCGGTATGCCGTGCGTCCCTCCCCCCACCCTACCCATCGTCCTCCCCTCTCCTTTCCTTCCCCAGAGCCAGACACCTCTCCCTTATGCCCAAAGCCCTTGTTCTGCCGCTGCCTGCACTCAGCAGCCAGCTGCTAGCACATGCAGGCTGGGACGCTATGTACAACACAGCCTGCATGTGCAGGATATGACACAATGTGCTGGGGGCCGTGATCGGAACGGCAGGGGCTGTGAGTACACACGTGGCTCACAGCGGCCCAGCCGTGAGAGAGGCTGACCTGAGCGGGTCCGGGTTCCGTCCTGGTTCCATCAGGAGCCGCAATTTTTTTCTGCTGGACTACATCAGATGGCTTACATGTATTATGTATATGTCTTAAGTATATTATGTCAAGGATACCTTTACTTATAAGACTGTAAACTTACTGAAAATATCAAGTTTGTTTTATGGTCCATTAAATTTAGGTTACTATTCTTTACTGATTGCACTCTATATTAGCCTTCCATGACTTTGCCCAGGACCAATGCCAGACTAACCTACCCAAGTCATCCCATTAACTATTTTTACATATTGACTTATGATTGTTTTAAGTGTTCTGGAACTTTCTAATAAAGCAAAGATTTATTAAAAATCAACATCAGAGTTTTCAAAACTTCAGTTCGATCTCAAGTATCCGTTGAAGTTGACCATACAACACTATGTAACTACTAACTGATATGAGGTTGCTCAAAAGCATTACCTTTAGAACTCCAGAGATTTTTGGTTTTTGTTGTACAGCATCTAACACAAAGAAGCCTTGTCAGTGATTAGAGCTTATAAGTGATAGAAGAGACACACACTAGTCAGAGATGGCCAAGAGCAAGCAACTAAAAAACTCCAAACAAAATTACCTTTAGCAAAATTGCAATGTGTATTTCCAGAGGAAGAATTCTTATCTACTTTTTGTACTTTATCCATAGCACACAGTAAAGAATGTGATTTTACGTCATCTACTTTCATCACAGTGCTTGACTGAATGTTGGTTTTTCTGATCATGGTACTATCCACCGGAGTATTTTCAACAGCGTCTGAAACTTTAAACAGATTTTTAGAAGAATCACTCAGATGTGCACTTTATCAATTTTTTTTTAAAATACACATATCCCCCTTTTATAAGTAAAGTATGTAAAAGTTTACATATGGTTTCTGTATAAAATTAGTTAATTTTTCATGCATTTGCATTTTCTCTTATAATAATTTAATGAGTAAAAAGGTACACTAACCAGACTAGTCAAGTTTAAAAAAGTAGCTAAAACTCCTACACGCTATTCTGGAATCCCCTTGCCAGTCTTGAGTTTGACAATATTGTAAAGTCAAAGAAAAAAATTAAATGCCCAAAATGTCCTTAATGCAAGCGAAGGTTGCTTAAAAGTATCTTGTGGCTTTCATGAACTTCCCAAAATGAATCTCTTAATCCCCTTCCCTACAATCCAACCCCACTTACCCACAATCTCCCTCCTCCTCATTCACCAATCTTCCCTCCCTACACTGCTCCTCATTCCTGCAATCCACCATATTCCCTAGATTTACACCAGAAAAGTTATGAAAATCTGGAAATTTTATGAGCTGTTCATGTTATGAGCAGCCCATATTAGAGGAGCTGTGCATCAGGAACCTCTGTACCAAACAACCCTGCAGCTGCTTTCTTTTAATAACACAAAGTTTCACTGGCCAAGATGATTAGAGAGCCCTGACTGCTTATTGTTTTCTGACCTCAATTTAATGCTCATTTCTTTGGCAATACTTCTAAAGTAAAATCACCACGGTCCACATATGAATTTTAGAGCACTTTAAAATAACACTCAAACAAGAAATGTTGCTCTCATGGCAAAATTTCCATAAGGAGCGACTGCTGAATAAGGTAGTGAGCTCAGCCCTCATTCTCTAAAGCTGCCAAGGGTAGTATCAAACTCTCAGTGCTTGGATATGACTGAGGTTCAATGATCACAGCATGTCTTCTTGAGCCACTGAATTACTGTGACAACGGTCTCCCTGGAAATTTTGATTGGTGGTAAAGATTTAGTCTTCCTAAACATGCATATTTTATTCTCTTTGGTTCAAGCTAATCACACTCCAACCCAGAATTCCTAGACTAGCTTTGAATAACTTCAGTATAATCCACCCAAAGGAACAGCAAGTACAATTCATTAACTGACATAAATCCTGAGTGGCTAAACTTAGTCTGGATTACAGCCATAGTTTGAGGAGCCCTGTATGTGTGCAAAAAACATTAGAACCCGGGTAACGGATTAACGGAGATACAAAATGTATTGTGATTTTTTTAATGTACTAGGCATCCTTATTGCCTAGTACATTATAAAATCATTTATGCTACTTTTGGATTTATCCTTTGTCTGTTTCCTGATTTACTTTATCCCCAAGACACCTTCAAATACATTTAATCTGGGGAGAAATAATTGCCATTGAGAAAAGCATTAACTCAGTTTAAAAGGAAATTAGGAAAGTATACCTTAAAACTACAACTTGTCCCTATTTCTGCCATGAGATGTTTACAAAAATGCTTCATATTAAATTTATTTAAATAACTTAGTTTTAAATGCTTTAAAAATTAGCATATTTAACTGACGAAAACAGCAATAAGCCACTGTTAAAAATGGTGAAAAATACAACATGCTTTCCAAAAAGGTCACTTACTGATAGATTTTTCATTTGACGTAGTATTCTTAATCTCCTTTTCATTACTGGTTTTCTGTTGCTGACACACCACAGATCTTTTAGATCGTGGCCTTGTATGGACTGGACTTTCATCATTTTTATATTGTGAACTCTTCCTATGTCTCCTATAAGGCACATACAGGCTATCATCAGAATTCTCTTCTGAAACACTGTCTTCACTGCTCTGTGTCTCATATTCAGACGTATCCTTTTTTTCATCCATGTCATGGTCACAATCATTCATCTTGTTTTGTCGGAAAGGTGTGATATGGACATTTTCCTCAAACTGAAAATCATAAGCTTTATTGCAGCCAATTGATAAATCCACTTTTGCTTTGGAAGATTGTTTAGCCTGGTTTCTCTCTCTTTTTGATCTTGTTCCGGAAGTCTTTTTACTTCCTTCTAATTTTCCTTTTTGCACTTTCTCTCTTCTTGTTTGAGAGTCTTCTCTGCTTTTAAGCTGTATTTGTTTAAGTTTAGGTTTTGCAACTGAGCAGTTCAATTCAGTCGACATATCTGCCTGATCCAACATTGGTTCCGTGTTTATCTTGTTTTCATTCAGCTGAGAATGATTTGGCTCTATATTGTCTTTCTCTAGATTTCCATCAGGTTTAGTTTCATTCTGTTTACAAAATTCTCTGGTCAAATAAGCCCCTTCTGAATGGTCAAGATTATTCACATGAATTTTCATGTTTGCACAGCGACGCCTGGTAGATACAGTTTTTGGTAAGAGATTACCAACTTGCCTATCTTCTTCATCTAAAGGAAGATTTTCCAGGTTGGCCTCTAGGTGGTCCAGATGAAAATGTGATATTTGTCCTTTTGAATTAAGAAGATAATACATGTCAAATTAAATGTTCTTAGACCTGGAGATGTTTACTTTGTTGGCAATTTCAGGCTTTTAGCAAAGATGACCAATCTTAGAATTTTCTACATCACTCAAGACATAAGGACAACCAAAGCAATCCCTTGAGAACAACCTTAAGAAAGTAATTCATAGCTGGATTTGAACTTACTGAAGTTTTTTCCAAGACAAAACTAGTTTTTCTTCATGTGCTTGGACAATTCAAGTAATTTACACTCAGTACTTTGCCTCCTGAGGGGTTTGGCGGCAGCTCATGCTTGTTTGTAAGGTCAGTTAGATGTTTAAAACGTTAGAACATAAGAATGGCCATACTGGGTCAGACCAAAAGTCCATCCAGCCCAGCATCCTATCTGTGACAGCATCCAATGTCATGTGCTCCAGAGGGAGTGAACCGAACAGGTAATGATCAAGCAATCTCTCTCCTGCCATCCATCTCCACCCTCTGACAAACAGAGGCTAAAAACACCATTCCTTACCCATCCTGGTTAATAGCCATTAATGGACTTAACCTCCATGAATTTATCTTGTTCTCTTTTAAACCCTGTTATAGTCCTAGCCTTCACAACCTCCTCAGGCAAGAAGTTCCACAGGTTGACTGTGCGCTGTGTGAAGAAGAACGTCCTTTTATTTGATTTAAACCTGCTGCCCATTAATTTCATTTGGTGGCCCCTAGTTCTTATATTATGGGAAGAAGTAAATAACTTTTCCTTATTCACTTTCTCCACACCACTATAATATCATATACCTCTATCATATCCCCCCTTAGTCTCCTCTTTTCCAAGCTGAAAAGTCCTAGTCTCTTTAATCTCTCCTCATATGGGACCCGTTCCAAACCCCTAATTATTTTAGTTGCCCTTCTCTGAACCTTTTCAATGCCAGTATACCTTTTTTGAGATGAGAAGACCACATCTGTACGCAGTATTCAAGATGCGGGAGTACCATGGATTTATATAAGGGCGATAAGATATTCTCCATCTTATTCTCTATCCCTTTTTTAATGATTTAATGAACATGTTTGTATATGTTAACGAAAAAACCCTTAATCTTTATGACTACTTACTCTTTCAAATGATTCCATAGTAAAAGCTAGTGTATCAGAACATCTCAATTGTTTAAAAGGTGCTGCCCCTCAGATCCTCATCTACTCCACTTTGTTGAAAAAAAAAAAAAAAATTGCTGATTCCTCACACTTACCTTCATTTCTAAACCCTTTTCAGTAGCTATCACTAAGGGTACATCTAGATTACATGCCTCTGCCGACAAAGACATGTAAAATAGGCTACCCGACATAGTGAATGAAGCGGAGATTTAAATATCCCCGGCTTCGTTAAAATAAAAATGGCCGCAGCGCTGTGCCGGCTCAGCTGATCGTCGGCACAGTGTGCGAGTCAAGTTGTGGATCGGTCGACAAGGGAGGCCTTTGTCGACCGCTCCCTTATGCTTCATGAAACAAGGTTTACAGGAGCGGTCGACAAAGGCTTCCCTTATCAACCAATCTGCGTCTTGACTCGTGCACTGTGCCGATGATCAGCTGAGCATTTTTATTTTAATGAAACCGGGGATATTTAAATCCCTGCTTCATTGACTATATTGGGTAGCCTATTTTACATGCCTCCGTTGGCAGAGGCATGTAATGTAAACGTACCGTAAGTTTTTACATTAGAACATCCCTGATACTACACACTCTACAGGAGTGAGAATTTTGTACATATGGAATCTTAAAAAAAGGGAACATATCCTGCTATTCTGCTTCTCTCAGAACATCTTGTAAGATTATCACTGAGTTTGGTGGCCTTTCATTTTTCCGGTGATATAATATCTGCATGTTATGTTTCTTGGCATTCCCTTTGAGTATATTTTTCAATCAAATGTCTGGTGATTGAGCAGGGCTAAGCCAACGATGAACTAACTGGAACATTCACTGGTACATAGTTAGGGGTCAAAGAACATACAGCTACTACTACTGGCTAGGTTGGCTCAAACTTCAAAATACTATCACTTATCATATGAACAGAAACAAACTAGATGTCAGAATCCTACAATGAAGGTATTTAAAGAAAAAAGTTGCTTCTCTTAATCTCAGAAAACACACTGCATCTGTGTAGATCTAACATATGTTTTTGTGAGAGAGGATGAGAGAAGGCTCTTGTTAAGAATGAACATAGAAGTGTTATAATCCTTGTTCCAAAATGTGGTGAGAGGCCTACCCCTACACCCCTTTAGAGGCACATGCTCTAAATTAGGATATTCATCACCTCTGAAAGAATTTTTTTAAATCAGAAAAATCCTTTCAAAATTTGCTACATTTTATTATCTATTTACAGGGATTTTAAAATGTTGATCAGACAACTGAAAACTAATGACCTTACTTCATTTAAAATTGCCAAGCTTCCATGTATATGACCTGATGGCATACCAGTTTAACATTACCAAATCAGCTGTATGGATCTGACCCTTTTTAAAGAAAAATCAGAAAAATCACAAGCAGGAAAAGAAAGATGACCGTTTAAGGAACCACTTTCAAAAGTCTGAACTATGTGGATGAAAGTAACTTCCAAAACCACTTCAATTTCATAAGGAAGAAACATTGTCTAAATGTAGGTTTAGTTACCTGTGTTTGTTGCCATTTTCTTAACGGAAGTGGTGTTTTCAAAAGTTTGCCAGGAATCTGACATAGAAGAAGATGCATTATTTGTGTCAGCACTATTCTCCATTTCACTCCCAAGCATTTTGTCTTCTATGCTCGAATCTGCAACAAGAACAGGTGAAGGAAGTCCCCTAGGAACATAAATTGGAGTTTATTTATTAATAATACATTTAAAAATACAGCCTCTTCCCAACTTACGAACCGGTTACAGACCAAGCAATTGGTCATAACTCGGTTCGTTCGTAAGTCGGACCCCATAGAGTTACATGCGATCGCGCTGTTCACAAGCGCAGAAAGCGTTCGTAACTCAGGGTCCGCCATTTACGACAGCTTTGGTCGTAACTCTGAACAGTCTTAAGTCGACCGTTCACAACTCGGGGACCGGCTGTAATCAATTTTTCTGTTTCTTATAGCAGCTTGTTCCCCTTAATTCCTATTACAAAGTTATTTTGTAATAATCTGAAAAATTATTTCCCACAGAAATTCTGTATGAAACACCAACTCACTCTTTGTATTTAAAAATTAAACTCTTGCATATTCTTTAATTTAAAAGTTTTAAGTTCATTTCTACCATCGTATTCTACCACCATTATGAAAATGTATCTACTTATGAAAGTGATCAGTTTCTTACAATGAGTAACAATAGCAAAATTTATCTGTAGAAAAGTTGCTGGAAGAGCGGTAACTGGAGTCCGAGTGCTAACGTATCGATAGGTACAGCAATTAGATATTAGAATGAAGCTACTCTATTTGTAAACATTTCAGGTTGCTCTTGAAAACCTGAATACTGCATCTGCACACAACTATGTCTATCAAACAAATTCTTAAATTTAAACTTTTTTTGGTGGAAAAAATGATATGTTTAAATATAATACTGAATATGTAATTATGAACTATTCCAGCAGTATCACGTTATGCTGCAATGTAGAGATTCCAATAGAATTTCTGAGCTCATGTGATGCTCAGGGCCTGCAGATATTGAGTGTATTTAGAAGCAGTTCTCCCAAGAGCTAAGTGCAGAGCAGAGCAAACACTTCCAGTTGTTCCAGAAGTAGTTTTCCTTGGACCTGGATTTTTTGGTGCGGGGATGGGAAAATTTAGGGCAGATAATTTTGCTTCAAAATAGACATTAATGGCAATAAGATACATTTTGTCAAACATCACTGCCTATTCCTCACCATTATTTCATAATGAAACACAAGGATAATTATTAAATTACTATAGTAGGCTTTATTAAGATATAAATTAATGCATAAAAAGCACTTACAGAGAACTAGCTTGTCTTAAAATAGTGGAGCCATCATCTTCAAGAACTGAGGGACACACCGTCTTGTTCTATGGACGAAACAAATTTTACTATGAAGTGGTAACATATAGATAGAGTTTTGTAACAATCAGACCTACCACTAAAAGGAACACCATGATCTTGAAAAACAGTATTTCGGTCATAAAAATTTATACATACAGTTATGTCACACATTACTATCATTGATAGAAATCAGCATAAAATTTTCAAGTTTGTTTACTTTGCATGTTTGACATTTTCTTGTGGATGGATAGTTTCACTGTTTCTAGGTTTAAAAAAATACCTGAGATTTCAAACAGAAGCCTCTAGTTTTTTCATTCAAACTGAAGAAAAAAACCCTCAGGCTCTATGATTTAAGAGACAATGGAATATCAAAATTAATTCTGAAAAATTATGTTGATGGTGTTCTTTTAAGACAGAATTTGCTTTTTAGTTAAAAATGCAGTTTAATACTGTGCCAAACCCCATTTGTTAAAGTATGTTATCCAAGTCATAAGCCCAGAAGTGTGTATTTTTAAACAACTAGTTTAATATCAAATAGTATGTTAGTAATTAAGTAACTAGAACAAATTATGACTAATTTCAATGTTTTTCCTTCCAGCTTTTGGACGACAAGAAAGCTACAAGCATGATGGACCAAATGTGATACTAGTTTTTTTCCTAACAGGTCATGCATTTAGGATGTTTGTAAAGGTTGAACCTCTCTAGTTTGGCACCCTTGGGACCTGACCAGCACCAAATCAGAGAATTTGCCAAACCAAGGGGAGGCCAAAATTGTCTAGCACCATTACCGAAACTTCCACTGCTTACTGGGCTCTTAGAAAACATGTAGGGGTAAGTTAGAGCTAAATAACAGCACAGAACACAGAGCCAGGACTGGAAGCTATAAACAATTTTAATGGGACCATAGGAACTTAGCCATAGCAAGTGGAAAGCAGCTTGAGTGAAAGTGATCATGAAATCATAGAGTTCATGATTCTAAGGAATGGTAGAAGGGTGAACAGCAAAATAGACAATGGATTTCAGGAAAGCAGATTTTAGTAAACTCAGAGAGCTGGCAGGCTAAGGTACTTTGGGAAGCAAAACTAAGAAAAAACAACCGAAGAGCGTTGGCAGTTTTTCAAAGGGACATTATTAAGGGCCCAAAAGCAAGCTATTCCGCTGTATAAGAAAGATAAAAAGTATGGCAGAAGACCACCTTGGATCAACCAGGAGATCTTGCCTGATCTAAAAATCAAAAACGAGTCAAACAAATAGTGGAAACTAGGACAAATTATTGCGGGTACGTCTAGAAAACAGGTTTTTGTCGACAAAAGTTTTGTTGTCAGATACTGTTGATAAAGCTTCTGTTGACAAAGAGCGTCTAGACTACATCCAGTTCTGTCGACAAAGCAAGCCGCTTTGTTGACATGACAGTGTAGACGCAAAGGACAGTGTAGATGCAATAACGCCTTCTGTCAACAGAACTGTCGACAAAAGGCGTTATTCCTCGTAGAATGAGGTTTACAGCCAGACAAAACTGCTGAGTTCTGTCGACGTTATGTCGACAGAACTCAACGGTAGTGTAGATGCAGGTATAGTTTTGTCGACAAAAGTGAACTTTTGTGGACAAAACCCTGTAGTCTAGACACACCCAAAGGATGAATAAGGCAAACGCAAACAATATAGGTATATAGGGGCAAGATTAGAAAGGCAAAGGCACAAAATGAGCTCAAAGTAGCTACAGACGTAAAGGGAAACAAGACTTTCTATATATATTAGAAGCAAGAGGAAGACCAAGGACAGAGTAGGCCCATTGCTCAGTGAGGAGGCAGAAACAATAACAGGAAAGTTGGAAATGACAGAGATGCTTAATGACTTATTTGTTTCAGTCTTCACCAAGAAGTCTGATGAAGGAATGCCTAACCTAGTGAATAACAGTGGGAATGGGGTAGGTTAAGAAGATAAAATTAAAAGTTAAAAATCACCTAGAAAAGTTAGCTGTCTGCAAGTCACCAGGGCCTGATGAAATGCATCCTTGAATACTCAAGGAGCTGATAGAGGAAGTATCTGAGTTTTTAGCCATCATCTTTGAAAAATCGTGGAAGATAGGAGAGATTACAGAAGACTGGAAAAGGGCAAATATAGTACCCATCTATAAAAAGGGAAATAAGAACAACCCAGGAAACTACAGACCAGTTAGTTTAACTTCTGTGCCAGAAAAGATAATGGAACAAGTAATTAAGGAATACATCTGCAAACATCTGGATGATAATAAGGTGACAGGTAACAGCCAGCATTGATTTGTAAAGAACAAATCATGTCAAACCAATCTGATAGCTTTCTTTGATAGAATAACGAGTCTTGTGGATAAGGGAGAAGCAGTGGATATGGTATACCTAGATTTTAGTAAGGCGTCTGATATGGATTCGCATGATATTCTTATCAATTAACTAGGCAAATACAACTTAGATGGAGCTACTTACTATAAGGTGGATGCATAACTGGATGGATAATTGTTCTCAGAGAGTAGTTATTAACAGTTCACAATCCTGCTGGAAGGCCATAACAAGTGGGGTTCCGTAGGGGTCGGTTTTGGGACCGACCCCTGTTTTGGGACTGGTTCTGTTCAATATCTTCATCAATGATTTAGATATTGGCATAGAGAGTACACTTAAGTTTACAGATGATACCAAGCTGGGAGGGTTGCAAGTGCTTTGGAGGATAGGATCATAATTCAAAATGATCTGGACAAACTGGAGAAATGGTCTGAGATTAAACTTCATCCTATTTACAAGGACAGTTGCAAAGTACTCCTCTTAGAAGGAACAATCAGTTTCACACATACAGAATGGGAAGCGACTGTCTAGGAAGAAGTACTGCAGAAAGGGATCTAGGGGTCACAGTGGATCACAAGCTAAATATGAGCCAACAATGTGACGCTGTTGCAAAAAAAGCAAACATGATTGTAGGATGCATTAACAGGAGTGTTGTGCGCAAGACACAAGAAGTCATTCTTCCTCTCTACTCTGTGCTGATCAGGCTTCAATTGGTGTAGTATGTCCAGTTCTGGGCACCACATTTCAAGAAAGATGTGGAGAAATTGGAGAAGGTCCAGAGAAGAGCAACAAGAATGATTGAAGGTCTAGAGAACATGACCTATGAAGGAAAACTAAAAGAATTGGGCTTGTTTAGTTTAGAAAGGAGAAGACAGAGGGAACTTGATAGCGATTTTCAGGTATCTAAAAGGGTGTCACAAGGAGGAGGGAAAAAAATTGTTCTACTTGGCCTCTGAGGATAGGACAAGAAGCAATGGGCTTAAACTGCAGCACAGGAGGTTTAGGTTAGACATGAGGAAAAACTTCCTAACTGTCAGGATGGTTAAACACTGGAATAAGTTGGCTAGGGAGGTTGTGGAATCTCCATCTCTGGAGATATTTAAGAGCAGGTTGGATAGACATCTTTCAGGGATGGTCTAGATGGTATTGGGTCCTGCCGTGAGGGTAGGGGGCTGAATTCGATGACCTCTTTAGGTGCCTTCCCGTTCTATGTTGTGGACAGAGGCTTCTGCTGCTTCTGTATCAGAGACAGCAATATGGAGCGGAAGGTGGCTCCCCAGCATGCTCTTCATTTAAAATTCGGACTGGAAGGCTGAGACTGAACCAGCTTTCCGATCCGAGTTTTAAATGCAGAGCACAAGGGTGTGTGTGCACATGTGTGTGAGAGATGCAGTTAACTACTACATGGTGGACATCCCTAATTCGTAGTTTTATAAACTTAATATGGGCTGCAGATAGAAAAACATAATACATACTAGGGATGTGAATGACTAATCGCTTCCCCTTCCCCTCCGTCCCCGCTGACTATCAGAAAGATGCAGCAAGATGGGGGGAAGCGGGAGAAGAAGAGGGGATACTTCAAATCAGCAGCGTTGCATGGAGCCTGAGGCCGGACCCCGGGCTCCATGCAGCGCTGCAACTTTGGAACACCACATGCAACCTGTGACCAGCTGGAGTGTCCCCAGGCTGCACATTGTGTTTCAAAGTGGCAGCACTGCATGGAGCCCAGGATCAGTTGGGGACTCCCCCACTGACCCCGGGTCCTCTGTGGCGCTGCCACTTCGAAATGCCTTGAGGAGCCTGAGGCTGGGCTCCCCATGGTGTTTCAAAGCAGCAGTGCTACATGGAGCCTGGGGTCAGCGGGGGAATTCCCAGCTGATCCCGGGCTTCACATGGAGCTGCCAGTTTGAAATGCTGCAAGGAGCCTGACGCCAGGCTCCATGCAGTGCTGCTGCCTTGAAACGCTATGGGGAGCACAAGGCCAGTCAGGGACTGCCCCACTGGCCCAGTGCTCCCTGCAGTGCTTTCGCCTTTGAAGTGTAGCAACAGCCCTAGAGCTGCTGCTACACTTGCATCGACTATTCGATTAGTCAATTACTCAAAATTTAGCATCCCTATTACATACTCAGTTTAAGTTATATGCATAACCGTTAAGTAATTGCGTATCCATATTTACTGTACTTCTATATCACTTCATCTTCTCACCATTTCCCTTTGCAAAGGATTTTGAGATGCACAGGTGAGAAGTGCGGATGAAGAATTAAGTATTATTATTTTGTTTGTAGATAAAATATAATTGTTGATACTTAAGGGCAATGACTAGCTCAGCTATGAGCAATCTAGACTAGTGAGTGGGCTGCATGAGTGACCCTTCATCTCACGTGTACCCAAATTTGTGGGGTGTGCTGACTAACCTGTAGCAGCACTTTGATTGGATGCAGAGGGAGCATGTAGCTGATCAGCAGGCACCTCACTTCACATGCTCTTGCTTTATGTGCATATTACTTTTGTAATACCGGTAAGATAAAAATTACAAGGCCAGAATCCAGCGGAATCTGGCAACCCTGCATGTGGGTAATAGTAAACAAAACATCTCATAGGCCATACACAGAACCTCAATGGGCCGCAGATTGCCCATCACTGGTCCAGCTTACCTGTCTAAAAAGCATCTGTGATGGATGGGAGGAATGCTGCCCTTTATTCTAAACATCCCAGCATTTAGTAATTAAAGGGTTAAACCCAAGGTATCCAAGGTGTGTTGGCAGGGAGCCAGGAGAACCAATGGAAAGGAAGCGTTGAGATTTGAATTGAAAGGGAATCTGCCTGCTGCTGTATTTTTGTGGAAGTTCAAACTAGAAACTGGGGGAGAAAGATTAATTGAACCAGGCAGGAATATCCATGCCTAGAAATGGACTGGGCCTTAAAGCTATGGATATTTATGTGACAGGGAATGTTTAATTAGATGTGATCAGGTTATTTTCCTTGTTGTTTTTTTTAAATTACTCTGTGCTGAGTCCAAGTGCCCACCTCACAAACTGTAATTAAAACTGAATTCCAGAGAAGCAATTTTGTGTGCTGTAATCTGTTTTCCCCTCGGTTGCTATGTAACACCTGGCAACCAAGTATATCTTTGTCTTGTTAATAAAATCACCTTTTTAAAGACTATGATATGATTCTTGTGTCCTGGAAGGTAATAGGTGGTCTGTGTATGTATGCCTAAAACTAGGAAGTCACCTATAAGAGATTACAATTTTTTGGTTTTTTCCCCAAGATCTCTTGTGGTAAAAAAGCTTGGCGTAAGCCTCTGGAAGAAGTTCCCAAGTGAATCTTCCTGGATTTGAAAAGGGTTTTTTCCCTCCCCAATGTGTGGTGGCAGCCTACTACCCAAGGTCAGGGAATCTGATCTTGGAAGTTTTTAAGCAGAAGCCTATAGAGGCAAGGAATTATTAAAGTCTCTTGTGGGCCACCACCTTCTGCACTCTGAGCGCCAGAGTAGGGAACGTCCTTGATAGCATGTATCATCCTATGGATGTTGAATGAATGATAAGAGGTGGGATTTTTGTAAGCAGTGACTTAGGAACACAGATCATACTGAAAGCTAATGGGACTTATGCCAAGTCATGTTTGAAAATCCCATCCAAGAACCAAAATACTAAAATCCACAAAAAACACATGCAAATCCAAGGAAAAAAAGGATGGACTTACAAGATCAGTGGAACACAAATCCTGAGCTGGACCAAGAAGATCAGCTGTAGTGAGTAGGTTTTGAGCAACTTTAGAGATAATCTTGCTCAAAACTGACAATCTGGTCTAGTGGAAGGGAAAAAAAAAAACAATCTTATTGTAATTCTGTTTAAAATAAGCAATGCAGAACTCTCTCTTGTGCTATTAGGTTACTTATCTATTTAAGATTACCACGTGTATTATACTATACAAAGAAAAACAACCAACCAGAAGAGAATCAGTTACAACTTGCAGAAGAAAAGTAAAGGGCAGCAACAATTAGAATTAGTTCTTAGTTGTTTCAACAGATTTTTTTTTCATGAAAACAACATTAATTTCATAATATTTGGGTTTTCAGTGAATGTGAAAATTCCAAAAATCAAATATTTTTCAAAGGTGGTGGTGGTGGTGACGAAAATGTCTAATCAAGTCTATTAATGCTGGTGCTAAGATGAGTAAAAAAGACTTTAATAAATAGGTATCAGGTTGAACAGTATTAAAAGTGGCAAGGAGAAACAGAAAAGGATGATGAATAAAAAACAGAAGATTCAGCTGAAATGCTGAATGTCTTTTAAAAATGTTAAATAGAATACAGGTATTTAAAAAACTAGGAAATACCTCAAAGCATTATAACAATGATTGTAGGCTGAAAGAAAATTTCTGGTTTAGGAGAAATGTAGACATTAAAAAAAATTCCAGTGTGCATTGAATAATTTTTTTAAAAAATGTCCACAAACCAGAACTGTTAAAAACCAAATCTTTGTAGAAACCCTGATATGTATAGTGGTTCTGAAACAATATGTATTCTGAAACTCAGGAGATGCCACCTGAAATTGACATGATTCTCATCATTTTCACTTTAATAGTACTGTAAAACTGACAACATTGTCAGTCAACATCTCTCAGGTTCTACTGCTCCTGAACAGCTTTACCATGAAGTTCAAGGCTTCCAGGTTCCTGGGCCAGCTACACAATCTGTAAGAGGTATGGTTGCCAGACAACAGCAGTCCTCATGCTACAACAGTTCCAGAGCTGTGGATTCTGGAAGCCAGTCCCAGGACTTCCAGGCTCCATCACAGGCTGCCTTGAAATCTTAACATGGCAAGCTGCCCTAAACCTTTGGACTCTGGAAACTTAAGATCCCTGACTGTTGTGCAGCTCACATGGTCCCTTGGAGTCATGGATCCTGGAAGTTGTTAGATCCAGGAACCTTGGACAATCTGCATGGCCAGACTGACCTACAGCTGTGGACTATCTAGAAACCCGCGGCAGTCCACATGACAGGACTGCCACAGACCCTAAAAGCTAGGGCTAACAGCAAAGTGCTGCACTGGGTTGCACTGTAACTCCGCCTGTAATGAAATGAAAGTTCATTGAATCTGGACCATATTTGAAAACTTTTTGTATTCGAGGAACAGATGCTTTCCAATTGAACTTTGTCCGAAGTTTTCCAGCAGGTCCTAATTACAATGGCCAAGGACACGATTTGTCATGGAGGTCACAAATTCCTTTTCTAAGGAATCTCAGTGACTTCTTCAGCTTCAGCCGCTGCTACAGCAATCAGCTGCTGTGGTTGGAACAGTCAACTCCTCTTCCGGGGGTTATTTTTAGTAAAAGTCACTGACTTCCACGAATTTTTGTTTGCTGCCTACAACTTATTCATGACTTTTACTAAAAATAACAGTGACAAAATCTTTACCTTAACAATAGTTTTTGATAACTCATTCAAATTGAATAAGATGTGTAATAACAGCTCATGGATTGAAAGTTAGCCAAGTAACCATAAATGGGTAGTGTTAAAGAATCAAATGCACATAATTTGGAACCAGGCTCTTAAATAAATGCATAAGTGCAGTTCCAACAGATTTTAACTGAAGCCCTTGGACACAATTCACCTCTAGGTATTGCATTTAATTTCTATGCATACATGATTTATTTTCAGCTTTTCTAATGAAAACTGAAGTACTGACTGAAACAAATATAGATTAGAGATATAGTTGCATGATCAAATGAAATATTTAAATGAATCACTAATTCAGCTCATAATGTTGAAACACACTATTTCTGGTTCCAGGAAAAAAAAAAAAAAAAACCTTTTGTAAAATAGGTACATATGAACAGGAAAGACACTTTCACCATCAAGCAAATTCACTTGAGCAAATTCAAAATCATGTTTTAACCTAGGCATACTTTCAGGCTGGGAAGAACAGGGGAAAACAGGAATAGAAGGGTGCAGTTTAAAGATTTACAGTAAAACTCCATTGGTCCGGCATCCCTGATGGTCCGGCACCATCAGGAACCCGGAAGTGATCTGGCTGCCGGACTATTGGAGCTGCTCTGCACCCGGCTTCCCCGAGTCAGCCACTGCTGAAACTGACCAGCAGCTTAATCAGAGAAGCCGGGGGCAGAGCAGCTGAGGTGCTGCCGGGTTGGTCCCGTAGCGC
>CM057846.1:175761980-175772869 GCA_030068395.1 Apalone spinifera | reverse complement strand
CCGGCACCCCCTGGGTCCTAAAGGTGCCGGATTATCGGAAGTTTACTGTACCAGTAAATCCTTCGCTGCTAAAAATCTCCCAGTAAGAGCTAGATTAAACATTTGATTTTGAGAACTGGTGAGCACCCCTTCTCTCTCATGGATTTCAATTACATTTGTGGTTGCTGTACACCACTTAAAATCAGTTCTAGGACTGTTACGGTCAATTATAGGAATTTTTAACCCAATTGAAAAGATTTAGGCATGTTTAACTATACCTATTTTCAGTAGACCTAATGATATCAATGGAGCTCTTTGTGCAAAGATTTAGGCACTGAAAAGCCTTTCAAATTTCAACCTATTCATACTAGAACAGAAAGACGTTACTGCAATGAAAATACCTCAACAGGTTCTTTTGGTTGATGTAAGTTAAGTTTTCTTTGTAAAACAAATATCTGAAACTTCAGAGACTGATACTCTCTCTTTAAATGCAGGATAGTATCTTGGGCTTCTTTCATTTTGGCCTTTTCCTCTTGTAAAGCCAGAGCTAGTGCTCGATTGTTTGCTTGAAAGCTTTTCAGTTGTGCAGAACTATCTGCTGTAAGAAAATAAATAATACTTAGACGTGATAAAAACAAGCTTATGGAAAAATTGTGGAACAAAATAGTAAAGCATCTTACTTGCTATTTTGCATTTTGTAGTCAAGACCTGGTTTGTTTTACCCAACTTTGCCCATTTTTTATTTCTTTTTTCTTTCATTCGTTCTTTTATATCCTCTAGACTGTCCTTAAATGGCCTTTTCAAGCATTTTTCTCCACCCATCTTCTAAGAAAATATAAATGCAAATAACTGATTAAAATATTGCAGAATATACTTGCAAGCACTAGTTTACATGACTTCCCGCACTATGAAAAAAATTCATCCTAGCTGAATCGGTTTTCACAATGAGTTCAGATAATTACTCAGTACAGACACAACTATATTTATAAGCTGTGGGATTTAGCACTGTTATTAAGATCTAAACATAGTTAACAGACTGTAGGAGACCCTTGAAAACAGCGACTTATAACCTCGCTATCAGTTGCTCGACTGAATCGGAACTTTCCCCCTGAAAATATTGTGCCTACTACTTCTACAAAAATCTCACTGGCGTAGTAGCCATGTTAGTCTGTAACTTTAAAAACAAGCAGTCCTGTGGCAACATAGGATGTGTCTGCACTGCACCGTTAGTTCGGGATAACCAGCACTATTTCGAAATAACAATGTGAGCATCTATCCAGCCATTCCATTATTTCAAATAGTTTCGAAATAATGGATGGCTTATTCCAAAATCTGTAAAGCTCATTCTATGAGGAATAATGCCTATTCCAAAACAGCTATTTCGAAATAAGGTGTGGGTAAACGCTCCATTGCTGCTATTTCGAAATGGCCTCTCACCTGGGCCATTCTAAGTTATTCCTTCCCAGTGCCTCCTGGGGCTCTAAATCGAGATAGCATGTTTACATTAAGGAAGCCTGCCTTGGGCTAATTTTAAAACTTCCCTGCAGTATAGACGTGCTATTTCGAAATAAGCAATTTAAAACAATGGAATGGCTGGGTAGACACTCGCATTGTTATTTCAAAATAGTGCTAGTTATCCCGAAATAACGGTGCGGTATAGATGCACCCAATGTGGGGATGTTAAGGACTAGTCGACTATCTGATAAGCAAATGCTTATCAGGTAGTCAGTCAACTAGTCAATTTCTCCCCCCTCTCCCCCCCAGCTGCCTCTATCAAATAGAGGCAGCAAGGGGTGGGGGGAGCAAGAAGGGGTACTTCAAAGCAGGAGCACTCAGCTGTGCTGCGCTGCCCCTTTGAAAAGCTACCTTGGCGATCAAAGTGGCAGCGCCACGTGGAGTCTGGAGTCATCTGGGTACTCCCCAGCTGACCCCGGGCTCTGCACGGCATTTCTGGGAGTCCCCAGCTGATCCCAGGTTCTGCTGAAACGTGGCGCATAGCCCAGGATCAGCTGGGGACTCTTGTACATTTCAAAGCTGGCACACCCGAGTGCAGCCCGGAGTCAACGGACTGCCCGCTGCCCCCCGGGGCTGGACGTGGAGTTCCGCATTCCTCCTTTGAAATGTACAAGAAATGCGAAGTGCACTGGAAATTCCATCAACTACTCGACTAGTAAAATAACTGATAGTTAGCATTCTTAACCTTATGTTGCCACAGGAATGATCATTTTTAAAGTGACCACTTTAAAGCATAGCTTTGGCCTTGCACAGAACACAACTCCATTGTCTAAGCAGTGTTTCTTAAACTGTGTTCCACGGCAGTCGGAGGTGTGCCATGGAGAACAGAATTCAAAATGGCCACCCTTAAAGGGGCAGGCTACCTTTTATTGGGGGAAAAAAAACACACCCCAAAAAACAAACAAAACTTTCCCTGACCCTTTTCCCCCCAATAACTTTCTCCCCGACCCGTTCTCCCCTCCCCCCTTCCCCCCCATAAAAAATTCTTGGTGTTCCTCATAAAAAAAAATTGTTTGGTGTTCCTAGGTCTTAAAAAGTTTAAGAAACACTGGTCTATAGTGACCTTCATTGTATGTTAACAAATTAGGTTTTAGACTCCACAAAGTATTGTGTGCCCTTGTAACTTTTCGTTACAGCAAGGAGCTTGCTGCACAGCTTCAGTAGCTGTCCAGCTTGCACAAATCCGCAGGTGAAAACAGACAAGGGAAGACATGTTTAAGGAGCAAATGGAGTGGAGGAATACATTCCTGGAGGAGATGCAAACAGAGCAGCAGGAAAAGAGAGTGTGCAGGGAATTGCAAGCAAAGCACAGGAGAATGTCTTTTCGTCCCTGACGGCTATGATGGAGTGCTTGGCAGCATGTCTGGACAGGAACCCTCTCACCCCTGTGGAGAACAACTTTCCTTCCTTACCCAGTTCCATAACCTCCAACCCCAGGGGCCCCAAGATACAGAGGGGGAAACTCAAGGGTAGCTTCATACACACCTGCAGACCCTCAGGAGGCAAAAGGCTGTTGTCATGGGATAAGAGGGAAGGTCCTTTCGCGCACTGATAACTGGTAAAGAGACAGGAAACAAAGGGTAGGAATAATGGTAAGTTTTCCGAGTGGAGAGAGATAACTAGTGGGGTCCCCCAAGGGTCTGTCCTGGGACCCATCCTATTTAACTTATTCATAAATGATCTAGAGAAATGGGTATACAATGAGGTGGCAAAATTTACAGAGGATACCAAACTGTTCAAAATAGTTAAGACCAAAGCAGACTGAAGAACTTCAAAAAGATCCCACCAAACTAAGTGACTGGGCAACAAAATGGCAAATGAAATTTAATGTTGATAAACGTAAAGTAATGCACCTTGGAAAAAATAATCCCAATTATATATACACAATATGATGGGGACTGAGTTCTAACCTTGTCAGTAGACTCCTAAACCTTCCCTTTAAACACCCAAAAGCACATTCAACCACCACTCTACACTTGCTTATCCTGTTGTTGAACTGTTCTTTACTGTGGTCCCAGGCTGCCTGGGTACAGCTTCATGAGCCACGGAAGCAAAGTATAGGCTGGGTCACCAACAATCACTATTGGCATGTCCACCTCCCATATTCTAATTTTCCAGTCTGGGAAAAAAAAAGGTTCCAGCTTGCAGCTTTCTGAAGGAGGAGTTTCTCAAGGTGTGCACCTTTTCCAACCACCCCACTGGTCATCACCTACAGGCCCCAGCCTAAACCCTTCCAATGTATCATTGACAATCTACAACCTATTCTGGAAAACTCTCTCTCATTCACACACACCTTGGAGACAAGCCAGTACTCGCCTACAGACAGCTCCCAACCTGAAGCAAATACTTACTAGCAGCCACACATCATACCACAGATACTCACCCAGGAACCTACCTATCCAACAAACTCCGTTGCCAACTCTGTCGTCATATCTACACAAGTGACACCATCACTGGACCTAATCACATAAACCACAACATCAGGGGCTCATACATCTGCACATCCACTAACATGATATATGCCATTAAGTGCCAGCAGTGCCTCTCTGCCATGTATATTCATGAAACAGGACAGTCTCTGTACCAAACGATAAATGGACACAAATCAGACGTCAGGAATGGTAACACACATAAGCCTGCAGGGGAACATTTTATCTTCCCAGTACATTCAATAATGGATTTAAAATTGCCATTCTTTCTACAAAAGAATTACCTCCCCAATACCCTTGATATCAGAGGAAGACATCTGAACTGGAGTTCATTTACAAGGTCAACTTAGGCTTGAATGAAGACCTTAACTAGTTAATGCACTACAAAGGTAACTTCCCTGCTTTTGTTATTTGCATTTCTACATCACATGCTATGAATGAAACACATCCAGCCTGACTTAACTTAATTAACACTGGTCCTACAATTGAAAGGTAACTTCTTTTGCTGTTATATATACCCTGGATTCCATAATTTCCACTCCAACTCATCTGATGAAGTGGGTTTTACCCATAAAAGCTCATGATCTAATAATTTGTTAGTTCTAAGATGCCACAGGACTGCTAGTCATTGAATCAGAGTACAGGAGGCCCCTGCTTTGTGATGGCCCGATTTATGACCTTTTCCATAAGTGCGGAAGGGGCTGAAATCCCCCGACTTACATCCTTGGCCCTGCATATACGACGCCCGTCGTAAATGCGGACTCGAGTTACGACACCCCCGATTTGCGACGCTTTCCCCGGAACCGATTGCATCGGGGGCAGCCTGTATGGTGATTGCTTTGCGGATAGAACACCTTAAAGTTGCGAGACCCATGTTCATGTCCCTGCTTTGCATCAGGCAGAGGGGAGAACAAACCTTTCTCCCCCACATGCTGGATGTTTCCCTAACCATGGGGCTAAACATAAAAGGAGTCATTTTCTCATTTGGCTTTTATGAATGGTGCCAGAGTCCTCTTAGGATTCAAAACCCTCCCCATCTCCCAATAAAATAATTGGGGACCCAGACTATTAGTATCACATTAATGGACAGTACGGGGGCAACTAAAATAATATTTCCAGCAAATAAACTATTTGGCCAAAAAGTGCTCTTCTGCAGGCTCTAACGTTATATCTATACTACAATTAAACACCTGCAGCTGGGTCCAAACAAGCACAATTAAGGCTTATGGGACTCAGGCTAAGGCAGCGATCCCCCAACGGTGGGGCAGAGAGGAATGTCCAGGGATGGAGGTAGGTGTAGGGCCCAGGCCAACCTCCAACCCTTCAAGGTGAATGGAACCCGATTGGGGATGCCAGGCTCTAGCACCAACAGTCACTGACAGAGCCTACTCCTACAGATTACCCCATCTCCGACTCTGCTCTCAATTTCACCCCCAGCCTCAGGGCCTAGGCTCCACATTCAACTGCATGACCGCAGCCCAGCTCCTGCCCCAAGCTCAGTCTCAAGCCCCAAGCACAGCTTCACTCCTGGACTTGACTGCAGCCCTCAGCCTGAGATTGACAGCCCTGCTTTCAGCCTGAGTGGTAGACTGCAGCTGCTGGGGTACAGACAGATCACATTTTGGGAGGGGAGGGAAAGAAAGCACAATGTAAAAAGTTTTGGGGACTATTAGGCTAAGGGGTTGTTTAATTGCATTGTTTGTAAACGTTCATGGGTACCTTAGATATATATTTATACTGGGGGGAGAGGGGGGAACCACCTTGTTGGCTGTCAGCCTCAGTCCACAGACTTTGGCTCAAGCTATGGCACTAAAGATAACAGCATAGACATTCTTGCTTGGCCTCTGAAACCCAGCAACGTAAGCATGTCTATGCCAGAGCTATTTTATATTGTTATTTTAGTGCTAGAGTGCAAGCCCAAGCCCGTACACACAGGCTCTGAGACTTACTGCTGTAGCAGGTTTTATTTATTTTTTTCCAGTGATGTACCCTCATAGGGTACAACTGAAAAAAGCTACAAAACTGGAAGATCAGCATACAGCTGTGTGCTCAAAAAAAAAAGGGGGGGGTGCAGTTATGATTAGTGAAGTAGAACATAATTCATGGCAGTCCTGGAAGAGAGGAAAGCCTTTGCTTTCCTTTTTTTTTTTTTTTAAATAAGAACATATTAGAAAGGCATGATCAGAAAATTGATTTCTTTAAAGATTATGAGAGAGCAATGCAGTAGGGATGTAATAGTGTAGTTGATTTACAGATTAACTAATAGCAAAAGCTTATAGGTTAATGCTATAGACTATACACATCCCTCCTCCCCATCCTTCACCAATAATTTTTTTAGCAGGTTGACCAGCAGCCCAGCTCAGTCCTGGCTTGAGATGAGTCTGGGACCTATCCCTGCTTCAGCTTTGTATTTAAAGTGTATTAGGAGCCCGATGGGCAGATAGGCCAGCTCAGTTCCAGTTGGCACTGGATCCAGGAGCTCAGACTCATCCCCTCCCTTTATCAGGGGCAGCAGCACAAGGTGACAGGCATCCAGTTCATAAGGGGAGCTGGTTTTTAAACTGGCTCTCACTGCAGACTAGCTCCTGCCTGGCACCCCACACTGATGACAGCCCCGCCCTCGGGAACTATAGAATAGTTGACAAGCCAATAAGAATTAATGAGGTTACTCAACTATTCAATTAGCTGATATTTAACACCCCTACAATGTACTGCGGAGGAGGCCAGAGGAGCAGCTGCCAGCTTTAGTTGATTTTTTCCAAAGGGTCTGACTAAACTGAATCATAAACCCCATCTGTGGGACCCAGGCTTTGTCTGCAAGCCCATGCTTGAGTATTCACATTGCATTGCACATTTGGGTTCACAACTGCTGGACCTGGTTCTCACAACCCTGTTAACACATCCAGCACTACAGACTCTAGTCTGCCACTTGACCTGCAGCCACACTGCCAAATGGCAGGGCTTAGATGTGAGCCACAAAGGCACTCAGGCTCAGCCTCTGACCCCGAAGCAGGGGTGAAAGTAAGCAAGTGCGCTTTGGGGGAACAGCTCCAGCAAGAGCCAGCAGGGACTATTTCAAGACCCAGGTTGCACTAGGGCAGTACCCGTAAGAAATTTTAAGTGACCTTCACCACTGCCTAGGAGGGTGCCACGACCCCTGCCCAGCTTGATTTGCGTGAGGAAAAGGGCGCGTGGGCTAAGTCAGCGCCCTCGAGCCACCCCACAGAGCTAGAGAGGCGCCTGGGGCCCCCTGAAGCAGCGCCGTGCATCCAAGGGCCGCGCGCAGAAAGGCGGCTGCGGAAGAGACCGCTGGTGTCGCCCGCCGTGCCGGGCACGGAGCCGCTGCTCCCCTTGTGCTCCCGGAGCCAGGAGACTGGGCGGGATACGCCTGGGGGGGAGGGGGGAGAGCGTTGCAAAGGCCAGGGCCCCGTTTAACACGCGCCGCCAACTCGCTCTGTTACGCGGTCCCCGTCCCTGCCCTATTGGGCCCCACCCACCTGCGCTGGCCCCGCAACCCGGGCGCCCCAGCCTTGAGGTCGCGCTCGGCCCGCGCAGCAGCGCCACTGACCCCGGCCCCACCCGTGCAGCAGCGGCCGTCACCGCTTCGTGCTCTCCTGCCGGTGGGCGCGCGCTCTTGCGGATTTCCGAAACCTGAGCTCAACGGGCTCCGGCGCGCGCGGACCGTTAGCTCCCTCCTCGCTTCCGGAATCTTCCCAGTTCGAAATTCGCCGCTTCCTCCGCCCATTGGCCAGACGTCACGCGACAAGCTCGTGTCACGTCACCGCGCGACCGAACGCAACGAACGTGCCAATGTTGCTGTTATCATCCGGGGCCTTCTGCTGCGCCGCCGCCGCCTCTCGTTCGCCCGCCCCCACCGCTGAGCGCGGCTTCCTGGGGGAGGCGGACACGCGCACAAGCAGGTGCGTTGGCGACACGCCGGTGCGTTCCGTGCGCTACGGCGCTGGCACCAACAGCCACTGACAGAGCCTAGTCCGCACGTGGCACCTGCCCTGCAGCTTTCCTAGACCACCTCTGCCTTGCACCCGCCTCCCCTCAGCCCCTCCCTGCACTTTCACCCACGCCCTTCAGCTCATCCCTGATCTGCACACACCAGTATGCAACTGTAACAGCTGGGTGTGACTCCCTGGCCCACCTAGTGTCACTCTTAGACCCCTGGCAGCGTGAAAGAATGAGTTTCCTCTACAGCCATGTTTCTCAAAATGGGGACAGCGGGGAGGTGGAGGACACCGAGCCCCTACCACAGAAGCCTGCTGGGAGGGGAAGGAAGTGGAGGGGACCCGAGGAGCACCGTCCCCAGAAAGCGGCATCTGCCACTCACACACACCTTCCCCCAACACCCTGACCCCCTCTCCTCTAACACCTAGGCTATGTCTACACTCGCAGCTTCTTGTGCCAGAAATATACAAATGAGGCTCAGTGTGGAATATCGCCAAGCCTCATTTGCATACCTAATGAGCCACCATTTTTGCAGAAGAGACTCTTGTGCCAGAAGGAGCTGTCTACGCTGCCCCTTCTTATGCAACAAAAACCCTCTTGTGCAATGCTGTTATTCCTGAAAATAATCAGTGTAGCGGTATTGCGCAAGAGGGTTTTTCTTGTGCAAGAAGGAGCAGCGTAGACAGCTCCTTCTGGCGCAAGAGCCTCTTCTGCAAATATGGCAGCTCATTAGGTATGCAAATGAGTCTCAGGGATATTCCACACTTAGCCTCATTTGCATATTTCTCATGCAAGAAGCTGTGAGCATAGACATAGCCCTAGGGTTACAAGTCCTCTCTGTGTGGTATGCCACCACTGCCGGAGGGAAGCTGAGCCATGGACAGTTCAGAGGCAGGTCTGGTTCCATAGCTGGAGTGCTGTGGTGTCCGCAAGAGTAACTAGAGCGCACAGTGAAAAGGCTTTGCTATCCTTCAAGGCAATAGGGAAAGGAGAAGAACCTGAGACAAGACTGTACATAGGGTCCCTTTTAAGCACGAGCCTCAGATAACCTCAGGCAGAAGCTACAGGAAGTGACTACTGTCCTGATGCCCTGCCTGAAGTACTTCTGGGTGGCCTTAATGTGATTCAGCATCCAATGAGTGTGGACGCTTTATTTCGAAATAGCTCAGCACTATTTTGATGAGCATATGCTGTGTAGTCATACTATTTCAAAATAAGCTATTTTAAAATATAAATTTTGAAATAGCTTGTTCTGAAATAAGAGTACAGTGTAGATGTGCCCTTACTATTTTTCATAGAACCCCACTGTTCCTGGAAGCATAAAAGGCCACCTACTTCTCTTAAGACAGCCTAGTGGGAACATTGCGAGGAAGTAGCCGTATTTTGTTAGCCTATAACTTTTGGGCTTTTGAGGAAAAAATGGGATTTAGTGCTTATTTTGAAAGAGGACAGTTCTTAGCATCTCTGAAGAATAAAAAAATTGGTGGCTCAGCTCTTCCTTAAGGGTAGATTTTCAGTTATGAAGCCTACTGAAAAAATAATAATTGTTATTTAACTTTCATCACACTCTACAGTCCATTCCTGTAAAATGAGATAATGTCTTTGATTACATTCTCTTGTCCAATTTGGACTAGCTGACCTGTTTAACTTTAAGCTGTTTCTTGAGCTGTAGAGAACTGGAAGCGTCTAACCTATGAAATTCAAATGAATGATAACACATTAGTAATGAAATAAGTGACCCCATCCTGGTGGTTGGTACAGCCGGTCCCCGAGTTGCGAACGGTCGAGTTACGACCTTTCTCATTTACAACCAAAGCTCCCATGGAGCGGTCATAAAGGTGGTCCCTGAGTTACGAACGTGACCTGCGCTTACGAACAGCGCAGTCGCTATGTAACTCAATGGGGTCCGAGTTACGAACAGATCGAGTTACAGCCAACTGTTTGGTCCGTAACTCGTTCATAATTCAGGGAGAGGCTGTATATTGTTTCTCTCAACCAAAGATAACTCCATGTTTGTGCCACTTGATTTTTTTCTAGAAGATGTTCTACAATGATTGTTTTTCTGTTTGCCCATTTGATGGTAGATATAGGAACTATAAATTGTGTGATAGAAAACCACCACTATATTCAAACTGTTGGAATTTTTGTGATTAGTGTATTGTTGGATATCAGCTTTGCAGATATCCCATGTTGAATTACTCATTATTGTGTACCTATTAGAGTTTTTCTGTTTCTTAATCTCCATTTCATAATAGCAGACCTGATTCTTCTGTTGCTTACACAGATTGTCGCTATTGTAACACTGCTGATTTCAGTAGAAAAATGACTAACTCACTTTGAGCCTGTATTTTTGTTGTACCAATAAAAGCAAGCAGGATCTTATGAGGGGGATAAGGCAAAAAGCCACATTTATTGTAAAGATAATAAGAAAACTAAAGAAAAGATAGAAGCAAACAATGTTGTTTAACCACTTATTCCTATCACTACTTAACCATATATATATATATATATATAAACATTCATTCAATCATTCATCCATTCATTCATTCAGGTTCTGTGTAGTTGTTATAGTTACCAGCCTGGAAGTTGCTTGTGACAGAATCCTGGCCAGGTATTCTGTACCCAAGTGATGGTAGTGGGGAGCGAAGTCCTGATCAGATGCACATCTGAAGCTCCTGGTAGGCTGGCAGCAGAACCTTGGACTCTGACTCCATAGTCTTTTGGTCCAGTCTTTAAAGGAATTTCTTGCTATACCAGTCTATGGGAATTGCTGCATCATGCTGATGTCTTCAGGGTGGCTGCCAGGTGCTTGTCAGTGATCTCATAGGGTGGACCTCCAGTCTTTCTCCACTTGACATCTTTTGGTTGCACTGGGACCTGACCCTTGGCTGCCAGGTGCTTGTCAGTGATCTCATAGGGTGGACCACCAGTCTCCAGTTTTTCTCCACTTGACATCTTTTGGTTGCACTGGCCCCTGATGCCTTCTTCAGCCCTTTGATGCTGCATTCT
>CM057846.1:175737348-175751643 GCA_030068395.1 Apalone spinifera | reverse complement strand
GGGCTCGGGCCCGGGGAGCGGCGCCCCAGCCCCCGGAACATGGAGTGCCGGGGGAGTTCACTCCCCCGTCACAGTGAACAGAATATCAAAGTCAAGATCTGTCATTAGGATCTGTGAGCAGAACATTGAACATAGTGCACACAAGGAAATCTTGAATCAGAAAAACACATCCCAACGGTTTTCTGCTTTCATGCATCTCTTATTTTGACATCAATGGAATTGCTCCAGATTTACATAGATGAAATCAGGAGCAGATCTGAGTTCTTTCATTTTATTTTGCTCTTCAAACATGTGTGCTTCATATCTATGTACTGTATAACAGGCTACAATGATGGTGTTATGTGTTTGTAATACATAGCACAATAGGGCCCCAGTCTCAGTCAGGGCTGCAAGCTTGTAATACTAATAAAGAAGGAAGAAGAATACAAATTAATAGTAGCAATCTATTGTGCATATAGATCTCAGGTAAGAGGCTAGGCTATTCAAATTTGCTGCTAGCCCAGAATATTTGGATCAATCAGATTTTAATGAAGTGAGGAACAGCAGTTTTCTTTCATGCTGTGGCTGTATTGCTGTAGTCAGCACAGGACCGTCTGGGGCATAGAAGATTGACTTTCAAATAGCTGATCTCAATAATCACTGTTCAAAGTCAGTAGAAATTGACAGGGACTGACACTCCCTTTGTTCACAACAGGGGTTTGGTGCAAACACTTTTTAATGACTTCCATCCGACAAGGAGAAAAGTGGAGAGAAGGCATAAGGAATAATTTATAATTAAGAATGTAAAAACGAAAAAATGGTAAGCAATCATTACCCAACAAAAGTCCATTCTAACCTCTTCTGGATGCTTGCTGCAAGTTTAAAGTATATGTCAGACTGAGAGCACAGGTTAAAATCCACTAATATTGCAAGTGTGTTCCCACTTCTCCCACTCATGTACCATTACAATGGAGCCCCTCATTGAGAGCTTCCTACTTGACAGTATACTTCAGCTCATATTAGGGGCCTAATTTCACAAGACAGAAAGGAAGGTCTGGAAGTATTCTCAATTGAGAGGGAGCTAAATGAAAATGGTAAGGCCATGATGTCATTTCCACATTCCAAGTGGGCTGTTGGAGATTTTTTTTAAGTGTATCCTTCTGCCAACATTGTGATTTGTATTTGAATTTTGAAGCAAATCCATCAATACTGAAAGTTCTAAGCAGTGTGGCAGCTGATAAAGAGACAATGAAAGCCACAGCTGAAGTGCAGCTGGTGTCAAGTTAAAACAGAACAATATTTTTTGATTGACAGGAAGACTCAATAGTGACAGAATTCTGCCATCTTCATGTTATCTTTGTACTTTTCTCTCTCCATAGTTTATTTTTATAATCTTTTAAAGATTATTTCTATATTTTATCATTTTGTTATCTTTGCCTGTAACCATATTATGTTGTCCAAGTTGTAAAAACTCATTTCCCCTTGCAATGTCATCAACCTTTCTAGCTGTCACTTCAAATATTCTCCTGCATTCCTAATCAAAAGGTTTATCACAAAAGTCACGGTTAGGATGTTAAGATATAAAAACTGAGAAAAGTGACATGATATGAAGATATTGTAGACACAGTGCAATATATGCTACAGATCAAAAATGTCAGATTAAGGAGGAGTGTCAGATTAGAGCTGATAGGGAAATGGAAGTCCTGTCACATGGGAAATGCCAAGATTTTGAAATTTTGCTTTGTCCTGAATCAGAATGTAAAGAAGAAATTTTGAAGATTTTTGTGAAACAAAATAAACTGAAATATCTTGTTTTGACATCACTGAAACATGTGCCACCCACCCAAATCAACAGGTAAAGGAACTTGATGGGGACAGTCCAAGTAGCAAAGAAGGGAGACACTGGCCAATGGACAATTGGTAGTTTCTTCCCTGAGATTCTCTGGCACCAATTGGCCAGCTATCGGGGAGGCCTACAGTGTCTCTCTGGATTTGACTTATTAGATATATTAGTATGCACAGCAGAAGCATAGCAATACATTGTGCTTTAAAGTGTACAAAGTATATTAAAGAACATGAGCTGCTGTTCTAAGAAATTTCTAATCTAAAGGCACAAGTAGGTGTAGTACAGTGAGGAGAGAGTTTGGCAAAGAGGTGCTATATGTAGATTGTAGTTTCTGAAAAATGGGGATTTTTAATAGGACTGAGCAATATAATTTCAAGTAATTAATTTATTGAGAAAATATTAACTCATTTTCTGTTTGTGAAGAAGCTCGTGATTTTTTCAAATTCATTTATTTGAAATTGCCTGCCAAATAATGTATATGAATAGTTCTTGGCATATGGAGAGTTTGGCACTGTTAATTCTGAATAGCTAGTAGTCAAAATTTGATTAGACTCATTTCAAAGGCTACCTAGTATTGTTTCTTTTCATTTATTAGACTAGTACATTTACCCAACATTGCTTGGGTCCTTAAGGAGGGGCTCAGGGCAGGGGGCTGGGAGTGTGCAGGAGTCATGGTTGGGAGATGGGGAGGTGCTCTGAGCAGTGTACTGTGTGCGTGTAAGGGGGTAGAGAGTGGGGGGGGCAACCCCCCCAGTTTGTACCAGGTCTGCTTACTCTTCCCTTTCCTGCCCCTGCCCGGGTGTGAGAGAAAAGTGCACAGACCATCTGCTTCTTTTGCTCCCAAGCCAGAGCGAGGAATGCAATGAACTATGCACTTTCCCTTCACTCCTTGATGAAGGGGTACCACCAGCAATGTCTCTATATGAATTGAGAGAGGGAGCTTCAGTCTTCCCTGCCCTCCCTAAAGGGCACTTGGGGGAGTCAGAGATTTGGGGCAAGGGCAGTCCCAAATGGGGTGTGTGTGTGGGGGGGAGAGGGGGTTGTCCCCAGCCAGACCTTTTCACCTGCCTGGTGATTCTATCTCTTTTCTATTTGCTTTTATGAGAAGCAAACCCATTCCTGGCACATCCCATTTTCCTGGCACAACCAAACTGTTACGTTGCTTTAAGTCAGGGGGTGGACAATAATTTTAATGGGGGGTGCACTCCAAGATTTCAGTAGGTGGTCAAGGGCCATACTTTATGGAGGGGACATGGAGTCTGGGATGGCAAGTATGGTGTAGAGGAAGCTTGGGATAGAGGACTGGAGTGCAGGAGAGGGGGTGGGGTCTGAAAGGGAGTTTGGGTGAAGGAGAGGTTATGATCTGGGACAGGGGCTTGAGGTGCAGGGTCCAGGAGGGGGTATGGGTGCAGTAGAGGATTCTGTCCAGGGGGAGAGATACCGGAGGGGGTGCAGGGTCTGAGAGGGAGTTAGGACCTGGGAAAAAAGGGGTGCAGAGGGTTTGGGTGGTGAGCTGGGGCAGAGATGGGGTGCAGGGTCAGGGAAGGGGTTATGGGTGCCTAAGAGGATTCTGGTCTGGATGAGTGATACAGGAGGAAGTGCAGGATCTGAGAGGGAGTTGTGATCTGAAGGAAGTGAAGAGAGGAGATACAGAGAGTTTGAGTGGTGACCTGGAGCAGGAATGGACCATAGCATGGGACAGAAAGTTGGGAGGAAAGAGGAGATGGGGTTGCAGAGGCAGGCTCTGGCTGGGAGGTACTTACCTAGGCCGCTCCCAGCCAGCAGCCCTGTAGGAACCTGAAATAGACTTCATGTCTCCTGGATTGGCTGCACCATGTAGCTCTGCTCTAGCACAGGAAGGGGGGAGTAAAAGAGGGAGGGGGCTTCACTCTCCAGCCAATAGGAGCGGAGAAATTTTCCTGGAGGAAGGGGCAGAAACTGGCCAATGTGAGCTGCGGGATTTTGCTAGGGGGCGGGGACAGCATGTAAAAACTCCCCATCCCTCCCCAGCCTCTAGAGCAATTAGTGGCCAGCTGTTTCCTTTAGTGCTCTGGTGTGGCAATCACATTACTGATTTAATGTTTAAGTTTCCTGTACCCCCACAGAAACTCACGTTGCCTCGAGTCCTAAAGTCCATTTTCCATTATCCATCATTAGAATAATTTGAGTGCAGATTTATCAGCTTTGCTCCAACTTGTTTGTATGGAGTATTCCTGTCCTTTGATGGCCCCTTCAGCCCTGATTATTTCACAGTGTATGTCAGCATCCAACAAGTAATCCTTATAGAGTTGCTTTATATGCACCCCACCTGGGATGACTAGGTGAAGGGGTAAATGTGGGAGCCACTAACTATGTGCGGGTTTGCCAGATGCTTTCACAAAAAATCCCGAACATGTCAGGAAAAAAATTGGTTGAGAAAAAAACCCACGGGGAACCAACCAAAGTTGTTCAGAAAAAAAAAAAAAAAAAAGGTTGCTGCGCCTTTAAAAATCCCTGTGCTCCTCACTCCCTCCACCCCTGCTAGATGCGGCAAGGAAAGAATATCCCCGCTGGCCTTCCATCTAAGAAAAACATTTTACATGTCCGGTATTTTCTAGTTTGTTTTTTTTTAAACCGGAGAGGGGCTAAGAATAATGAACTGTCTGGTGAAAACCAGACACCTGGCAACCCTAGCCTTGTGACCCCCCCTCCCAGCTTGGGAAAGGGCCAGGACAAGCACCCATCCCCAGGCCCTGCTTCTCCTCACCCTTTTTCCTCCTGCAAGGAGGTTTAACGGTAGTTCGAATTAAAGCTCCTAATTCTAACTACCTAGTCCGTGCCGCGTGTAGCCACAGGCAGGTAGTTCGAACTACGGGGCATTTAAAAATGGCGGTGCCTGGGAATATGCAAATGAAGCCCGTTATATTTAAATCCCGGGCTTTATTTGCAAGTTTGAATGCCTACATTAGCCACCCTAGTTCGAACTAGGGTGGCAGTGTAGACATATCCTAAGTGTGAGCAGACAGCTTGGAACACAGAGAACAGTGTTGTGGACTAAATTCAGATCAAGAAACCACAAAACAAGAGAACAATCTGGTTTTCATCTCCATAGGGACAACATTTTTTAATTCAAGGAGAAAAAATACAACCTTTTCCTTCTCTTCCCCGCCCCAAAACAACAGATTTTAACAAAAGGACAAAGAATCCCAACAGAAATGCAACTGCAAGAGAAAAAGTTCTGCTATGAACATCTGAGGGAGTAGTACATGAAGGGCCAAGATATAGGACAGCAGCAGCCCCTACAGAATTGCCCATACTCATATACTCCCTCCCATGCATTCCCAGGGCACTGGACCCCAGCTACTGAACACAGCAGAGAGAACTGGAATCCTCAGGACATTAACTTTATCAGTGCATAATCCAGATACCATATTGTGTGGGAGGAAGGGGCTGCCATAGATATTGCAGCTGGCCTGCATAGTTGTTTGTTAAATAAAGTTGATAAGCAGGAGTTCTCTCTCTGCTAATTGCTCATGAAAACTAAACTAAACTAGAGTATGACATCACTGCTTAACAATTCCATAATTGTCCTCATCCAGACTGCTATACATGCAAATGATCATAAACATAATATTATAGAAAGATAATATATATTAGCATAAAAAGAAAATTATATATGATGTAAACCGCACAACTAACTATTTAAGAACATCAAATGCTAACTTTTGATTGCACTAGTTTTAGGCTTCAGCAAGCTCCATCCTCGCATGCCCCTCTGTATCTGCAAAGTATGATCTTAAAAGCTCAGAGCCCATAGGTATTTAGGTGCCTAGCTCCCACGGAAATTCTGAATACCTCTGTGGATCTGGGCTAAGGAGTCTTGGAATTGGTTCACAGATCTGGCCTATGAAGTGCTCACAAGTCACAGATTCTAGTAATACAGCTTCCCTGTTTGCTTGTGCAGTTTTCTGCAAGGTCCGCATCCTCCTCACTCCTTGGTGTTTTAAATGCCTCACCCTTGCTTCCACAAATGTTATGCAGACTATGACTGATATAGATTGTGTGGCCCATCCTGGGTACTGCCTGTCACCAATTGCCTCTACTGTGCTTTGAGCCTTCCCAAGGCATGACCCTTCATGCCACTGTAGCGTAGAGACAAGATGGTTTGTATCTCTGTGACCACAGTCAAGCCTTCCACAGTTGTGGGCCTGCAATCTAGCTTTTGCTTCTGAAAGCCAGAAGAACTCAGGCAATTAATCTGTTTCCCCTGTATATTAGTTCAAAAGATATTACTATAATTGCTGCCTATTCTTTGAACACATTTGTTAAACAAATGGTTAGCATTAACCAGTAATGGTTGGGTAAACTAGAATTTTATTCCAACTGTTTAGTGTCTCATTGTGACATAGTCAGAGTGAAAAAAGCTATTTTATTGGCATGAACTGTTTTACTCAGAGCATCCACAACAAAGAAAATAATTTTATTGGACTGGTTTGCATGCAATACACATTCATGTTATTTCAAGTTCATTTACAGAATGGCAACTACAAGAAATTGACACTTGGTGGAGCTAGATTACTCTACAAATCGAATGTACTTTAAGAGATGCTTGCTTAAAAGGCCTCAAAGGAAAGTTTATAAATAGTATATAGGAAAAAATACCAGGAATTGGGGGATTTTGCAAATCCTTTGGGGAATCAGAGTTTTTATAGCCCTAGTTTTAATTACTCTACCACAGTAAAAGCAGAAGTTTTGTCTGTTGAGGGCAAAGATTATCCCCTGCTAACTGAGAGAGCTGAAATGTGATTTCAGAAACTTGGAAAAAAAGTGACATGTATAATTTGATCTATGCAATTTTGCACTGATCAAATTTTACATGTCACTTTTTTTCCCAGCAGTAAAACTGAATTAAGTCCTGATTTTTAAAATTCAAATTTGCTACTAAACCATACTGTTTGTGATTCTTTCTAAAAATTGTTTTGTATGTGAAAGTCTATTCCTGAAATGCTATGTTTTGGGATTTTTTTGCCGCCCTTCTGCACCCACATCTCCAAATATTCTGCACAAAATCAAGAAAGTTCCCCAGGTTTACTTCCAGTTCAGGAACACAGTGCATCCTATCCTAACTCCTCTGTACCTTCTGGAGTTAGTAATTGTGCCCTGAAAAATATATTTCTCTATCCAAATATTCATTCACTTTGTTTAAAAAAGTACTACTGCTACCAGGGCCTTATTGTAGGTTAACTGAGCCTTTAAAGAGAGCCAGAGACTAGCTTGCCAGTGATGGCTTTCTGAAGGCTCACCTAGGAGTAACTGGTTGCGCAAGGTGGCTGGCCATGTTTCATTAGTAGAGGATAGGGATGCACATGTCTAATCGACACACTAGTCAACTAGTCGCTTCCCCATCCCTTGCTGCCTTTATCAGAAAGAGGTGCTTCAAAGCAGCAGCCCTGGGCTCCACGTGGCACTGCCTCTTTGAAACGCCATGTGCAGCCCCAGCTAGCACCAGACTGCACATGACGTTTCAAAGTGGCAGCACCGTGTGGAGCCCGGGATCAGCTGGGGACTCCCTTTGATCTTGGGCTCCATGTGGCGCTGCTGGTTTGAAACATTGCGGGGAGCATGGGGCCAGTGGGGGACTGCTTGATTCCCCCACTGGCCCCATGTTCCCTGTAGTGCTTTCGCCTTTGAAGTGTAGGAACAACCCTGGGGCTGTTACACTTCAAAGGCGGAGAGGCCCTTATCAACTAATTGATGCAAACTGCATCTACTATTCGATTAGCTGATTAATCTAAATTTAATATACCTAATAGAGGAGCACCAGCACCCCATTCAAAGGCTGTTGAGACTCACTCACACAGGGTGCGTCTATGCTGCACCATAGGTTGAAATAAGATATGCAATCTGAGCTACGCAATTTGCGTATCTTATTCCGATGTTATTTCAAAATAGTTTATTTCGAAATTTGGCGCGGTCTACACAGCACTTATTTCGAAATAAATCGCTATTCTGAAACGTCCCTTCCTCCTTGTGGAACGAGTTTTACAGGGACATTGGAATAGCGAGCACATTATATTTCAAAATAACAAGCGCACTCAAAAGATGCAGAATAGCTATTTTGGAATACCTCCGGTAGCCTGAAATAGTGCTGCAGTGTAGATGTAGCCACAGAGTGCTGTTAGAAGGAAGGTGCTTTTGAGTGGAAGAGGCTTGTGAGACGGCAACTTGAGAGAGAGAGAGCGCATACTGGAAGTGAAGAGGAGTAGCTCAAGGGAAGGAATTGAGGGAGAAATACAGGCACTGTTCCTCAAGTGGAGGGAGCAGGAGCATCCTTAAGGGAAGACATCTCTGACTCTTTTCCGGAAATGAGAATAAAACTGTTCTGAAAGAAGGATCCAGAGGAAGGGATCTTGAATCCTGAATGGAAAAAGGTTGCTCTGTAAAGCTAGTTTGACTGACCTTGGACTGCAGATGGTCTAGGGCTTACCTGAGGTTATGTTGGTGTTAAATGCTATTAATAAATGAGGCCCTGAAACAGGGTGGGAGGCATCCTTGGATGCAAAAGAGATTTGTTTAGATTGATCTATACCTGGCTGAGGGAAAGCTAAGGCAGGGCTCACTCATGGTGTCTCTCTTAACTGCAGCGTTGAAAGTAACTTCAGACTTCTTACAGGTATTATCCTATTGCAATCCGGGTCTCTGCCAGCTGTTTCAGTAGATCCTTGCTGGGTTTTGCTGCAGCTAAGCCAGCTCTTGCCAGAGCTGAGCACCAGGGCACACCTGCTTACTTTCACCTCTGTTTGACTGCTAAGGGGCAAGCAGCTGGATGCAGAGCATTCACAGTCCCATTGCTGCCTTTGGTCATTCATTCTACATTCTGCATTCACTGTGACAAAAGGGCTAAAAGATTTTATCATCCCCCTACATCCTTGACCCTCCATTCCTGGTGTGTGGTATGGTAGGCCTATTGATATATATATTCCCTGGTAACTTTTAATCTCTGGTTTCATTACCTAACCTTTCTTGCATTGAATCAACTCCAAATCAGGGGAGGGGAAAGGCCAGAAGGGGAAGCTCTGGAGCAGAATTGAGTGGGGCACTTTCGTGTTTGTGTGTGGATTTGTAGACTTTGAGCACTCCTAATTTAGGGCCTGACTGCCACTGGTCCACTGCATTTCATAAGGAAGTGAGAATGCCCATGATGCCTCCCTGCTTCATGGATTCATGTATTTTAAGTCTAGAAGGGACCATTATAACCATCTAAACTGACCTTTCGCATAACAAAGGCCTTTTCACCAAGTAACTAAGAAAAATGCAGTATAACTTCTTAAAAGAGATGCTCAGACAGAAGTTATCCAAGTCTTCACTGAAAGACAACCAGGGATGGAAAATCCAGAATGGTTCTAGGTAATTGTTCCAATGGTTACCTATTCTCTAAAAATGGAGACCTTATTTTTAGTCAGAATTTCTCTCACTTCAGCATGGACTTTGTTATGCTTCTGTCTGCTAAATTGAAGAGACTTCTACTTCCTTTTGCTCTTTCTTGCCTGCATAGGACCAGCCACATTGTGGGCTTGATCCTGTCCTCCTTGCTCATGTTAAGCACTGCTTTATTTCCTGAACAATCACTTGGGGTGCATCTACACTGCACCTGTAGCTTATAATAAGCTACGCAATTTCAATAGCTTATTTTGAGACAATTTCAAAACAGCGTATTTCTTCATTTGGCGCTGTTTACAAAGCACCAAATTTCAAAATAACTCATTATTCCGAAACATCCCTTACTCCTCATGGAATGAGGTTTACAGGAATGTCAGAATAGTGAGCCTGATATATTTTGAAATAACGGTCCCGCTGTTAAGATGCAGGATAGCTATTTCAGAAAACCTCCGGTATCCTGAAATAGTGCTGCAGGGTGGACATAACCTTGGACAGTAACTCAGCATGAGTAAGGGAGAAGAATTTGACCTGGTATCTGGGCAGCAGACCACTGCTCCGTACCATTGTTGCCAGCATCTTCAGATGGGAGGAAAGGGACCCAACAGAACACTTTTTAATCCATTCCAATTTTTTGAATGATTCAAACCATTTTCCTGCTTCCTTCTGTTGTTGAGTTTTCAACCCTTTTCGTTTTTATAAATGTTTCTCATTGCTACTTGCCCCCCATACCTCCCTGTCTTCTGTTGCTTGAACAGCTGTGAATGGGTGTGGTGACAATGAAACTAAATTCTTGTGAGCTGGAGGGCTTTCAAAGTGAGAAGCTTTAATTTATTCTTGCTCTCCAAAGGTTTGCATTGTCCTTGGAATATTAATGCTTGTTTGTTCTGTCTCTTTTACTCTGTTCAACTCAAATTGGAGATTTATGGATAAAAACTTTGATTTAATATAATCTGTCCAGTGCGCCCTGCTGCATCCTGCATAAGCCACCTGATTTCTCATGTTTTTAAATCTATTCAATTTATTACCCTCCTCCTTTGAACTAACCTCCCCATGGTTTTGTGTCATCAGCAAATGTCACCTCTTACTGCACACGTCTTCATCCAGGTTAAAAGGTAGAGACAGTCAATCAGTCAGTAAATCCCTATTCTCTGCATATGCAGTTAGTACCAGCTGTAGCTCAATTAAACTCAACACTCAAATAGCTCACAGGAGAACACAGACACATATGCACAAATTAATCAAATAAATCCATTTCCAGTGTCTAAAAAATTCCCAGAATTTAAAACAATAGAGCATGTGAAAAATAGGATTGTTCTTTGCAGTGGTATTAGGAAGTTGGAGTGATAATTTAAAAATTATATTATGACTATTACATTAAGGGTTTGTCTATGCTAATTTGATTAAAATGCTACCGAAGCAAAGCTGAATCAGCATAGCATTTCAGTGTAGATGCTAGCTATGCAAATGGGAGGGGTTCTTCCACTGGCATAGGTAATGCAGCTGCCCAAAATGCAGTAGCTAGGTTGATGGAAGAAATCTTTCTGTCAACCCAGCGCTAGCTACATGGGGCTTAGGTTGGCTTAGAATTGTTCTGGGGTGTGGATTTGTTGTATATTTGACTGCTGTAATTAAACAAACCTCATTTTCTAATAGGTCTCAGAGGTAGCCATGTTAGTCTGTAACTTTAAAAACAATGAGTAGTCCAGTGGCACCTTAGAAACTAACCAAAATACATAGAATCATGAGCTTTCATGGGTAAAACCTACTATAGATCAGGCTTTAGATGGCCAAATTACGGCTCCTGTCTTTAATGGTGATGTTTTAATTAGCATCTACTTTAGGAGCCTAATGCAAGTTTTTTGGTGACTGAATAATGTTTTGGGCAGCCGAAGCTGAACAAAGCTCCAAACTAGGAATTCATAACTGGATGCCATGTGTTTGACATTTCATATTTTAGCTTCTCCCACCCTCCAGCAATGGCAATAGAAGCAGCAGCAGCAGCCAGGGCCCTTTTGGAAATCCCTAAAGTGTTTGCCTGTTTCATAGGTTTTTAGTTTTTTTCATAGGTTCTTTCTGTCGAGAAAGAAAGCCTGCAAGGAGGCATAAGGGATCTGTCGAAAAAGGCTTTCTTTCTCGACAGATCCCCCTCTAGACTGCCACTTTTTGCCAACAAAGTGATAAGTTGGCAAAACACAGTGGCCATTTTTATGCAAATTAGGCACGGGATATTTAAATCTCTGCCTCATTTGCAATGTCGACCTGCCTAATCTGCATTCCTCTGCTGACAGAGGGATGCAGTCTAGACATACCCAAAGGGAAAAACAAGTAGGCAGAGCTGGCAATTTGTAAACACCTGAAGATTGGATACTTGAAAAGAAACAGATCAAAGGATAGTAATAGATAGGAAGGTTGCTAATGCTAGAATCTACACGGACAAAGAGCTATTTGCACCTTCATTGAATGTTAGCTTGATAGTGTCCCAGCCATCCCTCATCAGGATTGAGGCCAACACCTCTCTGTGTATTTGACTTGTAGAATTGGTTTGTGATAAGACCGCCAGCTGGAGATCTTTTAAAGTGTGATTAGGTAGATTGAAGCATTCTCCAACAGGTTTTTGTAAGGTAAGTTTAGCAGTCGGTGGATTTCCGGTATAGAGTGGTGGAAATTTGTCGATATTTAATTGTACTGTAGTGTCCAGGAAGTGGATTTCTAGTGTGGACTGGTCCAGGCTGAGTTTGATGGTGGGGTGGAAGTTGTTGAAATCCTTGTGAAATTCTTCAAGAGTTTATTTTCCATGGGTCCATATGATAAAGATGTCATTGACATAGCATAAGTAAAGTAGGAGTGTTAGGGGGTAAGAGTTGAGGAAACATTGTGCAAGGTCAGCCATAAAGATGTTGGCATAGTGCGGTGCCATGCGGATGCTGACTTGGAGATACAAATTGTCTCCGAATTGAAAGTAGTTGTGGGTGAGGACAAAGTCGCAGAGCTCTGTAATCAGGTGTGCGGTGCTGCTATTGGGGATGGTGTTTCTGATGGCTTGTAATCCATCTTTGTGTGGAATGTTGGTGTAAAGGGCTTCTATGTCCATAGTGGCCAGGATGGTGTTTTCAGATAGATTACTGATGTTTTGAAGTCTCCTCAGGAAGTCAGTGGTGTCACGGAGGTAGCTAGGAGCGCTGATAGCCTAGGATCTGAGGAAGGATTCGATATAGCCAGATAATTTTGTGGTGAGTATGCCAACGCTTGAGATGATGGGCCATCCGGGATTTCCAGGTTTGTGTATTTTGGGTAGCATATAGAAAGTTCCTGGTCAAGGATTAGAAAGGTGTTAATGTAAGTTTATTCCTGAGTAGCATCAGGGAGCTTCATGAGCAGTTTATTCAGGGCTTTTTGCTATTCCTTAGTGGAGTCATAGAAGAGAGGCTTGTAGAATCTGGTATTGGTCAATTGACTCCCTCCTGTTCATAATCTGTCCTGTTCATGATGACTACAGCTTTTCCTTTGTCCGCCTCTTTGATTATGATGTTGGGATTGTTTTTGAGGCTGTGTATAGCACTGCGTTCTGCATGGCAGAGGTTGTGTGTTATATGTTGTTGTTTGCTGATAATGTCAGCTTGAACACATTTGCGGAAGCAGTCAATGTAGAAATCAAGACTTTCATTACGACTATTAGAAGGGGTCCACATAGAAGCCTTCCTCTTGTGGGTTTGGTGGGGGGCAGGGAGCAATAAGGTCAGTGTGTTGTACATTGGTGAGTTGGAAGTATTCCTTCAGGTGGAGGTGGTGAAAATAGGATTCCAGATCCCCACAGAACAGAATCATATTTGTGGGGATGATGGGGCAGGAGAGTCAGTGGGCTAGGACAGATTCCTCTGCTGGGTTAAGAGAGTAGTTAGACAGATTGATGATGTTGTTTGGTGGGTCAAAAGTATCTGAAATGAGAGATCCTGAGGCATGTAGCAGTTTGGATAGTTTATTGTCCTTTTTCTTCTGAAGGGAGATGAAGTGGTCCTTGTAGGTGTTTTGTTGAATTGTAGTAAAGTCTGGAAAAGATGAAGAGTGTGTGTGTGGGGGGAGGGGGGGCTTGGTTATTTATGATAGTTTCTAATGTTGAGAGCTCCTCCTTGAGTATTTCCTGTTTGTTGTAGAGAATGCTGATAAGGTGGTTGCTCAGGGTTTTTTTTTTTGCGAGTATGGCATAATCTCTACCTGTAATCCGTGGTATTTTTATTTCTTTTGATTTGTAACCTACTTGCTCTGCCTCACTTATTACAACTTAAATCCTACTGCTTGTTCTTAATAAATTCTAGGGCTGTCAACTGACCTGCGTTAACGCCTGTGATTAACACAGGACAGGATAAATGCGTTAATTTTTTTAACACGTTAATCACAGGCGTTAATGCTGTGCTGCCCCTTTTAAGGGCCACTTCTGCGCTTCAAAGGGGCAGCCCAAACGGAGCTGGGTATCAGCTGGAGTGCCCAGCTGACCCCAGGCTCCACTGTTGCAAAACCCCTTTGAAATGCTGGAGCATCCCTTCAAAGGGACAGCGCAGCATTAACGCCTGCGATTAATGCCCCCTAATCTTTAATTTAAACATTTTGATTCACAAAAGAATTTGAGCAGCTCTAATTGATAATAAGAGTGAAAGCCACAGCACTAATATAGACAATGTGCCAGTGACTGCTGTCATTTTTATCACCATGTTAAACTTCTGAGCAGGTTTTAGAAAAGACTGCTTAAAATGCTGGAGTAACTACCTGCAGGAAAATTTGAACCTAGGCCCTCTGAAGCTTAGGGTACATCTAAACCACATTCCTTTTAGACGTATCAAAATTCTAAATGAAGCCGGGATTTGAATTTCTGGCGGCTTTGGCTTTTTTCAAAAAGATGCTTTTTGAAGAAAAAGACCCATGGTCAGGATAGGGATCTTTTGACAGAAATGCCCCATTTCAAAAGATCCTGTAACCCTCAGAAAATGACCATTATGTAAACTGCCATTATGTAAATGAAGCATGGGAAATTCAAATCCCAGCTTCATTTACAATTT
>CM057846.1:175687811-175700381 GCA_030068395.1 Apalone spinifera | reverse complement strand
ATTTTTATTTTAATGAAGCGGGGATTATTTAAATCCCGGCTTCATTGACTATGCTGAGTAAACTATTTTACATGGCTCCATCGATGGAAAAGGGATCCCCCCAAAAATTGTTAGCATTTTAAGAAATAAATAAATAATAAGACAGAAAATATCATATAGCCTCCATATAAATCCATAGTATGCTCACAGTTTTTATACTGCATGCAGATCCATTGCCCCATCTCAAAAAAGATGTATTGGAATTGAAAAAGGTACAGAAAAGGACAATAAAATAATTAGGGGCATTGAACAGCTTCCGTTTGAGGAGAGATTAATAAGACTGGGACTTTTCAGCTTGGAAAAGAGACAACTAAGGGGGCTATGAAAGAGGTCTATAAAATCATGACTAGTGTGGAGAAAGTAAATAAGGAAGTATTATTTACTCCCTCTCGTAACACAAGAATTAGGGGTCACCAAATGAAATTAAGCAAATAAAAACATAGGTAGGAGGTATAATAGACCAGATAGGGTAGGCCTCCTTTGGTGCAGCCACTACCACCAGATGCTGGGTTGCTCCTGTGGGTTTTTTGATTTGCAAAAGTTGGGACGTAACTGGGCTTCTGCAGAGGAAATTTTAATATTATGCCCCATGCAGGTTCTGGAATGGTGGAGGAGTCAGTATCAGTGACTTAACTTCTCAGGTTCATTAGTAGTCTCACTGGACTCCAGAGTGATTTCTGATGAACCTGGGGGGGGAGCTATGTAGCAGATACCACCTCCTCAGTTGCCCTGGAACTGGCATAGTGCATGGGAAAAAATCAGCATTATTTAGAAAGATCTTTACTTTTCCCAGCAGGCAGTTCAGTCTTGGGACTGGAGGCACAGCACATTTCCCATTCAGCAGTTGGGGCCAGGCTGGGGCTACTCTAGATGAGGGACACAGTGGAAACTTAGCATTTCTGCAGTTGTAGGGGAGTGGAAAGAGGCTCAGGCCAGCCTTGGGCTCCTCTGGCCATGGGGGGACAAGAGAGGGACTTGGGGCTTCTCCATCCAGGGGGGATTGTGTGTGTGTGGGGGGGGGGGGGAGACAGAGGGGTCTAGGGGATCTAGCTGTGGAAGGAGGTAGGGATGCAACTCAGGGCTCTGGTGAGGCTGGGAGAGGAGCCTCGGTGTATTGCTCCAGGGCCTCTGACGTGGACACAGGTTTGGGAATTGACTATTTTTTCTCCTTTCTTCTTTTCCCTTCATTTTGTGTTTCTAGGTCATAAAGCACTCACTCAGAGCATTATTAATGAGTCTGAGGACATGCATGTTATTTAGGGTCTAAGACTGTGTAATTCTTGACAAGTAGGAACTTGTTGCATGAAGGATTTAAAGAGGGATTTATTTTCACTGGAATTTGAATTATTTGACTTTTTTCCCAGTTGGCTTGTTGAATAATAATTCAAAGAATACCATTCTGATTTGTACACAGTACTACATACCAATATATTACACAAAGTTCAGACATAATGGTAATGGGCATAGAATAAAGGACCTTTATAGAACAGAAATTTCTTATAAAATAGGACTGTGAAGGTGTAAAATCCTCAGTGCTTTTTAAAGCAATCAGAATGGTTTTATCCAAGAGAAGATGCCGTAAGAGAAGATGTTTCCACCGAGAAACAAAATAATCCAGGATTTGGGGCCCAATTTCATATGTTTGCAACCTTCCCATCAAGTTCTAGCACCCTCTTCTATGAGCGCTGAGGGTTCTCAGAACAATACAGGACCCTTGGATGGTGGTGGTGTGCCATGGCAAGTATGCTCATAATTGGATAATTCTCACTGTCAGCTGATAGCAACTTTATTAAAGGGCACGGATGGAAACATTCTTTCCTTCTTCTAAAATATTGTACTTTATAAATGTGACCTGTGGAGTGGTTCATAAAGTGCACTATTAGTAGGTGGGTTAACATTTCACATCTTCCTGTGGTGTTAAATGCTATGCTACTGTTTCTAGACTCCTTATGCATTGGTGGCAAGTAGTGTGAAAATAAAGCAAGTATTTCTTCTTCTTTTTTTTTTAATTTTCTAAATGTAATATGCTGCCTGTGACCATGGAATATAAAGCTATGGTTGGCTGATACAACTCAACTCAAAGAAAGATCATAGCTATTCAGTTGCATGTCCCAAGCACTGGCTTTACATATTTTATTGGGTTGTATGTAACATGAAAGAGAGCAGATAGGCCTAGGTGAAGCTGCAGTAAGTTATGCTATTTACATGGTAAAAGTGAGGAAAGATAAAGTAATAGTAAAGGCTAAGGACAAATAATTACAAACCAGAAAAAAAATGACATGAGGGAGGTGGGAAGGCTGAAGAGAAAAGCTTGTATTTTGTAGAAAACAATGTTTTCAACTCCACATACTTCCATAGGGCTGAGTGTTTCCTTATGAATAAACACTTGACACTATATGGTGTGGCGAATGAATAAGACTTCATGCCCCCTTTAATCCTGTCCCTCACATATCTTGGAGCAAAAACAATTTGTCAGTCCCTGAGGTGAAAAGCAGAATGGAATATAGGGAATGACTTGCACTTGTCTAACTTCAACGCTTGTAGCTGGGAAGAATAATGCATTATTCACTGAGCCAATATCTAGGGCTAGGTAGGTGATGGTTTACAATGCTGAAATACGAGACAGGAGAAACCTGTTGCTTTACCTACTGTGTATCTCCATGCGTCCTCAGATCTACCCATTCAAACTACATAAAGTTTTCATAGGAAAGTGTTAAAGCTTAAGCCACCTACTATTCATAGGGGTCTCAGAAATGCAGAAGGGTTCTTTACCACATGTGATATAGAGAACATCCGTTCTTATCTGCTTTGGACTAATCAGGGCTTTGTGATGCTGAGAGACCAGATCAGCTACAGGATTCTGCAAAAAGTTGGTGAAAGTGCATGTGTAAAGAATAAGCAAAGGAAGACATGTAAAGGAAGAGAGAGACTCCCAAAGTGAATCAAGCACTTTTCTTGTCCTTGCAACTTAGGGGCCCATGTATTCCCTGATTACTCTTCTGTTCTGTGTTGTATCTGTCTTCCGAAATGTTTGACATCTTTGAGATTTTTTTTAAGGGACACCACTTCAGCAAAGTCTCATCTATTATCTCAGGAGTTCCCAAACTTTTTGACATGGGGACCAGTAAATCCATTCACGAGCTTTTGGAGGACTGATAACATTCATTTGCATATTCATTAAGCAAATGATGAATATGCAAGTAAGTTGTTTCTGGTCTTCCCAACATCCCCAGTGCCAGCTTTAGCAAAGCTTTTGATATGGTCACCCACAATAGTCTTGCCAGCAAATTAAGGGAATATGGATTGGATAAATGGACTGTAAGATGGATAGAAAGCTGGCTAGACCAGGGTTTCCCAAACCTAACTGGTCCCAGATGAGGGATTTTTTTGGACCAAGGTAGGTCATTTCAAGGCTCCTGGTTCCACCTCTCCCCACTAGGCTTCTTTGCACCTCCCTCCCCTGCAACCTAACTGAGCTGTCCATCCCCACTGGTTCCCTGCACCTCCCCCAGAACCATCCCCCACAATCCAAGGGAGTGCAGCACCAGTTCCCTGCACCCCTCACAGCCCAGCTGAGCTGCCCTTCTGTTCCCTATGCCTTCCCGCATCCACTTCAGTCCTGTTGAGCCCTGTACTGGTTCCCTGAAAGTCTCCCCTACAGTATAGCTGAGCCCCATTTCCCTGCACCTCCCCCCCAAATCCCATAAAACAGCTGAGCCCAGCTCTGATTTCCTGCCCCTTGAGTCTAGCCCTGGGCTCCCGGCACCTCCCTCCTCCTGCAGCTCAGGTGAGCCCAGCGCCCTGCACCTCTTCCCCCTCCCTGCTCGCAGCCCAACCCAGCACTCCCCTAGCATCAGAGGAGTAGCGAGAGTGTTATGCGCCTGGGGACAAAAGCAAAATTTGTGCGCCACCTCCCCCCGCCAGTAGGGGCAGGGCCCTGAACCTGGCACATGCCTGAGCCGGACCCTGAGATGAGAGGGGGAGCTTGTACTGCATCTTCCCCCACCCCCTCTAGTTTGGGGGAGGCCCCCACATGCACTATCCACAACAACACATGGAGGGAATCGATCATCTCAGTAATGCCAACTCCTTTAGAATTGAGGCCAGGATTATCCAGCATGAGTTGAGGTAGAGAGGGCACTGTGTGCACATGTCTGATATATTTTTACCAAAACTGCTACCTGCCGAACTTGCCAAAGGAGAAAGGAAACAGGAATGGTTTGGAGCAGTGTTTCTCAACCTTTTTTTAATAAAGTACCCCCCTTTAAAAAAATTATCAGTACCCCGAGCACAGTTTTCAGACACACACAACATTTTTCTACCATTGCAACACATTTGTTTAAACAATTTAATCATAGCTGGGTGGATGATGACATTTTTGGGTGTAAAAAGTACAAAAATAATAAAGCACTGAATAAACCAAAAATTCAGTTTTCTCCAAATTTCTGTTGTGCTGATGTACCCTCCAGACTTCTCTCAAGTATTCCTGAGGGTATTCATACTACTGGTTCAGAAACACTGGTTAAGAGCAGTGTTTTTCAACTTTTTTTATAAAGTACCCATTTAAAAAATAAGTATCCCCAATGCACCCACCCCTCCCCCAGATCCAGGCATCCCCAGCCTCCCTGCTCCAGCCTAATGACCCTTCTGCCCTAGAACACTCCCCTCTGCCCCGCTCTAATCCAATGCCCATCCTCCAGAGCCAGGCAGTGTTCCCTGCCCTACCTCAATCCCTCTCCCCTTCCACAGAGCCAGGCAGGGTAACCCTACCTTTACAGTGGCTGCTCCTGCCGCTTGGCCCTGCCTCAGAGGCTTGATTGCACAGGGTGCACGTGGCTCGACAGTGCGCTCGTGTAATGTAGAAAGCTGCTACCTTATAGGAATGTGCTACTGGTAGCATTTTCTTATCCATACAATTGTAAGGAAATGCTCCTATAGGAAACTGCTACCAGAAATAGAACAATCCTACAGGGAGCATTTCCATACAGACCAGCTTTGCCGCTCGCTGCAACTTATGGTGCTGTGCACTTTGCTCCCATTCCAGTCCAGCACCCCCCTAGCGTGGCGCCTTGGGGTAACTGCCCCCCCACCCTCGCTACGCCTCTGTGCTGGGAGCCCAGAACATCTGGCTGCATCCTCCGCCCAGCCTGGTCCATACTTGCTGAGGCCCGGTATTTTTTCCCCAAGGCCTGGTACCGGGCCATGGCCCATAGTCTGGGAAACACTGCACTGTCTGATCCTTTATGCTACCACCTTTTAAAACAAATCTTCCTTGACCAGGACAGCTGATTCTTTTTTATGAAATTCAGATGTAATATGAAAACAAACAATATAGGTGTGGTTGTCTTAGCCAAAGAGAGGAGGATGCAGAATACTTTGTTGCTCAATAGTTTCCATGCTGAGATAGGTAGAATGATGCTGACTTAGCCTAAACTGTTAATTCTTTCTGGGTCAGCGATTACAAATGTGATCAAAGGCTTCATGCACAAGGAACAGTTGTGGACAGGGATCTGTGACGCGGTTAGGGAAGACCATGCCCAGTGTGGGGCAAGTGCATCCATTTCCTTTGTGGGGCGCACATACAATTCCATGCTCTGTTCTCCCACCCCATGTGTATAGGTCCACTCTCAGTTGTGAAGCCATGTGGCACCCTGGTCAGTCAGTAAACTCGCATCAGTTTACAGAGCAGTGTAGTCCACTGACCAGTGTTAGTAAACTTGCCCTGATCTGCGGGGCAGTGAGGCCCACCGGCCCTCAGTCAGTTTGCCCCAATCTGCAGGGCAGTGTGTCCCAATGGTCGGAGTTAGTAAGTTTACCCTAGTTCATAGGAAAGTATGACCCAATGGCCAGAGTCAATAAGTTTGCCCCCTGTTCCAGGGGCAGTGTAGCACCCTGGTAGAAGACAGGGGAGGGGATTACAACCCCCAGCAGGGAGATCCAGGCCCTCCCTCTTCACTGGATCCCAGTCCAGGGCCCTGTTAGTGGCCATAACTCCAGGCACTGAGTCAGCATGGAAAAGCTCCAGTTGAAACACACTGATTCCCTGCGTCGGCTGACTCACCAGTTAGCCATCATCTTCCACGGGGTTACTTCCAGCTTCCATTCCCACAGCGGTGGTGCAGGTCTCAGTCTCCTCACCCTGGTCTGGAGTGATCCTCTCTTTGGGGACTAGGATCTCCCTGAAGCCTCTGGGAAGCATCTCATCTTCAGCTTGGGTCGCAGTGTCTTTGGCTCTGGGTTTGTGCTGCAGCTTGCTGGAGCAAGTGGTATACATCTTCTCCCTCTGGGAGTCAGTCCCAACTAAGCGGAGCTGTTCCTTTTTATCAGTGCAACTGGAGCATACTCCATTTGGTGGAAGAGGTGTGGCTTTCTTGGCCCTCAGTCCAGGGATAACCTCCTCTCACAAAGTGTAAGGTGAGTGTGCCCCACCACAGATGTCCAAGAGTGGAGACATTGGGGTATAAATAAATGAAAGATGGCTGGAGGTGCTAATTGCATACAAAAGGGAAAAGGTACAATATTTGGGACAGGATGAGTGTTTCCCCTATAATGAATACATGTTGGTCAAGTGAAATAAGGCAGGATCCACGTTCAGATGTCTGGAAACAAGGTCCCATTGCATAACAAATCCAGCACTTTCCCAAGCACTGGGAAAATGTCCATGGCACCATAAGGTGATGCCATGAACAAGCATGTTTTCAGTGCCATGACACTATTGAAAATTTAGGACATATGTTCTGAAAAAAAAGGCAGATTTGACTTAGAATAGGCAAGTAATATTTTTTTTATTGAGCTAAAAGAAAATACTCCTTTGAAATGAGAGAGAAGCAGGTGCTATTTTTTTTCCTTTCGCTCATTTTTTGAGGAGTACAGGATCTTTCGAAAGGCTTTTCTTTTTGAAAGAACCGCGTTTACACTGCAGTTTCACTTTCGGAATAGTGTTTTTCAAAAGAACGCTATTATGTGATTATGCAAATAAAATGCAGGAAATTCAAATTCTGGCTTCATTTGCAATTTTGATATGTCTAATTTACATTCCACTTTCGAAAGAGGGGTGTAGTCTAAACATAGCCTTAGAAGACAGCGTAGTGGGCTAGATGGGTCATTGATCTGACCTGGAATAGCCATTCTTGTGTTCATTTGGGAATTGGAGGGGAAGGAAGACCAAGAAAAAAGGAAAGGAAAACTCCTAAAAAAAAAAAAAGTTATTTTCTAATTTCCAAACATTCCACAGAACACTTTTTTTCTCGCCCATATCAATATTATTATTTGGATTAATATCCTATTTTACTTACTCATATAGTTTCTTTTGACTCTCTCATTTAAAAGGTTTTCGTACAATGTAGCATAGTGTGTGGTCTATTGAAATGTACCTTATGTACCATTTTTTAGATTCTGGAGGTAGCAACCTTAAACTCACTGTGTATGCATGTCTGAATGCAAGGGCCCACCTTGTCGTATGATACTTTTAACATTCCTCAGCAGGTGACCAGAAAAACGCTTCTGGCAATACATTTTGCAGAGTTCACTCTGCTTCAATGTAATCCCCTGCTCACAGTGGTATATTGCTGATGAAGCACACACAATCCAACAGACAATATTTGACAAGATAATTGAGAGAGTAAGTTCAACACTTCCCCGAACTGTTCTTAGCAGGTTAGCTGGGATGTATCCAGGCCCCTCAACTGTGGGATTATGAAATCTCTTGAGGGAGAATCTTGAGTTCCTATACAGCTAACACAGGCATCAAATTGATTTGGTACAATACCTGCATTTCCTTCAGGGGAAGTTCTTACAGTTTCCTCTTGATATTTAATCCAGGGGATACTTCCTGTGATTTTTTTGGATGTTAAATAGGCAGTCACTACACTTTCAGAGCTTTTCAATGTTGTACCCAGGAGTGGAGTTGATTTCTTATCCAATCATGTTAATTTTTGGAGTGAAATCCGTATTGGATTGCATTGGGTCTCTACCGCATTATACTGTTATGTGATGGTACTAGCCCTCATTCTGAATTACTACATTCAAACAATTGTAAAATTATTGAAGCCCAATGATTTTGATCCCAAGATCAAATAACAGCCCCGCTCTAGATTTTTCAAAGCCGTATCAGAAATTTAGACGCACATCATCCACTAAAATGAATGGAGCATGTCTAAACTTCCTACACTGTGGAAAATTTCAATCTGTCAAAGAACACTAAGAGGAGACAAGTCTTATCTAATCTCAAATGAGTCTGTTTGTGAGGAGGAATACAATTAAATATGAAGTGATTTTTTTTTCAATTTATTAAAAATGTGACATTGAAGCCTCTGAAGCATATCCAGACATTAAATACAACTACAGCCGGTCCCCGAATTGCGAACGGTTGAGTTACAACTGTTCGCATTTACGACCGAAGCAGTTGTAAATGCAGTCCCCAAGTTACTAATGTGATCCGCGCTTACGAGCAGCGCAGTCGCCATGTAACTCAATGGGGTCCGAGTTACGAATACTTCGAGTTACGGCCAAATGTTTGGTCCGTAACTTGTTCGTAACTTGGGGAGAGGCTGTACTGGCAAAAGTTCAGCTAACTCCACCTCTATCTCCTTTCCCAACTAAAACTCAGACATCACCCTTGCTATCTTCGGCCTCATTAAAAAGATAAGATTTGCACTAAATGCTGAATCCCAGAAAACCTGCGCTTTCTTGGACTAGGACAGAAAAGGAAGCTCAAGTCAAAGACTCTCCATTGAGAACCCTCTGTCTTAAGAATGACCATACTTGGCCATACCAAAGGTCCATCTAGCCCAATGCCGGATGCCCCAGAGAGAGTGAACAGAACACAGAATCTTCAAGTAATCCCTCTTCTGTCACCCTTTCTGATAGAGGCTAGGGACACCATTCCTACCCATCCTGGCTAATAGCCATTGATGGACTTTACCTCCCTGAATTTATCTAGTTCTTTCTTGAACCCAGTTATAGTCCTGGTCTTCACAACCTCCTCTGGCAAGGAGTTCCAGATGTTGACCGTATGCTGTGTGAAGAAAAACTTCTTTTTGTTTGTTTTTTAAGCCTGCTACCTATTTCATTTGGTGGCCCCTAATTCTTATCTCATGGGAACAAATAAATAACTTTTCCTTATTCACTTTTTCCACACCAGTCATGATTTTATAGCCCTCTATCATATCCCACCCTTAGTCTCCTCTTTTCCAGGCTGAAAAGTCCCAGTCTTTTTAATCTCTCTTCATATGGGACCCATTTTAACCCTCCAATCATTTTTGCTGCCCTTTTCTGAACCTTTTTCAATGCCAATATATCTTTTTTGAGATGAAGCGACCACATCTGTATGCAGTATTCAAGATGTGGGCGTTCCATGGTTTTATATAGCGGTAATAAGATATTCTCTGTCTTATTCTCTATCCCTTTTTTAATGATCCCAAACATTCTGTTTGCTGCTTTGACTGTCGCTGCACATTGAGTGGATGTTTTCAGAGAACTATCCACAATGACTCCAAGAGCTCTCTTGAGTAGTTATAGCTAAATGTTATATGCATAGTTGGGATTATTTTTTCCAATGTGCATTACTTTTCATTTATCAACATTAAATTTATGTTTGCTATTTTGTTGACCAATCACGTAGTTTGGTGAGATCTTTTTGAAGTTCTTCAGTCTACTTTGGTCTTAACTCTCTTGAGCAGTTTAGTATCATCTGCAAATTTTGCCACCTCAATGTTTACCCCTTTCTCCATATCGTTTAGAAATAGGTTGAATTTTAACTTCAGCCCTACTGAGTTAAAATGTGGGGACTATTAGAGATTTCAGATTATCTCAATTGTTAGCATATGTCATCAGTCAGGTGGGGTCATCTTGATGCGTTCCAGACAGGTCTTCTAATCTGTCAATGATAAACTTTCTGCTGCATGCATACATGTGTGTGTTCCTCTGTCTAACGCGTTAACCATATGCAATTAGTTAAAATGACAGACTCCGAGAGAGCCCCCAGAGACTACAAATCAGATAAGGACTGAAAGTACCTACCAAGCAAGATACAATAATAGTTGTCAGCATACAGACTCATCACTGTGCTGCTACACTTATGTACTCCATGACAATGGGCTAACATCCAACTTAATGCTCTGGATGAGATCATCCCCCCCACGGTTGGTCAATGACCACTCTTTGGGTTGCACTCTGATATATAGGTATAACCTCTGTTAGCTAGTTACTGCTCCTTATCTCACAGAAGGGGTGGGTGCTTCCATTACTATGCATCATATTGTCAGTTCAGACCCTGTCCTGAACCTGGGTGGGAATGTATATTATTTCTGGGGTGTGCGTTGGTACCAATATGTTTCTTCATGAGGCAGTCTGTGATGACCCTTTTGGAATGTGCTTACAGCCTGTGCCTTGTACTTCTTAGGTATGAGTGTTTCTGTAATATCAGCCCATGTTCTTGCCAATTGCTGTGAGCAGGGGGCCTTTGCTCACAGCTTAACTTTGCTTTATATTAGCAAAGTCTTGACCATTGCTGTTGAGGTCTCATACCCGGCCTATGATATGTGGACTTATGTATCAGACCCTCATCTTACTACAGTTCAGTACCCTGGCCAATGTAAACATGGATTTACAGGGCACAATCTATTGTTGGAAACAAACTAGCAGGGAGTGTGGAATACCTATTTATTACCTATTTAGGTGTAATAAATTTCAGATGAGACCTCCACCATGTAAACCAGCAACTCCATTCTGTGCTAGTTGAAATTTCTGAACAGTCCTCAAAGATAGTCACTTCTAGATCCAATTACAACAATCTGTTCTGGAAAAGGTAACTGGTGATATTTGCATCCAGGAGGAAAGGATATGACCTTTTTAATCAAAGAGAAAATAGAAAAATAGGTTTTTTGGTTGCTTTTCAGGAAACTGAAAAGAGCCCCAGATTGTAAACTTTATTAGCAAAAGATATGTGTCATCCCTAAATAGAGAAGGGAAGCATCTCTGACAAAAAGCTTATGGATGTTTTCACCAACCTACCAACATCACTTTCATCTTATGTGCCTTGAGCTTCAGACAAATTCGCTCTTATCTTAAGCCCCTATTTTCACTTGGAATCGAGAGGGAAAATTACTGCACCATTGTAGTTCAATGCAGAGCTGAGTGTCATTTGCACAATGGGGGCAGAGGAGCCCAAGCTGTCTTACCAGCCCCCCTTTTGCTTCTCAGGTATGTTAAAAGGGAATCAGAATCATAGAGTACTAGAACTGGAAGGGACATTGAGAGGTCATCTAGTCCAGTCCCCTGCCCTCACAACAGGACCAAGCACCATCTAGATCAATCCTGATAGATGTCTATCCAACCTGATTTTAAATCTCTCCAATGATGGAGATTCCACAACCTCCCTAGGAAATTTATTCCCGTGTTTAACCATCCTGATGACAGTTAAGAAGTTTTTCCTAATGTCCAACCTAAACCTCCCTTGCTGCGATTTCAGCCTATTTCTTCTTGTCATCAGAGGCCAAGGAGAACAATTTTTCTCCCTCCTCCTTGTAACACCCTTTTAGATACTTGAAAATTGACATGGACAAGGATACTGAAGAATGACCAGGAAAAGCCCTGTGGGTCAAGAATCTTTGGGTCAGATGAGCAATAACTCAATATCTCCTTATGGGGTCTGTTTGAGAGGAAGCAAGAGAACTACTTAAATGTGACTCCATCTACCCCTGGCAGGGTGTGATGAGTAATAGCTTATCTGCAATATCAAAGACTGCTGGCAGATATAAAGAATCAGACTAGACACCTGACCTTTGCATAGAATTATGCAGTGCCAGCATTAGACATATTAATGTCCTCCATGGAATTTGTTCTTTATCACCTACCTCCACCCAGGTTAAATATAAAAAGTCAGCTATTTTTAGCCTTAACAAAAATTGGACACTTTTTTTAATTGGTTGTAATAAAATCATTATTTTAGTACCCTTTATTTTGCCTTTTCTGTTCTGCCCTACTTTCATTCCTTTTCCAGTTTTCTTCCACCCTTCCTCTCTGAATCTTTCCATTATTTTATCTCCCTCTTTCCTCCCACACAGCCCATCCCTTTCTCTCATCAGATCTCCTTCTCTCATGCACTTGCTCCTTCTTTCCTGTTTCTCCCCCATTATCCTTCTTAGCCTGCTCCCACAGTAGTTTTGCACGCTTCAGGTTGTGTGCCTGGTAAACATGGGCATCATCAGGGGCCCATCTGTCTCTGAGACATGCTAGATGATTAAAAAATGGGACATGTGAACAGTGTGAATGGAGGAAAGATTGGGCTTAGTCTCCTGGACTATATCTGTACAACACTTGTGGTGCGTAGAGGAGGATGAAGTTCACTGGCACAGTACTGCAGAATCAGGTAAGTTGTGTTAACGTCTGAGACATCTTGACTCAACTGGAATGTGATCTGTAAGGTGCTGGATAATCAGTCTGTGCTTGAAGCTGTTTCTGAGGCTCTATATAATAAACTAGCCAATTAGCCCATCATAAGACGGGGTTTTCAGGTCTCTCCTCCACGTC
>CM057846.1:175664821-175675577 GCA_030068395.1 Apalone spinifera | reverse complement strand
CTCCCTTCTACCTTTCCTTAGAATTGTGAACTCTATGATTTCATGATCACTTTCGCCCAAGGTGCCTTCCACTTTCAAATTCTCAACCAGTTCCTCCTTATTTGTTAGGATCAAATCTAGAACAGCCTCCCCCCGGTAGCTTTTTCAACCTTCTGAAATAAAATTTGTCTCCAATGCAGTCCAAGAACTTATTGGATAGTCTGTACCCTGCTGTGTTATTTTCCCAACATATATCTGGATAGTTGAAGTCCCCCATCACCAACAAACCTTGGGTTTTGGATGATATTGTTAGTTTTTAAAAAAAGCCTCATCCACTTCTTCCACCTGGGTAGGTGGCTTGTAGTAGACTCCTAGCATGACATCACCCTTGTTTTTAACCCCTTTTAGCCTAACTCAGAGACTCTCAACACTCACGTCTCCTATGAGAGAGCTTGAGCGACTTGCTTCATTTCCCTCCAGTGGTGGGTTTCTTTGAGGAGCCGTTGGCTTGCTTTACTTGACTGGGCCTTGAAAACACTGGCCCTTTAACTTCAGTTGCATGTTTGTAAATAAGAACAAGGGATCCTTCCTTTGTCAAGAGGCTCCTGTGAGTAAATGTGCATACCTTTACTCCTTACATACACCCCAAAGCACTTGGTATTAAGGGCAAATGCAAAAGTGGGTTCCTGAAATTTCTTTAAACCTTAAAGTTTGGGTTTGCTTTAATGAATGGATAAAAGTACAGGCTAGTACTTATTTTCCCCATAGTATTTCACTCAATAGTAGTGGTTATGATCACATGAATTTAGTGCTCCCATGCTGTTGCTTTCCTGCCAATAAATAGTTCTGCAGAGTTAGGGGAATGATTTTTTTTTCAGAGCAGTCTATTGACTAAAAGGCTTTGTTTTTTGTGCACACAAGTTCTGTTTTCCTTTGTTTAGTGAGAGTAAATATTCGGGGAGATAGACAACAGGCTGTGTGTACACTAAAGGAATTCAGGCACATACCTTCTACAGCCTGTTAAAAAAGCCATATCATTTATCTTCTGTATTTACTTGCATGTAGCACTCAGCACAGTGTGTATACACTTCCAACACCTGCTGATTTGGACAGGAGAGTCTTGGTTTTCTGGCAGAGAGCTCACCTACTTTCTAATTTGGTACATTTTGTTAGTTAGAAATTGTTTAAATCAAAGGGTAAGCTAGTTATCTTTAAGGCATTGCCACTGTGTGTCATTGTCTATTGATGTAAACCAGCATCATGTATACTATATGGCTGCGTCTACACTGGCGCAGTTTTGCGCCAAAGCTATGCAAATGAGGCTTAGCGTTAGAATATCGCTGAGCCTCATTTGCATAGCTAATGATCCGCCATTTTTGCAGAACAGGCTCTTGCGCAAGATGGGGCTGTCTACACTGCCCCTTCTTGCGCAAGAAAAACCCTTTTGCGCAAAGCCGTTATGCCGATTATTTTCAGGAATAACGGCTTTGCGCAAGAGGGTTTTTCTTGCGCAAGAAGGGGCAGTGTAGACAGCCCCGTCTTGCGCAAGAGCCTGTTCCACGAAAATGGCAGATCATTAGCTATGCAAATGAGGCTCGGCGATATTCTAACGCTAAGCCTCATTTGCATAGGTTTGGCACAAAACCGCGCCAGTGTAGACGTAGCCTATATGATTAATGGGGGTGAGAGACTCACTGCTGCAGCACCTCCTGCTGGTCACTCTGGGAACTAGCTCTGTCCTCAGCTGGGTGTGCCCCTCTGGCTGATGTCTTGCTCATCATTTCTCGGCACTCTCTCCATGTTCTCACTCTCAACCCGCACTGCTCCCAAAACCACAGTGTCTTCTTCAGGACACTGTCCTCTGGCAGTGCACGCTACACCAGTCTCTTGCCACCTTTTTCTGGGGTTTCAGCACTCCTCAGTCTCACCTGCCACTGTGGCCAACTGCAGCCCTAAAGTCTAGTCCCTCACTCCAGGGGCAAGTCACAGACCATAAAGACCACTCCTCCATGTGGCTAGGGTGAGGTGTAAGGTAGAAAGGGTGGGGGAACCCAGGCCCACACACTACTCTGAGTCCTGGTCCAGGGACCATCTGGCATTGCAGTCTTGTCCTCCCCTCCTTCTCTTTCCCTTTACTGCTTCCTGTTCCTGGGCCACTTTCCTGAGATCCTTGCTCTTGGGGGCTTGCAGCCTGGAAGGTGTCTGGCCTGGAGTTTCTCTCTCCTGCTTCTCTGAGCCTACCCAACACTGCTCCCTCTAAGGTGCTTCCTCTTGGGAGCCAGTCCTGCACCCTCCTTGGTCAGGACTCAATTGCCCTCTGCTCTTCTGAGCATCTCCTGATAATAGGGCTGCCCTGGGCTCCTTTTGACTGGCCTGGGCTCTGCACAAGCTTCCTCCAGCCTGCTTTAACCCCTTGTGGCCAGAGTGGGGCAGCCGTCCCACCCCAGTGACAAACATAAGGCCGCAGTTCTGTCCAACTGCTATAGGAAAGGTCTGAGGAGTAAAATCCGGGTGTCATTGAATTCAAAAGAAGTTTTTTCCATTTTCTTTTCCATTTGGGACCAGGTTTACTTCAAAACTTTAGTCAAATCACTTAGCTATTAGCTTTCCCATCTGTAGAATGGGGACCACACTTAACTTTTATAAAATGGGTTGAGATATTCTGATGAAACATGCTGTGTAAGTAGATTGACAGCTTTTTAGGGCAGGCACTTCTATAAATTGCATAGCACACTTGGCTCCTGTAACTCAATGCATTATAAATGTTGCAAAATATTATTACAGCATTGCCATATAATACTTCCTGTGCTATTCTACCAAAACCATTGGAAAGTAAAACCCAGCTGTCTATTTTTAATCAAAAGAGGCTATTTCAATACTGTGAAAAATGCTTTTCTTTAAACCAAACTAGCTTGCTCTTGTGTCATTTTGACCCCAGTATTACACACCATGAAAGTTTCTTATTCCATCAGTGAATTTCCTTATGGTTTTAGCTTCTTCTTTTACTTGCTGTAAAAATTGATCATCCTGAAAAATTAATTTCAACTGTTGCTCTCTTTCTTGTAGGTCCCAAAGAGAGTTTTTGTAAATTCATAAGGCACATATTGAGCTCTGTTTTACTTTTTTATAAGATGTTATCTTGCAATGTACATCTTCAGTTGGTAATGGATACCATAACAATGCTTATACTTATATAACATCTTTGATGTGGGGCTCTCAAAGTTCTTTGCCAAAGTGGGCAAGTGTGAGAAAAGATATTGTGTGACCAGGACCCTAGGAGATATGAGATCAATTCCTGGGTCTGCATCAGACTTCATGTGTAACCAGAGGGTGGAGATAATACTCCTGTCTCTCAACTTTGTCTGTCTTAGATTGCAAGCTCTCAGGGGCAGGTAATGACCCTCTAGTTCTGTGTTTTGCACAATCTCAGTTGGGGTTTCTGGGCACTATTTCAATAAAGAGGAAGTATTAGCCTCATTTTATTGATGTGGAAACTAAGTTATAGACACATTAGACCCAACACTTTCTAAATTGGAGGTCTACAGTTATTGCTCCTCTTCTCATTGGGGTCGGTCTACATTTTTCTCTTAACTTAAGGAGAAACTATTCTTCTCTATGTAAGGATTACTGATTTCTTGTTACCCTCCTGGAAATCTCCTCACTCTAGGAATCAGCTTTGTTCAGCAGTTGTGACCAGAAAGTAGGAGTCAGGAGATCTGAGTTCTGCTCTTCAATCTACCACAGCCTGGGTGTGTGACACTGGGCATGTGAGGCATCAAAACTTTGGAAATATGTCGGGGAAAACAGCTGCTTCTGAACATTTCTGAATCTAAAACAATAGTTTAGTTAGAATAATTTGGTAGTTATGAGTTGGTTCCTTTTCAATCCCAACTGGGGTTCAACCACCCCGAATTTGCCAATTAGCTATTCTAATAATGACTAATTAATTATTCTAGTTCAGTATTGACATAATGGCAAAATCCTGACCCTGTTAAAGGCAATGGCAAAACTCCCAGTGACCTATGTTAGGTTAGGATTTCACTTTCAATCTCCAGCTTACTCTCACCCTTCTATCTTAAGTGAACAGAAAACTATTCATTCTGAAATATGAATGTTTTCTTCCAGAATTAACTAAGTCAGATTTGAATAAAACATATATTTTCCTTCTGGAAGCTCTCTTGTTTCCATCTTGTCCATCAAATGGCTGTCTAGGTCACAGCATACAGTAATCGGCCACAATACTATGGTTTAACTTTACATTTTGGTGCCTTGTTATAGAGGATAAATATTTATGGTATGAATCAGTATGAAACCAGAGGAGACAATGAACCACAAGGGGAAAATGAGTCTTTAAATTGATGTGTTGCATTGCAACTAACCTACATGGATTTGTGTGTAGGTAATATTAAGGGTATGATTTAAGATCTCCAAAGCTGGGAAAGATATTCAAAGTTAAGACTGAATTAGCTCCATTCTTAACTGACTATTCTATAGTTACTTATAGCACCTGTTTTTTATTTGTAGAGTGATGCAAAATTTTCATACTAATACACAAAAATCAGATTATATTTGGTTTTGGATTTCTACTAGTCCAGACATCCAAACTGAGTTTGCTGAAACTTTTCCAACAGTTGCACAAACTTTTATTAATTTATGGTTCAAGATAGGAACTACAGCTGTGCAGAAAAGGGCTTTCCCATCTTGCCATATGTTTTGAAATTTCAAATATTGTCCTATCCCCAGTTGGAATAAAAGTCCAATTCTTGGCAATTTTCACAGTTAGTTCAGTGTGTCCACACTAATTTAAGATTTGTTTCCTAGCTATCCCACTGCTGACTTACCCAGTAGCTATCAGCCCCCAAAATTCTCTGCTGTGTTCACAGAAGCAATGTGATTTCTAATAATTTCACAAACTCACTGACACACTGTGGAACAGTACTGGTGTTATAATTAACTCATTGACAGGAGGCATTAACCTGTAATAATGCGTAGGGTCATGTCTAAGAATTTAGAGAACTTAACTTTCAACACATGCCCGAAGAGAAAGGAATAAAGCCTCAGTTGCATATGTCGCTATGTGTACACTTAGAACAGTTGATGCCGGTGTTCTTTGTAAGCTGTGCGGCAGCATGCTTCACAGCTGATTAATCAGCCCTGCCCAGTCAGTCAGCTCCATGCTGATTAATCACCTGTGAAGCTTTGTTGCCATGCAGCATAAAGAGCACACAAGTTGATGCCCTAACTCCCAACTTATAAGGCTACGTCTACACTACAGCGCTATTTTGGGATACCGAAGTATCCCAAAATAGCCATCCTGTGTCTTAACAGCATGCCTGTTATTTCCGACATCTCTGTAAATCTCTTCCATGCGGAGTAAGGGACATTTCGAAATAGCGCTTTATTTTGAAAATTAGCTATTTCGAAATAAGATACGCAATTTGTGTAGCTCAAATTGTGTATCTTATTTGAAGCTATGGTGCAGTGTGAATGCTCCCTTCGAGACATTCTCATGCTCCCTGTCTAGTTCAATAAATATGTAATTATTTCATATTCAGAGGAACAGTTTCAACAGGAAATACATAGAAAAACTTGATCCAGAATATCTCATAGCCTGATGGTTAAGAGCACTCACTTTGAATGGGTGACGAGAGGGATCACTTGATGACTGCCTGTTCTGTTCATTCCCTCTGAAGCACCTGGCATTGGTCACCATCCGAAGACAAAATATTGGGCTAGATGGAGCTTTCATCTGACTCAGTAGGACTGTTCTTATGAGACTTGGATTCAATTTCCTGTGACAGGTGGGCCGGAGGGAGGAGGAGAAGGGCGGATTTGAACCTGGCTCTCTGAAAGCCAGGTAAGCGCCCTAACAACTGAGCAAAATAAAATGGTCATTGTCTTCTCTGAAACTCTTTCTGGGCCATTTGATTTGCTGACAGTTCAAAACAACAAATAATACTTAGCTTCAAGAGGACCCCAACTAGCTTTTTGGAATGGCTAATGAATTGCAAAAGCTGTTATTCAGAAAGCTTTAATTCCAAGTGCTTTAACTGGTTTAAATTTTCTAGCATAGATCTGACTATATATTTTACTAAGAGATGCTTAGACATCTGGCACAGTATGAAAACTGAGATACAGAGAGCTCAGAAAGGCTCACTTACACTGCCTTTATTCCATTCCCACTCCACTGGTACCAAGAGAGTTATTCCTGATTTACATCAGTACAAATGAGAAGAGCATTAGTTTCAGAGTTTCATCATGATCTCTGGATTTTCTAAGATTCAACAGACTTCTAAAATGGTTTAAAATTGTCTCTTGTGACCTAAAATTAACATTCTCATGGCAGTTGTTCTCCTGGGGTTGGGGCAAGCTGCATGCCTAGGCATATTTTTAATAATGCATGTAATTCACCTCATCAGACTGATTCCTATGAAGGAATGTGTAAATTCCCACCCCACAATGAGAGAACAAAGGTTCTCCTCTTAAACAAGGGAAAAACCCCAGATTTGAGGTTGCAATGAATTAATAAAAGTCCTTCTGAAGAGAATAAGATCTTTGGGGAAAAGCACATGTTACACCAGAGTAACATGGACCCAAGGGTATGTCTACACTGCCACCCTAGTTCGAACTTGTAGTTCGAATGTAGTCATTCGAACTTGCAAATGAAGCCCGGGATTTAAATATCCCGAGCTTTATTCGCATGTTCCCGGGCGCCGCCATTTTTAAATGCCCCGTAGTTCGAACTACCTGCCCGTGGCTACAAGCGGCACGGGCTAGGTAGTTCGAATTAAAGCTCCTAATTCGAACTACCGTTACTCCTCATTGCATTAGGAGCTTTAATTCGAACTACCTAGCCCGTGCCGCGTGTAGCCAAGGTCAGGTAGTTCGAACTACGGGGCATTTAAAAATGGCGGCGCCCAGGAACATGCGAATAAAGCCCGGGGTATTTAAATCCCGGGCTTCATTTGCAAGTTCGAACGACTACATTAGCCACTTTAGTTTGAACTAGGGTGGCAGTGTAAACATACCCCAAGAGTGTGGAATTATTTCTTTTTAATAGTTAGTCATAGATATGGTGAGGGATGGCTTTTGGACCCAACCACTGAGCTGGTGTAGATCTAAAATGGGTCAGAGACCTCTCCTGGCCTTTGTAATTAGGAAATATCAGGGATTAAATTGATTGAGGATTAATACTTTTAGAAGCAGATGGAAGCTCAGGCTATGTCTACACGAAAATGATCTATTGGAAAAGGTATGGAAATTGTGCTCCACAATTTGTGAAGCTTTTTCCACATCTTTTTTCAGAAGAGGCTTTTCCAAAATGTGGCCCGTATACACTGAGCCAAATTTTGGAAAAGCCTCCTCTTTTGGAAGAGCCCTTCTTCCATGTGGGAGGAGGAAGATAGGGCTTCCGAAAGAGCGCGTCTGCTTTTCTGCAGGAAAAAAGTGGAAGAGCAGAAGTCTTCCCTGGATGTGCCAGAGTTTTTCTGGGATACCTCTGGAAAACCCCCAAAGTGTAGACATAGCCTTTGAGGTGTAAACTTTTAAGGGTGTGCCAATAGCAAAAGCAGGGTAGCAGTTCAGTTTTCTTCTGCGCATTTCTCCACCATACCATGCCTGGTTCAGATGTACGGTTTTTCTGTGGTCCACAGTGTGACTCTATGGCTGCTACAGGAGCACTGAGGTTGCAGTAAACCATGGAGCTGCTGTGCAGATAGCTGATGCAGTATCTCCTCTCAGGTCTTCCCCATTCTTCCAAACTCCACTTTGCAGGAAGGTGAAGGGAGACTCGTGCATAGACTTCCCAAGCCACACCTTCCTCCTCACCCTTTGGTATTCAGGGCTTTCCCTGGCTGGAAGATGCAGGACAGGATTTTCTCCAAAGAATTAAAAAACCCAGAGAATCTTTTTCTCTCTGGTTGTGTGCTAGGAATGTGTTTTATAAGAATGGAAGTTAAGAATCCCCACCCAGAATACCAAAAATGCGATCCTGCTGATTGCTTAGTTAATCATCTGTTTGATCTAATCTTTCTGAAGTTTTTCAACAGCTACGTGCACACAGTATGTGAAGAGATTAGCATTGTAGGAACACCTGTGATGGCAGGAAGGTCAGCATCTCGATCAATAACAACTCAGCCTGAATAGATATCTAATCAAAAAGAAAAAGGTCATCACCAATAAGATACTTTAAAAAGACAGGCAGACAGAATCTAATCACTGATTACTGAATATTTAGTCCAGCGGTGACCTTGGTGGTTTTCATTTAACCATACACTATTAGCTAATTTCATCCTGGTTGTGGATTAAGCTTTCACAATTATTTTATTAGTTGAAATAATAAACTGATACCTGTTGGGGAGGAGTGATCTTGCTCATGCTCAAAGGAGTAATTTTTCTGCCAGCCTCACATATGTCACTTACACTCACTCTGTTAGTTCTCAAGAAAGCAATACTGAAAAGTCCTGCCATCATACATCATGTCCCTTAGCCGTTCTAAACCAAAATGAAATGCATTTTGTGCAGGGCATTAATTAGAGTTTCCTTTTTTTTAAAAGAGAAAGACTAATTAGATTCCTTTCCGTTTAAATAAGTAATGGGCAAAGGTATTTTGTGCATGCGTGTGTGTACAAATCTCCAATTTAGAGGACATTCATACGGCACTAATGCATTGCTAGGAAGCAGTGTTAATTATTAGTATGTGAAGGTGCAAGCTTTGGCATTGGAATCAATGTTCATTCTATAATGTCAGAATCAGGTTTCCCTGAACATTCTTGTAATTGCAAGTCAGTTAGTTAATACAATCTGTCATCTGGGAGTAAATAAACCGAGATTCTGTGTTCTAAGTTGAGGTACTTACTTTCAGAGTGAGGTCATTGGACTGTTTTGTGCTTTAGTCAACCCACTAGAAAACTAAGGAAAACCATGGCCACTATGGAAAAACTACATGCTGCATCTAACCTGAGTCTGAATGAGTGAATTAATTATACAACAACAAAATGAGATTTCTTTTTTTCATGCTTCTTTCACAGCAGGCAGCCATATTAGCTCTTTTTGTCACTTCATTATAGGCAGCTCCATTAGTTAGTTCTTTTCAGATATGAAAACAATCCTCAGCAAAGGATTTTTTTTTAAGTTGAACCTCCAGTTCATGAATTGTAGTCTACAAAACCACTGAAATCAAATGCAGATGCTGTTATTGCAGAAGACTATGATATTACCTCACATGGGTAACTTGTATGTTCTCTTTCCAACAAAGGGATAAAAATAGCCTAAGACTTGTTTTAATACAGCTTTTACTATTAACATTTTTGGCTCCAGTTTTCATCTAGTCTATATGATATTTTCAAAGTAAATGGCATGACTAGATATTTCTGAACATTTGGAAATCTCTGAAACCACATTGATGCTATGTACACTGGACCCATCTTATACAAAAATCATTTTTCACCCATGAAAACTTCTCAGTAAGTGGAGGAATTTTGGCACCTTCATTCTACTGCATTTTAAAACCAGAGCCTTGCTATAAATGTCTTGATTTTATTAAAAGCAAAAAAGTGGAGCTGTGGGGAGGTATGTGGAATTAATTTTGCTCTATTGCCATGTAGACCTGATGCCACAAGAAGATGTCCAAGGAGTGATTTCCTTGTAAATGACTGCAGTCTGTTTCCTGTATTCATTAGGTCAACACTTTTAGGGTTTCATTCAGAGGAGCATTGAGCTCCTCTTAATTCCTAATCAACTCAAGCAGAGGGTTCTCAGCCAGACTGGGACATTTGGGCTACGTCTACATTGCAATACTCTTTCAGGATACTGGAGTATCCTGAAATAGCTATCCCCTGCATCTTCACAGCAAGCCTGTTATTTCAGGCTCACTATTCCAATATCCCTGTAAGCCTCATTCTATGAGGAGTAAGGGACGTTTCGGACAAGCACTTTATTTCAAAATTTGGTGTTGTGTAGACAGCACCAAATGATGAAATAAGCTATTTTGAAATAGCATCAAAATAAGATATGCAATTTGCATAGCTCAAATTGCATATCTTTCGAGTTCCAGTACTGTGTAGATGTATCATTGAAGTGCAAGACATGTTAGTGTCCATGTACAGTGTTCTCCTAACTCAGCACAGCTGGGTGACAGTGATATTAGTCTCCTCGAAAAAAAGGAAAAACAGTCCTTCTGTTCAATTGTTTCTGTCTGAGTGGCTGGCTCATTGCACAGTCTTGCTGTAGATGGTAATAAAATAGCATTTCAGACATGGAGACATAGGCACAGCAGGCCTCAACAGGATACCTGTGTGTGAGTTTGTGCAGTGGGGTAAGAGTTTTTTCCTTAGAGAATGAACCTTAAATTAAAATGAAAAATAATAGAGGTGCAGCTAGCCAAGTTGCTTTGCTACATTGATAGCTTATCTCTCCTCAGAGCTCTTCTGTGTAGCGCACAACCCATTAAGGCTGAGAGAAACCACAAGCAGTGACAAAAATTGTTTGCAGGATCTTTATATTCTACATCTTAAATGTCACAGTAAGGCAGTTTGACTCCTCATTTGGGGAGGGCCATTCTAAAACCTTTGATTACAGAACCACCTTGAAAGAGTGAAGGAATGAAAATAACGTCTGTGCCAACTGAGATGGCTGGGTGCCTGCACAGAACTGAGAACTCAGGCCCTGGTCCCTAGGGAGGCTCAATAAATTACAGACCAATTGGATGCTCAGTGACTGGGATTGACACAACGGCTACGTCTACACAGGCACCCTTTTCCGGAAAAGGGATGCAAAT
>CM057846.1:175643031-175656406 GCA_030068395.1 Apalone spinifera | reverse complement strand
CTACTACACAGCTCCAATCCAACAGAAGTTTTACTTTAACAGAAAACCTTTTTTAAAAAAAAAGCCTAAAAAGCCAAACAACAATTTTAAAAACAGTCTAAATTGGACCAACCAAAGATTTTCTGGAATGAGTAGATAGTCTTGAAATCAAGATCCAAGACCTCATGTGATCTTATGCAGTGCAAAAGGCTGAACAGTAGATAGGAGGATGAAGGAGTTGGCAACACCACTGTAACTTTTACAACAACATATGTATTCTGTATCCCTGTGTACCGGAAACTTATGCTGCTTTTAATGGGAGCTTTTGTTGTGGAAGAAGTGGAGTTTTTGGATGTCAAATGGAGTTGCTTGAAACACTGCAGCTACACTACACACAGTACCATTTCCCAGAATCCATGAACCTAAGAAAATATGCTGGGCATTACTTAGCTCTGCCTTTTAACAGATCTAGCAACACTATCTAGACAGTTTCCAAACCCAGATGTCACCTCCTTTCATTTAAAAAACCATTGTTCTCTTTTTTACGGCTGCAGAGGTCTTGCAGGCAATAAGTACAGTGTACCACTTTGCACAGTAATGGAGGGAAGAAAAGAGAATTATCTATAATTTGTTTCTCCATCCAGACAAGTCAAGCTAAGTTATGATGAGAGTGGTGCAGTAGTCATGATCACCTACCGTTTTATAGCTGATGTGATTGTTTTTATGGAGCCTATAACATTTTTAACAGTGCTGTTGTGCTGATCATAGTTCTTGTCTCAGCAGAACAATATTACTACAGTCAAGTCAATTCAGAATGCAGGAAAGGCTTGCTAGTGACAAGCTGTGAGGATTCTGTCCCCTCCCCCCCCAGACGGAGAGTGAGCAAGAGAGAGAATGGGGAACATCGTTCAGCTGGTCAGACTCTTCTATGAATTATTCAGAGGCTATTCTGTGGCAAGGTGAAGGGCAAGGACAATTCTAAGGCACTTCAGGTGGATGGCAGCCTAACATTTAGGGTGACTTTCTTTTTCAGATGTTCTAACTACTGTTGAGGCGAAGGGCATAATTATGACTGAAAATAAGGATTGGAGGAGAGAGAGAGATTTTTGTTCAGCTTGAGTTCTTAAAACAGCCTCCCCTAACCAGAATTTATATAGGAGTATGATAAAGACCTGGCATAAACCGCACACAGAAGGAAAAGTCAGGTGGTTGGGTGTAGAGAAGGTAATAACATCAGAGTCTTTGCCAGGCCTTTAATGCTTAATTCTTCTGCCTGCATGCTAATTACCTTTGTATAATAGCTTATCGGCTTGTCCATGTTTCTTCCCTGGCAGTAGGTATAAAATGATTGCAAAAATATGAACAACTTTTTTTTTCTGTCTTCTGGTAAGGCCTGGTAGCTTGCAACAGTCTTTCCCTTATACTGATGATTTCATGGGGCACTCCACCCTTATGCAAACTTTGTAGGAGAGTGGGACAAGGTGATGGAGGAAGCCTCAGTCTACTCCTACATTTTCATATTCCCCCCGGGAGTAGGCTGCAATGCATTCTCATGTGGCCATTAAATTAATGGATGCTAAGCGAAGAGGGTCAACTGACCCACCAAGTCAATAGCCTGTGTCTCTTCTGTCTTGCCTCTTGTACAACCATTTACACTTTACACAGAGGACATAAAATAGTACCAAAGCAGAACTCCCCACTTACTTTCACCAATAGTAGCATTCTGCAAACACTTTGCAGAGGTGTAAAGGATTATACAAGGTGAAAGAAACTGAGAATCAGATTCCTGGGATTGAATTTCCCTGCACTTCCAATGGTGTCACTCAGGAGTGTCTCCACTGAAGATGTGAGCGTTATACTGGTGTAAAGAGGAGAGAAGAATCTGATTCCAGATGTTCAACCTGTTATGCCTCAAGGAATACCATTGCATAGTCCCCTTCTCCTAAGTGTCTTATAACCACAACATCTCAGTATTATCTCTGTCTGCTTGTGATCATGGCAAAGTACCATCAGCAGAATAATCAGCATCTATGTTGCACAGTGTGTCAATATCTGACCTCTTTCCAGGTGCCTTGAACCCTATTGAAAATTCATCTGAATTTTTAATGCAGAAATACTATCATATGTAGGTAGAATTGTCTGGCAGTACAGCAGTGTTCCCTGTAAGTCGGGCACCTGTGCAATCACTCACAAGAAAGATTCTAATGCTGCCTCACTGATTAGCAGAGCACCCACAATTGGGTTAGTGTCTTTTTTTCCTTGTGGTCCACATTCAAACATGCCTTGGTGAACATAACAAAACATGAATGGAAAAAAAAACTGCACATGGATGGAAAAGATTAGAGGGAACATTAGTGGACAGTGAAGTAGAAGTTATACTGCCTTTGTCTAACCTCATTGAATCTGACGATTACCCTTGTAAAAGTTACCACTTTCTCCAAAATACATTCTGGATTTACTGTCTGCTGCTGCTTCTGCTAATGTCTTTTTTCTAGTAGTTTTTTTGAGCAGATAATGGTATGAATAAAGAACTCTGACCTGCACAATTATAGCTTGAGAAAGAGACAAGATAACGAGATCTCTCTTATTGGATAGAAGAGATGATATTTTGAGACTTTACCCATCTTGGCTCTCTCATGTCCTGCAACCAACAGCACTACAACAACACTGCAAAAAGTAGTATAGTGTATTAAATGTAGAGGTGGCATAATACTTGGAGGATAAAAGGCGCTATATAAAATTTCTGTCCATTCTGTTTGACATGGTTTTAACTTGCAATGTTATAAGGGCATGCAGATTTTAAAAGTTTACTGACTATCTACTGTATATGGTAGAATGGGATAGATACTCATTAAGCAATTCTCAGTCATGTACAGGTGCCACCACATGCTGTATAACAGGAGGTAGCTGAAAATAGCTAAAACTTGGATCACATGGGAAGATAGAGAACTTTATTGCTATTTAAAATGGCCTAGAGCAGTGTTTCTCAACATTTTTTTTATAAAGTACTCCTTTAAAAAAATTAAGTACCCCAGTACCTAGAGTTTTCAGACAGACAATTTTTTTCTATCATTGCAACACATTTGTTTAAACAACTTAATTGTAGCCAGGCGGGCGATGAAATTTTTGGGTGTAAAAAGAACAAAAATAATAAAGTGCCGTAAGACTTAAAACAAAAATTCAGTTTTCTTCAAATTTTAGTTGTGTTGACGTACCCCCCCAGACTTCTCTCGAGTACCCCTAAGGGTACTTGTACCACTGGTTGAGAAACACTGGCCTAGAGTATAAATATACCTCTCACTGAAAAGTAAATATCAGGTCAAGTCTGAAAACTGAATATAAGCTTTTATACTAGATTTCATTTTATATTGTATTCCTTTCCAAATGACTGTGATAAAGACAGACCATGTCTTAAGATATAATCAGTACATTTTCTTGGTTTATGCATTTTGGTTTTTCATTCTCCATGTTACATTACTTAGATGCTTGGGTTTTGGAATATACTGTAGATTTATTTATTATATACTTTGGACTGTATGCATATGCATATGCATATGCATATGCATATGCATATCAATACGACACAAACTGTAGGTACACCACAGAATGAATATATTACCAAAATTACAGGCCTGTTCTTCATGCTGACATTTCTGCCAGTTCACGTGGGTGGCCATAGCTATGGATTTAACAGACTAGGGTCTGATGAACCTATGAAATACTCAGCACCTGTAGCTTCTGCTGATTTAATTAGCAATCAGTAATTTGCATAATATGCCCCCCATGTATCTACAGTGTGGGTGGTTCCAGGATTTTTACCTGTATGGCCTTAAAAATACTACTATTCTCTGTTTCAAAATATGCAGCTTCATATAAGAGGTGAAAGAAAGAAACTCTGCTGCCGTAGATTAAAAAAAGCACCAGGAAAAGCTGTGCCCAAGACATGGGCTATACTATAGATGTTTTGTAAGCAGTCTCTAGGGTCAGGCTAGCAAAAAGAAACTCCCCTGGGAGCTGGAGGTGAACAAGGATTTTGACTTCTCATTTGGGCTGAGCCACTGTTTCACATGTAACCTTAGATGACTGGTTAAAGCTCCTTATTCCCTCAGTTCATCTGGAAAATTGGATGAAAAGCAAGGCCTCACTAAATACCAGATGCTGCATCTAAACTGAATTTTCCTAGGTAAGTAAAATGCAAACAAATTTCCTTTTTATAAAAGCCCAATATGCTAATACCAGACCATCACAACACAGGAGGAAATGTGAGTTAGAGGGCAATTGTCTTTTAGCGGTGTATCTCAACCCACTCCTTGAAAACAGTGTGTGTTGTAACTCTTCAAATGGCTTATTTGTCCTTTATGGTGGGGTTACCCTAAGTTTGTTCAATTAAGAAATTGTAGATAAATACATTAATTCAAAATCTCTCAACAGGACTCTTAAACACCTTGTTCATGGATTTCTTTACTTAATGTTTATAAAATGCATTGAGGTCACTGGAAGAAAAGATGATATAGCAGTGTAAATATTATTGCATAGATCCTTCTGTTTCTGATTAACACATTTAACAAAGGCAAAACAGGATTTAAAGATTCTGTTAACATAATTACAATAAAAGAGCACAGATAGCCTGCCAAAATGGAAAGGCAAACTCAAAAGGACACACATGGGAGAACAAAGGCTTTAGACTGTGGTAGTATTCCACCGTCTATCAAGTGCATTGCCAACAAGATACATTTGTATACCACATGAGTACTTACAAATGTGCATACAGAGGATTTGGAGTGTATGTAGTGATAGGACTATATCCATAAACATTCATTGCAAGATGCATTTGCGCATCTGGTATAGGCTGGCTAATTGGTTTTAGGATAGTTAGTGGGGGTTTTTCTTAAATGTTTTCAGTGTCGGTTAAAGCTTCTGGTTTTGAGAGCACACGGGACTGAACGTTAAAGATAATTAACTACTGAGAATTGATTTTTTTTTCTTTTCCATGAAGAAGACAAAAATAGAAAAGATTAAAAATGGGCAGATACAACAAAGGTGGCAAATATAAAATGGGAAATAACAGAGGTTGCGTACACAGTATATGAAATAGGAACTTATTCTGTGAAAATTATGTCTATGAAATTAGTGTTTCTCTTAAAGTAGATTTCCCTAGACTCATCATTCACCTCTGGGTACTTCAGTATATACTCTCTTTCCTTCCAACTTATGATTGGAATCATCATTTCTTTAACTGGAAGATGATAATTGTACACAGAGATGATCATATTGCCTGCAGATCAAATATGAAATACCTTTTAAGTGCCCATGAGCAACATGACGTTAACAGACATTTCAGCCAGAAGGCTGTTTTCTTCCCTGTCTTCCATATCCAAGAAATGCAAAGCAATAGTTCAGGAAGACCCATATCCTTTTAGCCATAATGGTGTGTGTGCAGAGAGGTAATATTTTTTGTAAGGTCAAGCTTAACAAGTCATGAGATTTTTATCAGTAATTGTGGGTTCTATGTCTGAGAGCATTGGAATCTTTAAGGTACACTTGGGACATATTTCCAAGCTTTTCTCTACAATAGTTTTTTAATTGAAAGCTGAGATTCTCACCTCATTACATGAATCCAGAAACTGGGCCAGAAAACCACCAGATACTGAGAGACTCATGAATGAATCAGGAGAGTTGGTCCAGCTGAGAAGAAGCTGTGGTGTATTAAGATAGGGCCTATGGATTCTGGCCTAGGACTGGGAGGGTGCCTATCGACACAAAGAGTTCAGATCTAAGGATAAGCCAGGGAGTGTTTATTGCCAGAGAGCAAGGGTTGACTGCAGGGACATTTGAAAAGAAGGTTGTCTGAGCGGTGTCTGGGGCCTAGAGTGTGATGGGCACTTGCAAGCTCAGGCTTTTGTTTCAATGGGAGGAGGAGTGGGGAGGATGATAGTGAATCTAGGCCCCAATTCCCTTGCTGATTCAGGAAGTAACAGCTTAGCCTGCCACGGAGACTGTAAACAGAAAAAGTGGAACATGGGCTTAGCAAGTGCTGTGCAGCCTGGCATGACTTTCCTAAAGGGAAACAACAAAATAATCTTCTTTTGTGTTGCAGCTGGGGTCCCTGAGGCATTTGTGTCTGTGAAAAAGGTGAATTCGTTGGCCTCTGAAGCAACAACAGAAGAAGCTTTGGCAGTTTTGTTACAAATGGTTGATGGCAGGACTCAAGGTGTCTCTCCTTGGAAAGATTTCCTCTATCCCTGATAAGAATTTCTCTTCCCCCTCCCTTTTTATTTATATGGCAATTTTGATTTATGGGATAAATGAAGATTCACGGTGATGCAATTTCCAGAGATTAAACATTCGCCCTTCCCAAACAAATTCCCCTCCCAACCCTCTTCTTAGGACATTAGACTGGCTGTCTCCCTACGGTGTCACTGGATATACAGGAAGGGAGGTACTGCTGCCTGGAGAACTGTATCTTTTATTGTAAGCACAATTTGGTAGAGCATACCCCAGGCATGTGACAGATCACATTTTATTCAAGTAGGCGGGGCAACAGTTTGTTAAAAAGATCGGGGCAAACATTCCCTTTTGTTAGAACAATGGTAGGGCAGCATGCTCGGGAAAAGCGCTTACCTACTTCTCAGTCCATGAGTCAGTCCTCAGTTTTTGTGATGAGATGGTCAGATCTTGAGTTTGCAAAATAAAGTGCATGCTCCAGCTACATAAACTAGCACACGTGTGTGCACACACATGTAAATGTAACATGTCTGTGTATACGTATGGCAGAGTGAGTGTTAGTGTGCTTGACCTGTACACTAGAACTATATCCAGGACCTGCCCACACAGAGTTTACAATCTAAAGTGGACAGACTTTGTTGTATAATTATGTACATTCTATAACCAGGGACTAGAAGGCATAATTCCAAAGCAGAGAATAAATTTATTTGTAAGGAAGCTCCTTGCTCAGGTGAGTACCTCCCTTCTGCTTTTAAGAACTGAGGGACGGGGACTAGTCATTGGAGAGCACAATTATCCAGTAAGTATAGAACATGGGGAAGGGAGGGAACAGCCGCTAGAGATTAGAAATGGCCAGGCTCAGGAGCACTGAGACTCATGTTTTGTGAGAGCAAGAGGCAGCAATAGTCTGAGCTGCTTGTCGATGAGGGTTGGAAAACTGAAAGCTGGATAGGGAAGCAACCCGTTGCTGGCAGAGGGACATCCACACAGGGAAACATAGGAAGTAACATGCAAGAAGTAGGGATGGGGATAACTCTCTACATGTGCTGGCAGCAGGGGTGGCACTGAAGGAAGGCAGATTTATACGGGCTATTCCCAGCCCCAAGTTTGCCTTCGTCCCCCTGTAACCACCCCATAGCAGCCACTGCTCTCCAGCCACCCAGTTCTGAAGGCAGAGCAGAATGCTGTGACTGTGGGCTTGGCCCAAAGCAGGTGGAGGGTATGGACCTTCCCAGTGTGGCCTGGAATGACCTGTACTGGCCTGGACTTCTGGCCTCCCCTGGTCATTGCTTCCCAAAGCCAGCCTTGGAGCTGTGCTGCTCTGCCCAGGCAGCTGTGAACAGTTCAACAGCAGCGGGTGCCTGAGGAGCAGCCCCACCCCACAGATGTCAGCAGGAGGAGGAGATGGGGGAACATTGTTTGCCTGCACCATAGCACCAGCTAGCATAGCAACTGTCCTGCATGCCCAGCTCTGGCTTCCAGTCTTTGACCTGGCCCAGGGTGAGGCCTTGAGGGGGCAGAAGAAGAGGTGGGAATGGCACTTCCATGAGGAGCAGCACAGGGCAAGGCCACAGAAAGGGGCCTCATCGGGAGTAGCAGCACAGCCCCTAGTTTTCTGTCTAGCTCACCTCAGTGCTACCTTCTTTCCTCTCCCATCAGCAAGAGGCTGGGGCCACCCTTGGCTGGCAGGAAGACAGTGCAGATCAGTGAGACAGTTACCTTCAGACAGGGCTGGCCTTACCATGAGGTGAACTGAGGTGGCTGCCTCAGGTGCCAGACTGTGTGTGTGTGTGTGGGAGGGGCGATACTAAGACCCAGAGTGTAGAAAATTGTGTCTGATGCTGGTGCATATGTATTCTCTCTGCTCTAGATGCATAGAGATGGTGTAGTGCTGTGCTGGAGGAAGGAGGGCACAAGAGACATAACAGGCAGGCAGGAGAAAAGGTGAGAGGGAATAACAGAAAGCAGCAGGAGCTGCAGGGAGAGAGAGGAGGAGAAGCCTCTTATGTACCTCTCTAGCACCCGCAGGAGCCTGGATTGATTAACACCAGCTTCTCAGGGTGCTTCCTGTTTCCTGCTGCTTCCCTGAACCCACTTGAGGAGAATTGGCAGTCAATTGAAGTAGTAGAAGCTAGTTAGGCCCTTAAGATGCTGATATCTTCTCTCACTCGGGCCCTGCTACCAGCCTGTTTATTTGTCCCCTTCAATTGAGTGTTGAGAGCCACTATAGTTGGCACAGAAGAGCAGTCATGAGTGAAAGAAGAAAACGCCTCTCTGGGGCAGCATTCAGAAAAAGAAAGAAAGCAAAGGAAGCTTTTCTATTTAAGCAGGAAGGAGCTCTCCTGAGATACATAGACACAAATGTTCACAGTGAGCCTTCCGGCCCCAGTGAGGATGTGAGTTGTGAGGAGAGGCCTGGTCGTCCAGTTAGTCAGAGTGCAGGTGACCTGGCAGCTATTGCAGCATCCATATCTCCATCTCAAATGGATGTAACCATGCACATTCCTATAGAAAAGTGTAGATCAGAGAAGAGTGTGGTGGAGGCGCAAGAAACAGCTGCTGCTGAGTTTAGTTCCTTAAGTCTAGATGATCCAGAACTGTGGACCCACTTGAGCTGTAGCCTGAGGAACTTCCTTGTACTGCATGGACCACAGCAAGTGAAAAACTTCATCTTTCCCAAAGACAATGAAAATAGAAGTTTCCATCCAACACATTACTGGCGTGAAATCCCCAATGGAGACAAAGTGGAGAGGCCATGGCTTATGTAGTCAGAATCCCAGAATGCAGCATACTGTTTTTATTGCAAACTCTTCCAGTCTAATGTTCCAGCCACATTGGGTTCTACAGGAACAAAGGACTGGAAAAATCTGGCTAGAAATCTGACATGCCATGAAAAAGCAGCAAATAACCAGAGAGCATTCCATTGGTGGAAAGAGCCTGAGATGAGACTGAGGTTAAAGGCCACCACAGATGATCAGCATCAAGAGAAGATTGCATCAGAGTCTCTTTACTGAAAAATGTTCTGAAAAGGCTCATTGTCATTGTGAGAATGCTTGCTACCCAAAACCTAGCTCTGCGTGGCACTTCAGATCAGCTGTATGTGCCAAACAATGGAAACTTCCTTAAAATTGTGGAGCAGATGGCTGAGTTTGATCCTGTACTCCAGGAGCATCTAAGAAGAGTCACCACCCAAGAAATGTACACACACCACTACCTTGGAAAAACAATTCAAAATGAGATCATACAGTTACTGGCCACAAAAGTCAAACAGAAGATTGTGGCAGATCTGAAGTCAGCAAGATATTACTCTGTTATTCTGAACTGCACACCTGACATCAGCAATATGGAACAAATGACTTTAATTGTGCGTTTTGTAACAACAACAGAACCTAGTGAAAATGTCCCTGCAATGGTGACTGTCAGAGAGCATTTTCTAGAATTTATTGACATTGATGATACTACAGGAGCTGGTATGACAAATGTGCTTCTTAAAAAGCTGGAAGATGCGGGAATTGTAATAGCTGACATCAGAGGTCAGGGCTACGTTAATGGTGCCAACATGAGAGGAAAGAACAGAGGAGTGAAGACACGGATCCAAGAGTTAAACCCTTGAGCTTTTTTTGTCCCATGCAGTTCTCATTCATTGAACTTGGTGGTCAGTGATGCAGCATCAGCTTCTAGTGAGGCTGCTGAATTTTTTAATGTAATTCAAAGCAACTATGTATTTTTCTCTGCATCAACTCATCAATGGCAAATTTTGAAGCAACATCTGGGAACATCCTCTCTGACACTGAAACCACTGAGTGCCACATGATGGGAAAGTTGAGTGGAGGCGATAAAGCCTATCAAACACCAAATTGGGAAGATAGATGATGCCATAGTTGCCATTATGGAGGATAATGTTATGACAGGAACTGTTCATGGGAGAACAGTGGCAGTGGGAAATGGAATCACCAGAAACATACATAACTTCAAATTTCTGTGTGTCTTAGTGTTGTGACATGACATACTGTTTGAAATAAATGTTGTAAGCAAGAGACTCCAAGGTGTTGACCTTGCTATATCTGGAGCAGTGGAACAACTGGACAAAGCAAAGTCAGACCTACAGTCTTACCGGTCAGATGAAGGATTTCAAAACATTCTGAAGAGTGCACAGAAGTTGGCAGAGGAACTTCACACTGAAGCTATTTTCCCACCCATTCAAGAATACAGGAGTCACCAAAGAAGAAGACCTTTTGATTATGAGGCAAGGGATAATACCATAAGAGACCCCGAACAACAATTCAAAGTTGAATTCTTTAACCAGGTGCTAGATTGTGCAATACGGTCAGTTGAAGAACATTTCATGCAGCTCAAGGAACACAGCAGTATATTTGAGATGTTATATAATATTCCAAAACTCCTCACTATACCTGAAGAAGATCTACACCAGCAATGCAGGGCACTATAGATAGTGTTAACACATGTTGACAGGCACGAAATTGATGCGAGTGATTTAGGTGATGAACTGAAAGCCCTTTCAAGATACATTTCAGCAGGATCAACTCCAAAGGTTGTTCTGCAATATATGTGCACAAATAAGATGACCACCCTCTTTCCAAATGCTTTTGTTGCTCTGTGCATACTTCTAACACTTCCTGTAACAGTTGCCAGGGGAGAACGCAGCTTCTCCAAGCTGAAGTTAATAAAAACATATCTACACTCCACAATGACACAAAAGAGGCTGGTTGGCCTTGCAACCATCTCAATAGAGCATGAGCTGGCCCAGCCTGTGGACCTTCAGGAAGCAGTTCAAATCTTTGCAACCAACAGGGCACTGAAAGCACCACTTTGATTATTCAATCAGATAAAAATGCCAGTGTTTACTATGCAGACAAGAAAAGTTAAATTTGCTGTTCAGGCATTTGGAAGTTACGTGTTACTTAAAATTTTTGAACAAGGCATTTAAGTTGTTAGCTCTCCTTTATTGGGGTAGGTAGCAGAGCAGTACCATGAGAGGAGTAGAACAGGAAGAAGGAAGAACTGAGACCTTTCAAAGTTTTGGCCCAAGCGAGGGAACATGGGGGCGTAATTTGAGCTCCCTGCCTCAGGTGCCAAAATGTTGTGGGCCGACCCTGCCTTCAGACCAGCGCTGGCTGGAAAACAAGAGTTCTGTTTCACAAAAAGTGGGGAGATTTTGAAATGTAGTAGTGTGCCACACTGGAATGAAAACAAGACCTGAAAACAATTCTTGAGAAATCACCAGAGATGGAAGGCTAGCCCAGAGTAGCAAATAGCCAATTAGTTAGGAGATGCACTTGGTACGTGGGAGGCCCAGGTAAAAATTTCTGCTCTGCTTGAGGGTCCGACATCCAAGATGAATGCCTAACCCGCCTGATTATTCTGGTATCTCTTTTTTTTATTCCCCTCTAGACACCCATACATATTCTTCTAATGTAAAATGACCCAGGTGAGCATAGGGTGTATTCCAAAGAATTCTTCTGCTAGCCCTCCGCAAACCAGTAGGCCATTCCTATGCATAATGGTTTAAAATGTAAGTCAGAAATCTATTATTGGGTTTTGGAGGAGCCAGCAAAAAGAGGTTGTCCCCAAATGCCCAGACTAACTCTGCACATATGTGAGATTGATGAGGCAGAGGAAAGAACTGAAATCCAGAAGGTTGTCTTCTATATCGCACGTTTCAGCTCATGCTATTTATTGGCGAACATAAAACATGATTTATCTGGAGTATTTTTGGAATAATCTACAGTTATTCTACTGTGCCCACCAGCACAACTGTAGTTATGGGCCTGTCAGCATTGTCATTATTTACCTCTGTTTTCAAGGTTTTAAAGTTGGATGTAAAAATTCACTTTTTGGCTGAAACTTGGCAGACGGATAAAGTGTTTTTGTTCTTAAATGTAGTGCTAAGAGTGGGTGAGTGTAGCCTGTAGGTTTCCGTACACTGGGAAGCAGGACCACTGATGGGGGATAAAGGAGGCATTTTCCCTGGGGCCCAGAAATACAAAAGGGCCTAGAACTCCCAGCTGTTGCAGCTACTAAGGGCTTGGAGTGGAGGCATGATGCTCTCCTCGCCGCAGCCCCACCCCTTTTGCCTGAGGCTCTGCCTCTTCTATGGATGTGGAACTGGCCTCCCCCCACTCCTTGCCCAGGGGCACAGCAAGGCTGTCAGCCCCACTGCTGGCAAGAATATGTGCTGTAACTCTGACCAGAAGGGGCCACCTCTGAGCATGAGAGGATTGTTCGGTCCTCTATACTTATCTGATCCTTGGCTTTCCTTATAGACTCATAGGCTTGATGGCTAGAAGAGACCATCATCATCTTGTCGTCTGATCTTTTGCACAATGCAGGCCAAACACTGTAACCCACCCATTCTTGCAGTAGGCCCGTGATGAAGTGGGGATTGTATTCACTCTCTTTGCTTGCTATGTTGCATGTGATTTCTAGTGTCCTGTAGTAACACTGTGTGTGTGCCACAGTTTCCCTGGGCACTACACCGATATCTAGATGGTAATGAAAATTTCGATAAGATAGACATTTAAATCATCATCACTGGGCACTTGAAGAATCAGAACCTGCAAATCTGTGGCTGTCTACATCCATGGACCATGTTTGTGAATTGTGGATCTGATGATACACATTTTGTATCCGTGTAGGGCTCTTCTCAAGCTACTGTTTCAGACACTTTGCAGACATCATTGTATCAGTCACACTTTATTCATATTTTGAGCCCTTTTTTGGCAACAATAAGAGCTAAAAGATTACATTCTGAAACTGAAATTTTAGGTCTGGTCTACATGAAAGCAATTCTGGTTTGCATTCATAATTTTTCTGTGCTACCACTCTTCACTAATACAATAGTGAATCAGTGCAGAAATGTTAACTCTATGCTTTTTTCTCTCCCAATGCTAAATCAAATTAAAAGGACTCTTTAGTGACTTACTTACTTTCTAGAATCTAATGACATATTTGTGAAGCAGGAGACAGGTGCATAAATTCTGGTTTTCACAATATTTTGTTTATTCCCTATAGACCTGTTTTAAAATTCACTCTAGTGACTCATTTATTCTGCAGGGTGTTGCAGATGTCAAAGTCTAGAACTTAAATGCACTAAAATAAAACACATTGGCTGTGTCTAGACTGGCCCCCTTTGCCGGAAAAGTCATGCAAA
>CM057846.1:175609839-175639332 GCA_030068395.1 Apalone spinifera | reverse complement strand
ATGATTTTATAGACCTCTATCATATCCCCCCTTAGTCTCCTCTTTTCTAAGATACCAAACCCCTAATCATTTTTGTTGCCCATTTCTGAACCTTTAGGGTTAGATGGAGTGGCTCTTGTGGTATGAAAAGCAAATATTCAATAAGTTCAGAGACAGAGAGTCTCCAGCCACTGATCAGATTCTTGATGGCTTCACTCTCTCTTGTTCTACTGGGATTTTGACTCCATCCAGTATCTCTTGCTAGCTACTGAACAAGTATTAAATCAGTTGATGGGTTCTGGCAGCTTGGTTGTGGGTTCCTTTGATGATTGGTTGGTTTGGTTTTGGAAGCTCCGTCTCCTTGAGTCTACACAGAACTGCTGTGAGTGTTTCTTTTTACCTTCTCCACTATTTTTCTAAATAGTGTTGCATCCACTCTGATAAACCCTCATGCACCAGATAGGTCTGAACTCAGAGAGGGGAGGGCTGATGAACTGCAAAGTCTACACATTTGCTTTCCCGTGATGATAAACTCTTTTTGCATAGCTATGTCATAATACCAGTCTTATGGGGGGAAATCTGGCTCATTCTAAAGGAAAAGAATTGCTCTTCAACAATTCTTGTCTCAGCCCCATAGATAAATATTCACTAGCAGTGAGCAACTCCACTAGAAATATGGAAATCTATCCAATTTAACCCTTTGATTTGGTGGGAGAAATGTATTGAGGGTGCTTGCACCCCCCCTCCAGCACACCGTATATGAAGTGAAGAAAGAGATGTAGAGCACTGTATGTGTAGATTGGAGGGGAGGGGGCGGAGGGAAAAGGAGCTGTGTTAAAACACTGGGAGTAAGCCATGATTTATCATTTCCCATGGGGGGTCTCTATATGTATCTAGACTAAATGGCTCCGTCGATGGAGCCATGTAAAGTAGTTTACTCGATATAGTCAATGAAGTGGGGATTTAAATAATCCCCGCTTCATTAAAATAAAAATTGCCTCCACGCTGTGCCGACAATCAGCTGATCCAGTACAGCGCAGCAGTCTAGATGTGGCGCAGTTAACAAGGAAAGCCTTTGTCGACTGCTCTGGTAAACCTCATTTCACGAGGGATACTGGAGCAGTCGACAAAGCCACGTCTAGACTGCCGTGCTGTGCCGGATCAGCTGATTGTCGGCACAGCGTGGTGTCAACGGAGCCATGTAGTCTAGACACACCCTATATGTCCATGGGAGGGCTGTTAGACTTGCTGGGCCCTGGGCAAGGTGTGAGGGGGATTCTGACCTCCCAGAAAGGGATGCCTTAGGAGGAAGGGGCGGGACAGGGGCAGCCAACCCTCAGTGCCTCCTAGAGTGCACTGAGCTGGCCTCCCCACCCCACCTGAAGACTGTCTCCTAGAAGACAATCCTCAGAGCTTCCAGGAGAACACTGTGTGGTGCTCCGGCGATGATTTAAAGGGCGTGGGGCTTTAACCACCATCACTCTGGAGGTAATGGTGGCCAGGAGCTCTGCCCCCTTTTGAATTGCCGGGCCTTGAGGAAACTGCTCCCTATTTACCCCCTGTTGGCAGGTTTGTATGTCCATGACTGGAAGTGGGTTGGTGGGTGGATGTTTCTCTGCCCATGCTGGACCTTCCAAAGTGTTTGGAACAGGCATGTTTTCACATCTGGGACCAACGTTGATTTTTAACATTTTACCCAAGCAAATGAATCCATTCCAAGGTAACACTGAACCTGTGTTAATCAAACCTATCTACTAATCTTCAGACACAGTCTTGAGGAAAAAAAAAAGTGCTGAACTTGCCTTTTTGAAACAGATAAGACTTTCTTCATTAGCTACTACCTGTGAATGACATTGAAACTTCAGAACTGAAAATGTTTTCAGTATATGCTTTCAAGTGTCTGCTGCTAAATAGAATGTTTTACTGTGCTGACCAGCAAAGCATGACAAGAACACGTCAGTGATGGGTGTTCCAAAAGGCAGCAGTAGGATAGAAGATTAGAGGTGTTAATTTGATTTAGAGGCATTTGTCCGCTCATGGTGAAAACCGTCTTGGAGCCTAGTTCTGCAGGGTGCTGAGTGCCCCCTGAAGTCAATGGGAATTGAGGAAGCTCAACATCTCACAGACTTGGCCCCTCACATTGCTGGCTATTCTGCTTTTGCTCCCAGCTTAAAGGAAGCCTGTTGTCTTAAAACATCGCTTCTATTGTATTTTCTATTCTGTTTTCCACATTATTGAACCTTTGTCTAATTTTGCAGCCTACTGGTGCAGCTCTCTGCTTGTTTCCATATTGTTCAGACAACAAGTCATCCAGAGATGAGGAAATGGTGGAGTTTTTCATTTTCCAGCATAGCCGGTTGATACCTGGCATCCTCCACAGCAAGGCCATTTATAAAAAGAGATAAATGGGGGCAGTAGCAGTCTGAGGGATGGAGACTGGTCAAGGTAGCTTGGCTTTCACATTGGGGTAGTACAGCAGAGTATCCTTTATGTCACCTTCATTACTTTGTTTGAAAAAACACTTTGTGTGCTAGCAGCAGAATTAGATGATGGCTAATTCTGAGCAGTGTCATCAGAAACTGGAGCTGAGGGGCAGATATTAACCCCATGAACTTGGTTTTGAAAGGATGGCTTTTTCCATCTAATCTCTTCACAGTCAGACTGAGGTCGTGTGGCTTAGAATAGTGGTGTCCCATTTAACTGAGTGGGTCACAGTAAGGATACAATAAATGACCATATTTAGAAAGGACAAATATTGCTTTTAGGATGGAATTAGCTCTCATGCATCAAACAGTTTATGTCCTTCTTAGCTCTGTTTTGAGACAGTAAGTGGGGCTTCAGTGGGGCAAAGGCCTTTTAATGGCTCTTTGCATAAGGTGAATTTCACTTTTGTTTAGCATCGTTCATATTAAACACCATAAGAGGATGCATAAAGAGAAAGGGAGTCTAGAGAGAGGATGTGTTATATTGCTCGATAGTGTAACAAACCGAGAAAGAACTGCCATAGAACAGAGTAGAGAAAAAGAAGAGAAAGCAGGAGGAAGACAGTTTATTACAGCTCCCACTGTGAAACATCATGTATTTCACTTCAAATGCATAACAACTTGTGCATCGAATCTTCCCTGATGTGTTGTGTTGTAATCTGTATTCCCCTTTTGATCCTTGCTCTTGATGAGTATATTTTACTGATGCATCAGTGTTCATAAAATAGTCAACTGGAGCTTTGCCTGAATAACAACTGCAAAATTGGGCTCTTCAAGGCTTTCTTCAGACAGCGGCAATGTCTTATGAAGCCCCTCTGCTCACTTCACGTTAGGGGTGGGGAATCTTTTTTGGTTGGATGGGGCTAACCCAGAGAAAAACCTGTTCAGGGCGGGGCTGCACAAAAGTGAGAAGCAAAAAAACCCCATTTTCCTCACACACTAGAGGCTTGGGGGACCCAGGCTAGTAGATTTTATGGCCCAAAAATGAGGAATTCAGTGTGTGGGAGGGTGCTGTTGGAAAGCGGGCTTGGAATGTGGGATCTGGGAAGGAGGGAGGGTGCAGGCATGGGTTGTGGATGGGAGGTCTGGGCAGGAGGTAGGGTGCAGGAGCAGAGTGGGGGTGCAGGGGCTGTCTAGGTAGGAGAGGGGGCACAAGGCTGGAGTACCAGCTCCCCAGTGCTGGGGGGACAGCCTTGAACCTTGGGGGCTGGATCCACGCAAGCCAGGGGCTGGATTTGGCCCCTGGGCCATAGGCTTCCCACCCCTGCTTTACATATGCACTAGCTATTTAAAATTATTCATCTTTAACTAAATATTCCTCTTTGATATCCCTGAACTGACATTAAAATAGCATTTTTATAATGGTGCTTTCAGTTGCCAGCTACTTGTGTAGCCTGAGCAGTTAAAAGCAATGAACTTGACCATTTGTGTGTAATGTTTCCCTGGCTGTCATATGAGCGTGGCTGTGTAACATATAGTCTAATGTGAATTACTGGATAGAGTAATGGCCCAAGATCTCAGATGCCTGGGTTCTACTCTTGGGTGCATGGTTCTGTCTATGAAGAATAACTTGCAGGACTAGGGCCTTAGTGTTTTTATTTTCTCGCCCTTTCTGCTAGTGATAAATATTCAACAAATGACTCTGATAACACAGCTTTTAGTGAATATCTTTTAACAATAATGTAGCAGACTTATATCCACATAATGAGTTGTGATTCTTTGCCAATTTAGTACAGTATTAATAGCAATACTAACTGATGAGTCACATTCACTCATCAATATCACGCTCCTTATCAAGTAATGGAGACTGATCAGCCTAATTATCTGAATAACAATATCACAACCAATTAGAATATCCAATTTTAAAACTGAAATATTACATCAGTCTTTATTATGACATAATCCATTATGCTCTTTAAAATTCTCTCTATATAGGAGGATATGTATAGAATCCTACTTGTACCAAGAGAGGAAATACCCCAGAGTCTACATTTGGGATCTTACCATGCTACAAGCTGTTTATATTTAGGTGTTTCTCCCCCTTTTTCCTTAGTCCTTGCCCTGGGGGAATTTTGCTTTTTATTTCCATTGTTCAGGATCAGACCTTTAATCTGTTTTTTAAGTATTTTAGGTGGAATAGATTGTCTTTGAAATGTGATAGGGTCAACCCAGGCCTACTTTTAAATGGCAATGCCTGGTTCTGGTTGATCTTTTTAAAATTTTTCTTATTTTTCTTTCCCCTATCAGTATGAAACCCATAACAACGATTGGTTTGGATCCAGGTCTCCCTTTTATTCAAATGCTACTACTGCAAATGTTGGTGTCTCTATTGTCTTGTTGAAGGCCACACATCAATTTCCCTGGCAATAGGATGGGCTCTCAGTGCCACATTTAATTAATGATTCTAACATTTTTCTATATTGAGTTCAAATGGGGCAGAGTCTAAGGGGCTAGATGAGCTGGCTCGATCCTCCAGCTAGAGAGAAATATGTTGCAAAGTAGATGGAGTTACACTGAAACCTGATGAGGAAAGGAATACTGCTGAGTGTTCATTCTGGTTTATATCTTATCTTCACATAGCAGAGAGTAAGGTGATAGGTAATAGTCAGCATGGAATTGTAAGGAATAAATTATGTCAAAACAAGTTACTAACTTTCTTTGACAGGGTAACAACCCTTGTGGATGGGGTAAGTGTGGTATATCTTGACTTTAGTAAAGCTTTTGATACTGACTCACGTGACCATCTCATAAACAAGCTAGGGAAATATAACATAGATGGAGCTACAATCAAGTGGGTGCATAACTGTCTGAAAAACCATTGTTAGGAAGTAGTTATCAGTGATACACAGTCAAGCTGAAGAGCATATCAAGGGGGGTCCTGCAAGAATCATTTCTGGGTACAGTTCTGTTCAATATGTTCATCAGTGATTTAGATTATGAGCATATTCTCTATGTCATTAAGCGTTATAACCTAGGAGGGAATGCAAATGCTTTGGAGGATAGGATGAAAATACAAAATGATATGGACGAGGTGGAGAAATGGCTTGAAGTAAATAAAATGAAATTCAATAAAGACAAATGCAAAGTGTTCCATTTTGAAGAGAGATTAAAAAGACTTGAACTTCTCATCTTAGAAAAGAGGAGACTACGGGGGAATATGATAGAGGTATAGAAAATCATGACTGGTGTGGGAAAAGTGAATAAGGAAAAGTGACTTACTTATTCCCACAATATAAGAACTAGAGGTCGCCAAATGAAATTAATAGGCAGCAGGTTTAAAATAAACAAAAGAAAGTTTTTCTTCACTCAGTGCACAGTCAGCCTGTGGAACACTTTGCCGGAGGATGTAGTGAAGGCTAGGACTTAAATAGGGTTCAAAAAAGAGCTAGATAGATTCATGGTGGTTAGGTTCATCAATGGCTATTAGCTAGAATGGGTAGGAATGGCATCTCCAGTCTCTGTTTGTTTGGAAATGGTTGACAGGAGCGAGATCACGTGAGGATTACCTGTCATGTTCCCTTCCTCTGGGGCATCTGGTACTGGCCACTGTCAGCAAACAGGATACTGGGTTAGATGGACCTTTGGTCTGACCCCGTGTGGCCGTTCTTATGTTATGTTCACTTAGGAAAGAATAACCAGTTGCACATATATCAAATAGGAAATGATGTCTAGGAAGGAGTATTACAGAAAGCGATAAAGGGGGTCATAGTAGTTTACAAAATAAATATGAGACAACAGTGTAACACTGCAAAAAAGCAAACTTTATTTTGGGCTTCATTAACAGGAGTGTTGTAAGCAAGATACAAGAAGTAATGTTTCTGCTTTGCTCTGCACTGATTAACTAGCAACTGGAGTACTGCATCCAGTTCTGGAAGTCACATTTCAGGAAAGATGTGGACAAATTGAAGAAACTCCAGAGAAGAGGAACAAAAATGGTCTACAAAACGTGAGGGAAAATTGAAGAAATTGGGTTTGTTTAGTCTGAAGAAGAGAAGACTGAGAGGGGACATGATCATAAAAATGTTACAAGGAGGGGTGTAAGGTTGCTGCCCCTTGGAAGCCCTCATGTTGGGACAAGCCACACCCTCCGAGGCCAGCACCTGTATTCCTCTGGCCTTCAATTGGGTGCCCCGCCCGGCACAGGCCAACCAATGACCCAACCAGGGGTCGCGTCCCCGGGGTTGCCCAACAAGCCTTCCCCCTTAGTCCTCCCAGGTCCAACACCCCGGATCCCTGAGTGTCCTGTTTCTGCGTCACAACATGCTTGGGAGGCCCACACCGCAGCCCGCACCCAACTCCCTTTACCTGTGCTCTTTATAAGTCCTATGGTTTAGTCCTTCAGCCTGACCAGTCCCAGCCGGAATAGACTACGATTCCACCTCATAAACACCGATCGCACCACTCTTACAGCCACAGAAGCGCGGTAGGGGGACCCGGGCCTACCCTCACTCCGGGTCCAGGCCCAGGGCTCTAAGGACAGGGTGGCGAAGCCCTGTCTGGTTGGTGGGGAGCCTCCTGTAATGCACCAATCCCTCGGGCTCCTCTGAGTACCCTGCCCTGGGCCACTTCCTACCAGACCACCGCAGGTTCACTCTCCAGCTTACTTTTCCCCGGCGTGAGTGAACTTCAGTCTCCCTGGGGTGCCTCGGGCCAGCCGGTCTCCCCACGTCCTCCCTGGTAGTGCTCCTCCTGGGCTTCCCCTTCCCCTGCGCCCCCCCCTGCTCCCCCCTGATGGGGGGCGGCCCACTTTTAAACTGCCCTTTGCAGATGCGGAGTAGGGACGCGCCAAGGATGCCGCCCCGCCCCTTCTGGCCCTGCCGTCCAGACTCGCCTGGTCACTCCTTCCCTCTCCGCCATTGCCAGTGGCCTGGGAGCATGTGCCACAGGGCCGCCTCTGGGGGTGGGGCACTACCACGCTCCAGCAGGCCGCCTCCAGCTCTGTGGGAGAGCGGGGCTCAGCCATGGCCCCATCACGTTCAGTGTGACTGCGGGGCTCCGCTGCCCTGTCACAAGAGGAAAAAAGTTGTTCTCTTCACCTCTGAAGACAGGGCAAGAAGCAGTGGGTTTAAATTGCAGCAAGGGAGGTTTATTTTGGAAAATAGGAAAACCTTCCAGTCAGAGTGGTTAACTACTGGAATAAATTGCTTAGGGTGGTTGTGGAACCTCCATCATTGGAGATTTTTAAGTGCAGGTCAGACAAACATCTATCAGAAATGGTCTAGATAATACTTAGTCCTGCCTTGAGTGTTGGGTACTGGACTAAAAGACCTCTCTAGGTCCCTTCCAGTCCTATGATTCTACATGCTTTATTTTTTTTTTCTGTATTCCATTTCCCTATTTTCAGTGCATGAAACCTTTTTAATTTGTGGATTTTTGCATTTTTTTTAATACAAATGCCCCAAAATGGCAGCCTCTCCTCACGTCTCAGGAAAGATTTAATTGGGGTTAAGGACTCACTTTACTGAAACCAGATTATTTATACAAGATCTGCTCTAGTACATTTTATTAGGACCTTATGTAATGTGAATTACATGACATTTGTAAAACCAAATGAAGAAATATCTGTACTTGTATACTGTTTATTCACTTATTAGATAATTTGCAGAATTCAATAATGTGGAATGAGTTTCCAGTCTGAGTGCATTAGAGATGTTGTTTAGTCTCATGAAGGCATATTATCTTGTTTTGCTGGGTTATTTTCAGTTTTGGATCAACAAATAAGGGTTCATATTTATCTATGTATTTATTATGTGTAGACATTCAAATACATTAAAAATGAAATTAGAACATCTCATAAGTCAATTTCATTATTTGTTTTGAAAAATTAGTGTTACTTTACCAAAAATCATGCACACTTCTTGATATTTTCATTCAAATACTAATATATTTGTAAAAATGATAATGTATTTCCATTCATAAATGTTCCTGTGGGGCAGCAATGAATAAATATAGAAATTCAGACAAAATAAATGTATACTGAAATTGTGACAGACATTTCAAATTGTGCATCTTTTTATTATGAAAATGGCCATTTTGAAGAAATTTTATAAAAAACTGTTTTTTTGGGTGTCCTAAAAAAATTCTTGGCTTAATTTTATACACATTTGGAGAGCTTTAAATAATTAATTCTTGTGAACTTCAGTACAGTAATCCTGACCAACTCATTTGTGTTTGCATTTTTATTACATTTTAATATTCTAAACAGCTGTCTTATGTTGATTCTGCATATGAATTCCTGATCATATTAGATAGTTTTTTAAAAGCTAGATGAAGGAGTCTGATTTCATTAATTTGTTCTATAAATATTTTAAAGTATGTCTTGTAAATTTTTATCATCTTGGTCATTTTATTAAAAATTAATCTTCTATCTTTAAATATAACCATTATAGTAGAAAGCGATATAGCATTTTTGTTAATATATCTTACCCTAATGGGGAAGAATAGTATCAGACCCCGTACACATTGGGAGTAACTTTATTTTGTCAGTTTTTGCCAGGTTCCAACAAAAATGGGAAACATTTCTACCTCTGCCCATATCTCCATGTTTCTTGACATGCTTGAATGTTCCCACAGAAAAGCTGGGGCTAAAATAGCTTCATAGTTTCAAAGACTTTGCACTCAGTTCTCTACTCCCCAGTTGTTTCCCAGTTTATAGAAATCACTAAGTCTTTCACCTTGCTGGAAGGAATGTGAATTCTCCAGGCATACTGTGGTAGCTTCAAAGGTTGCTATAGCAATGGCTCTTTCTCACTATTAGACTATCCTGGCAAGAAATGGACTGCCACAAAAAATATGTTCATTCCCTTCTCTTTGCTTTTCATAACATTTGGGAATAAAATACAAGGGGTGAGTTAGAAGTTAGACAATCATTATATGGTGAGGTGAGTAGGAAGGGATGAGCAGAGCTCAACTTCTCTTCGAAGAAATGTTTAATGTTTCTCTGAGGAGAGGACAAGCCCTAAAGATAGATGAAAAAATGTCTAATCTTTACCCTTCATGTATAGATTCTCTTTTAAGGCCCAGCCCTGCTACCATCTGTGTGGCGTCCTGCTGCTCAGCTGTAGGTACTACTTGATCCTGATGAAGGCATGAACCTTGTATCGTAAATTATAAATATCTCTGTTTTCTGTGGCTATTGATACCAATCAGAATTACAATTCACATTGCCTATGTTTAGGTCCCTGTCCACCAGTATTCTTGCATGAGGGTATCTGGGAAAGTGCAGAAACAATACATTTCAGGCAACTATTTATTCGTGAAGGCATACACCTGAGTATACTCACTAGAAATCTGATTAAGAATTTTGCTCATTTAATAGTTCATTAGAATCAATGTCCTGTGACCTGCACATTCAAGCAATACTAACCCACACAGTTTGAATTTCACATGCAAGAAGCTTCATATTAACAATCTAGGGTTCAACATTTATTTGTCAAACTCTGCAGAGCAAATAATACAAGGCAATTGTAAACTCCTACGCTACTTCTAGACTACATCCCTCTGTCAGAGACGGATGTAAATGAAGCACTTCGAAAGTGCAAATGAAGCCAGGATTTAAATATCCTGCACTTAATTTGCATAATCACATAATGGCGCTCTTTCGAAAAAACGCTATTTCAAAATTGAAACCGCAGTCTAGACGCGGTTCTTTCGAAAACGGGATGCTTTTTCGAAAGATCCTGTAAATCAAAATGAGGTTTACAGGATCTTTTGAAAAAGTGCCCCATTTTTGAAAGAACCACATCTAGACTGCAGTTTCAATTTTGAAATAGTGCTTTTTCGAAAGCGCGCCATTATGTGATTATGCAAATTAAGCACAGGATATTTAATTCCTGTCTTCATTTCCACTGTGCCAACAGAGGGATGTAGTCTAGATGTAGCCTTAGTGGACAAAGAAGGAAAAGAGGCTGAAGTTTGTTGAATATAAAATATTTTCTTTGGATTATTCACTTAGCCCCAACTTTAAGGTCTTTGGGTCTCTTTGTTTTCATATGAATCCACTTTAATCTCCCTAGCAAAGTTCTGGTGTTATATACATAAGTTATATTTGGAATAATATATGGAAAGATGTGTCCAGGGATAGAATACATTACAGGATCAGAACTCAACTGCAAAGCAATAATAAAAATTAGTTAAAGTTGAAATAAAATATTTTGCATCCCATTATTTCAGGCACTATGAATGGTCCCACTGAAGTAAATTAGGCAACTCGTAGTGCATAAAAAAGTATAAATGGAGGTCTGGAAGAGATCTTGAAAGGTCATTAACCATAGCCCTGAACTAAGGCAGGACCAAGTACATCCAGACTATCTCAGACACATGTTTGTCTAGCTTGCTCTTAATAACCATCCAATAAAGGATATTCCACAATCTCATTGGGAGGTCTGTCCTAGTCCATAACTGTATTTATAATTGGAAAAATATTCCTAATATCTAACCTAAATCTTGCTTGTTGCAGATTAAGCTGATGACTTCTTGTCCTACCTTTTACTAGACATGGAACACAATTGATCACCATCCTCTTTGTTAGAGCTCTTCACATATTTAAAGAATTGTTATCAAGTTCCCCTCTCTGCCCCAAGTCATTTTTTCTCAAGACCAGTTTTTTAAACTTTTCCTCATAAGTCAGGTTTTCAAAAACTTTCATCATTTTTGTTGCTCTTCTCTGGAGTTTCTCCAGTTTATCCACTTCTTATCCAAAAAACTCAGAACTGGATGCACCACTCCAGCTGAAGTCCCACCAGTGCTGAGCAAAGTGGGACAATTAATTCCTATGTTTTATATATGACAGTCCATCCCTTAATGATTTTAGCTTTTTTTCAAAACTGTATCGCACAGTTGACTCCCACGTACTTTGGGATCCCTATAATCCCTGATCTTTTTCTACAGTACTGCTACCTACCCAGTTTTTCCCATTTTGTAGCAGGGTATTTTACTTTTTTTCTCTTTCTCAATACAGTACTACACATTTACCTATACTGAATTTCATCTGATTGGTTACAGGCCAATTCTCCAATTTGTCAAGATCATCTTGAATTCTATTTGGATATGTCTAGACTTTACATGTCACCAGAGGCATGTAAATTAGACTACCCGACATAGTCAACGAAGCCGGGATTTTAATATCCATGGCTTCATTAAAATAAAAATGGCCATCTCTCTGTGCTGGCTCAGCTGATCGTCGGCACAGCATGTGAGTCAAGACATGGATCGGTCGACAAGGGAAGCCTTTGTTGACCGCTCCCTTATGCCTCATGAAATGAGGTTTACAGGAGCGGTCGACAAAGGCTTCCCTTGTCGACCGATCCGCATCTTGACTGCCGTGCTGTGCCGATGATCAGCTGAACCGGCACAGCACGGCAGCCATTTTTATTTTAATGAAGCCGTGGATATTTAAATCCCGGCTGCATTGACTATGTTGGGTAGTCTAATTTACATGCCTCTGGCAACAGAGGCATGTAGTCTAGACATACCCTTCCTGTCCTCCAAAGTACCTGCAACCCCTTCCAACTCAGTCTCATCCACAAATTTTATAAACATATGCTCTCCTCATTATTCAAGTCATTAATGAAAATATTGAATAGTACTGGGCCCAGCAAAGAGTCATGTGGGACCCCACCAGATTTGTCCCCCATGTATGACAGAGAACCACTGATTAATCTTTGAGTACATTCTTTCAGCCAATTGTGCACCCCCTACATAGTAATTTCATCTCTGTCAAAAACTTTACTAAAATCAAGATATATCACATATACAGCATCCCTCTAGCTATGAGGCCAGTAATCCCATCAATAGGATGTGGTAAAAGAACATTCAGACAAGTGAGTGGGGGATTGAGTTAACGGACTATTGCTAAAGTCAGTAGGGGGAAATGTTATACAGTATGTGTTATTCATATAGATAGATTGCTGTTGTGTTCCCTTTTCCCTAATAAAGCTTTACTACTTCATATATAGTCTCAGTGCTTGTGAGAAGGGAAGTAATGGCTGTAAAGGTAATTTAGGGAAGGTGCACTTAGTTTTCCTGGTTTATTTATTTGTCAAGAAAGATCATCATATGAACATGGCCCTTGCCATTGCCAACATCACCAGGCAGAAGAGTAACAGTTATATCCTGTTGGTGAGGAGACCGTAGGCTCAGAGTAATTTTTAGACTCAGAATCCCCACATATTTCCTACTGTATGAACAAAATGCTTTAAATTTCACAACTAACCCAAAGTCCCTCCTGGTGCGTCTACACTGCACCGTTATTTCGAGATAGCTAGCATTATTTCAAAATAACTATGCGAGCATCTACACAGCCATTCACTAGTTAGAAATAATTTCTAAATAACGGATGGCTTATTCTGAAATCTGTAAACCTCATTCTATGAGGAATAACGCCTGTGCCGAAATAGCTATTTCAAAATAATGCGTGTGTAGATGCTCCACTCCTGCTATTTTGAAATAGCCCCTCACCAGGGCCATTTTAAGTTATTCTTTCCCAGTGCCTCCTAGGGCTCTAAATCAAGACAGCACATCTAATTAGGGAAGCCTGCCTCAGACTAATTTTGAGGCTTCCCTGCAGTGTAGACGTGCTATTTCAAAATAAACTATTTCAGAATAGCTTAGTTTGAAATAAGCGTGCAGTGTCGACGTGCCCTCAGACTAGTCAATGATGTCTGTTCTCACCGAGACCAATAGATTAAAATAAATATGAAATCTAGACCATGCTGTTTGGGCTTTGTGATGAGATGTACAAAGATTAGGGGAAAAATAAGGAAGTAAAACCACCGCATTATTAATAACCCTAAACTTACCAGGAAATTCTGCCTTGGCAAAAGATCGGACTTGGGAAATTTTAAACACTTTCTTTTTTGTTTTGGTGCAAGACAGTATACAAATTAAAAGCAGTCTTACAGTGAATATCTAGTTGCACTCATACTTATGGAAAGATGGTCTACATCATTGTGAATGCTTTTAAAAAACAGCAGGGCAGATGGATTGAAAAATTCTATGAACACGTATTAGATATTCAATAGTTACAAATGCTAGGCTCTGTATAGGATAAGTTGCTACTTTGTTTATATATTCTCATTAAAGAGGATTTAAAAGTAGATAAATTGGGAAAGCATCCCAGATAATGCCTCTGTACCTCTAATTTACACATCAATGCCACATTCCTTTTTCAGCTGTTTGGTTACCAGATTATCCACAGATCTACGGGTGTCAAGCACTGATAGTGTCATTATTGCCTGCTGACATGGCTCATTAATGTGTTTAAGTGCTCATTAACTTTGCAGTGAGCTATTGATTCTTATGGAAATTAAGGCACAAGGTAAAAAAAATGCAGAAATATCTACAGAAATTATCTGTGCTCTAAATGTACACTTAACTTTTATCACTAGTGCACTTTTATGGTGCTCATGGGAGAATTTTGGGATAACTGCACACATGTTAATGGTTAAAGTAATCAAAATGCATTTATCTCTATACATGAGAATTGTATTTGACCCTTATTTAAATATTTCTTGCTCCTATAATTATATTGCAGATTTAGGAGGTACATTTCCTCTTTGGATTAGAATTCTCTTATTGAATCAGGAAACCTGATTATGTGTATTCTTGACAGAACTACATTTGATCCTTCCATCATTTTCTAGGTTGTGAGCACTGTATCATTATTACTCTGTATTTCTAAACCTTGTAAAGAGCTCAAATGACATTTTTGTGTGTAAATCAAAATAAAGAAAATATGCTTTTCATAACCATAAGTATTCAATACACAAATCTTTCCATGCACCTAAGGGCTACATTTTTCATCTTGGTGCCAGTGTCACATACACAATTGATGCTTCTACTTTTTCTATGTGTGCAGTCATCAATTTACATGCACAGTTTTGCATTCATGATTCGGAGGCGGGTAAGGGTGCCTGAAAAATACAGCATATATACTTTCTACTTGGAATTCTTCTTCCTTACATAATAGAATCTGTCCCACTAATCTAGCTTGGTGTTTCTGTCACTGGGCCACTATGGTTTGTGGGTAGTCGTGGTTGCATTCATCTTTCATAGTCATAGAGCTCTCATGCCTTGAAAAAATCCCTATATCCAATAGAGATTGCTTTCACTTGTTCAATTTTCTACAAAACAGACACATGCAATAATCTGTGAAAATAAGGGGAAAAAATCAGAGGCACTGTAGAATGTCCAGGTTCACAATATGGAAATGTCTTCCTTTTGTGGAACCAGGTTTTTTAGATATACTTTCTCCTCATCGCCTTCACTGAGGTAGAACTGTGGGTTTGACACTGCAGTATCAGACCTAACAGTGGGCTCACATTGCATGACCCAGAATTCATTTCTACGAATTAAAAAATGAAGGCAATATCACCAAACAACAGGTAAAGGTTCTCTTGTTTGCTTCTACCAGGTGCCAATGGCAGCAATTAAGGCCAGGCTCAGTCTGTCTAGAGGTTCTTTACTAACAAAATAATAATAATAATACAAAAGGACAATAAAACAATAGTTTGAAAACCTCACTCAGAGCTGTTCTCCTACATGTGGCTCTGGGAAGTGTATATATTGCTTCCCTGTCACCTCTGCAGAAGGTACTTCCCCACTCACAGGCATTCATTGGCCTTTGAGAATGTGAAATCACAAGTTCCTTTTATTTGGGGAAAAGGGGAAAAAAAGCAAACAAAAGAAACATGATAAACATTTATTTACGGACAATAAGAAAAATCCTAATCCGTGTTAGGACTGTAGCCAGCCCTACAGTTTAAGTATTAATTATTCCATTTGTTGAGGGCCAGGTGTCCTAGTAACAAGTCACTGCCACCCACCTAACCTTCCTTCCCGCCGGGTCCATTTAGATTCAGAAAGTGTCTCTCCTTGTGCCTGCCAATTTCAGTCCAGAAAAATCCACACCACTAGGTTCCACTCCAAGGTATAACTATCTACTCCAGTTCCATGATGTCAGCTCTGTTACCACTGGTCTGATCAGGCTTCATGCAGCACCACGAGCTGTTCAGGCACTGTGAAGTCAATTCTGCGCTGCCATTGCTTGTCCAGTCAGACCTTGCTGAATCATTCCATTCGCATTCAGAATTCCCAGACAGGAAAAGAAAAACAAAACAGGATTGAGGTGCTGCTCCCTGGGAGTACACTTCTGGTTACAATCCTCTACTCTCTCTCCAGTTAAGTGTGAATCCAGTTTGCAAATCAATGTCTTCCTTTCATCCCATTGGTATATCATGCCTTTCTATGAGTACAGTCACAGTAGCAATCTATTGTTTATACAAGCAGAACTTAGGCAAATGCCAACTAAAACAATAAAACATAGTAGAGGGAAATATGGGTAAGCAACCGCGTAAATTTAAATGAGACCAGCTAGAATCCTCATTTCTCCTCTAAGGTGCATCTATACAGCACCCTAAACTTGAAATAAGATACACAATTTGAGCTATGCAAATTGTGTATCTTATTTCGAATCTATTTAGAAATAGCTTATTTTAAAATTTGGCGCATCTACACAGTGCCAAATTTCAAAATAACTTGCTATTTTAAGCCATTCCTTATCCCTCATGCAATGAGGTTTATCAGGATGGCAAAAGAACATGCCCGTTATTTTGAAAAATATTTTGAAATAACGGGCGGCTTGTGTAGATACAGGGTAGCTATTTTGGGATACCTCTGGTATCCCAAAATAGCCATGCAGTGTAGATGTACCCCTAGAGATAGAACTGACTCTATGAGCTCTCTTGCTCTGGGACTTACATGGAGAAGACCTGAAATGTTTTGATTCCTCTTCAGATTTTTTCTCAACTAACCATATTTTTCACATATTTGCAAAGTTCAGCTGGAAATCTTCCAAGAATAGGCCCTCTCAGAGTGATGGGATATTTCTTGGCTTCTGTCAGGGTGGAAATTTAGTAATATCAGTCTTTCTTGAAGTATTTTAATACTGCCATTTCTAATCTTCACTGGCTGAGATCCTGAAAAAGAAAGGGAAATAAAAAAATAAAATAAATAAAAATAAAAAAATTAACTGTACTTTATCTTAGCCTAAAAAAAGTTTGATTAATATTGTGTCTAAACTAGCTTGTCTCCACTTAAAAGTATATATCAATATACATAGGAGCAGCATGGTTTATTTCTGGTTTGAGAATGTTGGCCAGAAGGTGGCAGCTATTTCAGCTTCAATGCGACTAACTTTCAGGGTTTTTTCTTTCTATGGAATTCTCCTCTGCTGCAGCCATAGGAAAAGAGCAGATATTGTTAGTCTGCCTTGAAAGTAATTTCAGTGTTTAAAAAATGTTTTCAACTTCTTTCCTCTTCTAACATTTATTGTTATTATTTTGGACCTACTTATGTGAAACATTCTCACTCATCAGGGCTTCAAACCACCATGGTGTGGAAGACAAAGAAAATTTTGATGCCACTACATTTTAAAGGTAACCAATAATTAGTTAATCAATGAAAAAGGTTTTTGAACAGCATTGCTCCAATTCAATTAATAAACCCCCCCCCCCTGCATAATACAGTTGGGTAAGTAATATTCATACAGAAAGATGTATTGACATGCTTTCACAAGGAATGCATTAATCACCAATGCAAGACAAATCTAGACTAATAATTTCAAACTGGAAAACACTGGTAGGAAGAAACCCAGGCATGTTTTACTCTGGTAGGTCTCTTTCAAGTACAGTTTTGCAATATCCTTCATTGGCATTGGGTAGCAGTACAACAAAGGAGCAGCCTGTGAATTTCCAGAAGAAAACGATTGTCTAGTAACCCCAAGTCTTAAGATGACCCTTCTTCTCCAGTGTAGTCCACATTAAATGTGTGTGTGTGTCTCTCTCTCTCTTCTTGAGTTAGATGGTAAAGAAAACATCTCCAGGCTTTCTTTGTTGCTTGTTTGGTGGCTTTTTTTCACTCTTTTAATGTGACTTTCTTTCAGATCCATTCCGCACAAAAAACAGGACAGGGCTTGCACATTTTATTAATTGATTCTGAGACAACGCACAGTTTCAGAGAGAAAAAAAGTTTCTGGACACTGACATTTACTTTCCCCTTTCAAAGGATACATTGACAGCAAGCTTGGATTCTGCTCACAAATAGCTGCCTGCATGCACAAATTAAAGACACATTGACTGAATGGATATTCTGATCTAATGAATACATTACAGGGAATGCGTTCCAGCACACTGGTTTGTGTTTTTTTTAACATTATTTGTATTGTTTCTGTAATACCGCAGTTCAAATATTTAAATGCAAAACAGCAAAAGAGATGAAATGGAGCAAAAGAGAATTTAAATGAGTCCCCTATTTAACCTCTGTTTGTTTCTCATTGTTTGTGCATCTGCAGTCGTCAAAGGCTATGCATGGATCTTCCTCACTCATCCAGTATACTTGACAGTTTTTTTATTTTTGTTTTCAAAACTTCAGCTCTTTCATCTATAGTATTCAAAGGCCAGATTCTGCTTTCACTGAGAGCATGGTAAAAGTGGTGTAACTCCATTCAAATTATAAGAGTTATTCCAGATTTACAGCAGTGCCAGTGAGATCAGAATCCTAGGAAAGGAGCCTGCATAGTGGTTAACATTTTCCAAGAGGCTTGTGTTTTGTTTTGTATTGTTAGATAGCAGCTGCTGGGTATTTGCCAGTTTAGAAAGTGGGGCTCCTTGTATGGGTGATAATATGGATTTTGGAGCTTGACTTTAAGGCATCAGTTTTTAAATACATGATGACCCAATCCCACTGTGTCAAAACACAAATCTCCTGGACAGAATTACACTTCTTAAGCATGAGAGAAAGCAAGGAATACCATCTGTGTATGGAGGCTTACTGCATCTCTCTAACACATGTACTTTCCTATGCACTCAGATTCAAGATGGGAGTCTTAGGGGTTTGCAGGCAGTTGTCCTTCCAAATAAGCTCAAAGGAATTTTCTCCCGGCCTTCTTTCACTGAGTCTTGAATTTTATTCAAAGTTCTTTATTGGATTTTCATAAAATCGAAGGCTGCATCTAGACTGGCGCACTTTTGCGCCAGAGCTATGCAAATGAGGCTCAGCGTTGGAATATCGCCGAGCCTCATTTGCATAGCTAGTGAACGGCCATTTTTGTGGAAGAGGCTCTTGCCTCTTGAAAATAATCGGCATAACGGCTTTGCACAAAAGGGTTTTTCTTGCGCAAGAAGGGGCAGTGTAGACAGCCCCATCTTGTGCAAGAGCCTCTTCCGCGAAAATGGCGGTTCATTAGCTATGCAAATGAGGCTCGGCAATATTCCAACGCTGAGCCTCATTTGCATAGCTCTGGCGCAAAAGCGCGCTAGTCTAGATATAGCCATAGAATCATAGAACAGTAGAACTGGAAGGGACCTCGAGAGATCATTGAGTCCAGTGCTCTGCCCTCATGGCAGGACCAAATACTGTCTAGACCATCCCTGATAGATGTCTATCTAACCTGCTCTTAAATATCTTCAGAGATGGAGATTCCATAACCTTCCTAGGCAACTTATTCCAGTGTTTAACCACCCTGACAGTTAGGAAGTTTTCCCTAATGTCCAAAATAAACCTCCCTTGCTGAAGTTTAAGCCCATTTTCCTCTTAACCTTGTTACTAGTCTCAGAGGAGTTGCCACATTAGTCGGTATCTGCAAAAACAATGAAGAATCCTATGGCACCTTAAAGGCTAGCAGATGTATTTGGGCATAAGCTTTTGTTGGCAAAAAACACTTTGTCAGATGCATGAACTGGACTCTTCATTGTTTTAACCTTGTAATTGTTATACAGCGGTATCAGCTCCCAGCCAAGCAGTCACGATGCCAGTCCCTTCATGACCCAGTATAGGTCTTATATGTCCACATTTTCAGTGTTGCTTATGGTTCTACCTAGACAATTTCCATTGAATCATATGGCTTATACCCCTCTCTGCCACCAAATCTCTTTGAAAATGAAGATGATGATCAGAGGCAAGTTCTCCTAGTGTACAGTTCTCATCCCTTCCTCAATTTTGCAGACACTATTATCTGTTGACCTCATTTTCAGGGATGCTCTAGGACTCTCTTCCTAATTCTTCACATTTCCCACCCTTCTGTGTCTCCATGAAGCATCACCCAAACTCGGTGGGTATATAAAGGCCCTTTTCTTTCCACACAAGCCTTAGTAGGTGATGTTGATTCTCCCCTCTATTTCATTGGTCCATAGTCCTGTGAAGGCCATTGTTAGGCCTAGTATAGTCTCTGTTAGGCAGAGCTTAAATCTTGCATTTTCTAAAGTTTTTGGGGTCACCTCAGAATAATGCCTTTGAGTCAGGAAAGAACCATGCCATATGAGAATTGCCTGTAGTAACATGCAAAACAAATCACTGACAGGATTTGCTATTGGGATCTTCAGATGCTCTTAGAAGTAGAGGACAAGGCAGTGGGTGTACTTCGGCTAGGGAAAATGGAGAGGGGGCATGATATCTTTTAGAAATGATTCTTACATATGGATGTTTATTTGAATCTGCAAACCTATGGTGGCCCCATCCAACCAGCCTAGTTCACTCAATATTCTCCTGCTCATCTAGGTCTGTGCAGGCTTTTTCCACCTGTCTTTCCATTCCTGAATACCCACTGAACAGATTTCCTACCCATTCCCTCCATTTCCTGAATTAGAGAAGGCTAGATGGGCTGTCCAATAAAGAGACCCATGGATCTGTTGGCTTTTTAATTACATTGGGACAAATACTGTAATACATATTGGGTTGAGTACTCAGTTTTTATTCATTCCTTACATGAGAAAACAACCACTGACTTCACTGCCAGATTTGAGTAAAGATAAGTAAGACCTGATTAAGAGCCTCAGGAATTGGCCTACTGACCTGACTTTAGAAAAAGTTTAGTTCAGCAACGAGGAAGTTCTTTTTATTCATCCATAGCAATGTACTTTACACAAGGAATCTAAATTATTATATACATGTTATGTTAGAAAAAAGATGTTAGATGCTTAGTTAATTATGGACCTGCTAATATATAGTCTTTGAAATATGCTTACATCCATCAACTACACTATGTAGCCTTTACCCCTCAAAGAATCACTGGATCTTCTAGGAAAAAATGTAAATAGAATTAAACTATCAAGAAGAATTGAAATAAAAGGGGAAAATATCCAATTTGGTACCTCAGAGAGTCTACATCTGGAGCTGTGAGAATAAATTGTTTTTAAAACAAAAGCTGGCAAACCTGTTCTGAAGCAGTGATCGAAAGCTTTTTAACTCAAGAAAAGGTTTCTTCTCTAGACTTGTAGTTTTCCAGCAGACATATAGCATTTCTGCAGATGCCTCAACACACATACATTTAAGAAAAAAATATTGTTTGGAACCTTTCTGATTGATAAATGATCTCATTGTGACATTATCCCTTATTAGAAAATTTCACACAGAGGGCATATCACCAAGGCAATTGCATTGTTAATAAGACTTCCACATCAGGCATCCCAAATATTCTTCCCTCAAGACATGACACTTACCATTTTTTGATGGTGAAACAGAGTAGCAGTGTCCAAAGCCTGAGCCAAAATCTCTAGAATTCCCATTATTTCAGGAAGAGCAACTGTTCTATATAAATACAATTCTGCCTAGGAAGGGCAAAAAGGCTCAACTAAGTTAAACATGCTACCATAAAATGGTTTCACTGGAAATAGCTATTACTCAATAAAGATAATAAATTACAAGGAATTATCAATTAGATAGTTGTTGTTGTTATTGTTATTGTAGCTTCTATATATCCCCTTAGCATATCACCATGGAATGGGATTGCATGTTGTGCTTCAGAATATTTGGAACAACTGAAAGCAATACAAGTGTTAAAAGTTACACATTTATCATACTTGAATCCGAATGTTCCAGAATGTGATTATAAATGGCATTCCCTCCTTAACCAACTTGACTCAGTTTCTCTATTTTTAGTAGCTTGTGTGGTCACAGAATACTTTAAAGTCAACTGTGCATTTGCTCTGGACATTCAAATGCCTTGTATTTCCTCAGAGCAGTGGATTAAGGTTCAAGAAGTGCACTTCATACATTAGCTATCAGTACCCTGCCAACATATTTCCTGCCTGATATTCCTGATGGGCAGCACACTTTTCCTGGTTGTTCTATGTGGCTTTAATAGCTCAAGTTAATGGAGAGTGAACATAGCCCAGGTCTGGATTTTAATACCAGGAGCAGCTGGTTCCTTTATCTTTTGTGCCTAAAGCAGCAGCACAGCAAATATTTTAATGGGATTGAGGTGAAGAAGCACTCTGCTGAGCAAGACAGAAAGAAGCAGTTTCATTTCTGAATAAGAGGAGAGCCCAATATAGGCCTTTGAATCCCTTGGCTCTAACATATAGACTGTGATTTAAGAATTTGAGGCATTTAATTAGACCAATGGGGATCTGGATGCTAGGGCTTGTAAACATTTTTGGATTTAAAAGTTCCAGTTGTTACCCAACTAGGTGTTATTCCATGAGGGAATATAACAATCTTCCTTTTGCACTCCATAATGAAGCCCTCAGAGATAATGGTACCATGAACTAAAAGATATAACAGAAGGTCTCTTTCCAATAAGCTGTTCAAATAGAGGCTTGTCTATAGTACAGGTTAAATTGGCACTGGTGTGATTGGTGTGGCAGACATCAATTTAGTGGGTCTAGTGAAGATACGATAAGTCAATGGGCTCTCTTGTCACTGTAATTAATCCATCTCAATGAGAAGTGGAAGCTATGTCGATGGGAAGCGTCTCCTGTCAACATAGTATGGTGTTGACACTCCACTAAGTCAAAATAAGTTATATCCACTTACATAGCTTAAGTAGTGTAACTTAAATAGATTTACATCACTGGTGTACACTATGCCCAAGAGAAGGCTCTTGCCAGTTCTCCTAGATTTCTCTCTTTATAGATCTGCTCCTTCTCATACTTGCTGTCCTGGTTCAAAGCTGCCTTTGCAGTCTTGGCTTTCTAAGGCCACTTGTTGTTTTGGAATGTCAGGTCAGGGAATGCCTCCTCCTTTAGGGCCAGGTGGGTTATTGTTTCTAAATCTTGCCAAATCAGGGGGACAGGCTTCAAGACATCACAAAGAGATGGCTATATGGTCACTGTTCCTGTCTCTTGAGTATATTAAAGTTTCTTGGGTCATCTCACCACCTCATTGGAAATGTCTTGTGTCTGTGGCATAAAGGGATAAGGTTTCCAAGTTATAGGCAAGGCAAAAACAGGGGAACAGATGACTGAAACATTATCCCTGTCCTTTGTTTTTCTAGATGATTTTGTTCTCCCTAGTTCTGCCTCTTACCCAGATGATTCCCAAACTATTTAGGCCATAATAACATGTCCAGACAACTCTTTTCCCTTGCTTTGAGGAAAAGCTGCATACATTTTTTGATATTTTAGAATGGAGGCAAGCGGTGAAAATAACTTTCCAAATTAGTAAAAGTATGCTGTGAGTCTTAGGTCTGAAACTCATGGCCTAGGGCTGCGTTTCTCAAACTGTGGGTCCCAACCCCCCGGGGGGGGGGGGGATCGTGAGCAACTTAGAGGGGGGTCGCGGTATCACAAAGTTTGAGAACGCCTGGCCTAGGGGTCATCTGTGGCCCAAGCAATTCCACAATCCACCCAGCATATGGCTGCTGGCATGAAAGTCCCTGCAGCCCTGGGGTGTGTGTGTGTCTGTATCCTTCTCCCAAGTCCAGGTCCTGCTTCACCCCCACCCTATCTCTTCCTGCCCCTGCTCTGCTCTCTCCCCCCAGTGCATCCTTTCCCACAAGCCCCCTTGCCTTATCAGGGGGCCTGGTGGACGGGTAGGATCCCTCCCGCACTCACCGCAGTGGCCAGTGCCACAGAGGAGTGGAGCAATGCAGCAGCTGCTCTGCTCCGTCACCATCTCCCAGGCCAGCCCGGTCGCTATGCTTCACCATGGCATCAGGAAGCAGAGCACCCCAGCCCCAGCACAGGCTGACTTGAGAGATGGCAGCAGAGTAGAGCAGGCTGCTGCATTGCTCTGCTCCCCAGCTGCTCTTGTAGTGAGTACAGAGGGCCTGACCTCGGCTGCCGGCTCCAGCCCACTCAGAGCCCTGTGGGCTAAGCTGAGTATGAGGGATCATCCCATCCATAAGACAGTTGGAGCCCCTCAATACTTGGGACCTGGGACAGCTGCACTGAGCCATCCTATGGATCGGACAGCTCTGGACACACCTTTCCCAGGCCACAGGAATGTGCTGGCAATGGCAGAGAGCTAGCAGTCAGAAGCCACTTTAGCCCCACTGAACTACTCATTGTGGCATTGAGGATCCCCTCACGGGAGGTTTAAATCACCCTACAGCAGCAGCAGGGCCAAAGGATGTGCAATCTGGGTGATGGGGCCAGGATACATGTGGAGGGGTGTGGAGACCCCTGTGCTCCCCCCTCAGAGCTCTGCCAGAGAGGAGTACCCTCTGGCCCAGTAGGAGTATTTGAGGACTGGTACTGGTAAATAGAGTTTGAGACCCCTGCTGTAAGCCTTGGCTATATCAGTTCCACTAGTGGCTGAAAGATCTGACTCCTAGTATCAGATGCTCAGAGAAACTCTAATTCTTTTTCTTGGCCTATAGTAGGGGCAGGGAACTTTTTTTCATGTGTGTTGGGGCTGCCAACACACAGAAAAATCAGTCAGGGGCCTCACATAAGTGAGGGGAAAAAAAAGAAAACCAAACCTCACTGATGTGGCCCGATGAGAAGGAGAAAGACATTCCCCTCACACATCAGAGTCTAGGGGGGACAGGCTAGAAGATTTTGTGTAATCCAGCCCCAAGGAGGGATGGTGAATGGGGATGGAGCACCAGCACCGCTGGGGGGGGCCAGGCAAGCCGGGGGCCGCATCCAATCCCCAGGCCTTAGGTTCCCCATGCCTGGACTATAACAATACCTGCAACTGCTGAAAGGACTGAGGGCATGAGGACTTTAGATCTACATGTGTCCTGCTGGATAAATATCTAGAAGTAGACTCTCCAGAGACAACGTTCCATTCCTCAGGGGGACATGCTGTAAGTATCACCTCAGTATGATTTCTCCCTAGGAAGCTGGGTTCTGTTCACTAGTTAAATGTTTCCCAAGGGCTAAAGATCTAGCGGTGCAATTGGCTAGCTAGGAAAAATAGGATCTGACTGAGTATGTGGTTGCACTGAAGAGACTGTGGCCTATCAGGGTGCCTGTTCGCCTATTTGCCTTGCTCACGGCTACTGCATCTCTCCATAGCTGACACTCATTTCTTTAAACCAACTTCCAATCCTTTCTATGCACACATTCCACAGTAAGCACAAGAAAGAGCAGGCTGCTTATCAGAAAGCTTTCTTAATACTGAGCGCCAAGTGAGAATGGAAGAATCTTTCACAGAAATTGGTAGAAGCCCCTTTGCAGGAGTTGCAAAGCAGCACCAACATTGCAAAGTAGCACCAACATCCTACACGATGATGGATTACTGCCTGTCAGGAACACTATCCCTGATGACAGCACTGTACACCTGATTACAGAGCTCTGCGACTTTGTCCTCACTCACAACTATTTCCAATTTGGGGACAATTTGTATCTTCAAGTCTGTGGCACAGCTATGGGCACCCGCATGGCCCCACAATATGCCAACATATTTATGGCTGACCTTGAATAACATTTCCTCAGCTCTTGCCTCCTGCACCCTTACTTTACTTATGCTACACTGATGACATTTTCATCATATGGACCCATAGGAAGGAGACACTGGAAGAATTCCACAGGGATTTCAACAACTTCCACCCCACCATTAACCTTAGCCTGGACTAGTCCACAGAAGAAATCCATTTCCTTGACACTACACTGCATTACATGACAGCCACATTTCCACCATCTTATAACAGAAACCTACCAGCTGTTACACTTACCTTCATGCCTCTAGCTTCCAGCAAAGACACACTTCCCAATCTATTGTTTACAGCCAGGCCCTATGATACAACCGGATTTGCACCAATCTCACAGACAGAGACAAACATCTACAAGATCTATATCAAGCATTCTTAAAACTAAAATATCCACCCGGAGAAGTGAAAAAACAGATTGACAGAGCCACACGATTACCCAGACATTAGCTTCTTCAAGACAGGCCTTACAAAGAAAACAACAGAACTTCACTCGTCATCACCTACAGCCCCCAATTTAAACAACTCCAGCGCATTGCCAACCATCTACAACCTATCCCTGAAAATGACCCTTCTCTCTCTCAGGCCTTGGGATACAGGTCAATCCTCGGCTACAGACAACCCCCTGACCTCAGACAAATTCTTTCCAGCAACCACACAACACATCTCCATCATACTGATCCAGGGACCCACCCCTGCAATCAGCCCGGGTGCCAACTCTGTCCATACAAGTGATGTCATCACAGGACCTAACCACATAAACCACCACATCAAAGGCTCATATAACTGCATATCCACAATGTGATCTATGCCATCAAGTGCCAGCAATGCCCCTCTTCCATGTATATTGGCCATACTGGACAATCTCTATGACAAAGGATTAATGGATGCAAATCAGATATTCGAAAAGGTAACACAGAAACCTGTTGGGGGACATTTTAACTTGCTCGGGTGCTCACGAATGGCTCTCAAAGTTTCCATATTATTACAAGCCAATTTCAAAAAGCAGCCTTGAAAGGGAATCTGCAGAACTTAATTTCATTTATAAGTTTGATGCCTACAATCGAGGTTTAAACAAAGACCTTAATTGGATTACCCGCTACATTCTACATCTTAATGACATAAAAAAAGCCAAACACCAGGTACTTAAGAGTACATAGACCCCACTCTATCAGCTTCATTTAGCATGTACACTCTAATTGACTAGTCTTTTCCCATTTTTTCTCCTTTCCTTTCCCTATCCATCCCCTCTCTTTCTCTGCTATTTGTTTGGAACCTGGGCCCCTTAAACTCCATTCCTCTGAAAAAGTGGGTTGTGCCCATGAAAGCTCATGATACCATCTACATTTTTTGTTAGTCTCGAAGGTGCTGCAGGACTAGGCATTGTTTTTAAAAGTTTTTTACAAAGTATTGAACACTTATTTAGACAGCATACTGTAGGGAGCAATTAAAAATGTCTAGGATGGCATAATCCCTCTTCTCTAATTTCACTGATTCTATGTGTAACTAGACATTGCAGTGAGGAGAAGCGTAAGAGATCAGTGATAATTGTGTGTAAATGGCCCAGCTGCCTCTCAAGCATCCCTTGCAGCCTGAGGTCACTATGGAGCAGCCTCGCCTCAGTTTCCCTCTGCTGCAGCAGAAGGCCACTTATGTTAAACTATCAAAGCAAATTTTTGCCTGGTTTGGCCACACCCTCCCATAAGGCTGGATGTGTTAAGATAACAAAATGATTCCCCCGCCCCCTCAAATTCTCAAGTTCCTCATCAAGTCCTGTCACACAGTCTTCCTCTGGGGGGAATCCACCAGACCTTCCCTGCCAGCTTCCTTTTCCCTGAAGACTCTGGGCTCTCTGTAGGGCATACTCGTTCGTAACACTCTTTATAGTTTCTTACTCCCCTTCTTTTGTGTTGTCACTCTCCCTGAATATTGCCCTTCCTGCTAATCTTTGCAGGGGAATCAGCTGCTGCCGCCTCAGCTGGTTCTGCTAATTAAAACCCACATCCCATTCCAGGTATGGTGGGCATGGATAATTGAATAGGTCAGACTCCAGCTCTTCCAGGGCAGGCCAGCCTGTTACACTGTTGGTGGCTGTTAGATGCACTTTACAGTCTCAGTGGAGTCACTTCATTCCTTGTCTGACATCCCTGTGTATTGCCATACATGTTGATCCAGCTAAGATTTAAAAGACCAGGTGCTGTTCCCAAACAGATGAGCAAACAAGAAGCCTTTTTTTTTGTTTGCTGCGTCAGAGGGAGCTGAGATAATCTTTTTGTAAACTTGAACTTGCTTCTACATTCATCAGACAGTATAATCTACTATATTGCAAGTCCAGTTTGCCATTGGACATATCATTATTTGTGGCAATTTCCTTGCTCAGCAGAAATAATATCCAACAGATTTGTGCATGATAACTGTATGTTGGTGCAGCCTTTGTTTTGCATTTAGTTGTAGACAAACAAATAAAAAAGAACATAACAGCTATATCTTTTTTTTAAACTTGAAAAGCCTTATCAATAAATGATATTGTTGCTATGAAAAGTCTGTAAAGTAAATGCATTTTCTGCTAGCAATACATTAAAATCTCACAAGGGCAAGGGAAATTGAAACTGTCTTTCTAATGGGTCATAAATCTTAGAAATGATTTGAATTCATGGATTAAATGTCAGCTTTGAAAGCCTTTGGTGATTTATTTCAGATCTTAGAAGAAAGAACATTTCCCCTGCAAATCAAATTATTGAATTTTCATATTCTGCATTAGCTATTTTCAGAATAATATTCATCAAAGAAATAACCTGCTGAGGGTTTTTTTTCCCTCTTAGAAAGTTTTTTTTGGCACACAAGCACAGCACTCCTAATTAACAGACTTTCTACAATCAAAAGTGTGAGTGGGTCATCGAGGTGAGCCTGGCATAAGGCGTCTATGCTGTTTGTGTGACAGAAAATAGCAGCAACAGTGTTTTCTGACACAGCATCTCATGTGGAATAAACAATTCCTGGCACTGCATCCCATGATTAAGCTGAAGGAAAGTGTTAAGGGGCTAGTTGGTGGGTAGAAAAAGAAATTCAGATAGTGGGTACAGCTTCCTTTTTACAGGCAAAATTAAAAGCAGCTGGATAATTTCAAAAGGAGAAAGGCCCTCTGCCCCTCCATGAAAGAAGTGCAGACAGAGGGCCCAATTTAGCTCCCAATGAAGTCAGTGACAAGGTTCCTGTTGACTTCGGCAGAAGTCGGATTAGTCTCAGAGGGAGTTCTGAGACCCTCCCCCCCCCCCAAGAAAAGCCTCTTGAGGCCAGAACTGATGAATGAAGGAGAGACAAAATTGTTTATGGAGTTAGCCTACAGATATGTTAAACTGTAGGTCTTTCTGCCTCTATGAGGTTCAGTAGTATATCTTTAATATCTTAGGGCATGTTTTCACACCAGCGTATTTCAGAATAACGGACATTATTCCGAAATAAAAAAGAGTACATCTACACTGCAAGCCATTATTTCAAAGTAATGGCGAGCTGGAGGACTTCTTACTCTGATTCCTGTAATCCTCATTTCATGAGGTGTAAGGGAAGTTGAAGGAAGAGTGTACTTCCTTGGACTTCCTGCTGTGTAGACAGCGCCAAAAGCTGAATTAAGCTATTTTGGCTTCAGCTACTCAGTTGATTGACTTCCTCAGAACTGACTTCCTCTCTTCTCCCACTGAGGAAAGCAGCCAAAGTGAAATGGCAGGATAACCCCAGTTACATAAAACCAAACTTCCACTAGAGGTAAAGAAGACTGAGTTCTCAAGTACTAGGAACCTTACTCCAGGAGATGAAGTTACCATTGTGTGCTGTTGATTGATAATCAGTATTCTGGTCTTAAAAATATCAATAGCTTGGCATATGTTGAAGATGAGGCCTATTCAGTGCCATGTGATTGGATAAAAAAAACCCAAGACCTTTAAACAAACTTGTGCTGAGTACTGAAAAGGAGACCATGGTTGTGGTATATGAGCTACAAGTGGTACTAGTGGGATCCCCCAATGGTCTGTCCTGGGACCAATCCTATTCAATTTATTTATAAATGATCTAGAGAAAGGGGTAAAAGTGAGGTGGCAAAATTTGCAGATAATACCAAACTGCTCAAGATAGTGAAGACCAAAGCAGACTGTGAGGAGCTTCAAAAAGATCTCACCAAACTAAGTGATTGGGCAACAAAATGGAAAATGAAATGTAATGTTGATAAATGTAAATGCACCTTGGAAAACATAATCCCAACTATACATACAATATGATGGGGACTAATTTAGCTACAGCTACTCCAGAGGGAGATCTTGAAGTCACTGTGGCTAGTTCTCTGAAAACATTCACTCAATGTGCAGCGGCAGTCAAAAAAGCAAATAG
>CM057846.1:175595541-175609739 GCA_030068395.1 Apalone spinifera | reverse complement strand
TAAAATCATGACTGGTGTGGAAAAACTGAATAAGGAAAAATTATTTACTTATTCGTACAATATAAGAACTAGGGGTCACCAAATGAAATTAATAGTCAGCAAGTTTAAAACAAACAAAAGGAAGTTTTCTTCTTTCAGCGCACCGTCAACCTGTGGAACTCCTTGCCAGAGGATGTAGTGAAGGCTAGGACTTTAACAGGGTTCAAAAAAGAGCTAGATAGATTCATGGAGGTTAGGTCCATCAATGGTTATTAGCCAGAGTGGGTGAACATTGTGTCCCTAACCTCTGTTTGTCTGGAAATGGGAGACAGAAGAGGGATCACATGAGGATTCCCTGTTGTGTTCCCTCCCTCTGGGGCATCTGGTATTGTCCACTATCAGCAGACAGGATAATGAGCTAGATGGACCTTTGGTCTGACCCAGTATGGCTGTTCTAGTATGTTCTTTTGTACATACTAGAACCAATTGGGAGCCCTAAATTGAGATGTATGGACGCTAAATTCAGGCCACAAGGAAGAAAATTTCTCTTTAGTGTATCTTACTCTGGTTTTGGTTCAACATCTAGAAGAAACTAGATAGGGGAAGACCAGGGTCTCAAGTCATGGATGTGAGGGGTATTACTTGATTAGGTAGTGAGACATTTTGGGTAAGAAATTGCCACAAAGGGTGGGACTCCATTGGAACTAGACTGCTGCCCTGAAGAACTGACAGGATTTGGGGAAATATTTAAAACGGCAGGTAAGGGAAAATGGAAAGGTGCCAAAAACCACACAGTTTGAAAAGAACGTACTATCGACAGCTCAACAAAAGCCCCAACTTTGTGTGGCATCAGTCAAAAACAAGCAAACAAGCATGCTAAATATAATGAATGAGATAGAAAATAATAATGAAAATATTATCATGCCATGAATAATGTGTTCAAGTCTGGTTAACCTCATCTCAGAAAAGATATTGGAACAGCAGGAGTTCAGAGATAGGGAATGAAAATGATTAAAGGTATGGAAAGATTTCTATATAAAAAGACAGAAAAGACTGGGACTATTTAATTAGGGATGAGATCAACAAGAGGGGACATGATAGAGATTACAGAATAATGACTAGTATGCAGAAAGTAAAGCAAGTGCCCCTACTTGCTCCAATCATCATACAAGAATAAGGAGAGATTCAACTAAACTGAAACACAACACATTTAAATCTAATAAAATGATGTTTTCCACATTGCATAATTAACCAGTGGTATTCACTGTCACAAGGTATCAATCAGACCAATGCTTTTTGAATCCTACTGTGCTCAGAGACAGTCACACTGGATGGGCCTTTTAAAAGAATAAGGAGATAGTCCTTCATACTTCAGGGCATGATCTAAATCTGGTTAACTAAGAGGGAGGGATTTTGGGTGTGGGAGGAAGAATGTGGTTGGCAGTTGGGGTTGGCACCCCACACCACCTCCTGCACCTCAACCACCAACCTGGTACTTCTTCCCACACCCAAACTGCCTTCCAGGAGGGTCTTGGGGCAAGAGGTTAGGGCATGGAAGTAGTTTCAGGTGCTGGATCTGGGGGCACTCAACACAAGTGGCTCCCTACAAGCAGGGACTTGTCCCTGCTGCTCCATGGCAAGGTACAGCTAGGTGGCTCTGCCCACTGTCCCTGTCTCACACTGAGTACTGGCTCCACAGCTCTAATTGGCCAGGAACGATTGTGGAGGCTGTGCACAATGCCATCAAGCTATGCCTCCACCAGGACAGATTGCTGTTTGTGGGGAGTCACCTGAGGTGAGCATCCCTTGGATCCAGAACCTCAAAAGCTTTCCCATGTTCCAAACCCCTCTCCTGAATCCCCCCCACCCCAAACTCCCTCCCAGAGACTTTGCCTTGCACCACCTCAATCCCTAACTCCATGTCTGCTCCTGCACTCTGAACCCCTCATGGCTGTTCTGCTGCCTTGAAGCAACTGAGACATACATGTTGCCCCTTCTGGGGAGCCATGTGCTTCTGATTTGGGAGTCTGCTGACTCCGTGCCAATCAGACTCTGAACCAGGCTCACTATGAAAATTAGAAATGCCAGTTTATAGAGTTTTCAGGTTGGTGCAGGGCCAGATAACACAGCTCCCACTGTGTTACCTGATGGGTTTGGGTAGAAACTTCCCCTCTCAGCAGGATTATTTAGTAATTGTCAACTGCATATTTCTTGCACCTTTCTCTGAAGCAGCTTCTACTGCTCACCCTCAGAAGCAGGATACAGAATGACAAAGGCAACTGGTCTGATTTTGTATAGCAATTCATGTGCAATGGAATTTAGAGCCTCTCGTCTCTAGGTTACAGCTTTGAAGCTTGCCTCAGCCAATGGTGCCTGGAACCATTATCTGATAGCTACTGCTTCTCAGTGCTCTGTGTGAATTGAGCTAGAGTTTTCAGACCACTTTCTAATAGACAGGTAGCTGCATGAAAATTAGCACATCTGTTAGCAGTCTGCAGGCAGCTTGAACGCGGAATGGGATAATGACTGTCCTAACCTTTTGTACCTCGTGGTGGTCCTTCTACAATTGGGTTGAAGCAAAGTGGCAGGAGTTTAGTCTCCAGAGCTTTCATTCTGACTAAAATCATAATGCTCAATTCACTTAAACTGCATCCAAAGAGGGAGGAAACATAGGATTAAAAATCAAGTGAAAAAATGTAGTATGACTAGTCATAATGGCTAAACCCTTTTTAGATCTTCTGCATAATCCAGTCCCACCACTGTTTAACTGTGCTTCTATTTGCTGTGTTCAGAGATAATAATAATAATAAAAAGGTCTTGTGGGCAGATGGAAATATTAGCAAGATAAACCAAGGTGACACACTTGGCCCAACATATCAGAGTTAGCTGCAGAGGAAAACTAAAAATTACCCAGGAATGCCTTTTGGAGAAATCATGGCAGTGCACTCAGAAGGGATTAATTTGCCACCACAAAAGCATGAAAGCAAAGGGCAGCACAAAAGGATGTAAAATAAAAGCAGATCAATTCCCCATGGTCAATTTTTTAAAAAATGGGTACATAAAAAGTGTCTGCAATATAAGAATAAGCAGCTGCAATTACATTGCATGTGCAAAAACCTGTATGGGTGCGAGCTATGGCTGTTTTTTCAAACATTCATATGACCAGTAAATAATTTGCACCAAAGTTTGTGAGTAGCAAATAAAAAAGAACACAAACATAGTTCAAGAAGACAACTGTTCAGAATTTGAATGAGTGTTGGCATACACTATTTTTCTGTATTTACCCAGCTCTGATAGTTATTGTTTAGTATGTAGGTGGTGCTATTATAGGAATGTATATCTGAACATAACACTTTCCACTAGATTTGTTTAGCTTCAAAAATACTTCAGACTGAAATGGAGCATGTTTAAAGCAGTTTTTCTATAAGTTCATATAAATAATTGAAGAGACAATCCATTTTTCCCTCAGGGAAAATGCCGTCTGGAAAACTAAATTAAATTATTATGGAAATAGAGGTCATCTAGAGATTAATATTTTGAAATATTGCTGGAACAGTCTTTATGGAGGGGGAAGTAATGTTATTAATGATCACAGAACCGTATGGCTGCCAGGAAAAACAAAACCCAAACCAAGAAACTCCATCTGGTTCTAGATGAGAAGAGAAGACCAAGATTTAGGTGAATGGTTCTTAAAATGGTGCCCTGGTTAGAAGAAATATTTTCAAGTGCAAAGAGAATATCATTATAATGATATGAATGTTACTTCAAGTTATTTTCGCAGGAACTAATGCTACCCTAAAGAGACTCTGACTTCTTAAACTGAGAAGAAAGGGCTGCAGTTTGCATGTCACTTTTTGAACGCACTAGAACTGATCCTGTTCTGAGGGAGCTAGGGATGTAAGCAACTAATTGGACAGATGACACACCAGTCAACTAGTCACTCCCCCGCCCTTTGCTGCCTTATCAGAAAGAGGCAGCAAAGGGAGGCGGGAAGCAGAAGGGGATGCTGGGGAGAGCTGGCTTAAAAGCTGGTTCCCCCCAGCTTGAGCTCTATGGGAGGAGGAAGGGGTGCAGCGGCGGCATTCCACATTTGAAATATACAAGAGTCCCCACTGGGGCTCTTGTACATTTCAAAGTGGAAGCACCACATGGAGCCTGGAGACAGTGGGGGACTTAGAGAGTCCTCTGCTGGCCCCAGGCTCCACGCAGTGTTTCAGTCTTTGAAATGCACAGTTCAAGGCTTTGTACAGTTCAAAGGTGGAATGCCGCATGGCACTTCTGCCTTTGAAATGTAGCAACAGCCCAGTGAGCTCTTGCTACACTTCAAAGCAGAAGTGCCCTTATCGACTAATCGAATAGTTGATGGAAATTCCATTGACTATTTAATTAGTTGATTAATCTAATTTTAACATCCCTAATGAGAGTATTGCTCTTTACCTCAGTAGAGTATCAGAGGGGTAGCCATGTTAGTCTGGATCTGCAAAAGTGACAAGGAGTCCTGTGGCACCTTATAGACTAACAGAGTATTGGAGCATAAGCTTTTGTGGGCAAAGACCCACTTCGTCAGATGCATGTAGTGGAAATTTCCAGAGGCAGGTATAAATATGCAGGCCAGAATAAGGCTAGAGATAACAAGGTTAATTCAGTCAGGGAGGGTGAGGCCCACTTCTAGCAGCTGATGTGGAGGTGTGAACACCAAGAGAGGAGAAACTGATTTTGTAGTTGGCTAGCCATTCACAGTCTTTGTTTAATCCTAAACTGATGGTGTCGAATTTGCAGTTGAACTGTAGCTCAGCAACAAGGAGTCCGATGGTACCTTAAAGACTAACAGATGTATTGGAGCATAAGCTTTCGTGGGCAAAGATGCCACAGGACTCCTTGTTGCTTTTGCAGATCCAGACTAACATGGCTACCCCTCTGATACTTGTAGCTCAGCAGTTTGTCTTTGAAGTCTGGTCTTGAAGACACCTGCACACACAGTAGCAGATTTAAAGGTAGCCATCCTGCAGCAAAAAAACTTCAAGACCAGACTTCAAAGAGAAACTGCTGAGCTACAGTTCATCTGCAAATTTGTCACCATCAGTTTAGGATTAAACAAAGATTGTGAATGGCTAGTCAACTACAAAAGCAGTTTCTCCTCTCTTGGTGTTCACACCTCCACATCAGCTGCTAGAAATGGGCCTCACCCTCCCTGACTGAATTAACCTCGTTATCTCTAGACTTATTTTGGCCTGCATATTTATACCTGCTTCTGGTAATTTCCACTACATGCATCTGACGAAGTGGGTCTTTGCCCACAAAAGCTTATGCTCCAATACATCTGTTAGTCTATAAGGTGCCACTAGATTCCTTGTCGCTACCTCAGTAGAGAGATTTTGGACCATACTCAATGTATTTTTTTTCACCTTCCCCATTGTTTGTATGAAAACCTAACGTTTACTAGATGATGCAGTAGAACTGATGTAGCTGCAGGAGGTACAGAAATACTTTGCGACTCTGGAGTGACATTCTTTTTGAGTTAGGGTAAAAGGTTATTTGTACTTGGCATTTATTCTGCCCATCCTCACATATCTGAGACCCTTTAATGAAAGTGGCACGAGTCTGTCATGTGAATCTACCAGAGCATTCGATTTAATCTAAACTGACTTCTCAAAGTAGTTTATTTGGTGTATTGATTCTGGAGGTGTTGTCAAATGTGGGCTTTAAGGAGAAAATGAAGACTTGGAGTCTGCTTCTTTACTCCATTACATTGATTTTTTTTTGAAACTGTGTTGAATTCACATTCTCAGCCCTTAATCTCTAGTTTTCTCCAGAGTATTATATGAATGATTGAAGCCTGAGTTAGGGTTCAGTGGGAGTAATAGAAGCATATTATAAGGATCATTCAAACTCCACATGTGTTTCTTTTTAACCGACTTTCTTCTGCCTGACTTACCTGACACTTCAGGTAAAATGTACCTGCAGAATTGCCCACAATCCTTGTGAAATGTCAACATTGGCAACATTAGGACATTGCTGTATTCCACAGTGTGGTGGGGCAGTTGCCCCACTATGGCAGGGAAAGGGTTAAAAGCAGGCTGGAGGGAGCCTGGGCAAACCTGGCCAATCAGAGGAAGTGAAAGGTCAGCCATTCAGGGTCAGGCTGGGCTATATAAAAGGTTGGAGGGTGGAGAGGAGCTCACTTTCATTCTGGTCAGGAAGGAAGGACAGGCTCTCAGAAAAGGAGGGTCACACCCAGCACAAAGCAGTGCTAGACAGAGTAGTATGGCAGTGAGTTCTCTGATTAACCACTGCCAGACTACATGCTGTGAGATACAGGCTGAGCGAATGTAAGCATTATGGGGAAGTAGCTCAGAAAGCACAAGCAATAGAGAGGAGAGAAGGTGGGCAGAACATGGCTGCCACCAGAGGGTACCTGAGTTGGGACCCAGATTAGTGGGTAGGCCGGGGTCCCCCCATCCCTTATACCACACCGGGCCATGGAAGAGTCTGGCCCAACCTATGTCTTTCCCCTTGAGGCAAAGGGCTAGACTTTGGGATGCAGTTGGCCACAGCAGCAAGTGTGTGGATTGAGGAATGCTGATACCTCCAGAAGTGGGGAGAATGGAGTGGTGGACACTCCCAGAGGACAGATTTGGAAAACAATCCAAACTGATCATCATTGCTAAGAAGCTTTGATATGATGGTGTGACAGGGTCAGGCCAGGGAGCTGCTGCAGAGAGGGGAAAAGGCAGCCCAAAAGGGAAAAACCCCTGTGAGAGAAGCAGAGAACTGCAGCCCAATTGGATGCAGCTGGGAGGGAGCTGGCTCAGGCTAATTGGGGCCAGCTGACTTCTCTGCTGTCTGTCTGAGGGCCTCTAAAAGCCTCAGCAGTTGGAGGCTAGAGAGGAGAGGGAGAGGACGAAAGGAAGGTGGTAGAGAGGAAGAAACCGGAGAGAACAATTTTGACCAGAATTAGGTAAAAGCAGCTAAGGAGGGAGCCTGTGGGCACCTGGCCTGGGCTCCCTACCATTGAGACCTGCTGCTAAACTCCTAACTCGGGGGCTAAGGGGAGGAAGCCTACCCAGTGGTGGCTTGGGGAAGAGGGGTCCTTGCCACAATGGATAAGGATACAAAGTTTGCTCATCCTATATTCACAGACACAAAAAATATCTTAAGTGTTTGGCTTAATCACACTCTCACAATTACGCTTATGTTGACTTTTGAGGTGATTGTGATATGGCATTTACCTTACACTGGCAAGGAAGTGGTTAATAGAGCCCCAGGTAAGCTGAGCAAGAAGCAGCCAATAGGAGAGGTGCTGCACAGAGCAGCCAGTCAGAGCCTTATAGGCCATTATAAGGAGTCCTGCAGGCAGAGCAGGTTGAGTTACTCCCTGGAGCTTAAGTAATGAACACCAATGGAATCTTGGACAAAGTAACAGCTGCTAGAGACCAGGAAAATCTGAGGAGCTGGTGGCTGAGACTAGGTAGTTGCAGGCCCTGAGGAAGGGCAAAGAAGTTGCTTGGGCTATGGAGAAATGGCCCATAGAGACAAAGCAGTGAGAAAAATTTGAGGCACAACAGAAAGCTGCTAGCCACAGGGTCCCCTCCAATTGCCACTGAGGAAGTGGCTGGACATCAGAACTGGAAAATAATTCCAACTTTGGAAGAAGGAAAACATAGATAGTGGTATGGCTGGAAGGCCAAGTCATGAAGAGGATGCCACAGGAGTGCAAAGACAATGACGGAAGAGGCCCCACCCGGAGAGGGCACACCAAGGGTGCAGCTACACTGCACCCTAGGTCGAAATGTGATACGCAATTTGCATATCTTATTTCAATTTTATTTCAAAACAGCTGATTTTGAAATTTGGCACTGTCTACACAACACAACTCAAAATAAATCACTATTAAAAAATATCCCTTACTCCTCATGGAATGAGTTTTACAGAGACATTGGAATAGTGATCCTGTTATATTTCAAATTAACGGACACACTCAAATGACGTGGCATAGCTATTTCTGGATACTCCAAAATAGCGCTGCAGTGTAGATGTAGCCCACCTGACAGAGAAAATTCCCAAGACAGCCAAAAGCTCCAAAAACAGAATAATATCATTGATTAAACTGCAATTGATAGACGATTATATTTTCCCTTAATATTGCAGAGTTTTAGATTGTCTGAAAGATTACAGGCACTGAACGAGGACTATAAAAACAAACATGGATAAGAATAACAAGGTAAGACACACAAAAGCATGCCGGTAATCTCACAATGAGAAGGCACTAAAAGCATAATTATGTTAAGAGGAGCAAAGATGTTTCTAAGGCCATTCTAATTTAGAATTTGCATGTTCTTTGTCAATTCAGATCAGTATTGCTTCTGCTGCTGTGCACCCTGGGCATAGTATGGATGTGCCTAACTGTGCATTAATGTTAACAGAGGATTCAAAAGGCTGACTCCTGTTTTACCATTATTGGATGACCATTTCATTTAAAAGTCGCAATCAAAATTGGAGGGAGGTGGGGAGCAGAGTTGTTAAAAAAAAAAAGGAGTTGAATGAAATTGCTTGTTGTCAAGAAATGGAAAGTTTTAGGGTGATTTCCAGGTGATGGTCTTTTCAAACAACACACACTGATCCACAGTTTCTATAGTGTGATATTAGCAATGGCAGAAGCCATTTTATGGATTGTTCATCGGCAGCATATATACAATAGTCCAGGGGCCTTTTGGAGTAAAAAAAAAAAAACTTTGTTCATCAGAGGAATGTAAAGAGTCTGTTAATGTATCTCGCACAAAATGTTATAATACTCAAATCAGATCCCACTTTGAAAAATTGTGAATATTCAGATAAATAATGCAAGCAATGGAAGAAATGATTGAAGGGCTTCCACGCATAGAGGAACTTGTAAGAAGGAGGTGATTATTGATTTGTGATTATAGGCACATTCAGACTAAATGATTCCTATGAGTGTAGTCAGCTAGACGGATGTCTATCTTCCATCAGTTGCACCTGCAATTAAATGACTCTGCAATTAATGGGAGGCCAGTTTTCAAAATCATGACCTGAGAGGTCTAGCAAGGGGAAAACAACCAGTCTGAAGATTCATATGATTCTCCAGTGGTGATAATGGGGAGAGAAGATATTTTAACATTAGGAAGAGATTTGTTTCTGAATTCCAACAAAGATTTCCACTGTGCGTGGTTTTTCATGTAGCTAATAAGGCAGATAATGAAGTGTGTGCCACTGAAGCAGGTGTGATGTCACCAGACCGACAAAAATAAGACACACAAACACACAAACGGATAGTTAAAAATGGATTTGAGTACAGCTGATGTGCAGCAGATAAAAAGAAGCATCCGTATAGCATGTGGAGGCGGATCCTAAAATAAGTAGTCCAGCTACCTTGGACAGCTGCTCCAGTCAGATAAACAGCACAGTGAGAAAACCAGGAGTAGAAGTAGGCTGTGCTGCAGAATATGCAAAAAGATAAATTACATGATGAATGCATTGAGCTGGAAGCAGTGGGCTTTCCATTCTTGCATATTTCATTTCTAGCAGTTATGGATAGCTCCAAACTATGCATCAAAGTGGTGCTGAAACAAGTGGAAAGGGAATTGCAATTTGTTATTAAGAAAAAGAGATAGGGGACTGGAACAAATCCCCAAAATACAACCTGAAACTCTGGGACTGCTGTACTTTCTTAACTTTCAAGCCCGGGATTGCTCTTACAACGGTTTGCTCTAGTGACAAGCATCAGACCCCACCTGGTGCTGTGATCACTTAGACAACAACAAGAAGAGACACACCCAGCTAAGTTGATTGAATGCCCTATAAACCACTGATGAATTATACAGGGGGACACAACAGCAAATTTCCCCAACCCACAGCCTTGCATCCCAGAAATGTACCCTCTTACCCTCCTCAAGACCTTCTCATGAACAATGAAAGCTCATTAATTCGTTTGCTACTTTGTTGAAGGTAGTGGACATGTATCAGCCTTTGTAATCTGAGGAGATTCCCCTAGCACTTCAGAGAAGCTAACTAGTAAAGAGAAAACATTAAAATAAGTTTAACTACAGAAAGGCAGATTTTTTAAATGAAAATAAATGGAAGGCATACAGGCAAGATCATTACTTAAGAAAATAAATATACAGACTAAATTCTAAACTTTTAGCTGGAGCAAGATTTGAATCAAAGAGCACTTCTCTCCCCACTGAGGGTGTGTCTAGACTACAGGGATTTTTCAAAAATAGTGGCCTTTTTTCGAAAAATCTTTACCTGCATCTAGACTGCATCTAGAGATCTGTCGAGAAAAGGTATGTGTGGACATGGGGAAGGATTTGCTCCTTTTTTTTTTTTTTTTTTTTTTTAAATAAAGGCCTCCAGGAAAAAGCCCTGGTGGGCACTCCTTGCTAGATCTTTCACTTCTATTGTTCCTGCCTGTAGCTATCTTTTAAAGGCACAGGCACCCAGGAGTAGTATTGTGGCAGCAAGCCAGCTCCAAGCAGGACCCTGACTGCTTGGCTCTTCCTGGTAGGCCCATTACAGCCATGTCATAGGCACAAGCCCCCCGAGACTCTCCTGGCCCTTCCAGGGACACATCCCCGCACCAAGCCAGGCGCACCAAACGCCGGGCACCATCATGGTCTGACCCCGAGATCAAAACCCTCTTGGGGTCTGACTATACTTGCTCGCTATCTCGAGATAGGGATGCAAATGTAGTGTACCAAAATTGCTAATAGGTGTTAAATATTGCTAATAGGTGATTTAAATATCCCACGCTTTATTAGCATAATCGCGTCCGGCCGCCATTTTGAAATTGCATTATTGCAAAATAAAAACACTCCATGTAGCAGCCTTATTTCGAGAGAAAACCCTTCTTTCGAAATAACTGTTACTCCTCATACAATGAGGTTTTTTAACACCTGTGTGGGTGTGTCACCTTTTTCATTGCCACTTCAGAACTAGCAGTAGGTGACTCCCAGGCTCACAACACGTTTCAATAATTTATCAGAATCTCATCACTTTGTATACACTAACAATAAGTATATTTTGATAACAATGAGTTTGAGCAGATTTTGACCTTTCATACAATACCTTACACTGTAGTTTCCCATTAAACTGTGGGGTAGCGCGGCCACAGAGCTACCTATTTAGGCCTGTGCAGGCACTCTGTGAGGCTGTGCAGGTGGAGAAGCTATGGCATCTGTGGGTGGACCAACCTAGTCCTGACCTGCCATTTAGTCCATCCTCCAACTTGCTGCAGCTGGGACTACCTGTTCCCATCTTGGCTGACTCCTGCCAGGCTCAGGCTCAGGCTCAGCCCCAGCCCCAATCTTGCCCTGACCCCAGAGCTACCACGGTGAGGAGACATGCTGTACCTCCACCAGCCCAGGTTCTACTGTGAAGAGAGAGAGGTGGGGGCCTCCTCTCTCCTTGCACTATCAATGTAGCACCGTCCTTCACCTCATACCCCTCCAAAACCCTTGGCCCCCATCCCATATCCTGTACCCCCAATTGAAGCCCTTACACACTTACACCCCAATCCTGTGTCCAAGCGCTAAGCCTTTTATCTCCCACTTCCTCCCCAGAGTCTGAACCCCCAACCAGTATCCTCACAGCCTTGCACCCAAACCTCTGCCTCATGTCTAAGCTGCCTCCTGAACTACAAATCCCTAACTTCAATCCACCACATGAATTTTGTTATGTGACCAATAAAAATGGGAGTGTACTAATTAAATTCATGGATAACACAAAGTGAAAGGTATTACCAATGTGGAGGAGGACAGGAATACAAGAAAATCTGAAGGACCTTGAAAACTGAAGTGATAAAAATTGATCGCCCTTAGGGACCAACAATATGAACTTTTGTATAAGCTAGAGCCTTATTAGTTGGATGAGACAGAGGAAGAGAAAGACCTGGTATATCAGTCAATCACAGAATGATTATTTGCTGCCAATGTGATGTGGTTGTGAAAAAGGCTAATGCAATCCTAGGATGCATTAGGTGAGGTATTTCCAGGGGAGACAGGTATGTTGTACAAGGTACTGATGAGACCTCACTGGGAATGCCTCATGCACTTCTAGCCTCCCATGTTTATGAAAGATGAATTCAAACTGGAACAGGTTCAGAGGAAGGGCTGTGAGGATGATCAGAGTAGTGGAAAACCTACCATACAAAAGGAAACTTGAGGAGGTTGGTTTAAAGAGAGATTGTGATTGTTCTTTATAAATATATCAGAGGGATAAATATTAGGGAGGCAAAGGAGTTATTAAAGTTAACCATCAATGCTGACACAATAATAAATGGATATCAACTGGCCATCAACACGTTTAGGCTTGAAATTGGATGAAAGTTTCTAACTGTCAGAGAAATGGTTTGGGGACAGACTTGACAAGGGATTGATAAGTTTCTGAAGCTTGATACGTTTATGGAGGAGATCATATGCTGACATTGGTATGTGGCCCATCTGTAACTCTTTGTAGCAAATATCCCCAATGGCCAGAGATAGAGCAGTAAATAGGGATGATATTGTGTTACTACAGAGAATTCATTCCCAGATGTCTGGCTGGTGGGTCTTACCAACAGGCTCAGGGTCTAATCAATCACCATATCTGGAATTGGGAAGGAATTTCCCCATAGATCTGAATGGCAGAGTCTTTGGGGAGAGGGGTTCCCTTTTCTCTGAAGCATGGGCCACTTGCTGTTTTAAATTAGTATAAATGTTGGATTCTCTGTAACTTGCAGTGTTTAAATCATGATTTGAGGATTTTGGTAACTTAGCCAGAGGTTAAGGTTAAAGTTAGAGGAGAGGGAGGATGAGGCCCTGTGGTCTGTGATGTACAGGAGGTCTGACTAGATCACAATGGTCCCTTTTGGCCTTAAAGGCCCTTGAGATTCATGTTTATGGAATATAATGAACCCACCTCAGTGCTTCATAAAATTGAATTAAAGAACAAAGGGTCAAATTCTTCCCTTAGGAATACCCATGTAACATAATAAAAGTCACTGTTGTATTGGTGTAATCATGTGCAGGACTTGTCCATAGTTTTAAACATTTGATATCAAGCTACAGTAATCTGGGCTTCACATATTGGTAATTACAGTTTTCATTCAAAAAATTATACTGAACAGAAGACCAAAAAGCAGCTGCATTCCTTACATGTGAACACATGTGCCAAATAAGCTTTTGCCTCGAGGTCAGAAGAAATAGAATCTGTAGTGACCTAAAGGAGGAGGCTACCACTGCTGTCATCGGAAAATGACAGCATTCTTCTGTGACAAGGTTTAAGGCTAGGGTTTTCAAAGGAGCCTAAGGGAGTAAGGCATCCAAATCCCACTGAATGGCATTTGGGCACCTGGCCTGAGAGCATCAGGGACCACACATTCAAAGGTTTGAGGTATTCTTGTGAGCACAAATTTCCTTTTGCTTGTGTATTTACACATTTTATCTTCACAAATGCAAGTTTACATAGGCCAGGTAGGTAGGCACACATGGCTTTTTGTGAGTCGATTCATTGTACCTTATAAAGAAAAAAAAATCCCTCAAATATCCCACCTTCGTGCTAACAAAAACCCAGACTTTGCTCAGTTTAAAAATATTCTGTGTCAGTTCAATATTGCTGCATGTATTTAGCTGAATCTCTGATGTCCTATGGGGTCCTTCTATTCTCTTGTACTTCAGGAGCTTTTATCTTTTAGAAAGCATATCAGCTCTGGAAATAACTAAATTCTTTCACCTGGCAATGCCAACTTCCCTCCCCTGTTTTTTTTCCTTTCCCCTTTTGTTTAATTGAATTATATTTCTGACTCATGCTGAGTATGGTATATTATGACTCTCACATTTGTTAGCAATAAAAAGAGATGGGCCTCAGCCAAATCCTTCTATCAGAATAACCTTGAATTTTGGGAGGATTTGAAATTTCAATCTGAATATTTCACCTTGGATACACCTCTACTAATAATTCTTGATTGTCTTAGAAACCTGGAGTGAGTCTCCTTTAGGTTTAGAGTCTTTCTATAATTAAAAATAACCTTTCAAACTCTATAATTGAACTAGTTCTGAGGGTAGTCTCCCACAAAGTACATAAAATACTAAGTTTCAGAGAGGTAGCCATGTTAGTCTGTAGCTGCAAAAACAATGAAGAATCCTGTTGCACCTTAAAGACTAACAAAACATGTAGGCTATGTCTACACTCGCGGCTTCTTGCGCGAGTAATATGCAAATGAGGCT
>CM057846.1:175581120-175595441 GCA_030068395.1 Apalone spinifera | reverse complement strand
CACTTAGCCTCATTTGCATATTACTCACGCAAGAAGCCGCGAGTGTAGACATAGTCGTAGATGGTATCATGAGCTTGTGGATATCCAGCACTCTGGTCATCTGAAGAAGTGGGCTGTGCCCACGAAAGCTCATGATACCATCTACATGTTTTGTTAGTCTTTAAAGTGATACCAGACCATTTTTTGTTTTTTAAGTTTATCCTGTACAGACTAACTCGACTATCCCCTGAAGATTTTATGTAGCTTGGAGTTGGCTTACCTTAAACTGTGCTTGGTGCCATATTGTCAGACAGAGGCCAATGGGAGCAAATACTGTCTTCAGAGAGGAAGGACAATGGGAGCGACTGCAAGGAGTACTAGCACCAACCAGAGCTGCTCTCAGCATTTGATTTAGCAGGTCTTAACTAGACCCACTAAACTGAGTGCTAAAAGATCCATCTCAGTTGTGCAAGTGATGATGTGGCCTCAGATCTTGAATTGGACATATTATTCTATGGCAAGTCAATGTAGTCAGTAAAGACATTTCTGTTGTGCTTGGGTACATCTACACAGCAACATTATTTCTAAATAACGAGTGTTATTTCCAAATAACTTAATCTGTGTCTACATAGCAGGCAGTTATTTTGAAATAATGTCAACTGTTATTTCAAAATAATGTAGACACTCCCAATTTTGAAAAGCTATTTTGAAATAAGCTATACAATTGACATAGCTCAATTTGCATAGCTTATTTCAAGTTAAGCCTTGCTGTGTAGATACACCCCTTGTGTTGCTCTATTATGCATCTCCATAGCACCACAAGTATAAGAACAGAACACAAGAAAATTCAAGTAAATATTTTGAGTATAGCAATCCCTAATGAAATCAGCTATTCATAACACAGGGATCTTTATCAAAACCTATTTCTAGAATAATGTCTGCAAGAAATTAACCAGCTAGTAATCTCCAAATAGAAAGACAGGTGAGAATACATAAAGAAAATCCTTCTTGCCTATTGTATCCTGTTTTCATATTGCATCCATTTTCCCAATCCTTCACATGTTATTTTCAGGGCTGCCAAATCTTTAAAAATTAATGTGTTTAATTGTGAGACTAAACAAATTGCCATTAATCACAGTTTTAATTGTACCATTAAGCAATAATAGAGCATCAAATTTATTATAAATATTTTTGGATTTTTTTTCTAAATTTTCGAGTATATTGATTTAAATGAAAATGCAGAATAAAAAGTATAGATTGCTCTCTTTGTTTACAAATATTTGCACTGTAAAAAAGATGAACAAAAACAGTGCAATCTACATGTTGAGGCATGAAGAGGCATTTGAATGTTTAGCATATCTGACATATAAATGCCTTGCAACTCTGCCTACAACAGTGCCATGCAAAAACTTGTTCTCACTTTCAGGTGGCATGGTAAATGAGAAGTCGGTAGTATTCTCTGTTGAAAATGTAAACAACTTGTTTGTCTTAGCACTTGGCTGAACAATATGTTGGATTGAGTGAACTTGTAGGCTCTAAAGTTGTACGTTGTTTTGTTTTTGAGTATGGATATGTAAAAATAATTCTACATTGGTAAGTTGCACTTTAACAAAAAAAGATTGTACCTTGTAGTGGGGCGGAGTGGCCACTCACTGACCCAGAGGGGGAGGAACGCCTCCGTGAGCCCTTTTTGGCAGAGCCTGGCTCTGCCCCTCATCTGACTACAAGTCAGGAGGCGGGGCAAGGATTATAAAAGGCCTGACTAGGAGGTTAGTGGGGGCCCAGCCAGCAATGGAGACAGATGGCTACCTGGTGCTCCTGCACCTACCAGAGGCCATGGACTGGCTTGGATCCCCACACCTGCCAGAGGCTGGGGACTGGCCCGAACCCTCGCGCCTGTTAGGAACTGAAGAGTGGCCAGAATCAGCAGACCTGGCAGTGCTGACAGACCCCAACCACCCGGCAGACCTGTCAGAGACCCAGGTACCCATGAAGGGGGAGATGGAAGTGGGCCAGGGAGAGCTGGTCCCAGTTTAGCAGGGGCACAGCAGTGGTCAGTGTGTAGCAGCAGCTGCAGACTGCTCTACTTCTGTTAGGGCCCTGGGCTGGGACACAGTGAAGAGAGTGAGCCTGCATCCCCCCTGCCACTCCACACTTGGGGGGCAGTCTCCCCCTTTCCTGTCCTCGAGCAGTAGCCTGAATCTGCCAGATCCCCGCCTGAGAAAAGGGATCCAACTGGGTGCTTCAAAAAGGGCTTAAAACTGTTTGTTTGTCTCCTGCCCTGCCCTGAACTAGGGCCGGGCCTTCAGACTGCTTGTTTGCTTGTCACCCCGCCTGGAACCAGGGCTGGGCCTGAGAACTCTGAGTTTGTCTGCCGCCCCACCCTGACCCTGAACCCGGGCGTCGGACTTCCTGCAGAACTGGGCTGACAATTGGCCCTAGGCCCAGAACTAAAAGGGACTCTACGGACATCGGTAGAGGAGCTGCCCACTGATCCGGACACGGAGGAGCCCCTCCATGAGCCCCAACGGGCTACATACATGTATGAGGTGAATTCAAAAATACAGTTTGTTTTTATCTTTTACAGTACAAATGTGTGTAATAAAATAATAAACTAAACACTATACACTTTGTAGTCTACATTGTAATTGAAATCAGTATATTTGAATCTGTAGAAAATAATCCAAAATATTTCTATTGGTATTCTATTATTGTTTAACAGTATTATTAAAACTGTGATTAATCACCATTAGTTTTTAAAATTGTGTTAATATGTTTTCAGTTTGTTGCTTATTTTCTCTTCTAGCTTGTAAGGTGCTCAGAGGAGCAATTAGAGCTTCCTATATGTGCTCCCAGCTTTGAGCACATTTTGGATGCTATCACATTATACATATTAACTACTACAAATGAATGAATTCTGCTACAAATGAAGCTTGGCAAAAGCATGTAAACTTGCCCCTTAGAGACCAAGCCCTTTCTTCAGATTCATAAAGGAAAGGGAGCTAAGACTGAGGGAGAGTAATAGGCATAGAGTTATAACTGCCTAGCAAATGTTTTTTCTGCTAGAATACAGGATAATAGGAAAGTAAACTGAAGAAGCACCAGATGAGAGACCCCACGCACTGTAAATTGGTCCAGTGAATCACTGAGAGATTTAACGCAGAAGAGAAAAGGAGCAGGAGAGTGTAATATGGACAAAGATGATATCTTTGCTTGGCCCTTATGAGCATTGCTGTGCTGTAGAAAGGTAGAGGCATTTATAGCATTTCCACTTACCTCTGAAAGGTTTTTTTAACAAAAGATTTTGGTATGAATTTTTTAAATGGAACCTGGAACATTTTGCAGAGCCATATCTTCTGCCTCGCCTATGGTGCTTAATGTGATAATGTTGGGATGCTGGAAAGAGACTGTGAGCTCTTCTATAAGCAAGTCATATAGCTCACCTACAGGAATGGAAATTATTCTTGAAATGCATTCTGCAGCACAGTACAAATGGCTATGTGCGAATGAGTTAATCAGCTATCTTTGTTAAATGTTTTCCCATGTGTGGGAGGCCTTGGCAGTGAAGGCCCCTTTCTCTGATTTGCAGCTACTGTCATCATTGCTATATGTGATTGATATATCTGCCTTCACACATTTGCAGCCTGACACTGACACTAATAAACATCTTAAAAACACTGATAATAATTTTCGAAAGGACTCTCAAAACTGGAGGAGTTTTGGAGGCCGTTTTAAAGGTGTTACAGCTTTGACAACCTCACACTTATGTTGGCACGTGAGGACTTGAGGACAGGTTTATACTGGGTTAACTACAAAAAAGGGCCTAACCTATTAAGCCAATAACATAAACCTAAATGTTAGGAGGATCTAATTACAACATTCATGGAACAGGTTGAACCTCCCTGGTCTGGCACCCTCGTGATCTGACCCAGTCCTGAAGGTGGGAGTTTGCTGGACCAGAGGAGGTTGGTCCCTTTGCCGGACTCCCCTGTCCCTGGGACAATGGGCTCCAAGCTCCTTGGCCAGTCCCAGGGCTGCTGGAGCTCCAATGTCCCAAGGCTACCAGATCCCGCAGCCCTGGGGCACTGGGGCTCCGCTGCTCCAGGACTCTGCTGCTCCAGAGTGCCAGGGCTCCTCTGCTCCGGGCTGTCAGGGCTCTGCTGTCCCAGTAGTGCCAGGGCTCAGCTGCTCTGGAGCCATTGGAGCTTCATGGCCAGCCCTTGGGCTGCTGGCACTCGGCAGCCCTGAGGTTACCCCAGGGCACCAAGACTCCACTGCCTGGAGCTGGGGCTCTCTGGTCAGGGGCTCTCTGGTCTAACTATATCCATGGTGCTGCCAGGCCACAGATGATGTTGGACTAGACAGTCCCTGACCAGAGAGGTTCAACCTGTAGGTAGTTACACAGCTTCAGGTAGCTATGGACTGGGGCCAAAGGCTAGCCCTGTCATATGTTTATTGCCTTTAGTAGAATAATGTCAGGGATGGATTAAGTCCATGTCACAAACTGGGGATGCTTTGAGACCACACTTTTTTTTTTTTAACGGAAAACAATAGAAATTAGACTTGCCTTGAGTTTTCCCATCTGCATTTGGTTGGAAGATTGCAAATGTTCTTCATTTGATTCAGACCTCTACACAGTTGTCCTTGCATTTGTGATCTGTAGATTTGCATTACTCCTATGTGTTCGATAGCAAGCAATTTTTGAAGATTCTTTGTAAGTTTCAGCAAATGCAAAACATAATTGTCCACTTTGAATGTTTAGTTGTGGGAGCATACTAGCAGACATCTGAAAGGGGCTGTGATTTACATCTGGGTGCAGTTCTAAGTATTGACTTCAATTGATAAAGCTTGAAGGCCCATAGCTGAAAAATATTCTGCACTCATATTTGGGTCCAGAAGAGCTCAGATCTCATCAGGCACCAGAGCCAAGGGGCCAGATGTTCAAAAGAACTAGGGCTATGTCTAGACTACATCCTGCTGTCAGCAGAGGAATGTAAATGAGGCACTTAGAAAATGCAAATGAAGCGGGGATTTAGATATCCTGCTCTTCATTTGCATAATCATGTCATGGAACTCTTTTGAACAAGTGCTATTTTGAAAGTAAAACCGTGGTCTAGATGTGGTTCTTTCTAAAACGGCAGGCTTTATTGAAAGATCCTTGAAAAAGCCTGCCATTTTTGAAAGAACCATGTCTAGACCGCGGTTTTGCTTTCGAAATGGCGCTTGTTCGAAAGACCACCATGACACGATTATGCAAATGATGCACAGGATATTTAAATCTCTGCTTCATTTGCACTTTCGAAGTGCCTCATTTACATCCCTCTGCCGATAAAGGGATCTACTCTAGACGTAGCCTCAAAGCTTGAGTTTGCTGACCTTCTGGGTATGGTAGAATGTCATCTTTTTGTTCAGGATTTCCCCTAGGAGATTAATGTTAGGGTGAATTAAGCTCTTGTCTATCTTGGGAAACCTCACCGGCATTGGCAATATGTTATATTTATGCATATGCTCAGAGACAGAGTGCGGAATGTATTTATATACATCAGCAAATAAAATCTAGAGTACCATTTTAATATATTGGTAAATTTGAATTATTTTTTGAAAAAGTAACTTCTTGTGGACTGTACATGGATGACAATAAAGCTAACTAACAATCTATTTGTCAAACATTTGTGACTTAAATAAAGTGTTTCTATTCATAGCTTGTGCAACCTGCACAGTCGAGGATGTCAACCTACTGTTTTAAGAGCCTGCCACAAGGAATCTCTAAGAATATTAAATACCTTCAGTTCTGTTCCATCTTGATTAGAAAACTATCTCCTGAGTAATTACATAAATTAGGTCTCATTGTGTATGTTAAATTTCCATACATCATATCTAGATCCTGCTTCTTGGTCTGTGTGTGACACACAATTACCTGCTTAGCTTGTGTGAGTAAATTGCTATGTCTGCCTCTCCATCAACCATACATCTACTGGTTACTTTATTTCTGAGTGCAATTAAAGGAATTTGAATGAACAAATAAGACACATAATTATATGCACAGTTGCACGCACGTATTTCTAGAAATTGGGTCCATAATGACCAATGACAAAAATGGGCTGAGATTTTGATAAATGGCAGCCTAAAATTAGGCTGAAAACCAATATTTGGGTACCTTAAGTAGCCTGGTTTTCATAAACACTGAGCACCCATCTACTTCTATTAAATCGGCCCATTGTTTGTGCCTCTATGTGGAGTGTGTGTTCCTGGTTTTTTTTTTAAAGCTTTTAATTTAGTTTCTGCATTCCCTGACAAGACATGAAGGAGGGACTTGTTTGACCTTGACAACTGATGGTGCAAGAGAAGGCATTGCATTATTCCTTTGTCTATTTTTTTCTTCACACTAATGTAGATAAAAATGTGATCTGTCAGGGATATGTCATAACTGCTCAACACATTCCCTTTCAAACATGACTATCATGTATTTTCATAACACAGTGGTTCTACGTGGCATTAAAAGACTTTTATATTTTACAGCACTGGTCTCAAGAGAACAAATTGATTTTAAAAGTCACACAAACAAAATGGTTTTTTGGCTCTCTCAGTTCTCTGAAGACAAATTACAATGGTCTCTAAGCCAGAGCCTTCAAAGGGCAATAGGTGTGTGTGTGTGTGTGTGTGTGTGTGTGTGTGATAATCATCAGTGGTTCATTTGCATTTTACTTGCTGATAATAAAAACATGTAACACCTGTAAGGATCCAGTCATGGAAAGAATTGGTGGAGGGAAGGTGGCCCCACAGTTCCTATCTGCGGGGTGGTGATTCTGGTGGAGAGCTGGTGACCTTTTGGCAGTGGGTTGGGCGGTCAGTTGGAAAATGACAGTTGGAAAATGATTTTCAGGACTATTGGTAGATTCTCCTAGCTGTTGCAAGCATCTAGAGGAGTGAGTAGCATTCCCCTGATTAAGGGGGGAGCTGGTGGGTGGGTTTCCTTTATGTAAGGGGGAAGCTGGGATGAAGAGGATTGAGAGTTCACATTCCCTCTCAGTAGAAGCTATCTATGCACCAGCCTGGGGGTGGGCAGAGAAGCAGGGAGAGAGGCCAATGACTGGATTTGTGCTCAGTATGACTGAGCCCCAAGTAAGCTTAAGAACAGAATATACACATTTCTGTTTCCTAGCTCATTCTGTATGCATGGTGACCTCTCCTTTAAGGAGGAAGAATTTGAATTATTAAATGAGTACCTATTAACAGTCCCTATGGTGCAGTTTTTGGAACCTCTCTAATGTTCTGCAGAAATGCTCGGAGCTTTACAAGGAGCAAGACCCACACCAGCAGATAAAACAATATTTTTTTTCCAATGAATTATCTGTGCAATCAGCTTGAAACTTTCCTAGCTAGGAACTTTCCCAGTGCTAACATCTAGTCATCACAACTAAGTGAATACTAACAATATCAGACAGACAGCGTCTCAACAATGGGCACAGTTCTGCCTCATTAACAATTACAACGGGAGAAGCGATATGTGTCTAATTTTTACTGTTACAGTATTTTTTTAAACGTTTTACAGATCAAGAATATTTATTTTACTTTGAAAATTAATTGAGACTTTTATTCACCCTTTTTAATGTGGTTTTCCATGTTGCAATTTTCTGGAATAGAAATGAAAGTTTTAAAATAATGGAGACAATGGAGGAGGGTGGTGAACACAAGATTCCATTGTTTCATGTGTTTGGCATCATTCTCCTGGCTATACTAATGGACTCATACATATGCATAGGAAGGGCCCTGGATCCAGGACGTAGTGGTCAGACATCTTGTAGGCACAGTGAGCAAGGCAGTTCCCCCACACAGTGCAGCAATCAGCAACACCGCTCCTACAATTGTTATGGTATAAATATTACAATAGACAGCCTTTATATAAAACAAGATGAAAGTGGCAGTGCAACACCAGGAGTGACCGAATGGGTGACCGCTGTTTGGAGAACACATGAAGGCAATATGTAAAGGAGAGAGAGACTGTTTCAAGCAGTAGTTACGGCAGAGAACAGATCAGAAGTGCATCAAGGTAGATAGCATAGAGATGGATCACATAAAGGCTTAACCAGAACTCAGATAACGGGAATATGGAGGAATCCTGGAAGTGCTTTTGTTTGGGTTTTTTTTGCTATATATCATGCGAATAGATTTTTGTCCCTTGAGTGGAGCCCAGAAACTGTTAACCAGGGCTGGCCCTATCATGAGGCGAACTGAGGCGGCCGCCTCAGGTACCTGACTGTGGAGGGGGTGCCACTAGGACCCAGAGTGTAGAAAATTGTGTCTGCTGCTAGTGCATATGTAGGTAGCAGAGCAGTGCCATGAGAGGAGTAGAACAGGAAGAAGGCAGAATTGAGACCTTTCAAAGTTTTGGCCCAAGCGAGGAGGCATGAGGGCATAATTTGAGCTCCCTGCCTCAGGTGCCAAAATGTTGTGGGCCGGCCCTGCTGTTAACAGTAGCTGTCAGGGAAGCTCTAGATCTTTCTAAGAACTTTCTGCTCTGCTCTGAGGACAGAGAAGATTTTGGTAAATCTGTATTCCTAGAGGAAATGAAATACATGAAAATTCCTTTCCCACACAGGAGTATAAAAGGAACATGAAGGCATTGGGGATTACATCAGACTTCAAGTGTAAGAGCCAGTCTTGCAACTTTGGGCCCCTACGAGCTACTTTGATTAGAGATAGGCTGATGGTAGACTGTAAAGATGCAAAGATATAGGAGCATCTACTCAGAGACTGTGACTGGGCTTTGGAAAAAGCCATAATCATCTGCAAAGCAGAATAACATGCCTGAAAATGCAGATTTAGGCAAAGAAGGTACCAGGGACACTGGACAGAAGGTCTTAACACAGCAGGACAAGAAGGAAATGCACACATAAAAGCAACACACTGATAACACTCAATATAAGGAAAGGCAAAAAAAAAAAAATCTGTGGATGGAATGGGCCATCCCAAACAAATTTGTGGAAAATGTGGACCCAAACATGCTTGCAGACAGTGCCCACCATTTGGACAAAAGTACAGAGAGTGTCACAAATACCATCAATGCAGACAACAGAATGCCATGAATGCAATACAGGAATGGAGTGATTGCTCTAGTGAGAAGGCAGTGTATGTTAATGTCATACAGCAATGTCTGCCTGTAGACAAGAACTAGGTCATTACTTTTAATACAGTACTAATGGCTCACAAATCATATATGAAGTAAATACAGGTGCCTCCCACCAATATAATCCCAGAACAACTATGGTGAACTTTAAGATACAAACTTTTGCTTAGAGGAACAGGCAAAAGTCTTGATAGCTTACAGATCTGTGGTGTGCAAATGTGCACTCAGAGAAAGAAATGATTAAAACCACCTTTGTTGTTGTTATAGGAGATAAAATACCTGTATTGCGCCAGGAATCAAATCAACAGCTGGGACTGATATATAGCAACATGTCATGTTGAAATTTAGTAGAAGACTATACAGATGTGTTCAAAAGCTTGGGAAAACTGCATGTTATGAATAAAATGACTTTGAAGAAGTATGCACACCCTGTCATACATGCAGCCAGGAAGGTATCTGAGAGGTGGACTCTGGCAAGAACTGTCAAATCTCTTAGCCATGAAAGTAATAGAATGTGTGCACAGACTGATGATAGCACAAACTAAATCTGGATCTTTGTGCTTTTGTCTCAATCTCCTTAATATTATCAAAAGAAGGGAGCATTATTATGTACAGACAAAACAAGAAATCTGGGAGACAGTTGGTGCTAAATTCTGAATCAAAATGTATTTAGTTTTCTTTTGGCAAATTCCCTTGACTTCAGAGAGCTTACAGCTGTGTATTGTTAATATTCGTTAACAGATACGTCTTCAAATATCTACCTTTTAGAATTTGCTCTGCACCTGAAGTACTCCATTTGAACTATGCAATATTTGCTGAAGGTGTCAAGATGTAAATGGATAATATTCTCATCTAGGGCTTTACAGAACAAGAACACAATGCAAGATTGGCCACAGTTCTCAGGTGGCCAGGGATAAAGGATGACATTGAACAAAGAAGAGTGCCAATTTTTAAAGAAAGAACTCCTGTTTAGATAAATCCTGTCAGACAGAGGTGTCAAACCAGATCCCGCAAAAGTGCAAGTCATCTGCAGCATGGCAAGCCCAAAAGAGAAAAAAAAAAGACTTACAAAAGTTTATTGGTATTATGACATAGATAACTTCGCAGATAAAACAAAAAAAATATGACATAGCTATTACTCAATAGTGTGGAATAGAACTGATCTAGAGAGCATGCAAATTAATATAGTGAACTGAAACAAGTATTTACATGTGCTCCCATGCTATAATAGGCTGAATCTCATGCCCTACAAAGAGATCCAGAGATGCTTCAAAGGAAAATGAGACGCAGTGTAACTTCGAAAGAGAGGCTGCGACTGGACATCAGTAGCATATGCAACAAGAGCTTTCACAAACATAGAGTACAAATATGCACAGATTGAAAAGGAAACTCTGGGAGCTGTATGTGGCTGAGATGCTTTTCACAACTATGGTTTTGATTACAAAAAAATATGCCATAAACAATCATAAACTGTTGATAACCATTTCCATAAGGGATCTGAGGAAAACAATGCCTAGAATTCAGACTATTAATGCAGCTTCTAAAATATGACTTTACAATCAAATTCACTCCAGGAAATCATTTAATCATGGCATACATCCCACCTCTCTGAGGATGAATCTCTGAGAGCTGAGGATCTAGATCTTGATATCTAGATATAACTGTTCACATCAAGATGTAAAATATTTCATCTTACAAACTAAAAAGTGCTACTGTAAAGGATGAGGCTATGTCTAGACTACAGGCTTCTTTCAGAAGAACCTCTTTTCGGAAGAGATCTTCCAAAAAAACTTCTTCTGAAAGAGAGCATTGAAAAAGTGATCTGCTTTTTCGATAGTGTCCAGACTGAATGGACGCTATCTCGCATTTAAGCTGTGATTACTACGGATGGAGTGGACACCTGTGCTTTTTCCTCTTTCCTCTTCTTTCGAAATAACTCCCTCTTCCCCATCCACACATGCCTTTTTCCGAAAGAGCTCTTTGGAAAAAGGCTTCTTCCTCATAGAATGAGGATTACCAATGCTGGAAAAAACCCTCTACTCTTTCGATTTACTTTTGGAAGAACGTGATTGCAATGCAGACAACTCAGGTTTTGTTGGGAAAACGGCTGTTTTTCTGACAAAACTCTGTCGTGTAGACATACCCTGAGATGCTGCCATCAGTGATTCATCCTCAGTTCTGGACAGAAAGAGCAATTAATAATTAAACAGTATGTTCCCTTCAGGCATGAGATGTCTAAGTGGTGTGGTGTACAGTTCAATTAGCACACCCCACCAATTCTAGGTACACAAGTGCAGCAAAACTGCTTTATCCCAGGAGACTGTCTTGGTTATGACAATCTTGCAGCCTGCTGAGATGAAAGAGGGCCACTCATGCGGCCCACTCACTAGCCTTAACTGCCTATCATTGCTTTAGTAGGTCCTTATGCAATATTCTTCTGCACTAGTGTGAAAATGTGTTTCTGTCCTGCATTTTAGCATCTCTCCTTTTCCCGTTTTGGGTTTCTCATGAGCTGAGATTGCCAGTTAAGTTACAACTTAATAAAAGCACCCTTGGGATCTGACCAGTGCTGAACCACGGGAGGTCAATATTGTCTAGTAGCATTATCAACACTTCCAATGCTTACTGGGCTCTAAGGAGACATTTAAGGTAAATTAGAACTAAATAGCGGCACAGAACACTGAGAGCCAGGACTGATGTCTGTAAACTAACGTTATGGGACCGTGAGAAACTTGGCCACACCCAGGATAAGTGGACATCCAGCTAACTAAAAGCATGCTGGATCCTGGATATAAACTCACTGAGCTCAAGGTGGCTCCGGGGAGCTCAATAGGGCTATGTGAATGCAGAATTCTGCCCCCCTGGAGCACATTTAGCACTGATCTATAGCTTGTGGAGTCTCAAAGCAGCTATGCATTTGGCAAATTTACACTCCACTGTGGTGAAACTCTGTTTGAACAGAGAGTTGTCTAGGAGCATTGCTCAATCTAAATTATAGGGATGTTTCTTCAATGTAGTATTTCCAATTATTTAAATGGACTGTGTAGTTAATAACAATATACATATGTTTTGAACTTAGATTGTAACACTACACATGCGTTGTTAAAAAAAAAAACCTTGCTGCATGGATTCACTTTCCTTAAGAGGAGCCATGTGAGATTTTATGTGCGAGATCAGAGTTCAGGGTTCTATGATTCCCTTTCAGTAGCTGCATGCCTTTTCTTCTTAACTTTTTACTAATTTAATCAACTCTGTCACTCAGGGTGTGTCTAGACGACAGGGTTTTTTCGAAAAAACTGTATCTGCGTCTAGACTACCGCTGCATTCTGTCGGCAGTAAATAGAAAGAACGCAGCGGTTTTGTCGACGGCAGTAAACCTCGTTCTACAAGGAATAATGCCTTTTTTCAAAAAGTCATCTTTTGAAAAAAGGCGCTGTCCCATGAAAACAGGGCTTTTTCCAAAGAAAGCGTTTAGACTCTCTTTTGAAAAAGTGAGCCGCTTTTTTGAAAAATCTTGTTGTCTAGATGCTCTTTTTCGAAAGAGGCTTGCAATCTAGACGTAGCGAAAGGGAAAACCCAAGTCTGAACTTAGGTCTTGGCAGGTACATGTTACAGGGAGTACAGATTGTTAACTATTTTATTTGTAATTTTAAAATCTACATATGAATTCTGTAAATGCTTTGGAATTTCATTACATGTTTTTGTTTTGTACTTGTAAGAGGTTTGACACAATCCTTATGCTATGGGAGTGCTCTGTATCTTCAGTCTCTTTGGGACAGGGGAACCCTTTGATCTGTGTTTTGTACACTGCTTAACAGAATGGCAGTCCTGAGTCTTGATTGTGGTGTCTAGAATCTAAGATAATAGCAATAATAAGTACCAGGTAATAACAAAGGTGCCTGTTGTTGATCCTCCAGAATATATAGCATAGTTCTCTTGGAATATGCTGAAAAAAGCTTCTTATGTACTGTAACTGGCTTCTTCTGTTCAGCTATTTTCATTGACCCATAATGTCATAAAGAGAGTTTAGCCCAGTGTATTAGATATAGTACTGGCATGAGTCAAGAAATCTGTGCTAGGCCACTCCTTGGCTCTCACTTAATTGCTCTTTGCCTCAGTTTTCTCCTCTACAAAATGGGGATAACACTGCTTACTGAAAGGATTTTGAAATCTAAGAATGAAAAGTGTTATATATCCCCAATGACTGTAATTCGTACTCAAGTCATGGTAGTTTTCAGGGCACATCTATACAGCAGGTTTTAAGCCGAAATAAGATATAGATTGCATACCTTAAGTCTAAGTAGCTTATTTCAGCTTTTGGCGCTGTCTACATGTCAGGAAGTCCAAGGAAAAGCACTCTTCCTCTGACACTCAGTAAACAACTGTGATATAACTAGTGTGGGGAGTCCCATGCCTGGTGAGTTTCACCAGGGACCTAGACCTCGGAGGGTACCCTGAATTCTCCCAGCTGGAGCCACGTCGACTATAGCCCTTGAAGCCGAGAATCAGGGATGGGCCTCCCCACGGTAGAAGGGACCTAAGGATTCCAGGTGACTTTTACTGTTATATGCATTGCTCTGTAGCACTTGTTGATGTACACTCTGTAATAGCTGTATAACAACAATTCAGCAACATTAACTCTGCAGTGACTTAGTGAGACTAATAAACAAACTATCCCTAATTGACTCTGTGTTGAATCATAGAATCATAGAATATTAGGACTGGAAGGCACCTCGAGAGATCATCAAGTCCAGTCCCCTGCCCCCATGACAGGACCAAATACTGTCTAGACCATCCCTGATAGACATTTATCTAACCTACTCTTAAATATCTCCAGAGATGGGGATTCCACAACCTCCCTGGGCAATTTATTCCAGTTAATGTTTGACTACCCTGACAGTTAGGAACTTTTTCCTAATGTCCAACCTAAACTTCCCTTGCTGCAGTTTAAGCCCATTGCTTCTTGCTCTATCTTCAGAGGCCTGGAAGAACAAATTTTCTCCCTCCTCCTTATGACACCCTTTTAGATACCTGAAAACGACTATCATGTCCCCCCTCACTCTTCTCTTTTCTAAACTAAACAAACCCAATTCTTTCAGCCTTCCTTCATAGGTCATGTTCTCTAGACCTTCAATCATTCTTGTCGCTCTTCTCTGAACCCTCTCCAATTTCTCCACATCTTTCTTGAAATGGGGTGTCCAGAACTGGACACAAT
>CM057846.1:175567917-175578820 GCA_030068395.1 Apalone spinifera | reverse complement strand
TCAGCTTGTGGTCCACTATAACCCCTAGATCCCTTTCTGCCTTCCTAGACAGTCTCCGTACTCCTTCCTAGACAGTCGCTTCCCATTCTGTATGTGTACATTTGTCTTTATTAAACTTTATTATCCTGTTTACCTCAGACCATTTCTCCAATTTGTTTAGATCATTTTGAATTATGACCCTATCCTCCAGAGCAGTCGCAACTCTTCTCAGCTTGGTATCATCTGCAAACTTAATAAGCGTACTTTCTATGCCAATATCTAAATCGTTGATGAAGATATTGAACAGAGCCAGTCCCAAAACAGACCCCTGCGGAACCCCACTTCTTATACTTTTCCATCAGGATTGTGAACCATTAATAACTACTCTCTGCGTACAGTTATCCAGCCAGTTATGCACCCACCTTATAGTAGCCCCATCTAAGTTGTATTTACCTAGTTTATTGATAAGAATATCATGCGAGAGCGTATCAAACGCCTTACTAAAGTCTAGGTATACCACATCCACCGCTTCTCCCCTATCCACAAGACTCGTTGTCCTATCAAAGAAAGCTATCAGATTGGTTTGACATGATTTATTCTTTACACATCCATGCTGGCTGATCCCTATCACCTTACCACCTAGTGAATCCATAATCCTGTTCGTCATGGCCCCATGAGTTGACAGTAGTGTAGATGCGGACTATGTTATTTTGGAATTATGTGAGTTATTCTGAAATAACACTGCTGTGTAGACATACACACAGAGAGCTGGCCAGAAGTCAAGCCCTCATAAAGAAAATGTCTGGTTCAGATTCTCATAGGTATTTAGGTCTCTAACTCCCATTGATTAAAAATGTATTTGGAGCCAAGGAGAGAGAGAGAGAGTGTGTCTGTTTAGGGGTCCTGAAGCATCTACCCAAAGTGTAGGATTTCAGAGGTGTGAAAGTCAAGGGTAAGTGAAGCAGCAAATATCATACAATGATCCTGTTAATAACAAACAGAATCACATTTCTATGTTGATAATAAATTAAGTCTTATTTTACAGGCATTTCAGTTCTCTTTTAAAGATTTTACTGGCTTTTTTTTTTAAGTTTGGGATCAGTAACTGCAGAAGGTCATTGAATAATCAATATGCCATAAGCAGATCTCAGTACTGCAATTAACATGCTATTGTACTGAAGGCAATTTGTTCAGCTGTGCACTAGCTCCAGATAATCAACTCAGAGACAACGAGTGAGATTTACACAATGTTGCAATGACAGGAAAGTGAGTCAAAACACTGGGTTCTTTTCAATGCATTCTCTGTCAATCCATGTCAGATGAAAGGAAACAAGGATACATTTAACTGGGAGTTTGTTACTTTTGAGAGAGATTTACAGGGGAATTAAGAACCCAAAAAGGTGTGTTCAGAATCTTAACTTCTCCTCCCAACACATTGTATCAAGGTTTACATTTCTAACAATGCAAAAATTAAGCCCAACCTTTTTCAAACATGGATTTTTGCATTAGGCACTTAAACAAGTGACCTGCTTTTCAAAGGTGCTGAGCACTGACTTCAGTAAGGGCTTGCTGGTCTTCACTATTTCTAAAAAATAGGCCACTTAAGTAAGTATTTAAATATGGATTATGGAGGCCCCGCTCTAGGCTTTTGACATTTTGGGCTTTAATTTTAACACAACTCTTCTTAGCTGAAACTATATCACAAACATGTTCAACAATAAAATGTGCATCCTATGGGCTCATTCCACAAATTTTTGCACCATGCTTTGCAAAAATCCCAAAAGAAACTAGTGTAAATCCTGAAGTTAAGGTCCTGTCTACATGGGGACGTTAGTGTGCAATAAGCTAGGCTGTGAATTTAAAGCACACTAGCTACTCCTCACCAACCTCACTGGTGGCTCCTCTTTCTGCACACTCAAACTTTGTCTAGACAGAGGGCACAGTGTTTGATATATGTGACCTGTTAAGCAGTGAAAAGCAGCCGGCATCCACACTGCAGTGTGTAGCTGTATCTGGCAGTGAAAGTCTCTGGCAGGGAGAGGGCATGAGACACTACCCTGCTAAATGAGAGCACTGACATGAGAGGTACTGTCAAAGCATATAGAAAACCATAGGGCACATACCCTTCAGGCACGTTTTCACTCACCATGCTGGACATAGATGTTCTGGCATTCCATTTAGTGGGTCTAGTATAGACTCCTGAGGACAGTTCTGGCCTGTGTCTGTACTTGCAGTTGCGAGGAGTGAGGGAAGCTGATGGGAGTATTTGCTCCTGACAATCTCCTGCGGTGGGGACGGTGCCAAGCTTGGCTTAAGGTAAGACAATTCCAGCTAGCTATTTTATGAAGCTGGAGTTGCGTACCTCAAGCTGACCTTCCTAGTCTAGTGTAGACCTGGCCTTAGAATCTTAGGGGATGTGCTTAAACAATGCCTCATTGTTTACACTTCTATTTATACCCGTGCTAGCTAGGAGTGCTTTGTATGTGTTCTACCTGTGCCCTATGTCTAGCCAAGGTCTAAAGAGCGTCCTGATATGCATTAGCCTAATGCCCTTTGGAAGTGTATTAAGCTAAATTACTAGAGAGCACTTCATGCAGTAAATGTGTCCACCTGGGAAGTTAGAACAGAGTAGCTAGTGCATGCTGGCTGCTGTGGGCTATTTCCCCATGCAGAATAGCCCTAAGTTGTCACAAACAAAACAAAGAAACAAACAAAAAAGTGGCTTGTATTATTTTCTTTTACCGTATTGGGTGTCATACAAGATAAAGGTTTTGACAAATTCTTCCCCCCCCCCTTTCTTATTAAAAATCAATCAATCAGTCTCTAGTAATCTTTTTTAGATAGCTTTGCTACCAAAGCATGCCCATAGCCCTCTCACCAACATCCTGGCTAACAGCACCCTGCTCTGTTTCTCCGGGGGGAGGGGCGGGAGCAAGGAGGAGAGGACTTCCTGTGTTATAAAATCAGGGGCGTACTCCCAGAGTTGGAATTCTGTATAGTTCCTTTGGCTTCAAAGCCAACTGCAGTGGAACTGTGACTCTAGCATTTGATGTCAAATGTTTAAGATGTCTTATACTGAAAGCAAAGGGCCAGATCCATAGCCGGTGTAAGTCAGGGTAGCTCAATTGCAAGTCAATGGAGCTATGTTGTATTGCACCAGATGAGGCTCTGGCTCAAAATACTGATGCCAAAGAAAAAGACATTTCTCATTAGGCTTCCTCCACTTTTTTTTAAGAGGCGAACTAATAACTCCAGGAGTGAAATGGTACAGATTTACATTTAATTATGCTGCTTGTTTTAATGGCCAGTCCTTTTAAGGCCACCATATGGCTGTAACCTAAGAACCCCAGAACTGCTGGTAGAATCAGTCATTAGAACACAATCTGTCAGTGTAAAGCAGACTACTGGACCTTCGCCAGCATGACAGATCTTTTCCTATGTGCGTTTCTGGATTTACTTCCCACAAGACAGAATGCTCATTGCCTTTCCGGAGAGCGAGCCTTGTTTGATCTGCCTTTTTTTCCTGGTGTGTGTGTATAGGTTGTGCCTTGCCTCAAAGAGTCAGATGCTCTGCTGGTGTAAATCAGCGTAGCTTTGTGGAAGTCAATGGAGCAATGTTGATTTAAATCAGCTGATGCTCTCATCTGAAGCTGGTCATTTTTGATTCACTGTTTACAGTATGCAGAATGTGCCCACATATGGGTCTCATTATTAACTCATTTAATAAAAAAATGTTTACCAGTTCTGCACATATATTGGGGGAAGGATGCAAAGACTTTCTTCTCTAACCTCCTGCATCCTTGTGCAGAATTGAAGCAGTCAAGACTAATTACAGTCCTTCCACTCTCCTCAGTATGATGGCTAGTGCCCCTAGAGACAGCAGAAGGAGGCAAATTTGTGCTCCCTAATAGGGATGTCAATGTGTAGTCACGTACATGATTAACCAATAAGTCTAGGCTTATTGGTTAATCTTATCTACTACACTCCCCCCCTCCCCACCTCTCTATATCAGAGGCAGCAAGAGGGGGAGTGGAAGCCAGTGCTGCCTGCCTTCTGCCCCCAGCACTGCTGCCTCTGATAGAGAGACAGCAGCGGGGGCCAGGGGGGAGATGCAGAAGCTGGTACACATGGGGAACCTGCTTTTAAGCTGTCTCTCCTTGCATACCAGCTCTGCGGACCCACCTGTCACCCCTCCCCTCCACATGCTGTTACCTCTATCAGAGGCAATAGGGGTGGGGAGAAGGGGAGGCAGCCACAGAGCAGCCTCTGTCCATGGTGGGCCCAGGCCCACTGTGGATAGAGGCTGCTCTGTGGGATGCCAGAGCAGCCTCTGTCTGTGGGGAGCTCAGGCCCTCCATGGGCAGAGGCTGCTGCCACCCCATGCTGTTCCCTCTGATAAAGAGTCAGCAGTCTGAGGTAGCAGGGGAACTCCTGGGGAATGGGACCAGGAGCACACTGGCTACCAACCCTGCCCCGCCCCAGGGACTATTGAATAGTTGTGTAACCGATAATATTTTGTGCACTTACATGACTATTCAATTACACACTATCTAACATCCCTACTACCTATCCTTCTCCACATTGGCCAGTGACCAAGCTCAAAAGAGAACATATACTGCCCCCTAAAATTGTGGCACTGAATACTGGGAAGTATTGTGTCCCCATGAAGAATTTTTGTAACGTAAAGGCAAAAAAAATCCCCTGAGAACGGGAAATAGAATTTAACACACTTACTCCTTCCCATGTCACAGGGGAAGCCAGGCCTTTCCCGATATCAATAGCTGGTCTAATGTTGATTGCCAGACCTGCTGAAGTACTGAAATGGATGTCAGCCAAAGCAGACAGCCTATTGGAGTTTAGCAGGAAGGAGGAAGAGAGGTACTTGTGAAGCAGAAAGACAGCACTTCATAAATACTGAATTGTGCGATTATCTACATATGTGCTGGGATTCTGTTCACACACCTCTAATTTTGTTTAAATGAAGACATTTGGTACTTATCAGTATAAGTGTTTAGTTATCTGCCTTCTATTTTAACTCATACATGCTATTTGTATGCTAAAATTAGAGATGGTCCTGAATCTAAACTCTAGATCCACACACTGCTTCCCCCCCCCCCCCCTTCTGGTAGTAATTCAAAATTTAATTCTAAATTTTGCAGCTGATCTTTCCCTGTAACAGGCTGACCTGGATCTGAAAATCCCTGAATATATTTGAAATGGAATTTTTGGGTACACATTCTGTCCTTTCTTATCTAAAATATGAAAAAATAAAATAGTTTAGGTCTGTTGCTCTTCAATAAATCTGTTTCATTGCTTTCCATAGGGAAAGAAAAGTATGTTTCCCGTTGGCTATTTCACCACAGACTCAAACAGCAGGACATTTATACGATAGACAAAAGTTAAAGTTTTAAATCCAAGATATGCTCACACAAAACTTCTATTGAACTTTTGAATGAGGTTTAACTGTTAATTTGAACTAAGGGTTTATCTCGGAATCGTGCTTCTCTGCCGCGTGTAGATGCGGGCAGTTACTTCGGGCTAGTCAGTTTCCAAAATGGCAACCAGCTGGGAATATGCTAATCAAGCGCGGGATATTTAAATCCTGCGCTTCATTAGCAATTTTGGTCACCCTTATTAGCCTCCGTAGTTCGAACTAGGGGGTTAGTGTAGACATACCCTAAGGGACAAAGTTACCAATCAGCACGTTACTGCAAAAACTGGTCCGGAAACAAAGACAAGAAGAAATTTACCCCATTTTACAATATTGCTGTGTTAGGTGAATGATGGAGGGGATAGATCTTCCTTTGTTCTTCTGAAGCAATTGCTATTGCCCTTTGTTGGAGACAAGATTCCAGACTTGAGGGAACAACAGTTTAATCCAATATGATGTTTCCAAGTGCCACTTTTGGATGTTCCAAACACTTCTAACCCCGCTGTTGTGCCCTCTCCAGGCAAAGCAACCTGCATTCTCAACAGTTTTATTACAGAGTTGAGAATGAGCTTCACTAAAGCTGTTTACATTTGGTGAATTAAGCAACACTTATCTGTCACCCATATGTTTGTGATTGTGACTCTTAGGTAGTGGCTCAGTAGTAGGGCTTATGCTTCCTTCATCCTAGAAAAACTGACAGCACAGAATGAATTGTTATAGCCAACACAGAAGTAGCCTCACACTTTCCTTCCCAAGCATGCCTGTGCCAAGCAACTGTAATGGGCCCTACCATTGTAGTAAGTGATGGTAAATTAAAGTAAGTTAGTTAATGATCACCCGCTGCATTGTAAGAGTTCATGAAACTGAAACCCATTAAGCATCTACTGTACTTCTTAAAAAAACCAACTCCCTTGGTTTAACCACAGATTACCAAGAGTTACTAGATGAGGAGGCTGTTTGAAAGCCACCCTCCCAACATGCCTTGACAGAAACTAACTTATTTAACAACCACCTCTTTGAGCGATCCCATGGACAAAACATGGGAATAGTCATGGGTATAAAGATGGCTCCCTAGTAGGTCAACCTCTTCATGGGCCACTCTGAAGAAGCTTTTCTGGACAAATGCCCCATGAATGAGTAGTTCACCTCAGTTGTCTGCTTTAAAAACTAAGGAAAGGCAGTGTCCTTTATAGGTTTGTCTGTTAACAAAAACAATGCAGTAAAAGTGTTTATTGCTGACTTGAAGCTTGTACATTCTATTTAAGTACCAAACTTAAAGGGAGTCCCCACCCATGAATACATTTAAATCACACTTATGGTTAATGGGTTGAGATTTTTACTTCTTCTGAACTGAGCCTCTAGGGATTAAAATAAATATTGAGCTTGGGACAAAAATCACAAGAAAACTCCAACCAAGAATAAAATGATAACTATTATAAGTTTCCTGTATCTGCTTGCATTTTAAAGGGACTCTGAGGCTTGGTATACACAAGGACTTTGCATCAAATTTAGCTGCCTCTGGTCAATTTTCTAAGTGATGCCTCCACACCACCAAGTCTGTCGCATGGACCGTAAGGGCTGCGAAAGTCGATTTCTGTACTCCAGCTTTCCACAAGGCGTAATGCTCTTCCTGAACTTGCATGGTTGAATTTATGGTAGTGTAGACACAGCGTTGGGTGAAAGACAATTCTGTTGGCCTCCGGGAGCCCTCCTGCACTTCTCTGCTCTGGCCACAACTTGTGCCTCTACTGCTCTCCCAGTGAGCTCAAAAAGTCCCTGGGGAAATCACAATGGTATTTCCCACATGGCTAGTATTGTGAACCCAGTCCAAGGGAGCAGCACCCTGCACCATACGTGGAAATGATTCCAACAGGCACTGTGATGACTTCCAATACTTCTGCTCCCACGAGTGCCAATTCTCAGGTGCATAGAAGAGCAGCAGTGTGGAGCGTCCAGGAAGTCTTGGCCCTCATTGAGGCGTAGGAGATGAAGCCTTCCTCTCAGAGCTCAGAACCAGCAAAAGGAATGCTGAAATGTACAGCAAAATCACAAGCTGCCTGGCAACTAAAAAATATTGCATTGCAGCATAAGGCCCAGGTTTCTGGCCACATTTAGTCAGCATATGCTCCCAATCAGTATGATTTAGAGAAGACTGATCTCTCACATGGTAACCTGGAGGGAAGAGGAAAAGAACCTTTTGACACTCTCTCTGGGAGGCCACATATGTTAGACTGACTCTCTCCACCCCTGGCAGTGTCCCCAGGAGGCCGTGTGTCCCACCCCCCTCCCACCTGCAGTCTACTGCCCGGGCTGACCCCTTACCATGTCTTCCTGCCTCTGGACAGTGTGTAATGATGTTCCCCTGAAAATTCCAGGTACCTCCTGTAAAGTGCCTGCTTTAAAGCAAGCATTTGGCCTTGTGTGGATCATACCTCCATTGTCTTTACAGAGACGTTCAGTGCATGCTAAGAAATTACCGTTAAACTTCACTCAATGCACCTCCTGTAATATCTGCCATTGTAACTTTTCTTTGCAGCTGAGCAGCTGCCAGCTCAGTGTGAGCTCCCCTCTCCCAGCATCTACCCACCTGGTGCAGAGCCGCAGGTGAAAACGGACAAGGAAGGAGATGTTCCATGAACAGATGGACTGCATGCACTCCCTTTTGGCATAGATGGGGCCAAATGCTTGGACTGGATCTCTAAGCACCAGGAGAGACAAGCCACCTGGGAAGAGCAGGCCAGACAGGCTGAAACCATGTTTGCTTCCCTGACTACTGTGATGGAGTGCCATGCTGCGTGCATGGAGAGAGCCACTTCCCAGAACCCCATCCATCCTGATGATACCCCTGGTCCTTTCTCCTCCAGCCTGTGTCTCCCATTTCCAGAGTCCCTAGGGGCCACTGGGGCTCCAGGGATATGGGGGTTAGGAGGCAGGAGGCCTCCTGAGTCCTCCTTCCTGAGTCCTCCTTCCCCTTTCAGATTGCCACTTCATTCCTTCCCCTGCTATTTTCCCCAAATAAACTTCTACTCTTTGACCAATGGTCTCTTTATTGCTTCAATTGCAATAGCGTGGAGTGGGGGATTAAAGGCAAACACAGGGAATGCAGAGGCAACTTGTTGAAAGCCATCGGGAAGAGTCTCAAAACTGCCCTTGCATAAAACTGTCCTTCGAAGCTTCTCTGATTTGCACTGCTCCACACTGTGCTTTGCTTGTGGCGCTGGTGTCCAGCTGCTCAAAATCTCTGGCCAGGTGCTCTGCCTCAGTCCCCCACACTACCAGATAAGTTTTCCCCTTGTTCTCACACAGGTTGTGGAGCACACAACAGGCTGCCACCACAAAGCCTTCGCTGAGGTCCAAGCAGGTCAGGAGACTCCTAACTCCCCTCCCCTTTAAATGTCCAAATGCATATTCCATCGCCATTCTGCATTTGATCAGCCTGTTGTTCAGCTTCTCCTTGCTGGGGTCCAGGCTGTAGAGCTTCATGAGCCACAGGAGCAAGGGGTAGGCTGGGTTGACCAGGATCACAATGGGCATTTCCACCTCTCCAACTCTGATTGTCCAGTCGGGGAAAAAAGTTCTGGCATGCATCTTTTGAAAGAGGCAGGAGTTCCAAAAGAAGTGGATGTCAGTCACTTTTCCCAGCCATACTATGTTGATGTCAGTGAAACTGCTCTTGTGATCCAGGAGCACCTGCAACACCATGAAGGGGTGACTCTTCCAGATGATGTACTTTGTGGCATGGTGGTCTGGCGCCCGGATGGGGATTTGTGTTCCATCTACGGCCCCACTGCAGTTAGGGAAGCCCATCATGGCAAAGCCATGTAGTATGGTGTCCATGTATCCCAGAGTCACAACTCTCTTTACTAGAAGGGTATTGATGGCCTTGTCTACTTGTATGACAACAGCCCCCACTGTAGATTTCCCCACTCTGAATTAATTCCTGATTGGTAGCTGTCTGGCATGGCAAACTTCCATAGGACAATTGCCACATACTTCATGGTCAGAGTGGGTCTCATGTATCCTGGCACTTGAGTGCAGGGGAAAGGCATTCACACAGTTCCAGGAATGTGGCTGTCCACCTGCGGAAGTTCTGCAGCCACTGCTGATCAGCCTATCTGTGCAATACAATGCGGGCTCACCAATCTGAGCTTCTCTTGTGTTCGGAGGGCTGATTTGTGGGCGCTCTATCATGAGCCATGCCTTGCAGGAGCAATGGCTCCATGCCATAGTATCATAGAATACTAGGACTGGAAAGGACCTCGAGAGGTCATCGAGTCCAGTCCCCTGCCCCCATGGCAGGACCAAATACTGTCTAGACCATCCCTGATAGACATTTATCTAACCTACTCTTAAATATCTCTAGAGATGGGGATTCCACAACCTCCCTGGGCAATTTATTCCAGTGTTTGACTACCCTGACAGTTAGGAACTTTTTCCTAATGTCCAACCTAAACTTCCCTTGCTGCAGTTTAAGTCCATTGTTTCTTTTCTATCCTCAGAGGCCAGGAAGAACAAGTTTTCTCCCTCCTCCTTGTGACACCCTTTTAGATACCTGAAAATAGCTATCATGTCCCCTCTCAATCTTCTCTTTTCCAAACTAAACAAGCCCAATTCTTTCAGTCTTCCTTCATAGGTCATTCTTGTTGCTCTTCTCTGGACCTTCTCCATTTTCTTCACATCTTTCTTGAAATGTGGTGCTCAGAACTGGACACAATACTCCAACTGAGGCCTGATCAGCACAGAGTAGAGCGGAAGAATGACTTCTCGTGTCTTGCTCACAACATACCTGTTAATGCATCCTAGAATCATGTTTGCTTTTTTTGCAACAGCGTCACATTGTTGACGCATATTGAGTTTGTGATCCACTATAGCCCCTTGATCTCTTTCTGCCGTGCTCCTTCCTAGACAGTCACTTCCCATTCTGCATGTGTGAAACTGATTGTTCCTTCCAAGTGGAGCACCTTGCATTTGTCTTTATTAAACTTCATCCTGTTTACCTCAGACCATTTCTCCAATTTGTCCAGATCATTTTGAATTATGACCATGTCCTCCAAAGGAGTTGAAACCCCTCCTAGGTTGGTATCATCTGAAAACTTAATGGGTGCGTCTAGACTGGCAAGATTTTGCGCAAAAGTGGCCACTTTTGCGCAAAAACTTGCCGCCTGTCTACACTGGCTGTGAGAATTTGCGCAAGAGCACTGACTTTGTAATGTACAAAATCAGTGCTTCTTTCGTAAATACTTTGATGCTCCCGCTCAGGCATAAGCCCTCTTGCGCAAGATTACTTGCGCAAGACAGTGTCTACACTGGCACAGATGCTTTTGCACAAAGGCACATGCCAGTATAGACGCTCTCTTGCACAAATACTTTTAACGGAAAAACTTTTCTGTTAAAAGTATTTGCGCAAAATCATGCCAGTCTAGATGCAGCCACTAAGTGTACTCTCTATGCTGATATCTAAATCATTGATAAAGATATTGAACAGAACCGGTC